>CM060925.1:467104513-468317013 GCA_030737875.1 Allium sativum
GATCCGACACAGCTTAATGCAGAAAACAGCGATCTATGTGAAAACAGCGATGTATGTGAAAAAAGCGATCTATGTGAAAACAGCGATCTATGTGAAAAAAGCGTATTGTTAGACCGAAATCTGGGCCTAACACCCAAAATCTATGTGAAAACCTCACAATCACATATTAATGCAGAAAAAGCAGTAAAATAAGAGGAGACACACGAGATTTTTATAGTGGTTCGGCTCAATCCAAGCCTACGTCCACTTTATAGTTTCTTAAATCCTAAGAAGTTATTACAATGTTGTTTGTTTGCAGTTTATACACGAAATCCTCGTGTTGTAATGTGGAATTCGACTTCTAGGTTATGTAATAGTCTTGCGAAGAACCATAGTTGAAGCCATGGAGAGTTAGAGTTCAAAAGGTCTCCAAAAAGATCCCTTTAAATGGCCACCTTGTGGTGTATTTATAGGCGGAGAAAAGCTGCTAGGGAGCTCAGGAGCGGATCGGTTCGGAGGGACACGTGGCGAGTGGAGAGGCCATCTCAGAAGTAGTGGAGCAGCGGTTACCAAGTCGTGTGGAGACAGGTGTCATCCCATCCGCATCTGTAGGAGGTGGTTATGGCAAGAGAATAAGTCAAGACTTCGTGTGCAGAAGCAGGTCCAGGGGGTCGGTTCGGGTCCGATCCGCACCGAGTTGATGTCTCCGATCCGAAGAGTGGAAGCATTTTAGTGCAGAATACTCCAGGCGGGTCGGGTCTTCCTTACCGAACCAACCCAGTTCATCCGATCCGAACCGGTTGAAGGTGATACCAAATTTCCAAATCCAAGTTTCCGGTTCTACATGCGTTCACGGAAACATGCATAACTTTCAAAACGTAAGTCCGTTTTAGCCAAACGAGAGGTCAAACTGAAGCTAATTCAGAGGGCTACAAGAGTAACAGAGCTCAGTTCCGTAATCGCTGTTTTCGGGCCCAGAAAAGGTCATCTGTTAGGAGTTCCGGGCCTTTCTTTGTTTGTGACGCGATTTCGACCAAATCGCTGCCTGTCTTCTGACGAAGCTTCCAATACTGGAGCGTATTGTTGATCAGAGATTTCATGTGTGGCTGCTTTGACTAAAAAGCGGGTCAACATATATATATATATATATATATATATATATATATATATATGGGGCAGGTTCAATGGCCCCCCAAATAGTGAGCACCCCTTTAGCCTACCATTTTTCCACCACACAATTTCTCACTCTTTCCTTCCACTCATTCTCTCACCTCCCACTCACTTTTTTTAATATAAATGAGAGGAGAAAATTAAGGGGCATTTGGGGTGCTCCATTTTGCGGGGGGGGGGGGGGGGGGGGGCTCCTTGATCATATATATATATATGGAGCCGACTATTTGGACACAAAATTAAACATAAAGAGAGAGACATAAAACCTTCACCGTTGGATTTGTTTGTATTTACGTGAAAAATGGAATTCATGGGAGAATTTAGTGGTTGAGATTTATTGTGTGCAATTTTTTGACGTCGTTTTGTGTCCTCGATACATAGTCGTGTCTACAGGTGGACTTGTGCTTTCCTTGCTCAGCTTAAGACGAGGTTCCATTGGGATTTGCGATGAGTTGCAATCTTTCATGCCACATTTATCCAAAACCTTTCTAGCATACGCCGACTATTTGAGTGTAATCCTTTGGGAATTCTGACAAACTTCAATACCAATATAATAGCTTAGTAACCCAAGATCACTCATGCTAAACATTCTCTTCATCTCTGATTTGAACTTATCTATGTCTTGAATGCACTCTTCAGTAATGATTAAATCATCCACGTAGACCCCAACAATTAAATTATCTTTACCTTGAATTCTCATGTACACAACATGCTCTAAAGTACTCCTTTGAAAACCAAGTGTTCGCAATGACTTGTCCAGCTTTGAGTTCCAAGCTCTAGGTGCTTGTCGCAAACCGTACAATGGTTTGTGCAGTTTTAACACCTTGTGCTCTTCACTTTTTATTTCATATCCGGGCGGTTGGATGACATACACTTCCTCTTCCAAATCACCATTGAGGAAGGCTGACTTCACGTCCATACGGTGAACCTCCCATCCTTTATGTGCCGCAATAGAGATCAGCAAACATACTGTCTCTAGCCGAGCAACAGGGGCATAAAATTCATTAAAGTCTACGCCCTGTCGTTGAACGTATCCCTTTGCCACTAATCGTGTCTTGTGCTTCACAATGTTGACTTGAGCATCCTTCTTTAGCTTGTAAACCCACTTCAAACCTATAGGTTTGTGGCTGTCAGGTAGTGAAACAAGCTTCACTACACCAGAAAATGCCTTTCGTAGCGTTGAAAAAACGCTACCATAACTTGTAGTAGCGTTTTAGAGAACGCTGCGATTCGACATGCAACTAAAAATCTGAAAGTTTTTGTTGCGTTTTAATAAACGCAACCAAAAATGAACATATTGTAGCGTTTTTGAAACCCTACAAAAGATTTTTTGGCAGCGGGTTAAAAATGCTACTAAACGATACTTGCATCATTTCCCAATTTTTTTTTGTGGTTTTTCAGTCCTACTATATGTTTTTTATTGCGTTTCATTTCAACTACAATATCTTTTGTAAATTACATTTGTTGCACTTTTTCAACGCTACTAAAACTTACTGATGCACACCACATTTTAATTGCAGTTATTTATTATTAATGGCTTGTAACATTTCCATCAATCGCTTATATATAATAGAAATATTTAAACAAATTATCATGAGTATCATTTTCAAACTAAAATCAATAACACCATATTTAAATATTAAAAAATACACATTACTTGCAATGTCAAATATAACACCCATAATCATCTCAATAGAAGTATTTCGACAAAATAAGTGAATCCACATACCACAACTGCTTACAAATAAGTCTACACAACTAGTACAAACAAAATAATAGTTAAATTCTTGTTCATAGCTTAATTACCACCGATTCTTTGATGCGGCTGTTCTTCACTTCGGAAATCTAATTACTTGTACATAAGTATAACAGTCAACGGTAAGAATTACATGCAAATATAACAGTCAATAGTCATAATTACATAAATGTGCAAAATGCATAAATTATATATAACAGAGTACAACAATTGCATAGTTATTCATCTCTGATATAGGCACAATAGAGCACACCATCGCGGATACATGATCGTTGAAGTTATTACAGTCAGAATTACAGTTATAGCTTTTGAACCCTTTAGACGCATAGTTGTAGTGGCGCTTAATTAGGTGGATCAAAACCAAAGAAACCAATGAAATCTAAATGATGGCTGTTGTATCAGTATCTCGAGTTATTCTCCATTTGTAGGCAAGAGTTGATTGTAAGATAATCAAGGCACGTCCATTTTGCGATTTATACTTTTCCCAATGGATCAAGGAAAATAGGAGTTTTGATATGTTTAAATTCAAAGCGTCACAACATCATCTGGTCATGAAATGTTTAAGTGCTTTTAGTAAAGGAGAAAAGAATGACTCCGAGGTTATCCAAAACAATGCTTAATTTGGTCTATATTTGGATTTTGGGTAGCTTATCCAAAACAATGAGGAACCTGGTAAAATAACGTGTGTAAGCACCGTAATATTTATGTATTGTAAATCACAAAATTCTACGTAGATGTTATATGTCAATTTGTAGCTCTATGTCTAAGAAGCAGATCAGATTTATTGTCTATTGAGAATTGTCTAGAATTTGCAGTAAAGCAAAGGATCGGTTACATGTGGTCCATTTATAATTAGCATTGAATTCTTTGTACATATCTTACCTTTATGTGATTAAGAAAAATGTACACTGCTATTCAGTATTTCGTTGTAGATGAATTGTGTTCACTTGGTCAGGATTGGATAGAAAAAAAATCATGTCCAAACTAAAATATGTGTCCAAACCAGATCAAATCTTTTTTTTGATAAGACTGTTTGAAAATCATGAGATAAATTGGCCAGAAAATTCAAAAATTTGTCCAAATACCAAAATACCTTTACCCCACCAACAGTGTCAAGCGCTCCGCCACATCATCATGCAACTTATGCCCGAAATTGGTGGAATTCTGGAATTGTGCTTACAAAGAAATTCTGTAACATGCCCGAAAATAGTTTTAAATTCAGGAAATGAAACTCTTAAAAAGATTGGCAGCATGAATATAACGTAGAATGCACAAAACAGAAAGTATCCAACATGTTTCTGATTTAAAACTGTAAGTCAATGATAAAATTACTAAACCTAATGGGAATAAATTATAAAAAATGAATGGAAACGCGAGACTTATGCAAAAAAAAAGGAATCATTATGCAAAAACTCTCCCTTTCTAACTTCCTTAATCTCAGATATCATTACGCATGTTCTCAACAACACGAATTGCAAGCCCAATAACAAATAAGGAATTAGTTAGAACTGACTACCCACCCTTGAAATCACTAGGACAACAACCTCCTCCTGAATTAGTTAGAACTTCCTTGTAGAGCCACACCTGGTTAGATGCCATTAGGTGTGTAACCTCCTCACTGGACCTAGATTTAGATGAACTGGACCTACAAATTACAATTCTATCCTCCTATTACTATTGATGGACAACATACTACATTCCAAATCCCAAAGACGAATCACCTTACTGCTGAACAAAAATGAAGAAATGCTAATAACAGCATATGTTCTTGGAAGTAGACCTCTACAGCCAGTTCACCATATTATATGTGAGTATAGTTTACATTTTCTTAAATAATTAAACTACTAAAAACAACAAGGCAGTTATCGTCATTTCTGAAAATAAAATGGTTAAATATGAAAATGAAGATTAGAAAACACATAAAGTGCATATTTCTATTTACATGCTTCTAATATGTATGTGTACGATATATAAACAAACCCGTTCTTCATAGTCATTGCGTTCACGAATACATGCAGCGAACCCCATGATAAATGTGTCAACAAGTGCCCTTTCTTTGCTCCATCCAAATCTAATTATTTCACAGCTTAGCTTCACAACTGCCTCAAACATAGCTCTATTGTTGCCACCCATTATATCTGCCTGCTTCAAGGAACAATGCATTATCAAACCAAATGACAAACGCCAAGGTTTATGTAAGTCATTAGTACGACCATCAGAAAACATAAGCATAGTATTATTAAACTAAAGCAATAAGTCATGGTTGATGGTTCAATGTTCTTAAATGATGGATTTATTACACCACATTGGATACATAATACTTCCGTGAATAACAAATGCTTTCACAATTCCCCAAAAACTCAGGGTGCGTTTGATTTCAATTTTGAGTTTTCAATTTTGAGTTTTCATGGTTGTTTTCAATTTTCCATTTTAAATGTTTTCACTATTTCTCAAAATGCGTTTGGTTATCCTTTTTTCGAAAACAAGTTTTCAAAACCAAAAATTGAAAATGCGTTTGGTTTGAAATATAGTTTTCAAATTTTGAAAATTTGAGTTTTCATTTTGGCAATTCAAACATATATTATTTAAATAGTCGCCCCCAATGATATATACTTTTCATTTTTCATGTTTGCATGAACATACTACATATTGTAAATCGAACAAAAAACAAAATGAAGAATTCAAACAAAAAGAAGTTGAATAAAAACAACTCTAAATATATCAAGCTGCTAATTAAAAACTATTATATATGAAAGATAATAAGCTGAATTCTAAACATAATGATTAAACATTAGAAAGAGTACAATATTTTAAATTACATAAGGCCGAATAGTACATGAATAAAATTACAATAAAAAAGTTCATAACACGGTTTTAAAGTTAACATAAGAGATAGGCTAGATAAAGAGAAAGTTGAAAGAGAACAACTCAAGCATCTATCATAACAATATGATATTTATATTAGCCACAAACTTTGTAATCAACGTGCTTCTGATGTCTTCCAAGTTACATCTGCAAATGATAGTACAAAAGTAAGACATCTACTGAATCACAACATAAAAGTAAATAAAAATAAGAGTACCTGAACAACTCAAATATGTTACTGAAATAAAGATGGATTGATTTATTAAATTGGAATTGAAATAAAATTGTACCTGAACTATAAATGACGAGTTGTTACATACTCGTTCCACATCCTTGTGGCTATTTGATCTCTAACATATCCCATTTGAGCCGATTGACTAACATTAAACTGCACAACCTCTTGTTCATGATTTGACTCCAATATGGGTTGAAATACCATGTTTTCAGATGAATATTCAGTAAATAGAGTATCCATCGTGTGTTCTTCCCGAATAAAGTTGTGTATTGTGCAACATGCAATTGGAATTTGCCTTTGTCTAGAAAGCGGGAAATTTGTCATCAACTTTAAAATAGGAAATCTTGCTTTTAGAACTCCAATACAACGCTCAATAATGTTCCGACATGATGAATGTCTATAGATAAATAAGTCTTCCTTTCCACGTAGTCTTCCTTATCCGTTATAGTCACGTAAATGATATCTTTGTCCACGATAAGGAGAAAGAAATCCAGGTATGTTTGGATATCCAGAATCAACAAGATAGAATTGTTCTACAAATAAATTATAAAAACCATCATATGAAAGAATTGTACTTTTGAATAAGTTAATTATAAATATTTGTAAATTTTTGTTATCTAAAATAAAACTAGTTAAAAGTACCTCCTCGTGGCAATGGAAATTTGTTGCTTGGTTTTGAAACTGCATCGATAAATACTCGAGAATCATTAGCGGTACCTTCCCATCCAGCATATACAAATATGAATCTCATATCGAAGTCACATGCAACCATCACATTTTGTGTCACGGCATTTTTCCTGCCACGGAAGGATGTTTGCCTTGAAGAAGGAGCCCACGCTGAAACATGTGTTCCGTCTATTACTCCAATACAATTCTGTTGTATGATATTAAATGACAATATTACTATTATTCCATTTCTAACTAGATAAATATCATAAGTATTCGATTGTATAACCTTGAAATGAGGATACTTTTGCAAAAGACGCTCATGGACAGTATTCTGATTTTTTGGTTGAATAACCTCCATGCCTAACGAGCAAACAACTCGCAAAACTTTACGAAACCATTTTGAGATTGTATGATTGGAATGCTGAAAACGATCACCAACCACTCTGTAGCGTGTTGTGTGTCCTATAATCATCAAAAACATAGCAACACCCTCCTCAACATCCACTTTTTTACCATTTTTTAGTAGTCCCTTCTCTTTCAAAGCATTACAAAAGTTCAAAAACACATGTTTTTGCATGCAAAACATTTCATGACAGACAGATGGATGCCCATTTAAAATCTCAAGCATAAATCCTTTTCCGGTAAGAGATGATGTCCTACAAGGCCTTCCACTAACGACACTTCTTCGGTTAGCAAATAAAAAATTAATCATCATTATATCTTCACTGTCATCTGATGTAATGTCATCCATTGTTATGGAATCATCATCGCTTGAACCATTGTCGCTTGAACCATCATTATATATGTTTGAAATTTCACCAAACTCAACAGGCATTTCACTGGAAAAATGCTTAACATGAATTCATCATTTAATGAACTTTTGCATTTATAATAAATTTTCAAAAGGTTGACTGAAAAATTAGACAAGTTTTAAATTATAAACTTACTTGGTAGAATTCATTATGCTCTTTTCATCCATGTTATAGTAACTTTAGTACCTAATATAAAGTTAACGGAGCAAATGTCAAACAAATACGTGTTATATGTAATATAAAATTTGTAACCATGGGTAGAATTTTATCATTAAACAAAAATATCAAAGGCTTGCTGCAACCAAAAAACACAGCTTCACATATCATGGAAAAATCATCACAAGACATCCAAAGTAAAATTAGACATAGCATTGGCAGCAACTTCAAACCAGAAAAAGGCATAGACACCACCAGACCCAAACATAACAACGTACAAACAATCATAACAACATAACAATGTATCATAGTTTAGAATTAGCTAAGCTCCTAGCACAAAAGAACAGTAGAGCAAAATACAACAATAACATGATTTAATTCAGATAAACATTATGTGAATCAAAGAAGCTCTAAAACAGGTAAGCGCCTATGCTCCGCCATCTTCACAAATGTCACTCGAAAAGCTGGATCCTTAAAAGCTTTTACTGCTTTGACATAAACTTCGTTGGTCACCTCGGTCATGCTATTCAATATATCTAAACAAGCCATATGTGAGTAAGGGCCCAAATCAGTGGCACTGCTCTCCGAAGTAGACGAATTTCTCTGAAGGCGTGCAAGCTTTTCTTTCAAGCATGCATTTTTCAACTCAGCTTCTTCACTACGTATGCTAATCCACTTTTCCATAAAAGCTTCAAGTTTGTCTGTCTTGTTACTTTTCAATTTCTTATGACGACGATCGTTCGTACTCGTATCATCACTCATACGGAAGCTTGCTCCATCATCATCTTCGGTCTCCACGTGCACATGCACTCCTTTGGATAAGAAATTTTCTTCTAATTGTCGTTCTTCATCTGAAGTAGGAGGTTGCTGAGTAGAAGCATTTCCCAATCCACCTGTGGCGGTTGTCCCACCAAATATCTCTCCAAGAATTGCATAATGCTCACATCCTTCCTTCCTAAATTTCTTGTACTCCGTCTTGTTTTTCTATAATTGCAAAAGTAATATATTATATATTATTTAATTACAATATTTACAAGGATTATAAATTTTAGTTTAATTGTACATTTTTTCATAACGTATATTACCGTATAGAAGTGTTGCCAAACTTCTTCTGGGGCATTGACTTGATTTGTATTAGAATCCCATGTAACTCCCGTATGTGCTAAAAGATCAGAAAATAGACGATGCTCACAACGAAGACGATTCCATTTTCCTTTTAGCTTATCTATCCCGTAGTCTAATTGCGTTGCCTGAATCATCTGTTGATTAATCTGACCCCATACGTCTTTTGTGAAAGTAGAACATTGTAATTTTCCCGCTTTCACATTCTCATAAAGTATATCAATGAAAATCTTCTCATTCTTTGCAGACCATGACATCGGTTCTTTTGTTTTTCCACCTCCCATATTCTATTTTTTAAGAAAAAACAACCTTATAAGTGGTTCCTCAAAATGACAGGGGTTTCAAAGAACTAGAGAACCTCTCAAAGGACTAGAGAAGAGCATCATATATAATTAGAAAAAACTATGAACAAGATCATAACAAGTATAATCCACTCACGAAAAATCATAATTGTCCAACACTATTAATCTGCACTAACTTTATAAGTCAAACACAGGCAAGACTGCTACATGTGTGTGCATTTGAGGAAGGTTTGTCTCAAGTTTTGTCTCAAGTATCATTCTTTGCTAGTAATACTTGGATGATTACAAGAATTTATTCAACACATGAATTTCTATTCAACACATGAATATAGTTTCAACACATGAAAATAATTCTAACACATGAATATTATTGAAAATTTCGGCAGCATAACGGCAGGGTAGTTAAAACCGGCACCGTCCCTAGTACGGCTCCTCGCTCTACCTTAAAGCCTCGCAGCTTTTGACAATGGGGATTTTCAATATCTAGTTCGTACGCAGACGAATTTTCCCATATACTAATCCTATTGGGATTTCAACCACAATCAATCATTCATGATATTCACCAAATTTCACATCAACCAATAATCCAAACAATATCACAACCAATATATATCGTCCATGGTCTGTGGACGAGGGGAGTATATATATATATATATAGATATACGTATATAACTATGATATACGTATATAACAATGACATAGTTCACGTATATGCTAGTAAAGAAAGAATCCTATGACATAGTTCCCAAATTTTAATGGCTTTAGTCTGACTTCTATTCTGTTAAAATCAAATCCTATGACTTGTTGTTATTGATGAAGAGAATCGGCTGCTTCAAATAAGATAATCTGAAAGAATTCTGGCTACGAAATTGAGCTTGTATCATCAATGGTAAATGTATTCATACCTGGTTATCAATAGTTAAATTGACTGCTTCAGTTTTTGTTATGTAACCCTGAATGTCTGCTTCTATCTGCATTGTGTACGATAATAAATGGTGATAAATACAATCAGACTAGCTAGGTTACAACTTTAATTTTGTCATGACAGCAATTAAATGGTGCATAAACAAATGCATAAGACATGTGAGGAAAAAAAATACAGAACAGACCATTAAGACACTAGAAATCGATGAGAAGGCAGTTACCAGTTTATAGGAAAACTCATAACAGAGTGAACAATTAAGACACCAGAAACAAAATTACATTCAAAAATAATAAAAATTTGCAACATATATAACATGTTTTTTTTTTCCTTTTAGATGAACCTGAAAACCAATATATAGTAGTAAACCCAAAACAGACAAGTATTTATTTAGTAAAGTGGCAATACGATTATACAAAAAAATTAACCAATTTAGTTAATAGGAAGAAAAATTCTGTTAAAAAGGCAGTCGAATCTACCTTGCAGCTAAGTAGATATTAAATCAAGAAGATGCTGACAAGACCAGCAATAAACTAAGGTCAGAATACAACTTAAATACATACAAGACATTTGTTTTTCGTTACTTTCTTTTGTCTGTTATAGATTTAGCACTTAATTTACCTATGCTATTTTAATATTATTGTCATTTGTTTCATTTTTGACCGTATAACTCAGTAATAACTTTCCTTCCCTGTTATACTTTTGTTTCCCTCCTTACCCTCCTACAGTTAATAATGATCATACACTATTTAACAATGAATTAAACAGACATTATTATTTTTGAAAGATGAAGAGGGACTTGGCAGTTGTTTGGAGCAACCTGTACGGCTGTACCCAAGCTAAGGATGAACATAGGAGAAAATAAAAATGATGCAATAAGCCTTTAACAGTATATTTGGACATTTGAATGCAATGGAATCGAATTCCTTGGCCAGCAGACTGATTTCGCCATGCATATCAAAGGCGCTAGGCCATCAAATGATAACCACTTTCCACCACCATATGCAGATGATAACAAAGTCATACTTTTGTTACACATGTATAGTAATGATGTTACCTTGGATAGCAAAGAATCAAATGCAAACTGGAGATTCTGAAGATTAAAAGAAGAAAACAAAGGTACTTTTAGCACTATAATAGATTTGGGCAGCTTAGGATTTTAGTTATTGATGATCTGATTAAATTCCTAACAATATATTCTAGCATAAATTCATAATGCAAGATCCTTTCGGACTGTAGAAATAGCACAATTATGATGTCATAAAACTCACAATTGATGCCTGGATTTCAAATCTACTTTCTTACTTCATCAAACATAAATTCGACTTCAACTATTTCATGCTTTTTACTTCTGCAAGAAAATTATTCATATAACATACTGTGAAAAAGCAACATTTTTATACGATTATATGCACAAGATATGAGTTAAAGACCACTAGCTTATGCCATAAGATCTTTAAATTGTGTTCTAGAGATCTTAGGCCCAATCCCAGAGCATTAAAATGAGTGCTCAAGTTAAAGTTCTCACTCATACTTAAAAAAAAATATGTCAAGACATGGGACTATAGGAATTTCTCTTTCTCAACAATATGATTATGATAATGAAAACCACTCTGATAATGAAAAACACCTATATATATATATATATATATAGTATATTCATATTAACAAAAATAATAAATTTATTTTGATTTCAGAATACACACATACACATATTGTGTATGTTTACGCACATACAATAATAATTTCATCAATTTATAAGTGTCTCTGTCTCACAAAAAATTATTTTATATTACATAACAAAATTACTTTTTAATATTAATATATTTAATGATATTGTCGTATGCAACTTGCGAGTTACACATTTATTCTCATGTATAACAAAACTCGAAATGATCACCTGAAATGCATTTCCTAGGCATAAATATTGTAGGCAAATAAACAACTAGCTAAAATCATTCAAGCGTCGGTTTGCGCAAAATACCAAAGAGTTCTTGAGCTGCGTTAGGTTAACAGATCAGATGAGTGCTGCCGACAAAAGAGAAGCGAACGTTTTTAAAGCCTTGCCACTACCTATGAATACAAGATTACTGGGGAGTCCCGGCATGGAATAATATGCTACTGGCTAAACGCATGGTTATGGTTTTTCAGCAGAGCATTAAAAGAAATGCTTTTAAAGCTGAAAAAACATTAAAGAGTTTCCAAAAAACGTTTTTCAATCATAAATCATGCAGGTCTTATAGGGACAAAATTTGGGTAAAGATTTACCAACTGGCGTCCTTTACGTTTGAAGTAAGAACAAAATTTCATTCCCTTAAAGCAGCAGTTTGAAATTTCATCAAAGAGACTTGCAGAAGGCTTGTACCGGTACATATTATTTAAGCAGAAGGAAACGCTGGCATGCAAGCAAGCTTCTTGTCAGTTTATATCTGATCAGAGTGGTTTTCATTATCATGATTCATGACAGGGATGCATGTCTTGACATTTTTTTTTTAATTTGTGTTCTAGAGATCTTAGGCCCAATCCCAGAGCATTAAAATGAGTGCTTTAAAACTGTTAGTTGAATTCATTGTTGAATATGCCAAGTCTTATTTTATACGGTATAATTATTGATCCACTTAATGCATGTTTCCCATCACTCATGTTGCATCCTATTATCTGTCGTATTAGTTGGAAACTTCAATTGTTCATTACCAATTCAACATGGTATCTGCTTTCCCATTTGACTCTGTTTTTGATGACCACAATGTATAAATTATTGCTCCTGACACTGCTAACTAATACTATGCACAAATATTCCCACCTGGTCAAAACCCTCACTGGCCCATGTACAAAGCACGGCTCTTGCCTTACCTTAGTGTGGGTTTATAACACTACTAGCACAGACTGGAAAACAAAAACCAACTAAGGGGGTCGATCACCAACTAATGACTCCCGATTAGGGTGCATAAGCCCTATTTTGTGCTCACCACTGACTGTGCGTTCAGTTTAGTGACCCTGGTATTCAGTAATTAACCCAGCCTTACTAAAGCATTGTAAATTACCGGCATTAGTAACATCAGTTAAACACAACAGTGATTGGATTCTTTTTGTGTGCTGCACAAATTCAGAAAATATTTTATGTTAATAATATCTTATGCTTTGATTCAGTTTGTAAACATTATCAAAGGCAACCACATTCAGTTCAGTTAGTAAGTATGGGAAAGCAAATTCAACCTCAGACTTCTGATAAACCAAATCAACTATCTCAATTTTTGAATCAAAGAATCAAAGAACAGAAGCATTCGACCAAACTACAATATAATAAATCAAAGAATTTACCTTAGAACAGCACCAAATTAAAAGCGGTCCACAAAACCCTAATCCGACTAGAAGGAAGAAAACGCTGTCACAAATTACAAAAATCTAGATGAGGTAGTGAAATCGAAACAAAGGAAGTATAAACGAAATAAGAAATCGCGATTTTACCTCACGGTGTATGATCGGCGAATTTGAGAGAAACCATTTTTTGCGGCCGGAAAACAAAGCTAGGTTATAAGAACGCGTTTGGTTGGATTTTGGAGTTTGGGTTTTGAAATTTTGAGCGGGCCTCAAAAGGCTGAAAATAAAATAAACTTGTTTTGAGTTTTCTTTGGTAGGCCCATTTTCAAAAATAACAATTTTTCAAACTCAGTTTTTCAAAATGGCAAAAGGAACAAGTTTTCATCATTTTTCAAAACTAAAAACTGAAAATGATTTGAAAATAGTAAACCAAACGCACCCTCATCTTGTATTCACAAATGAAGAAAAAAGCATACCTGAGCACATGTGTAATTTACAAGTGGCTTCAAGGGTATCAGCAACACACGAAGTAGTTGTCCCCCACTGGAGACTGTCATTTGACTGATTCCATTAAGCATTGTACTGAAGAGCTCCTCACATAACCTTAATTTACGCCAAGATGAGAATTGACAAGATTCAGCAGCATCAAGAAGCAAAGCAAGAGTTCTGCACATTGAATCTTTAGCAGTTTTTCCATTAGAATCTAAGGACAAGAAACTCTTAACTTGGACACCAATGGCTGCTTGACAGCAAGACAGCTTTGAATTTATTCTTGCTTTGAGTTGTGAACCTTGCTCTCTCAAATCACGCTTTCGTATCTGGTCAAGACATAAGTTAGTCCAATATAATTATTAAAATATACACTATAAACACAAAATAGTTTATTATAAAGAACCAAACATTATAGGATTAAACTCAGTAAATATGAGTAATATACACCAAAAACATCTCACATCTATACCATAATTCTAAAAATCCATTGAGTGATGAATATTCGCTCCAGTTAATCCAGCATGCGACCAAAGACATATTTTCTTGTAGTGATAATTAAACAATCCGACTAGCTCAAAAAAAGTAACCAAGATACATAATTTTCGACTAATAAAGAAAATATTTGCAATACACTAGATGAATGCTACATGAAGTTGCCTTCTGAGGAGAATAAGAGAAATTATGAAGGAAAACGTTACAACAGATAACAGACATTGACAGAGATTTGCCACCTGAGGCAGAAACTGGTCAAGATGGGAGAATAAGAGTAAATGTGAAGGACAATGTTGATGTGAAGAATCTGCATGGTGTAAAAGAAGAGTCCAGTGGCAAACTTGTTACTACTCCTAAAAAAAAGGAAGAACATGAACTAACACTGAACAGAGAGCGATAACAGTATCTTCGACTTTGTTAGTAGTTGTTGTATGGAATATAGTTTGAATAGTTGAATAGTTGAAATGGTGGAAGTAAAGCTTTAACAATGCAACAACTTTATTGCTTGTAGTTTTTGCTACATCATTACAATGTGCCTATCCTCATATTTATAGGCATCTCATTACAATTGTTAATTATTAGAATTCTCTAGATAGTACATTCTACACTCATCAAGTAATATATTTAATAATAATACATATGGCAAGTTACATGTTTCTTTAGTATTCTAGAATTTTGCAGCATGCTTAATACTCCTCCTTGATACAAAATTCAGATACTCCAAACATAGTTCGAAGTTTCTCAAATCTTGCTCTTGGCAGTGCCTTTGTGAAGACGTCTGCAACTTGATCTTCTGTCTTGCAGTACTTGAGCTGAATTTCTTTAGCCGCTTCTGCATCTCTGATGAAGTGATACTTGATAACTATATGCTTAGTTCGACTATGATGAACTGGATTCTTTGTCATTGCTGATTTGTTGTCACAGTAGATTGTTATAGGCTGTCCTTGATGTTCACCCATATCTTCAAGTATTCTCCGTAACCATATAGCTTGGCTTGTTGCTTCAGCTGCTGCTACATATTCTGCTTCTGCTGTTGATTGTGCAACTGTTGCTTGCTTCTTTGATGCCCATGAGAATATTCCTGATCCAAGTGAAAAAGCATAGCCCGACGTGCTTTTCATGTCATCTACTGAACCTGCCCAATCACTATCAGTGTAGCCAACCAACTTTGAGTTGGTCATGGTCTTGTACCATATTCCATACTCCTTTGTTCCTTGTAAATATCTTAAAACTCTTTTAGCAACTCCAAGATGAATCTGACTTGGACTCTGCATGAATCTTGATAAAAGACTTGTAGCGTACATAATATCCGGTCGCGTAGCAGTAAGATATAGTAGACTTCCAATCAAGCTTCTGTAGCGAAATGCATCAGCTTCTGGGGCTGCGTCATCCTTTTGCAACTTCTCATTTGTTACGAGTGGAGTAGCAACTGGTTTGCAATCATTCATTACAAATTTCTTTAGTAGTTCTTCAGTATATTTCTTTTGAGAGATAAATATACCTTCCTTATGATGTTTCACCTCGATGCCAAGGAAGTAATTCATCAAGCCAAGATCGGTCATCTCGAATGTTTTCATCATGTCTTCTTTGAATGCAGTTATCGTTTTTGTATTGTTTCCTATGTAGATAAGATCATCAACATATAGAGAGACAATGAGAGTATCATACCGACCTTGTGTCTTGATGTATAATGTTGGCTCACTCTTGCTCCTCCTAAATCCTTGATTAATGAAGTACTGATCAATTCTGTTGTACCATGCTCGAGGTGCTTGCTTCAGGCCATATAAGGATTTCTTAGTCTTAGCACTTTGTCTTCATTGCCCTTACTTACGAAGCCTTGCGGTTGCTCCACATAAATCTCTTCTTCTAATACTCCATTTAGGAAGGCTGATTTGACATCTAGTTGATAAACATTCCATCCTTTTTGAGCTGCAAGAGCAACTAAAGCTCTAATTGTATCAAGACGTGCAACAAGGGCAAATGTCTCATTATAGTCGACTCCATATTGTTGTGAGTAGCCCTTTGCTACGAGCCTAGCCTTGTGTTTTTATATTGAGCCATCTGGGTCTAGTTTTGTCTTATAAACCCATTTCACTCCAACGATTTCTTTATCTTTAGGATAATCTACAAGCTCCCAAGTATTATTCTTCTCAATCATTTTGATCTCTTCTTTCATTGCTTTGACCCATACTTCTTGCTTAGATGCTACTTCATAGCTTTCGGGTTCAAATATAGCCATGTTGCAAGTTTCATATATATATCTACCAAAGATCTAACTCTTCTTGGAGTAGACTCTGGCGAAGAAGTTTGTTGTTGAGGAGGTGAAGGAGGCATACCTGGTTCTTCTGTTGGTTCTTCCATTTCTTCCATTTCTTCCACATCTTCATGAGATTGATGTACTGGAACAAAAATGTTTCTTTTCTCAACTTTTTGCTCATCCCAATTCCAAGAAGCATTCTCATCAACCTCGACATCTCGACTAATCGTCAACTTCTTTGTTTGCAAGTTATAAACTCTATATCCTTTCGATTGTGTGCTATACTCCAAAAAGATTCCTCGTATGGTCTTCTCTTCTAGTTTGTATCTCTTCTGATCTGGAACATGTATATAGCATATAGATCCAAAAACACTTAGATGATTGGCTATTGGCTTTCTTCCACTCCATGCTTCTACCGGAGTCTTGTCTTCGACTGCTCTAGTTGGACATCGATTGAGTATATAGACAGCAGTATAAACTGCTTCTGCCCAAAACGTGTTGGGTAAGCCCTTTTCCTTTAACATTGATCTTGCCATCTCCATGACTGTGCGATTTTTTCTTTCAAATACTCCATTTTTTTGTGGAGTATATGCAACTGTAAGTTGTCGTTCAATGCCTTCATCATTACAAAATTTATCAAACTCATGGGAGTTGTACTCCTTACCACGGTCACTACGAAGCCTTTTTATTCGTTTTCCACTTTGATTTTCGACAAGAGCCTTAAACTTATTGAATACTCCAAAGACTTCTGATTTTTCTTTAATGAAGTAGACCCATGTCATTCTAGAGAAATCATCAATAAAGAGGATGAAATATCTGTTGTTATGGAGCGAGGGTGTTCTCATCGGTCCACAAACGTCAGTGTGAATTAACTCCAACAAGTCTTTTGCTCTCCAAGTGCTTCGTGATGGAAATGATGATTTGTGTTGCTTTCCGAGAAGACCCTTCACAGGCTTCATTATTTTCTTTTATATATGGAAAATCTCTCATCATATTCTTTTGATATAACAATTTCAAGGCTTGAATATTGAAGTGACCAAATCTTCAATGCCACAACCATGAATCATCAACTTGTGCTTTCATGGCTATGTTAGTAGCATATTTAAAACTTATTGGGAAACTTCTATTTCTCTTCTCCATTTTTACTTGGGCTATCTCTAGTCTTTTATTGTTATTGTCATATATTTTGCAAATGTCTCCTTCGAAGTGAAGAGTGTAGCCTTTCTCCATCATCTGGCTAATGCTCAACAAATTTTCTTTTAGATTTGGAACAAGTAAAACATCTTTGATAAATTTTGTACCTTTCTTTGTTTCCACCATAACAGTGCCCCTGCCTTTTGATTCTACGACAGTGCCATTCCCCAATCGTACTTTTACTTTGACAGAATCATCAATATCCTTGAAGATGCTCCCATCTTTAGCCATGTGATTGCTACAACCACTATCCAACACTACAACAAAACAGTCCTTTTACAATGGGCAAAAACCGTTGTAATATGCATTTCACAATGGGCATATGCCCGTCTTAATATGACCCGTCGTAATAGCTCCTGACTATTTGACAACGGGCAATGACTGTTGTAAAAGACCGTTGTAATAACTTGCTCTGTCACGTGCAATGACTCTATGACAATGGTTATTAACCCGTTGTAATAGCTAATAAATTACAAGCGGCCTTTGCCCGTTGTAATACAGTATATTACAACGGTTTTTGCCCGTTATAATAGCAAATTTAAATATAACTGATGCGATATGCATCCATAATAATAATGAATATTTTAACATGCAATAAATACTGTAATGCAACAATCAAAATCACATAATAACACATACTAAAAGATTGAAGCAAGAATCATTTAATTCCACCACATTTCAAAAAGTTCGATAAGTTTATACTCCAAAAACTAGATAAGTTTACATTCCAAAAGGTTACATAAGTTACGTCGACATAGTTCTAACATAAATTACATAACTAGTTTCATAAGTACCAAAACTGGACCAAGGAAATGTAATCTTCGTGCCATGCGATGGCAGATCCAACGGCCTGTTGATCTCGAGTCTGCATATATTTACTAGCACCGTGTGACTGCAAAAAAAGAAAAAAAGTTACCAAATGTAGAGAGAATATATTATTATACACCATTCAAAACTTATTATACAACATTTAAGTCTTAGCATTGCTGTAACTTTACAGCCTTTGGTTCCATAGTCTTCCTGCTTCAGTTTAGACACAGTTTAGACACCACCATATTCACAGTTTGCAGTTGTATTTAAGTAAAAATATTTGTATTTGTAACTGACATTATATACGAACTTTTATTTCTACAATTATATGACCAAAGGAAGAATTAATTACATAATAAATAGGCATCTATTGAAAGTCCAAACATATGCAGATGTGAGAGGTTGAGTGTGCATGAGTTTGACGACGCCTACAAGTTTCTGGTCATCGTAACTTGAAACAACAAATGCTTCTTATTTCACTAGAAATAGAGAGCGCACCTGGCTATGTTAAACACAAGTTTTATTCTTTTAGAGTGACTCGCCGATCTCCCCTTCTTTAATATAGCAAAGAAACCTGTACATCGTTAAAAGCTGGATTAACAACGGCTTTGACTTTTTCGTCGATATGGGTAGAATCATTGGCAATTGTTGGGATCCCTCCTTAATTGGAGAGTTTCTAGAAAATTCTAGACCTTTCTAGAGAAATCTAGAATTTTCTAGAATGTACCAGAGAACTCTAGAGAAGTGTAGAACTCTCTAGAAGTTTATGGAAGAATGTGGAACCCTCTGGAATATTCTAGAGATGTGTGGAACCTTCCGGAACCTTACGGAAGAGTATGACCGGAGAACTCTAGAGAAGTGTAGAACCCTCTAGAAGCTTGTGGAAAAGTGTGGAACCCTCTGGAATATTCTGGAGATGTGTGGAACCTTCCGGATCCTTACGGAAGAGTATGACCGGAGAACTCTAGAGAAGTGTAGAACCCTCTAGAAGCTTGTGGAAGAGTGTGGAACCCTCTAGATTATTCTAGAGATGTGTGGAACCTTACGGTAGAGTATGGAAGGATGCATAAGGGAATGGAAGAGTGTAGAGATTCCTAGAGAGTATGGAGCATTCTAGAGAATCAATCTCCACCCTTGAATGCAAGTAATCTCCACCATTCATCATGAAGGTTGAGTGGTATAAATAGGAGAAGGAGCCTTCATTACTATCCATCCGAGGATCCAAGAGTCCAAGGGAAGAAGCCACTCCTTAGAGTGAGATCTAAGGATCCAAGAGAGAAGCCACTCCTTAGAGTGAAGAAAACTAGAGAGTTAGAGAGAGCCTCTTTGAGAGAAAAGAGAGAGAGCTTGGGAAGTCTTTATCCTCAAGCTTGGTGAGCCATTGAGTGTGAGTTACTTTTGTAATCATATTCTTGTAATCCTACTATTCTTTTGTATAGTGGAAGAATCTCCATATTGGAGAATTATAAACCCTTGTGCTTCTGTTGCTACGTTTAATCTTAAAGTGCCTATCTTAACTTCACGAAGCGGGGAAAGACCGAGATTTCCCCAACAGCAATTTCAACACTATAACTTTAGCTAAAATTATAAGGAATATAAACTAGTATACTAATGCGTGCTTGGAACTTCCAAACATACGCTACTGTTATTCAAAATGATAAAATGAATAAAAGCTAGCATGAAATAAGATAAAAACAGAAGATAAATTACATTTTGAAGAACGAAGCCAACTTGCATTGACTGCACCATACATTAAGATGATCTTATCAGCAAAGCCCGAAGTGGAACCACAGGGAAAACTCCACACAGATGTAGCCCAGTTAATTCCAAAACATCTAGAAGTTTCTGCATGATTAGCGCAAGTATTATTCATTACAGTGCAGTTTCGAATAATATGCATATTAATGTACATTTACCGCTATTTTGTCTCCACTTTGTTTTATCTTGAGCACAAATTAATTTTCATTCAACAATAGTAATCTGAATCAATAAGTTTTATAACATTTCAACTAAAAGACAAGTAGTAAAAAGTGTTTTTTATTAATGAACATATACATAAAATAAACTGATTGAAAAATATGGGCTTTCAGTTTAGCCCAATAACATACGTTACATACCTTATTGGTTTAATACTAAGCCAAAATGTGATTTCATAAGTTTTTCATATTTTAATAAGCAAGCAAGAGGGAAAACCGCTTGAATAAAAAAATGATGCTTATAGAAGGAACCAAGGCTAAATTGATGCAAGTCGATTCTTATAAACCCATTTATATGTTTTAATAATGTAGTAAGTCTCATCTAGACATATTAGTCGAATAGCTAGGCGGTAAGGTAAGAGGGACTTAGATACGAGCCTAGAAGTATCTTTACAACAGAAATAATTAATAGTATCATTGTCATTTTTTTTTATAAATAAAATGTCACTGCATGCAATACCAAAACCTTTGTGTTACAAGCAACCGCGTAGAGTATATATAGACACCCAACGCCAAAAATCCAAATAAACAAGGGTACAACATCACTTTCAGACAACATATCAACACAAATTTATTCACACTGGTGAACGGACAGTGGGGTTTAACTTCTACTCTTTATTCAACAAGTCATGTGCTTAGTTTATGTTGTTACCACATATATTTTTATAGACAAAGAAAAACAGTAGGATTCAAGGCAATTTCCTTTAATACAGGACTGTGCATATGAACATGGCATGCATCCAGCATTCATATGTTCAATGTCCACACTCACATGCATTCATGCCCACTCACACACACCACATGCCTATATATATATATATATGCTCGCACATACATGTAGTTCATACACTAGGTTATAAATGCATGCATTATCTGGGTACTTCCTCTAATGGACCAATGTAACTAGCAACTTAAACATGGGAGAAATGATCAGAGACTTTAGGTGCGGTTTGGAACCATGCATACAATAGTTTACAAGCATGCAAACTATAATTATGCATATTATCTAAATTAAGCCCAAGAATATGAATTTGTATCCACAAAAGGTAGAAGGACTACTCAAAACATGCAGCAAAGGTGGAAATCCATGTTCAAGGTGATTTTTTTTCCGAAAATATTAACTATTCATAAATTTTTGCATGGACCAAACATAAAAAATAAACGTGCAAACGAAAATAGAATGAACCGAAACTTTGGATGTTGCACTCATGCATGTAATTGCGCGCATGCAGTGGGTAAATCACCGTATATACAAGTTTCTGGTGTGACAAATTATTGAACATGAAAGCTCCAGGTATGACAATTTTCCTATGTTATTTGCAACAACGAATGTCTAAATACATGAGAATATATGTTCAGTGGTGGTAATCCTTTAGTAGTATAAATTTTGTTCCAGCGGGACTCATAATAGGTTATTAAGGAACCAGTACCTCATTAAATAAAATGACTGTATTCAAATAGAAATTAAATACTTAAATAATGGAGAAGATGACAGATACTGGCACGTAGGACATACACTTGCATATTTGTGAACTTAGCATGTACCATAGATTCTAACTAAACCATGCAGATATACACATGCAGGTGTTACTACCTAGTGAAGGAAGTCATATACTTGTGTTCCCAGTTCAACATAAGCAAATAATATATCACCACAAAAATAGCGAACCAGCTAAAATCAGCCAACCAAGATAGTCATGCACAACACAATTTAAAGAAGAAGAAAGAAAAAAAACAATCATATTTAGGTGGAAACGAAATGGTAACTTGAAAACCCGTTTAATTGTAAATAAACCCACATTTATCATGGTGTAGGTGACGGCATCGGTTGCGGTCAGCGTTGACGAGGGGAGCTGGGAACGCAGCGCACGAACTCCGCTGATGGCCACAGCGAGCGATGGTTCCAAAGGCGACGCAGGCAAGGGAAGGCGTGGGTTTCAGTTGAGATGGCAACCAGTGCGTCTGCGAAGGGGTGAAATTCTGTGAAAAGGCAGTGCGGTTTTGGCACAACAGTTGCGAGAGATAGACGGAGGCGGAAGACTTGATTTTGGGTGGAAAGGTTTGACTTTGGGTTCTCTGGTTCGAGGAGGTGCCATTGACTGACGGCGGTAGGTGGAGGACGGAGTGCTGACATAAATATGCTCTCAGGTGGCGGCACCATGCTTCGATTTGGGGATTAATTAATTCAGGAAAATGAAGACTTTCATTTGGGACTGGGAAGCTAATGGCTGTTGAATCAATTTGGGAGAGTAAGTGTGGTGTTTAGTATCATTATCATTGTTCTTGTTGGTGGTTCCATTATTATCATCATTGTTGCTATTAATTATTATTATACATAAATACAACCAGTCAACAAAGTACAAAAATAATCAAAAGATACAATAAATTAATAATTACGCATAATCCAAATTTAATTATTATTCATAACATTTTTCCATAGAGGAGCATAACAAAGTTTTGCTTAAATTATTAAATCATGTTGTAAATGTCACTTTAAACTTTAAAGATAAGGTTGTGCTGTGGCAAATGCAAAAGGATAAAAGAAAAAAAAATAAACAATTATTTTTAAAGTTCACATTCTAAAATGTAGCATATATTTACCTCAAGTTCAAAAAGATTATGCTTTAATTCACATAGGGAAATTTTGAGTTAACAAGAATTAAAGACGATAACTTTTGGTCATTCACACCAGAGCCACCAGGTAGCATTGGTACCAGTATAGTCCTTGACTTGTCTAACTACCCCCAAGCGTCAAGAGAGAATAATGCTAAGAGAAACAAGGAAGATAGAGAATATAAGTTTGACACCTCAAGTGAAACCTGTTATCCGATAATAACTTAAACCTTCAGGCTAGCTGTTTGTTAAATTTCCCTAGTGAACAATTTCAGTGCCTATACTATTCAAGCTAGAATCATGTTCACTACACAGCTCAGATTTTCAAAACCTTAAAACTATGCTTCCCTTTTGTACTGTGAATGCCCGAAAATTGAATAATGTGAAACATAAGTATGCTATCTGCTAGAGAGTACCAAGGATTCCGACCACTATAATTTTTGTTTTGTTAAAGACTATAAATGCATTATATAGCATGGCCAGGAATCTATGATTTGTTATTAGCTATGACCAAGTTATCTGATATTCATCTCTAACATCAAAATGAACTGATATCAAGATCAAAACTTTCAACCACTACAAGCACAACTGATTCAAATAATTAGTAAAAAGAATCAACCAAATGGGAAAAAAATTAAAAAAAGTCTTACACGCTAGCATATTCGCGCCCCAAAAGCTTAAAAGGCGTCCCCGATCGATGAGATAAGAGGTGCGCCGCAGCCACCTCCTTCGATGCAACAATTCTTCCAGGCCACCACGATCCGTTTCTCCTTCGAACCCAAACAAGTGTCCCAACCGACCGATCAACTACGCTCCCTCCAACGCCGCCGCCCAATCCCAAACCCTATTGCGCTCTCATTAATCTGATTCTACTTCTAGCTTAAGTTATCGCCTTTATATCGATCGCCCTAATATAACAAATCGAGTATACTGTCTGGTGTGTGGACAAACTTTTTTGTTTTTTCCCCCAGTTCAGTTAGGTCATATTACAAAACTATGAAATTAGGAAGAGACAAGCGTATATGATAAGCCTACGGAACAACTTAAGTAAGATTTAATTCTCACAGACACCGTTCGATGACGGATGGACGAATGCAAACAGCTCAAGTAAGAATTAATTCTCACAGACATGTAGGAAACCGAAGTAATTTCAGTTTCATCGACTAAAACAGTTAAAAGTGCATTTTTGTAGGCAAAGACCGTCCGAAGTAACCAACCAAAAATAAAAGAAAAAGAAAATATTATCATCCCTCATGTTACACTCGTTAAAATTAATGATGATTAATAAATAATTAATGACTAAAAAAAAAAAAAAATCTAATTTGAGCAAATGTTATAATTTGATCACACAGAACCTGAATCATTATGCTCATGGCAATTTTCTAAATAATTTTTTATATTTAAAGTTTTACTATTGAAGCTCAAACGAGAAGTAATTAACAATTAAGTTTTTAAGATGAAAATAATTATAAATGAAAAACTAAAAGTAATAGTAACAAATGCATGATCTCCCCCCACCCCTCACAAAAAAACAAAACCCTTTTCGATTGACTCATTTATTTGGACTGATTGGTTGCTGTCAGCAGGGTGGCTATTACGGTAGAACCTTAGCCGAATAGGTCATGTTTAATTATCTTACTCTAAAGGATACGGTTAATTCATGCAGAGTCGGTCCAAAGAGTTTCGATACCCAAAGCCAAATACAAAATCAAATCATTTATATATGAATTAAGGCTGTTGACGTTATTTAAATCACCAAAATATTTATGTCTTTGCAAATAGTGCCAAGAAGACCCAGAATGGTAATCTATTATCTATAATAGTGCCAAGAAGACCCAAAATGGAGCTGCACTGGGTAGTTTAATTTCTCCCTTAACGTAAGCATAACTTCCTCCTTTTTTACCTTCCTTCCACCAAATCTTCCCCAAATCCAATTGACTCCTCTACATCCTTCAAATCTTCCCTCAAATCCAATTGACTTCGATCTCACTCCTTTCGATTATTGTTCAAACCGGCGTCTCTGCAGTTGTTTGTTGTTCGTCAATGTTTTGTCAACGGGTTGCGTTATAAGACCATACTCAAAGTCAGGAAACTGGCATACTTAATTATAATAACATCATAACTGGCACTTAACATATACATCTACAGATGACTAATCTTGCCACATTTCACAATGCAGCACATACTATTCACTTATTTACGCAATATCCACACTTCACAGCTTATCTTTGTTTATCCTCAAGTCTACGTTTCAATTTCAATCAAAACTTGCGATCTGCAAACTACACACCCTTAAGCCTATATCTTTCACTAATGCTCGTGGAGTAGCAAATTATTATTCATTTCCTTCCACATGACATCAAAAAAGAAAAATACTAATATTTATAGTTGCAGTATGATTCTGCAATACCCCATCCAGTACAATCAATGTTCAAAATGAAGTACATACAAATTCAATAAACTCAAATAATGGTAATTCAAAGTCATATTCAAGCAGCACTAACTTTGTAGTTTGTACGACTTTAGTCGGTCGATAATAACAATTTGCCTAAGGATGTAACAAAATAGAAAACTAAAAACTTATCTTCTCACTCACATAGTCGAAGCCATTTAATTTCTGCAATCTGCACTGCTCTCGAAATCAAATCGATGCCATGAACAATCGTTCCTTCAAGGGGAGCACCAGTGGCAGGCGCAACATCGACACTCAACCGACGATTGAGGAGATTTGATTGATGATTGAACAATGAAGATTATACTAGGGTTTTTTATTTGACTTCGTCTGGTATTTGGTATTGAAGAGTAAAGTCGTAGCTTTTCACTTTTTACTTCTACTACGGCACAATCGGGTCGGTGGGTCAGATATTGGGTATGGATTGAGCTTGGTTTTATTCAGTTTTGGGCCAGCTCTAATAAATCATAAACTACATCGGTTAACGGTTAACTGTCCGACAAAAATTTGGTTAACCGAACCGAAAATATTCGGTTAAGATGGTCGGTTAACTGATGTTTTAATAACACAATTCAAAATAAAATTAGGTTTACGGATAACTAAGTTTAATAACTAGACCAAAAACAAAAATTATATTATATTATATCAGTTGAAATTGGCTTTAATTTCTCATCATTGCTAAATTAATTAAAAAATAAAAAACAACCTTTAAAATTAAAAAATTAGCATAAATTATTAATGTTTATTGTTAATTAGCATAAATTTATATGATCGTTGTAAAATTAGCATCAGTTAGAATGATTATTTTTATATAGTGTAGTAATATTATTAATCATAAATTATTAATTTATTGTTAATTATAAATTATTGATATTGATTACTGGATATATATTATTTACTAATAACCGGAAAGTAAAATTAAATTTGTTGGAATATTGATTATATATAATAATTAATAATTAGAGATTATTTATTAATAATCATTAATTATTATAATTTATAAATGATTAATATAATATTATTAATGATTGATTATTAAATATTAATAAATAATATAATATATTAATGATTAGTAATTAGTAATATAATATTATAATTAATAATAAGTAATATATAATTAATGATTAATTATTAAATAATCAAAATTAATTTTATGGAAGTATTGTAATTATTAATTGTCAAAAATTAGCGTCTATTACAACGGACATTTTGTGACCATTGTAAAATAGATATCTATTACAACGGGCATTTTGGGACCGTTGTAAAATAGATATCTATTACAACGGGCCTAAAAATGACCGTTGTAATAGCATTTATTACAACGGGCTTTATATGCCCGTTGTAGAAAGGGTGTTGTACAGGCATCTATTACAACGGTTCAGAAAATGACCGTTGTAACAACAGTCTATTACAACGGGCATAAAACGCCCGTTGTAAAATGGACGTTGTAATAAATCTATTTTGTTGTAGTGCAAGTACCAGTTTCCTCCATTTTCATCACTGGAATCTTGGGTAGCATAAAAAAGATGTTGATCTTGATCATATTGATGTTGTGCTCTATCATGCTCTTCGACGAAATTTGCTTGATGCTTATTTAGGCTGAAGCAATTCTTCTCCAAATGTCTATATTTCTTACAGTGTCGACATTGTGGCTTTCCACGATTCCGACAGAATTTCTCCAAGTGATTTGTCATCTTACAGATCCCACATGGAGGATATTTATCTTGTTTATTCTTTGAGAAATTTCTAGAATTTCCTTTGTTTCTAGAGTTTTCTCCATCATTCTTGTTCTCTCCATATCCTTTATTTTGGGATGATAGCTTGAGTTTCGACTGAAAAGCATTTTCAACTGAGTCTTCGTCATGTCTGCTCATTCTTTGTTCAAATGCTTCAAAGGAGCTCATTAATTCAGTCACCGATAAGATCGACAGATTTTTAGTTTGCTCGATCGTAGTCACGATGGGGTCATTCTTGCGGGGAATTGAAATTAAATTTTTCTCAACAATCCTCTTATCAAGAATATTATCCCCATAAGCTCTTATTTGGCTAACTATTTATTTTATTTTGGAGTAATAATCCTTTACAGTCTCCGACTCCTTCATTTTTATTAATTCAAACTCACACCTTAATGTTTGAAGTTTAATGGCGCGTACCTTTACACTTCCTTGAAACTCCTCCTGTAATGTGGTCCATGCTTCTTTGGCATTTGTAGCTCCCATTATTCTAGGAAAGATAGCGTCGGCCATCGCTTGTTGTAGAATACATAATGCTTTTGAATCTTTTTGTTTATTTTCCTTCAGCTCCCTTTTCTGAGCTTGACTAAGAGTTGAAGTATCTTCAGGAATAATGTATCCTTCATCTACAATATCCCATAGATCTTGAGAGCTAAAAAACGTCTTCATTTTTATGCTTCAAAAATCATAATTTTCACCGGTAAAATTAGGGACGGGAATTGATGGAGATTGAACAATGTTTGCCATAGCTTATAATGGTTGAGATTTTTTTTTGCCCAATATGCGAACGAACGAAGCTCTGATACCACTTGTTAGTAGTTGTAGTATGGAATATAGTTTGAATAGTTGAAATGGTGGAAGTAAAGCTTTAACAATGCAACAACTTTATTGCTTGTAGTTTTTGCTACATCATTACAATGTGCCTATCCTCATATTTATAGGCATCTCATTACAATTGTTAATTATTAGAATTCTCTAGATAGTACATTCTACACTCATCAAGTAATATATTTAATAATAATACATATGGCAAGTTACATGTTTCTTTAGTATTCTAGAATTTTGTAGCATGCTTAATAGACTTAAGCAAGAGCTCGTGGAAGTAGAACCCAGGAATACAGAGCTCATGAAGAAGCTTCAATCTGTTCGAAGTCAGCTTGCAGCTGAATAATCAAGATGTTTTAAACTCGAGGTTGATTTAGCAGAACCGAGGAAAAAGCTATAAACCATGGAGAGTCTAGAGAAAGAACTTGAAATGCTTCAAAGGCATAAGACTGCTTCAGGAAAATGGCATTAAGCTCGAGAAATAGGCAAGGCTCTGGTGTGTGGGGTTGGCTAGTTGGAACACCTCCTGATAATTCTGAATCATCCGCTTGAATTTTAACATACATCACATATATTTCTAATATAGCATTTTGCAGTTAGTTTCATTTAATAGAATTCTGTTTATAAGCTATATAATTCGCCCTGATGATTGTATTGAATATTTTTGATGGTGTCTTGTTCTCTGTCATTAAAGTGAAAAGTAACTGTTACAAAGAATATACTTTGTGTTTCATGTTATAGTGGTCCTAGTTAACCAAGAAGAATTTATGTTTGATTTTTTTTTAAAAAGCTGCCTTCAATAAAGTGAGATTCAAAATTACAATTTTGATCGAGCTTAAAAGTTCGAAATGATGTGGATGGCTATAATCAAGGCTATGTGAATTGTACCATTCATATGGATATAATTTTTACCATCTATAGTTCCATCTTCACAATGAATTTACAGAAGAAAAAACAAGTGATACAAAGAATGTATGAATTTATAATAATTCAAATAAAAATGAAAAGACATTAACTAATTACTGGTTATCACAACATCAGTTAAGCCATATCCTTTGATTAAACTGCGGTGTTTTCTACCTACATGTTCTATTCCAGGCCATACGAGGGGAAGATCGACAATTGGCCATTAAGTTATGTCCTATAATGTACAATAGTAATCTTTTTATGTAAGTCTCAGTAATACTACCCAAGTACATTATTTTTACTCTTTCAGTTCATAAATATGATATTACTTTGTTGGTAATGGCGCTAGAGATCTAGACCCTTATAAAATCCTTTTCCAGATGTAGCCTAAGTATTCCGTACATACCTACTGAAAGAAATTATGCATCTGAATGTTACTTAGGAGACAAGATAATAAATCAGATGCTCATAACCAGTTTGGATTGCAAAGAGAGTGTAGTTTAAATATTTTGAAAGTAGATTACGAGGAAATAATAGAAAGAGAAAAGACAGATAATCTTCTAGGTCATATTCTTTCATATGAAAATTAATGTTCTTCTGACAAATTCACTCCTAAATTGAGGCATTTCCAGTTGACTACCAAAACACAATATAATAGCTAATGCCTATAACCTATACTATTTATGACAGTGCTAGGTTTTAATAAATTTATCTAAGCTGCTGAGAAATTATTGTTTTAAACAAGGTATAAAAAAACAATGCTACTTGTACATGAATTTATCCAATACAAAGAAATAGGTAACTTGAATTGAACTCAATGTACACATGCTAACTGTACCAGGCCTCTTGTGCCTGAAAACCCTGGTATGATTAGTACTATCCTAAAGAAGGAAATTATACACTACGGTACCAACTCCAAAATATTTAAAATAGTAACAATTGCTCATTTCATAATATGCAATTAGTTGGGGATGTATTGTTGATTGACTATAAGACCGTTGGTGTTATACTACCGAATAAAGCAAACGATTTTACTCTGTAATATAAATCAATAAAGACTTACAGTTATTTTTGTATAACCTTATACAAAATTATTACATGAAAAAAATGCTTATATACTTAAATGAGAGGAAAAAGAAACTTACCTTTGCCTTTGACGGAGAGAATGAAGGCCAAGCTAGTAAGTAATTTCTGTTGTATTCACTGTGCAAGGAAAGATTTGCCAAATTTATTCCACAAAAACCCATGCCATGAACCAACATTTGCAAAAATAACATTACTCTCAAGCCACTGCATGCGATAAGAACCAAAAGTATTATCAAAGAAATCAAAGAAATTCTCCTATCTGCCTCCCTTCCAACCAAGAAACTCGTTCTCTTTCAACCAAGTAACTACTCGAGACCGATACCAATCAAACATCTTCTCCGCCTTCACAACACTACATCGTAGTCAACATTTCCTCCCCTTTCAAAACCATTCAATCACAAACAAGGTTGACCATTACCAATAACACCATTCAGAAATTCACCAATTGCCATTCCTCTATCTTGCATTTCACCCATCCAAACTGCCTTAACAACCATGCCATCCACAACAGAAAATAAAAAACAACAGCCTTCGACCGGACTCCTCCATCACTACCACTATTGGCTACAGATTACTTCACCACTTCCATTGTACACCATCATCATCACTGTTATTCAAGTCCATTCTACAACTACACTATACCAGATCCCATCCCAAGCCAAAAATTCCGACCCACTCCCTAAACCAAAACCAAACTGCATCAACAAACCTCCACCAAAGAGCCAACATTGTTTATGCGATTTGGAAATTGGCTTTAACCTTTGCCAAAGAGCCATCGCCATTTTCATCCAAACAAGTGAAGCTCCCCCTTTAATTCATTCCATGAGCCAACACTGGGTGACATTTACAGCCTCTTTTTTTTCTCCTGTTTTCCATATCATTTTATATATAATAAATAATATAAGTATATCAGATTTGCTTTTGATTAAATATCTTTTCAGCATACTACGTACTGTTTGAGGAAGTGAAGTCTAGACTGGATACATAAAAAACGACAAAGAGACATGGCTTAGACTTATGTTAATTAACTATTTACACTTATGCTAAAATATTTCTTCTGATTTGGTTTTTTAACTTGGAAAGATAACTCGTACGTCTGTAAAGAAAGACTTCAAATGATTCTTTATCTAGTCAACAAACTCAAATAATAAATCTTGTACATATTATTTGTGCAAATACCAAAAAAATTAAATAAAAAAAATAAACCCAAAGGTAAACATAAATAATATTCAACGATTGGTCATCTCCCCTCCCAAGAAGAGAAAACCATTTTTTTATGCTTGAACTAGGCTGTGCAAACTACCTTAATTCTTATGTATATTCAGTCTCACTATAATACAACCAATCTTCAAAGTCCGATGCCACAGACATTATTCAATAATGCTTGAACTTCATCTTTAGGCCTAGTAGCCTAATACATGAACATGTACTTTTTATAAAATTATATTGAGGTTAATTTTTGTGTGTGTGTATCACTTGGTTATATAGATAAATACTTAGTGACATACATCATATTTGTAATAATAAATTAATATAATTTTTTTTAGGTTTCTTAAATGAAATTAATATACATATTACAGAGCTAAGTGGAGATTATATATAAGAATATGTGCATTTGGAAAGTTATTTGTCATTATTAACATGAGTATGTGGAATTTTTTAGTTATAAGAGTGGACTGAATTCACAATCATTAAAACTTACTGATAAAGTATAACTAACTAAATCAGTTTCAACTTGCTCAAGTGTACCAATTAGCCAGTAAACTGAAAAAAATCATATTACCCAGAATTAAATGATACACTACTGGTCTCACAGATTACAACTTAAGTTCCAAGGATTTTGCTTGATAACAGAAGTAAACTGTGAATCCATATGGATTGATTCTACAGGTATGGTGTATATCGTGCGATTGCGATTGCATTGAAACAACCAAACAAAATACATTAATAATATATGTAAATTTTTGTAAGAAATCTGTCATGCTTAGGAAATCCTCACTATGCAATGAAGAAATCATGGCCTAATTTCACAAACTCATACTGATATTATATAAATATTAATGACAAAAACTATTGCAAAAAATTCTTAAATTGAAAATTTATTATTTCCTTGAATCTAATTCTTGAAAATTTGTTCTGCGCATTTCATTCAAAATTATAATCAAATTGTTGCTTTTGAGTTCAAAAAGTTATGCTGGGACAAGGTCATTTAACTTGGATAAAAATCACAAATTCAAGTTAAGGGCATCCCAGTATGCAGATTTTACCAATGATGAATATGTTTGTAGATTATTATTAAAACAAAATACACAGTTTTCGATATTAAATGGATTTCCAATGGTAGGAAAATAATTATTAGTAATGAAAGTGCACATTAAGAAATTTATTCATCTACACGCACACACACCAACCCCACATGATGATCTGATGGTAATATGAAAGTTCTATGCCAAAAGAACTTAACTTCAACTATGGTAATGATAGTAAGCTTTGATTTTTGGGTTTTACTTCGTAGGAAAACTCTGTACTCTTCGTATAATGAAATGAAATTATATGACAAACATGCTTGACAAATAACTAAACCTGGATTTGAAGTATGTTTCCAGTTAATAATAACGGTAACTTATTTACAATAAACTTCAAGTCATCTTACGAGAACAATATTGTATCAAAAAATGCACTATTTAAATGCTCCATGATGTAAGTTATACATAAAAAATACACGTCTTTCAGAAATTATAAAGAAATATAAATATATAAATAAATGGATATAAAACTATACCTCTTCCCTTAACGTTGTAAGCCAGCTTTCCTCTGCACTTCCATTGCCAGTCTCCGAACGGAACCCTCATCGAACAAAGGATCCATCTCCATAGTTTCAAAACAAATTCCACACCTTCATCATGCCTCTTAATTATATAGTACACATCAACAATAGTATTGTATGTAGCTTTGCTAGGTCTGCAACCATTTCCGTGATGTATCCAATTAATTCGAAGGTTAAACAGCTAGGAAACAGTTATTTTTCTCAAAGAAAAAGAAAAGCCTTTAAAATGCTGAGACCGGTAAACTATGTTGTCAATTAAAAAATTATCGGTGTTCATATACCAACATAGTCTTTAAAATGTTATCAACTACCATTTACATTAAAATTTCAAAAACTATAATTGATACCAGCAATCATGCATATTTCAAATATGTCATAGAGGATTGGTCGATGGTAGCGCTTGCAACAACAGCTTCAATGGAGTTGGGATTTGAAAACTAGGGTTTAAGGATTTAGGGAAAATTAATGGTTTGAGTTTAATTAAGCAGTTGAAAGGTTTGAAGACGCGATTTGAAGGATTCGGGCGGAAGAAACTAGAGCCGAGATGAGATTGAATAGGCAGACGAGAAGGAGGTAGCAGTAGACCTGTCTTTATCTGAGAACTAGCGTTATGGAAGAAGTAGTCAGAGGAGGGAAGCGAAAAATAGATAATGTGAAAATGAAAATAAAAGTGTGGGAATTGAAGATTTAAGGGCATTAGTTTGCCAAATGCATTGTTAGCTGCATTCCTTCTTACACGAGAAGGGGATAAAAATGTCAATAGTTGCTAGTCAGATGCAAACGCTGCCATATATTGTAACTAATACCTGCTTTTCTTGTAGTGCTTCCAGGTTTCATTTTTCCGTATGCAGGAAATTTCCTCCTCCATTGCCCTTCTCCACATCAGATCTGCATTGGCTTCTTCGAAATTCAACGGCTCCTCTTCTCCTAGTAAGCACAGACCCGAATACTCCAATTCTATTGGAACCGTTGCATCATACAAGCTTTTGATGTCACGCTTACCCTGTGGTCCTACTGATGGACTCTCATCAGATGCTATGGATCTTGTATTTGTCATTGGTGTTGCATATTGGTTACCAGTTTGCTCTTGGAAATCCATTTCAGAATTGTTTACACCATCTTTAGCTTTCTGGCTTGTCTTTTCATATGTACCTGCAATGGTAAAATATTGTGCTGTATGAGAATTTCTTGCTGGTGCTGTTTTTGTTTCTGGAAATTTGCTCCACTCCCACTTCTTCTTCTCTTCAAACACGACATCCCGTGTCACCACTACTCGTTTCGACTTTGGATCAAACATCCGATAGCCTTTTGTACTCGAGTCATAACCAATAAACACCATTGGTTTGCTTCGGTCTGCAAGATTTGAAAGGTGAGGTGTAATATCTTTTACGTGTCCCACACATCCAAAAATGCGAAAATGATCAACAGTCGGCTTGCGGTTGTAATATGCTTCATAAGGAGTTTTACCGATGACGCTTTTTGTTGGCACTCGATTTAAGAGATAAGCAGCAGTAGACACCGCTTCTCCCCAAAATTCGCCTGGGACTCCCATACTTTTTAACAAGCTCCTTGCCATGCCAACCACTATCTGATTTCTTCGTTCAACAACGTCGTTCTGCTAAGGGGAATAAGGTGCCGTAAGATAATGCTTAATTCCCAATAGCTCACAATAATTCTTGAACTCATTTGAGGTGAATTTGTCGCCACGATCTGTGCGAAAAGCCTTCAGCTTGATGTTTTTCTCCATTTCTGCTGATGCTTTGATCTTCTTGAATGCCTCAAATGGTTCATCTTTGTTTCGGATCAGCACCTGCCACATGAATCTAGTACAATCATCAACCAACAGCAGAAAATATCGCTTATCTCCGTGTGTAGAAGGAGTTATTGGCCCGCATAAATCTCCATGCCATAGTTCAAGAGGTGATTTTGCTCGAAATTTTGCTACTGCTGGAAAAGGATTTCGATGTTGCTTTCCAACCAAACAACCATCGCAGATGCGGTCCTCATGCTCGAATATAGGCAAGCCGTGCACCATCTGTTTTTGACTTAGAAACTTCAATGCATTAAAATTCACATGCCCATATCTTACATGTCAGCGCCATGTTTCTTCTTTGCACCTTGCTAGTAGGAATTCAGGTAGGGCTGGTACAATATTAATCACATATAGCATGTTCCTTGACCTGTTTACTTTTGCTAGTAGCTTCTGTGATATGTCCACAATGGACATTATTTCTCTTTCAATTACAACCTTGCATCCATTCTCATATAACTGACCAAGACTTACTATGCTGCTCTTCAACTTTGGATATAATAGACATTAGTAAGTAATCGAGTGAAGCATTCAAACAAAACCGAACCTCTCCCTTGTATTTCTATAGCCGAGCCATCTCCAAACTTGACTGAATCATTAATGGTTATGTCGATTTCAGCAAATTTTTCGATACAACCAGTCATGTGATTACTTGCGCCGGTTTCTTAATACCAAGCCTTGTCTTGGGTGCCATTAATCTTTGGCATCATCTTGTCTTCATGCAGCAACACCTCTTCATTCTGTATAGCATGGCTGAGAATACAAGTTTCAACCATCAACAGTGTCGGTTCATCATCGGTTTGTGTTGTAACAAGATTGACTTTTTCTTTTCGATTTGGTTTTGGACACTCTTTTGCAAAATGACCATATTCATTACAGTTGAAACATTTAACATTGGATATGTCTAAGTTGCGTGGCTTTCGGTCTCCGTTATTGCATTCACCATATTCTCGGCCTCCACCATTTCCACGCCCACGACCACGTCCTCTTCCATGACGTCCTTCTCTTTTGTTATTGTAGGAACCTTCATCTCTCTTTGCTTTTTGAATTTTTGTCTCCCACTCGGTTCGGATAAGGAGCAACTGTTCTCCGCTGCCCTTCGAGTCCAGTCGCCCTTTAAGCCCTTCTTCGAATGTTTTGAGACGACCAATCGCCTCTGAAACCGACATCTTCTCAACATCGTCAAATTGCTCAATTGTTCCAATAATCTGGAGAAATCTATCTGGAACTGCGCTCAGAGCCGGCTGGGGGGGGGGGGGGGGGGGGTTAGGTTGAGTAGGCGGCTGCCTACGGCAACCCCCCCTGGAGGAGCAACCACCGCTGGTGGTGGCAGTGGTCATTTGCTGTAAGCTTAGAAATTTTCTGCTCGAAGCTTCATTTGCAAAGGAATGCTTAGCAGAGTGGTTGTTCCTGAGAATCCTAATGCTTAGATTTGAAGATCGATTCCCAGCGTTCGCAATTTTTGCAATTTCCCACCTTATCCTGAAAAAATATCCCCTCCTATTTTGCAATTTTCCACTTACTCTGAAATTTTTTCCTCCGGCATGCTGGGTTGCCGAGGGCAACCCAAATGAGTGAGCCGACTCTGACTGCGCTGAACAGTTTTTCAATAACCTCGCTGTTGTCAAGCTTCGTGTGCAGCGAGCGTATCTCACCCACCAGCGTGGTAAGCTACATAGAAAATTCATTTATTGTCTTCGAATCCTCCACGTGTAACTTGTTCAGTTGCCGTTTCAGAACCTGTAAACGCGCCTTCTTAACATGATCTTCACCAACTCGCATCTCCTTAAGTGCGTCCCAAGCCTCCTTTGCCGTCTGCTTCTTCGCGTTGCCATCATCACGTCATCTGGCACGGCTTGATTAATGGCTACCATGATGTCTTGATCTTTGTCGTCATCTGTGTCTCCACCTTCGATCACTGACCACACTCCTAGCGGACGCAAGATTATCTTCATCTTGACAGCCCATATGCCGTAATATGTTTCGCTTAACATTGGATATTGGATCGGGATTGTAGCTCCTCTTGCCGTCGGTTTCACCACTGCAAGTGTGTTTGATAGATCTCCTACTTCACCGGCCATTGCTTCGACAACTCGGCTCTGATACCAAATATTGGTTTTCTAAACTAGTAACAGAACTTTGAATGTCAGTTTTCTAAAGAGTAACTGAACTTTGAAAAACAGAATAAAGAACAGAGGGAATTTTGGCGATGCAAAAACACTGCTTCATTTTTTGTTTTTTGTTTTAATTATATAAACCAAATACAAAATGATAACTGCATAACTAACTTACAGCCACGTTTTCTCAAAACAAAACTAACCACATAAACTACAATTAAATAAATGCTACCCCATGTAACTGCTACCTGGAGACAACTAGATTAACTCATCATAATGATGGATAATCACTTTACATGGTTTTATATCAAACACTCTTAGGCAAACCTTAATTCAAGGGATTAATAGATAATTTACAGTTCAAATGCACTGCTATATTGGTAATAAGCTCATACAATTCACAGCTTGACAAAAGAACCAGCATCTTTAGGCCTAAACGTTGCCCTCGACTCCATATGCGAAAAAGCTGATTGCTCCAAAGACTCAAGCCTCTCTTCTAAAGCCTGTGAAATTATAGGCATATGCGAAACAGTTCCAAGTGCTCATCTACGCTCCGCATCCTTGAAGAACCTCAACTATTCCAACTCATCTTATGCAGTACATCTCAATTTAATCTGATATCTGTAGCGGTAACTTTATCTTGTAACAGTCTTTTGTTTGATGTATCAATATTGTTAATTGGGTTTCATGCAACCCTAAAAATGTTATCATGCACAATACTTGTTTTGATGCTACTGTATTAAAAAACTTATTGTAGATTCATATCATAACCAACTAGAGAACAAAAGGTACCAATGCCTTAACTTTTTTTGGAAAATTTTCGAACTTTGCAAGGTACCACTTTCTGGTAGCTAAGCTTCTACCTGTTAAGTAAAAAGTGGTAGCCAAAGCAAAAGAAAAGGAAAACAAAGTCTGTGACAGGAGGAACACTCCATAAAATCCAACTATCTCGAAGAGATAGTGAGGGCAAATTACGTATTCAAAGAGACCTCCTTTAGGAATTTTATAGCCTTTGTCATCATCCTTTCGCCTTAATCTTGAAAGAAGGAAATGGTGATAGAAGTTGCCCACAATGCCTATAATGAACAATGCTAACCCTGGATATGTTAGATCTATCGATGGTTGTGGTAAATCTTTAGAGAAATACTGGGCGTATATCATAGTCGTGGTGAATATTGTATAGCTTAGGCTTATCTGTATGGTTGTTTGTAGTTGCATTCTTCCGCTGTATTTGTGTATGAAGATGACCTGAACAAGAAAACATTACCAGTTATAGGAGGAAAGTGTTTATGCTAAGAGCATCTCCAACAAATCCAACGAATATCTAAGGTTGCATAGGTTAAAATGCCCAATAGTCGGCTGTTTTTGTAAGACTTGTCCGACCTGACCTTAGGTGCTTATATGCAAGTTTTTTTAAAACCTTTTTATTACATATACGTTTATGGTTACCTCGAAGAGTCTTTTAGAGAAATGAACAAGGAGGAGCAAGGGCAATAATTGAACTTTAAGGTTTGGTGCATCACTGAAGAGGAAGAATGCTGCTGCAGCCACGGCTGTCGCAGGTGCATAGGCGAAGAACATGCCGACTCTGCCCGGTACTGAAACCTCATTGCTGATGGAATTGAAGAATTTGGAGTAGGGAACATGTTTACCTTTGGTTTCATTAAGACCGGCATAAGCTAGAGATGCGAGGGTTAATATCGATGCCGCGTTGACGAATAGAGAAGGAGGCGGTGGGTATAGAAGAATGGCTAGTAATGTTGATAACTGAAGCATATTGCTTTTGTTTCTTGTCCTCTTTACATGAATTAGAAACTTAATATATAGGGATCAAGTGGTCAACTGTAGCCATTAACGAGGGGATAAAAGTACTGTACTGGTGTGGTATGATTTCCACCACAGAGTTATTAAAGGTATATAATATATATAGACCCTATCCATATAACCGACAAGACTCTCCACTCTTCCTCTATTGTTTGGCATAAGAATTACGTTGGGGTAGTGGGTATACTAGCATAGAAATTGTTTGGATATGGTACTGTATGCTAAATTTTTTGGGTTATCTTTTGTTTATTTTGTAATCAATCTGAAAACGAAAGCCTATATTGTGCTGATGTAAGGTTAGACATGCATTGTTTTGAACCGGAATCATCATCGTTTCAGTAAATTGAAAATAAAAATAAAAATTGAGCTTATCAAATTGATATATCTTAACAATCAAAAGTAAATATTTGTAAGTTAATGCTTCTAATAACCATTTTTAGAGTAAAAATATGTTGCTTACCTAAATTTTCGTTGGGTAAAATAAGATAATTTTCTGTAAACAAGACGTTGATGATATGTACATCATATGTGCGAAAAATTATCACGTTTTAGTGATCATACATAAAAAAAAAACGACTAATGGTAAATACAATATAAATGAATAAGTAAAAATAAAATAAACAGAAAGAAAATAAAAATAAAAATAGCATGGTGTTCCTAATTGATTTTGGTATCATAATCATCAAAATTTCGTAACTTTTATAAGTGAGGTCTGCCTAAGATTCGTATCAAAGCACAAAATTTGGGCTGTTTTCCACTAAATTTAGTTTATATTTTCGAAGATGATACCTATATTGATAGTTGTATCTTCGATGGTAATATATATATATATATATATATATATATAGGGCGGCTATTTGAACACAAAATTAGATACAGAGAGAGAAACACAGAGCCTCAACCGTTGTATTTTTTTGTCTTTATATGGCTGTAATTCATAGGGTGATCCAATGGTGCAAATCAATTGTGTCACCATTTGTGTATCTGTAGAATTTCCCATATATATATATATATATATATATATATATATATATATATATATATATATATGAGGAGGGTTCCTCTACACCTCTTATTTTGCACGTGAACTCTCTTCTTAATCTCCACCACTCATTTCCCCACTCATTATCTCTTTTCCCACTAAGAAATAATATTGAAATATATATATATGCACGCCCACACGCACCGCATCGCCACCAGCATGCGCTCACACGCACGCATACCCACACATGCAGTGGCGGAGCCACAACGTGGTTGGGGTGGGCACGTGCCCCCCCCCCATAAAATTAGAAACGAAAAAAAAAACTCGCGAACAGCTTCGTTTCATTCCCCTCAACATCGACCGCATCGCAGCAGGTGCATCTCTCTCCGATGGCGTGGAACGAGGTGCAGATCGACGAACTTCTGGTCGTGCTTTCCCTATCCCTTCTACTGATGAATTTCCGGCCTTGTCTACAGTTATCGAAGCTGTCCCCTCTGCCAACGGTCCCTCCGCTAATCGCACGCGTTTCTCTGACCCATCTCATGAAGGAGTCGCAAATATTGGTAACAAAACTGTCCTCGCAATTATTTGTCAGTTGGAATAATGGACATAAATGTTGTGTTGAGTGAGCTGAGTGGTCGGTTGCTCGTGAGCAAGTTGCTGCTGGCCTGATTGGTGGTGATTTGCGTGTTTCCTCAACCTGCTCGTCAGCTGCCTGTGGTAATGTCAATGAGAGAGTATGTGAACGTCATCGTAATTTTCTGCTGTACCATTATTTTTGTGTTTTCATCTATTTTGAGACTATGTGTTTCGCATTGGAAGAATATCAATGATACCAAATGCTCCCAGACCCAGTCCCAGTCCCCACCATCATTATTCACTCGCGGGTTCTTTGATTTCTTCTTCTAGCTAGGTTAATTTCTGTTGCTGGATCCATCCATATTCGTTACCCAAATCAATGCTATGGCTGATTCAAGTCAGTAATGTTTACTTATAGGATTATGTACTTCTAATTTTGTAATGTTTATCCATAATCATACAAATGCTCCTTCACCAAACAAACTAACGATGAACTGCACAGGTTAGTCACTATTCTACAATTAGTAAACTCTTTGTTTATCCATTCATCGGTTTTATTTATTTGGGATTGTTAGATTGGATGGTTGTTGGTTGATTTAATGGCTAGTTTAACTTTTTTTTTTTACATATAATTAAATGCTCAACAATGACCTTTTTTTTCTTCCGGGGCTGCCGCCCTCGAACCCCCGCACTTATTGTCTTGCCCCCCTATTCGAACTTTATGGCTCCGCCACTACACACACGCCCACCCACCCACACACACACAAAAATAAACTTCATTTACAAATAACAAGCCTCTCTATAAATATTTTTAAATTTTAATTTCCCTTAAACGTAGGGTCTAATATTGGATCCTCGTTACAAACGTAAACGTCAGCCTACGAAAACTTAATTGTAGGATCTAACAAATTTTTTAAATTAATTTACTTTTTATTATTAAATAGTAGAAATAAAAATTAAAGATAATTACGTATAATTTCAATGTAAAAATCCTAATTATTTATGAATAATTCTTTGAAATATATTAAATCAATAGTTTATGAAAAAAATTCACACGCATAAAAGCATCTTATTTCTATAATAACAAATATTAAAAATTGATTTTGATACAAAGAGGAGATGCAAAACAGTTGGATGTAGTTCCCTTATCTTTTCCTCTCTTGTATCTTCAATTTCTCTTCGATCCATATTGAATATTTTAGTAACTCAGTTAATATAGAAGTGGCTTACTGTAACACCCTACCTCTATACTCGCATTAGCCAAGGCCACAGCAAGCAACAGTGTCAACTAACCCAAAGAATAAGGCTGTTGAGGAGCGACCATCTGTATAATAGCTTTGAACGAGTGCTAAACGTATCGGATAATATGGTCTTACTTTTCAAATCTCATGAGGAAATCCGACACATTTAATTCAAGTTCAAAACTGCTACACATCGGATAAATATTATTCAGAATCAATATAAAATACATAACAATAAAATCAAAGTCAGACATAAATATTCACATCATTAAGGCGAAAATAGATATGAATATAACACATAAATGTAAATACAAGATAATGGTCATAGTCAATCCACTATACAACAAAAGAATAGATACATGGCTAGTCAAAATAATATGTATACAAGAGTCCCATATACATATAACCCATAAAGTACAACCCTAAAGTAGTTAGCCCAAAAGTGGTGGATAGTCCATGCCGGAGTCAAGAAGAATCATCTGAAATACCTCGGTCTGACCCAAGTATTATTTACATAAAGTTAAACAATAAACGGATCAGTCTAGCTGTACTTATCTCATAATCTAGGATATAATAAGAGATATAAATAATTGCAGAAATGAGTACGATAAAAACAATGTCACGTATAAGTGTGAAGCCCCGAAATGTCTACGGTATATCTCATAAATCTATATCGGAGCTAGAAAATAATATCTCATTCAAAGTTATATAGCTACTCATAGAAACGATAAATCATATCAACTCATTACGACAATTGATAACTCATATATCGATAAAACTAAGATTGATAAATTATTACCAATACGAGAATTCACCGCTCATCTGTCAATAAAACTAAAATTGATAAATTAATACCAATATGAGAATTGACAGCTCATATGTTAATAAAACTAATATTCCAGAAATCAAAAACCAGAAATCCAGAAACCAAAGAGAAAACAAAGGGGTATGCCTCGAGATGGGAGTCCGAAGACTCAAGCTGGGAGTCCGAAGACTCAACCAACACGTGTATCGAGATGAGACGCGATCTCTAGGTAGCTAACCTATATGTTGAGCCGAAGCTCCGAGATGGCCCGAATACCTATGGGTCGCGACCCCGTTGGAGTGAACCGAAGTCCCTTTGAACCGAAGTTCCTCAGGAGGATCTGAAGATCATCAAAATAAATAAATCATGAAAATATCACAATTGATCCAAGGTAGTGAAAATTACTCCAAGCTAGTAATTATAAGAGTTTAGCTATATGTCCCATAACCACTAACTCTACTCGAATATTTACGAACAAGTCGTATAGTCCACTAAAAACATAAGACGATCATTGCCACAGTTTCAATCGAACGAGTCCAAGAATTAACCGTCGAAGTAAACACAAGGGGTCATAGTCCTTGTTTTTACTAAGGCGTTTAATTAGATTTCTCATACGAACGAGAAAAAAGTTTAAAAAATATATACTAGTAGATTGGAAAACGATTTCGTTAAATAACTTCGTATAATGAAGTGAGATTGGAAACCATTTTAGTTGAAGACTTTGGTATCTACCAACAACATAAAACCTTTTTATATATAGTTTCAATGTGGCAAATCTCGTATAATAATGATCGAAATAACGATCGAACTAAGAATTCACGTTTTAATAACGTAAATTAAATCTCATAAATATCGATTATAAAATTCTTTCACAATGAATAAATCAAAAATCCATAAAATCGAGCTGTAGAAATTTGCGAATTAGTGAAACTGAAAAACCACAGAAAAATGCCAAACGGGTCGAAACACGGTTGGGAAAGAGCCTGAAACAACCTAGACAATCGACCGTGATCTCCACCGGTCGACTGCAAAAAATCAACAACACCGGTCGACGAGTCCATTTTTGACCAGTCGATTGGTCATTTTGCCAGCGGACTGCAATTTAATAGGACCAATCGACTAGTAAATTATGGCCAGTCGATTGGTCACCTACCTGCTGTGTAATAAAGGCTTGGCCTTATGGCCAAGTTGATTTATATCGCATTTGGTCGATCGTCAGAGGTTATTAACTTTATAGAAATGAAACTAAGGCCTCAATGGTTTGCCGATACAACAGGAAAACCCAAACTTACATGCACAAGAAGAATCATAATGGAAATCATTGAAAAAATGAAATCAAATTTCATAAATTGGAAATGTTAAAACATAAAGCAATTAACAAGACCAAATACATAATTCATAAGCAACATATATGTGCCAAGAGCACATTAGACAAGCATAAAGCTTAAGGCATAGATGTGAGTTCTCAAAGAACTCACCTTTTGTTGTTGCAAGTAAAGAGATGAAAGAAGACTTAGCCAAATCAACCTCTCTTCGAATATAACACACAAGTTTTCAATCTGCACATGGATATACAATATTTCATAAGAATTAGGTTTAGGAAATCATAAGAATTGAAGAGGAATTGAGTTGGAGAAGATAGAGATTGAGCTTACCTCTCTTCTCTATGGATTTCCACTTGATTTCAACATGAATTGGATTCCTAAGACCAAGCTAGGGCTTAGGAAATTTTAATTTCCCTTTCTCGTTCCCTATTTATAATTTTGTAGAGTAAGAGGAAAATAAATGAAGGAGGAGTGAGCTAGGTGGGTTATATGGAGATGGGTTAATGGGCTAGGTTTACAAACTCAAGCCCCTTTCCAATGACCCAATTTCCACAAACTCTAAATATATCAATGTTTATAGGTTTTAAACACGTAAACGACGTTTTGAACTCAGTGGAAGTGGATTCGAGTCCAAATTCATCCGTATGAAAAATGTGACTTTTTGCACACACGTTCGATTAACAATTAATGACGTTATATTTAAAACATTATCGTCAAATATGCGGGTTGTTACACTTACCATCCCTTAAAATATTTTACTTATTGAGTTGATTATGGGATTGATTTTTGTTTGGACACACCTATTTCAGTCGATGAATTATGCATGGGAAGTACGGATCAAGGATTATATGGTGGATGTATAGGGAAGAAAAAATGATTGCAATTTAGACTAGCACCCTATGTGCATGTTGTTTAATTAGCCGGTTGAAGAAGTTTTGGCCTTTTAAAACCACTAAAAAACTCTAAAGAAGAAACTAATAAGTAAGCATGCAATGTAACAATTATATAAGAAGCTAATTCCTTCTTTATTTGATTTTATGAATTCTTATTTATTTCTTGAACTTGAAAGGAGTGAAACTAACTCAGAAATAACTTATAAAATCGGATGCAACGTTAAAAAAATCATTGACATCAAAAATGCATTAGCGGGACATTAGTAAATGACTTATCGACGCCTTATTGGACATAGGTAAAAATTATCTTAGAAATTTAATTTTGACGTCTAGAACACGCCCTGCATTTGGCTATTATGCAAACTATTGCCAACGGTCTATAAACAACATTTGTTGGCGTCATGCCGACCCCGTACTTTTAAAGCCATCTTAGTGCCATGTTGACTACATTTGAACTGTAAAAATTGAAATTATCGATGCCTCCATTATTTAACTGCATTCACAGGAAAACATGGTCGGAAATAGTACTATTGTTGTATAATATTCATGTATGTTGTATCTGCAAACATAATGTAAACCCAAAACATTGAGAATTGAATTAACAACCAACAAGGTTCATTCATATATTTGGGTATTTGAATTATGATTGGGCAATTCAAATCAGTATGTGCATTTTAACACTAATGAACATGTTAAAATACACCTATTGGTTTGGAATGCTGGATTTTGATCTAAAAATTTAAATAAGTGGACACTCTATGTTTTTCTTTTCAAATACAATAGATGATTCATTTTCAAATAACATTAGTGAAAGGTTATATTGTTTACACTCATTTAAAAACTTCTTCCTTCCCTTTATTCTGTCGTCTACAAACGCTTCGTTCATCCAATCACACCCACCTTTTTTTCTTTCTATTTTCTCATAAATTAGCTTAGTTTTTCCTCTCTTTTCTCTCTTCACACCATGAAATGTAAATATATCCATCCAAAATGTTCTCGTCTTTTTTCATTAAAATCCTTCTTAAATAAGTGTGAATCTAACTAATTTAGTTATGAAAACCGTATTATGTACTTTAATCATATGTATATTTTTATTTTCATAAACTATGTTAATGAACTAAGATTAATATAGTAAAGAATAGTTTGCAACTTAATTTTGGTGCTATAATGAAACATATTAAAGGACTTATGTTGCCATTTCAATCAAAAATATATAATCATTATTACTATTATTTCTAATTCAATAAGAAAAGGAAAAAAATAATAATGAAATCAGTTGTAATAGAATGTAGCATGATATAGTCGAACATATTGAATTTCATCAGAATTTCCTGTAACATCAATGAAGTCGCAATAATATTGATTTACATGTATTCTAAATATAACTAGATATCTTAGCTTATCACCTCATACTATGAATTGATAAAAATATTTATAACTATTTCTTCATTTTTTTTTTCAAATATCTATTTGTTGAGAGGATATGAAATAATTATGTTTGATATTTACATTTCATTTTATTTTGACATATTTATCTCAAAGTCCTCCTTTAATCCTTCGGTGGGTGTTTAAAGTAATTTTGTGTGATTTAATTTTATTATATGCTTAAGCGGCAAAATTTTCGTGAATCTTATCCATCTCTTGTTGGCAATAAGAACCTTCTCATAAGGGGGGAAATAAGAAGAAAGCATCCTCGAAATTTTGTTAATGTTTAATTTAAAATACTGATTTTTGAAACATAAATGTCATTGCATTTATGACTTGTCAAATATTGCAAGAGCTTCAAGCAAATAACCTATCAAATGGAATTGATAAATTAAATATTTACTGGATTTCGTTAATACCATCATATCAATGACAATAAATTATCGAACAATTTAAAAACAACACCAGCGACACCTTAAACCATATACAAAATATTATTCCAGTGAAATGATTCACACGAAGATTTTTATTGATTAAAAAATATGACGAATCATATCGTAACAAAAACCTAAGTGCACAGCGCACTACAGTAGCACGTATGCGAGTACCGGTCGATCCGTTCGAGAAATTTTAATTTTTAAAATTACTTAATTAAACCCAAGATTTTGAAAAGTTTGATAACTAAAAATACTAAAACTGGAAAAGATTGTTAAATTAAACTACGATATTATAGAGCATTTAAAGGCAAATTCTCTCTCATGATCGCACAAATCAACCTAAGATAATTTTATGATCACTCTTTTTAATCTTGTGTGTATTAATGGATTTATTTATCATAATTATGGCCAAATTCTGTTATTAATATCACAACTTAAACCATTAAACTATAGTGCATCTTCTTAACCACTTTTAAAGTTCCATGAAGATGAAATGGAACCAAAAATTAAATCTACTTTAAGAATGCTCTATTTACTATTAATTAGTAATACAGAGCATTAAATTTTGATTTCACTTTCAATTTATTTACCATAAACATATGTTGATGAAGAGGCAATATGTGTTTATGTTTGATTAGACATAGCCTATCTGGTTAAAACTAGGGCTGCACACAACCCATATCCAATCCAAACCAACCCACCAACCCGACCCATCCCACGTAAACCCAACATAACCCATCCTAGTTCAAGTCAGATATGGGTTACAATTTGTAACCCATACCATATACGGGTCGGGTTTGATATTTCGTTCAACCCAACTTATTTTTACTCAACCCAACCCTATATTAAAAAACTAATTTGATATCAACCCATTTAAAATTAGAATAATATAATCCTAGAATATGGTTTATGTATTCTATAGTAAATATACAAAAATATATATTTCATGTCAATCCCAACTAGATAGAATCTAGCAAACATATTTTAAGGAGCATTTTAGTGTATTTTAAAATGAAACACTTGTTCAGTAAATTAATTTCATATGATGTGTTTTACAATGAAATTTTTATAAAATATATTTTTATAATAAATTAGTTATTTTAAATGCAGTATGCTAGCTAAAATCTGATATATTATGCTGAATACTTTAATATTACTTTTACAAAATATCCCTTATATTCTCATCTTTTATTATATTCAAGCAACCCAACCCTACTAAACCTGACCCAACCCATACTCCAACCCAACCCATATCCAACCTCATATAGGATCGGATACAAGTTGAACTACCTTAAACCTGTACCTATGCGGGTCAGAGAGAGTATTTGGTCTAACCCGACACAACCTATACTTTGTGCAGCCCTAGTTAAAACAACATAGACTATCAAACTCAATATTAAACAATAAATATGCATAAACATTCAACTTTTCATTAAGCAATAAGGGAGATTAAGTCATTTATGTTTATTTTTTAATGATTCATGAGGGCTTCATTATCCCTAAATTGAAGGTGTTTAGCTACTCAAAATTGAATGCATGCCAGCATAAGAAGATTTGAACATTAAAAAAGGAAACTATCTTCAAATAAAAACAATAACTAACTTGCATAAAAACATAGAGCTAATTTTTTAGCATAAATAAGTAAAGAAAACATAAAAAAGCATAAAATAAATCAAAACAATTCATGAAAGAAAGAAGAGGCTTAGGAAGCTATTAAAAAGAAACTAAATTTTATTCTCAACTTTACCATATAACTTGCATAAGAAAAAAAGATCCTTTACATGAACATAAGAGGGTTATTTATAGATGCCTAAAATTCTAACTCATACTTAGCGTGCTACTCAAAATGCGCTTAAGATAGTGTAATTTCATGTAATCGTTAGCTTTTAACTAATCGTCCACTAACTTGAGCTTTTTCTTTTGATTTATCTAATGTGAAGTAATGGATAGGTGGACTCCTCCATGTTGTGTGAATTGATTTATTTCTTCATGTTTTTGACTTTTAACGCTTGAGTATTCATAAGTTTTATATATCCTCATCCATTTGCACTCATTTTCCTACAACACAAAACAAGAATGTGCAAGTAAATTTATTCAAATTAATTCATATGCAAAATGATTGTTTCGCCCCGTGTACATAAGTGAATGATGACTTGAAAAATGTTTTGGTATTTTGGCTTTAGACATATAAAGACACCCTAATATGACACATATTTTATAAAATAAGAATAAGTATGTTAATAAAAATATTTAGTTTTATGTGCCCACCAAATACCTTTACATTTATCTTTTTATTTGTCCTCAAATAAACTAAATTAAGGTAAATTCACTTTCGTAGGAATCACGATTGCATTGAGCGCATGCAACAAGTTGTTAAATCTCTGGGCGTCCCAAATAGGGAAGATGTTGTCTTGTCGGGGTTTTCAGTGGATATTACCCATAAAATCCATATGCAAATGTTCAAAATACAAGTTTATTTATAAAGATATACATGCATGTTTTTATTTACCATGGGTTTTTACTCTCAAGGACAAAAGGAACAAAAAATTGTTCCATAAAGACAAGAGGGCAAAATTTTATCATCAAGGACAAAATTTAGTGTAAACGGAGGAATTCAAGGGCCCACTATAATTCCTCCCTTTACACTAACACTTGTCCTTATGGACAAAATTTTACCCCCTTGTCCTTATGGAACATTTTTTTTCATTTTGTCCTTTAGTGTAATTTCCTGAATATTTTACTTTTAATTTGGTACACAATAGTAAAGTACATATTTTGGTCATTAACGAGAAATTTTAGTTTTTTTACAAGTAAAAATTAGAAAAAAAAGATTAAGTTTTTGTTACATTTTCATTCTAATTTGGCTCGTTGTTTTGATCAAATCATGGTGCAAGTATAAAATATTTTTTAATCAACTGTCACAGCTTGCGCAGTAATATCCTTATTTCTTTTTGTATAACAAGTTAAATCAGTAGAGTTAAGATGATACTTAAGTTTTAATTGCATACTATCCCTTATTATTATTTACAAAAATTCAATAACATTATATTTATACACACCTAATTCAGGTAAAGTAAGGTCGAATATTCCGTTCATGCACTGCCTTGCAGGCTTACGTGAGAAGCGTATAGAGCGTGGCAGGTATTTACATAGGTACAATGCGTACATATGACTCTAGAAGTTTATTATTTTTCAAAAATTTATATAAATATACCTAACTCATGTCCAAATGTACCATTTATGCACTACCTTAACGAGTTACTTAAGAAGAGTACAAAGCATGGCGATACCCACATAATTGCAATGTGTATATATGACTCAACATATTAAAAATATGTACATATATACAAATCTTTTTTTAAGGGAGAGAGCTATGCAAAATCATCTTAGCATAACTTAATTCTAAAAATTTAAAATGTTAACCCGTTTACTTTAAATTAACCAATCCTTTAAATAATGACTGCAATTTATATTTTTTTCATAATTATCACCTAAGAATCTCCTTGTATACTAGTCACACTAAATTTGTATGTAATTTTAAACTTTTCTTTTTATTATTCGTTAAGACAAGTAAATTCTCGAAAATTTCAATATAGTGTCTGAACTTCTATAACTTACTCTGTCACGACTATTCAAAAAGTAATTTTGTACGATTTTTTATTTTGGATTTTTTTTAATAAAAAGGAAAGAAAAAGTGTGTAAAATGAAAATAAATGTGGGAATTCCCATGAACACTTGAATTTGACCGTGTCCTCACAGTAAATGCATGATATATTGAGTGCAAAGGAGAAAAGTATATACATATTTGTAAAAGAGGGATAATATTCCTTACTAGACGTAGTTAGGGGTGAGCGTTCGATCGGTTCGGTTGGTTATAGGGTAAAAATGTTCAAACCGAATCAGAACCGAAAATTTTCAAAACCGAATTAGAACCGAAAATTTTCAAAACCGAGCCGAACCGAACCTAATTTCAGTTAATTCGGTCGGTAAACGATTTAACTGAACTTGAAGGATATCTTATTGTTCAAATGATTAATTCACTCAAAGAAAAATATAAATTTATGTTTGGAGAAATTTTATTCATTAAATTTTATGTTTACATTAAAATTCGACTTATATTTAACAAATGTTTTTGTATTTTATCACTAAATCAATTATTTAAAGTACGACAATAACATAAAATTAGATAATATGGTAAAAGTTCGGTTAGTTCGGTTAAACCGGTAACCAAACAAAATTATTTTTCAAACCGATTCAGTTTCAAAAACGAACCAAACGAAATAAAACGATTCGGTCGGTTAATTCGGTTCTAACCGAATATTGCTCACCCCTAGACGTAGTATGACTCACGAAGAATCATGAGCTCCTCCTCTTAGGTACTTGACTATTCTAGGTAAGGTTTCAAATGATGACCACTGACTTTGAAAATAGATCTATTCTTAGGGTTTTCCACTTCGATGGCACCATATGGAAAAACAGTTTGTACAAAGTATGGTCCTATCCATCTCGATTTTAATTTCTCAATGAGTAAATAAAGTAGAGAGTCATACAAAAGAACTTTTTGTTTGGTGAAAATATTTTCCTTGGGATTGATTTATCATGAAAAACTTTGTTTTTTTTTCCTTGTAAATTTTCCAATTTTCATACACATCGTTCCTCTGCTCATCTAGTTCATTAAGTTGTAACTTTTGATTTTCACCAGTTTGATTAAGATCAAAATTCAAGTTCGTCATTGCCTACAATGTTGTATGTTCATTTCAACAGTAAGTGACATGCTTTACCATAGACTAATAGAAAACGAGACATTTCAAGATTAGTTTTAAAAGCAGTACGGTAAGCCCAAAGTGCATCCGTTAATTTATGTTTACCAATCTTTCGGCTTTTATTAACAATTTTCTCCGCAATTTGTTTTGTTTGTTGATTTGAAACTTCAAGTTTACTACAAGTTTGAGGATGATAAGGAGTAGATAACTTATGGGATATCGAATATTTCTTCATTAAAGTTTCAAACGATTGGTTACAAAATTTTGTTACGTTATCATTTATTATTGTGCAAGTTGTGTCGAACCTCGAAAATATGTTTTGCTTAAGAATTTTCACAATTATTCTATGGACATTTGTTTTACATGGAATGACTTCAACCCATCCGGATATGTAATCCATGGCAAGAAAAAAGTGTACAAATTTCCAAAGGACTTATGAAATAGGTATGTAAAATTGATTCCCCATACATCAAAAATTTTGATCGTAAGGATAAGGGTCAAAAGCATCAATTTCATCGAGATATTTTGCCAACTATTTGCAATGATCTACATTTTGTAGAACTAGAACACGTCTTTTAAAAGAGTAGGCTAATAAAATCCACATCGAAGTAACTTTTCAGCGGTTTTCTTTGGAATGAAATGCTCATTGCATGCTTAGTCATGACAAAATGAGAGAACACTTCTAATTTTGCTATCTAAAATGCATCGATGAATGATTTGATCAGGACAATACTTAAAAAAGTTTGGGTTGTCCCAATAGAAATACTTCATTTGGGATAAAAAAAAATATACTTATTATGTGTAGACTAAAATGAAGGTGCTTGTTTAGTGACAAATAATTCACTATATCAGTGAACCGATGATCAGTTGAAACGGAAAAGAGTTGTTCTTTAGCAAAGTTCTCATTGATGAGTAAAGAAGACGGTGCATTTGGAAAACAAGATAAATGATCAGCTATAACTTTGTCGGAATCTTTCTTGTCTTTGATCATAAGGCCAAATTATTGGAATAAAGCGATCCAACAAATTAAGCAAGTTGGTAAAAAGATACCGAAGAGCAGAATGGTCTATGTAAACAATAATGTATGTGCCTATCAAATAAGGTCGAAATCTTTCAAGTGCAAAAACTACGACTAGAATCTCTTTTTCAGTGGTTGTGTAGTGGTGATGAGTGCCATTTAAGTCATACTAGCATAATAGATAATGTAAAGGATTTTACTTGTGACGACCCGTTATACATCACCGGTGCTTTAACAAAAAATTTGCATTGTACAATCACCCGATCGATGTAAAGCGATTGTTAAGAGAAAGGAATAATAGAAAAGAAGAGAGAAGTGAAAGAAAAGAACACAACATAAACACAATCACAAAATCTCTCGTATATGCCACAAGGTATCAGATCATGTATAATAATAACAATCTCATATATAAAACAAGCGAGACAATAAAAACTATATAAACCACATAATCACAGTATACATGCTCATACAGTTATATAGAACAGTAATAGATTTTGTAAAGGTGGTAAATAAACTCAACTGATACACTGTCTCTAAAAGAAACACATAACACTGTCAAGGCTCCAAAATGTTACAAAAAGGGTAAATGGTACTAATACAAGTATAATTAGGAAATACGTCATCTTCTGCTAATCCACTTGTGAAACTCCAGGTAATATTCAAACCTATTACCTAGCCTACTCATCAGCATCATCAATGAGCATCCAATGTAATAAGAGGAAAAAAAAATCTTGGATCAGACAACAGTTTGGTGTGAGCGATAACAAATCTCAAAGTACTATAAAAGTCGTAATAGTATATATGGCATGGAGGATATAAGAATCATACCTATCTTGCTCCTATATCCACAGAGTTAGAATGATAAACATCATATAAAGAGGGTGTGATAAATGTCTAAGTACTAAATGGTGATAAATAAGTAAAAACCTATAGAATCCATCAGCCACCCTCACATTCGCTGACTCGATGCGTAAAGCATATGACAACCAGTACTTCAGTCACCAAATCCATCGAGGCACTTGCAGGTCCAACTGTCATGGTCTTCGCCAGACTATCGCTATGTCCACCTGGCTTGGTCTATAGAGAATAACCCTATCCATCCCAAACTACACTGGCTCTGGGGTATGGGCTAACCGGTCCTAGCTATACTGGCTCTGATTTGTCTTTGTATACCTCTCTCAAAGGCATATCGAAGTCATGAATAACAACAACTTCTTTGCACACGTTCTCTGCAGCTGCATCTCTCATCAGACTGTCCATATAACTCCCCCTAAAGTCGATCAACTAGTGGGATATCCTCGACGAACAGTACTATCGTGAGACCTCATCGACTGCCCTCCATGCCTTAACAACTAGGTGTCGTTCCATCCTCACATGACAATCATCTTAGTACGACCCGATGTTGTCTGTCTTGCATCTCGGAGAAAACTATCCATCGCAGAAACCTTGCTCCGCATCCTAGAATCATCATCATTGTGTGACAAGCAGTCATACAGAAGCACCACATCATTATCTCATGCCAAAGCCATTGATTAAAGAGCTACAACATTGAAATTATGATCGAACGAACTATGACGTTCTGTTCCTCAAAATCGCACCATTGTCCATGTAAAATTAGGCAAATGGCCAGAAACAATAGTAGTCAATGTCGACCACTCTACAGTAATTGATAACGAATACCCGGATCATGTATTTAACAAAAATAAATATCCATCCAAAGAAAACGTGCGACATTCGTTGTGAAGTCCAGCTCGTCGCCAAGTCTATCCTTCGTCTTCCGATCAACCACCAATCTCTAATCGCTCCATCTTCGAATCTGTCGCCAAGCTCTAATGATGCTCCATTATCGAATCCCTTTCTGATTCCTGTACACTACCGTCTCTACAAACTCACTTCCTTACCACACACTCTTTAATTTCTAGCTCAGCTTATAATGAAATTCCGAACCAACGAATCCAACATTCTTCTCTACGCGAGCTTGTCATACAAAAGCACAAAAGGTGGAGCTCGTTACATCTAATTAAAACCTGTCCCGGGCATTTCTCTGCGCCTTCGTATGAATGCAAATCGTCCTAGGCAATCAAATGGAAAGTGGAGGATTCAGGAAGACGCCATTCGATGAGTAGAACTCCATCGCACTATCTGTTTTGTTCCTCGTCACTTGTATTTCCCGCAAACCTAAGCCTTAACAATAAAATCATTCATAGCCTTGATCGGTATTTATGCCATGCCCTCCGAATCAGATATGAGCGCGAAGAGATTTTGTTAAGATATCAATGAACCTAAAGTCATGATTTTTAGTTAGTGGGTTTCTTGATTTTAATTTTTGAAGCATGACATAAAGGGGAGGCCATTGTTTTTGAAGAAAGAATGGAACAGTAACTCACGTTTCTGAGGAGGGAGTGTCTAGAGTTGGCTTTCACTGTAGAAGTTGGGCCTGGATCTTAATATTTTATCAGTTCATTCCCAAACGGGACCAAAAACTCGTGACCTCTAATCGACACATGCTGTAAGTCGTTATCTATGTAAAAACGCCTTCTGAAAAATAAGCTAGTCTCGAGACCCAAAGGGATCGTATGTAGAAGTTAGCATTTGAAACACGCATTAAACAATGTTAGTTTCTTACAGAAATTGTTACATGTTTTATTTACGCATGGTCGAAAGGTACGTACGATCTTGTAACGCCCCACCTCTATACTCGGGTTATCCAAAGCCATTGCAAGCAATGGTGTCAACTAACCCGAAGAATAAGGCTGTTGAGGAGCGACCATCTGTATATTAGCTTTGAACGAGTGTTAAATATATCGGATAATATGGTCTAACTTTTTAAATCTCATGAGGAAATCTGACACATCTAAATCAAATTCAAATCTTCTAAAGAGTAGCTATATATAATTCGGAAAGCAATATAAAATACATAACAATAAAATCAGAGTCAGACACAGATACACACATCATTAATGCGAAAATAGATATGAATATAACACATGAGTATAAATACAAAGATAGTGGTCATAGTCGATCCACTATACAACAAAAGAATAGGTACAAGCTCTAGCCAAAAGAATATGCACACAAAGATGTCACTATCTTATATACATATGAAAAGCTATAACTACAACACGAATGTAGATAGCAAAAGCCAAGAATGGTCCCCACTAGAAGTCATGAGATGTACCTGTAATACCTCGGTCTGACCCGAGTATTATTTAGAAGAAAATAAACAATAAACGGATCAGTCTAGCGGTACTCATCATAATAAACTGAGATATAATAAGAAATATAAACAGAAAATGACATATATACAAAAACAATAATGTTCACATGAAGAATGTGAAGGCTCGATATAATGTCTACAATATATCTCACAGAAATTTTGATGCTATAAATGATTATCAACCTCTAAAAGATATAGCTATTCATGAGAAATGATATCACCCATAAAATCTACATGAAATACAAAGTACGATATCAACATATGGATATTCATGAGAAATGATGTCATCCATCAAATCTACTTGAAATAGATAGCTTAGATCGATAACATAGTATCGATTAAACTCAAATAAACTGAAGTTCCTCAAGATGATAGGAAAATCGTTGATATAATCAAATGAGCCGAAGCTCCTCAGGATGATCCAAAGATCATCGCGAATCCAAAGATCGCATGAGCCAAATCTCCTCAGGATGATCCAAAGATCATTGCGAATTCGAATATCGCATTGATCAGAAATGACCAAGTGTAGTATAAACTACACCAAGCTAGTAAATATAAGAGTCGAGCTACATGTTCCATAACCACTTGCTCTACTCAAATATTTACGAACAAGTTGTATATTACACTAGAAATACAAAACGATCTTTGCCACGGTGTTCAATCGAACGAGTTCGAGAATTAACCGTCGAAGCAAACACAAGGGGTCACAGTCCTTGTTTTTACTAAGGCGTTTAATTAGATTTCTCATACGAACGAGAAAAAAGTTTATGAAATCATATACTAGTAGATATTAAAATAATTTGGAAAATAACTTCATATAATGAAGTAGAATTAAAACCATTTAGTAAAAGATTTGGTATCTACTAATAATTTAGAAACCCTTTAATATAGTTTCGAAAGTGGCAAATCTCGTGAAATAGTGACTGAAATGACGATCAAACAAAGATTTCATGATTTAATAACGTAAATTAAATCTCACGACTATTGATTATAAATTTGTTCACCACGAATCAATCGAAAGACGATCAAAGGTCGATAATCAAGCTGCTAAAATATGCGAATCATAGAAACTGAAAAGTCATAGAAAAATGCCAAATGGGCCGAAACTCGGTCGGGAAAGAGCCTAAAACAACCAATGCATTCGACCATGGTATCCACTGGTTGACTACAGAAAAGCAGTAGGACCAGTCGACTGATCAACTTACCAGTAGACATAAAATTTATTTTTCTCGGGTAACAGGTACTAGTCGACTGGTCCATTTTGAGTAGTCGACTGTCAAACAACCCAATTTGGTTATTTTTTTAGCCAAATCGTATATGAATCATTTTCGGTGAACTATGGAGGCTATGCACCTGATCTAGATGGTAATAAGGCCTCATAAGCTCGTCGAAACAACTCAAGAACATAAAATTCACATGCACAAACATATATACATGAGATTGCAATGGTTTTGATCATAAATTCCAGAACGAAAAATTTTTCTAACCAAAGCAATCAAATACGATTCAAGTGACTTTCTTAGAACTTTGCCGGGGTGACAATAGAGCTTCACAATATCTCTGAATCGACTTATAGCATATGAATTAGGTCTTATGAACAACTCGTAGCTATAATTTCAATCCAACAAAACATAAACACACGAAATTGGCTAAGTTACACTAACCTAACTAATTTACTAGCATATACAAACTCAAATGAACACTAAATTACACTTTTACAAGCTAATGGCTTGTGGCATAGATGTGAGTTCATAAAGAAATCAACTTTACTTGCTAGAAGGAAGAAATCAATCCAAAGCTTAGCTAGAATAACCTCTCTTCCAATATTGCATGCAAATCTCCAGTCTAAACACAACAAATGAATTTCCTAAGAGTTAGGTCATAGGAATTCTCAAAAATAGAAGAGGAGATAAGCTAGAGATGATGGAGAAGATGAAGAGGAGGCTTATCTAAGCTTCTACACTTGATTTCCTCACGAGTGAGAGCTCCAAGATTAAGCTAGGGATTAGGGAATTTTAATTTCCTATTCCTTTCCCTATTTTTACTTAAGTTTTAAAGAGAGGAAGAGAATGAGGGAGAGTGGGATGATTTGGGGGTTATAAAGTGGGCTAGGTTAGCTAAACCAAGACCCAACCAATGTGCCAAATTTCCGAATCTCGGAATACATCAATGCTTACACTTTTCAACCACGTTAACGACATTTTGAACTCAATTGAAGTGGTTTCAATTCCAAATTCATCTGTATGCAAAATGTGATATTTTGGTCACATACCCAAATGAGAAAACGACCAAATTTCACCTAACTCCAAAAGTATCGATGTTTATACTCAGAATGGTATAAACGATGTTCTGAACTCAATGGAAGTGGTTTCGAGTCCAAATTCATCCGTTTAAGAAAAAGTTAAAAATCTTGGGTTTGGAACCAAACTCAAGATTCAACAAGTTAAATAAATCTTTTACTTAAATAAGCATAAATTATGCAGGCTGTTACAGACTTCCCTCCTTAAAGAAATTGCGTCCTCGCAATTACTTAAGGAAAACTCAATATAAATAACAAACACGCATTAATAAGTTCTATTTAAGGATAGATTAACTCAAAAATTCACTTTTAATTAATAACTTTATAAAATTTTAACTTTGAGTTATAAATCACTATATAAGTTAAGTTTATACACGTATAATATTCAAATAAAAGTCACGAAAATATAGGAGAAATTAATTTATTTCAATCACAAGTGGTTTCAATAAATTAGAATTTCCTTACTTGAATTCTATATATTCTAAACCTCAATTTCTACAATTATTTAAATCGCAAACTACCACACCGTGATTTTCACGAAAATTTGGTTTAGACATATCTCAAAATCTACAAGATGAAATTCAAATATTTTCTTTTCATAGAAAACTACAATCTAATAGATTCGGATAATTCTTGTTTAGAAGAATTATGACTTGTAATGGATTCTATATACTCGTTTGAAATTCATTTCTCAAAATTACGAACTACCGCTACGCGGCCAGCTCGTTTTAATAAAATTTAATTAATTCGTTTAACGTTCAATAAGTTTATAAATTATAAACCTGTTTTCTTACGTTTTCAACACAAACTAATTAAACATTCAAATTCAATATGGAAATATCGATTGTCCAAGATCGTCGAACATTCCCTATCACATTTTAGCTAGAAAATTTCATCACTTAGAATCTACTTAAAAGTATCCTAGCTTACAAGAATTTCCTTAAATTGGAAAGGATAAGCGATCTCATTGGGGAAACAAGATCATGAAATAAAAATCCGAGTTATACGCCCTAAATAAGAAATATTAGCACGTTCTCTAATATTTCAAAAATAATTAGATCGGAACTTTTAAGTTTCCAATAAACCCCAATAATCTCAAATTTGAAATATTAGCATGTCCTGTAATATTTCACGAACAACTTCTAAATCATGTAAACGTGATAAATGGTAGAAGTTGGAAGAATCTCATAAAACTCGAAGACTTTTGGTTTTCAATTTCACTAGGATGTTACCAAGAAGAATGATGTCAAACCGGTCGGGTTATGATCCTGAAAACTTGGTTCAATAAGGTTAACAAAACAAACTGGAATAATTATTAACTATATTCACTAGAGACCGGAAATAACGAATTCGAAATCTGAAACAAGAGACTAAAATAGATAAGCAAAATATAGCTTATCATTTTTCGAAAGATGATTCGAGATAATTTTTCAAAAGAAAACTCGAATCACTCAAATTCTAGTAATCACACAACGAGATCTAGAAAATTTTAAATATGGAAAGATGCTCGAACTACAATAAGTGAGAGCGTACATGTAACAACCCGGAAAATCAGAACCAATTTAAAATTTTTATTTTGGCAATTTTAGTGAATTTTGAATATTTAAAATGTTTTATTTTAAATAATAACGACGGAAAATTTATTTTCGATGAAGTTAGAACGAATAATTTTATTTTAATTATATAACGAGCCTGAAATGGTGCGGTAGTTTGAAAATTCGATTTAGAATTTCAAATGAATATACAGAATTCAAAATAAATCAGAATTGGGCGAAACAAGAAATATTGAATCTGTTTAATCATATCTTTCTAACAGGATCTAAGAAACTGAGATTTCACATTATAGAGTGTAAGTTACATCCATTTGAAATTTCAGAAAAGTCGCTGTGGAATTTATGTATATTTTAAATATATATAAAGACCCTTAAAAATAGCCATTTTGCAAACGACCTTCGTTTTCGACGAAACCACTTTTGTTGGATCGGGGATGTCAAATTATTGCTAGATTCAAATTTCCATAATTTTTGAAATCAATATGTGAGCGTGGCAAAAGAAAACGTGTTTTAACAGTTTTAGTCAATTTGGATTGACCAGAAAATGGCCATTTTTCAACCGGTCTTCAAATTTGATGAAATTAGTTTTGTTAGGACCGTATCGTCAATACGAAGCTAGAAATAATTTTTCGGGAATTTTTAGAGTCAGTACGTGACCCCGGTAAATTAAAATATGCGTTTGAATTTAAAATATAATGATTTATATTTAAATTTTAAAGAAAAACTAATCGTACCAGCCGAATTGGGTTACGTAACATATCCCATTGTGTCCGGAATGGGGGTATTTAGCTAGGGGCGACAGTCGTTGGGGTTTGTTTGGAATTAGAAGCGTCAAACAAGTAAACATGAGAATTAAATAATAATATTTATAAATTATATATATCCACATAATGGGCCAAAACCCTATTATCATTCAAAAGTGGTCAACGCGGAAAACGTATCCGCCTCCACTCTAGAACCGACGGCCAAAAGCAACTCAATTTTCCCCTTCGATTTCCCGCTAGTCAATTCGTATTAAGACATGAAATTAAAACAGAAATGAAAGAGTGAAACAAAATCTTTAAATCCATGGGAGTTTGATTAAGGATGGTAAAGAAATTCGGGTGCAATCAACTCTCAAAAATGTCGAGTTCGGGCTTGGTTTTCATGTTAGGGGAGCCGCCGTGTTGGCTGTTGCCACCGGTGTAGGGAGAGGACGGAATGGCCTTCGACGCGACGACTGCCGATCATCTTCCAGCACAGTGGAGTGGTGGCAATTTTCAGCCCTAACCAACGTGTTTTCTTCAATGAAGGAGCTTGGACCTGGAACAATTTCAAACGAGGAACACAGTGAGTTTCGTTTTAGTTTTTTTATGTAATTAACTTTTTATTATTATTAAGCAGTAATTAATTTTTAATATAAACAGCTTTATAAAAAATTAATTATATATATATGAAATAGAATTTAGGAAAATGTAATTTTTTATATTAAAAACATTGAAGAGAAATGTGGGTTTTAAAAATATAAATATCCCTGTTTTAAAAATATAAATAGAATTTGTTTTAAAAATATAAAGTAGAAAATTCACATTTGTTTTAAAAATAGAAATGGTGAGATTTTTAAAAGTAGAATGGTGGTATTTTAAAAAATATAAAGACAGGATTTTTAAAAATATAAAGACAGGATTTTTGACAAAGTAAAGATATGATTTTTATAACGAAAACATCGATATAAAAATACGATTTTTATATATGAAGTACAGGTATAAAAATATGTTATATATGTAGCGAAATAAAAATGTGATTTTTATATGAATTCTCTTTATATAAAAATACGATTTTTATATAAGAATTAGCGTTATAAAAATATGGAAATCTGAATTATAAAAATATAATTTTTATAATATAAACATCAACATAAAAATATGATTTTTATGTATGAAGTAACAGTATAAAAATGTGATTTTTTAATAATCAACTGCGTGGAACAGATGGCGATGGATCAGACAGAAATCAAGACGAAATTCGAACCGTTCAGAAATAAAGAACGGAGGAGTGTATCCCAAAGGTGAGAACTTCACACTTTAATTTATTTTCTAGTTAGAAATATATACTAGGATGTAGACGGTGCTTAGAAGCACCCAACACCCGTCGTCTACAAACCATGGACGACTTATTTGATTGTTTCGTTTGTTTGATTGGATAATTTGATTGAATTTGGTTAGGGAATTGAAATGAATTGATTAGAATTGTTCTGTGTGTATGGCGCGAGCCTATATCAGGAGAGGGGTAATGCTAAACATTACCTGATTTAGATATCGCGCCGTTATAATGCCGAAATTTTCTGAAATAAAAGTTGTTAGTTAAAAATAACATTTTTATTCAATGAATGAACTATTAAAAATATTATCATTTATATATTAATGATATGGAATATTCAATTTTGATTCGAGATTGAATATGAAGTTGAAATCGTTTTTAAAACGAAGTTAAAAAGATTTATAAAATACGTTTTAAAAGGAAATCAACGAAATATATGTAATATATATATTATATATATTTAATGGAAATCGACTGTACGGGCCTTGATAAAAGTATTAAAAATATCAATAATTTGTGTAAAATCATAATAAATGATTCAGGAAGAATGGGGTGAAAAAGTACATATTTGAAAAGATAAAAATATATTATCATCGAAATGAACTAGAATTATAATCCAATATTTTTAAATAAATAAATTGGATTTGGAATGGTTTTAAAAATAACCAAAATTTCCAATATATAAATTGAAATGGATTTGAATCGAAATTATCTTTGTAATATTTCGATATGGGATTCCGTGATTATATGGACATTGTGGAGGAATTTGGAAGATATATATATCGTTATTCCAATACGATATTTGTTGATTTCAGAATTTGATATTGAATATAAGCCAATATATTTTCTATTCAGAGCCTTGTATTTAATATCAAATGGGATTTTGGGTTTGTTGTGAATGGTGTCTTCATTAACACTGTTCTTAAACCCAGTTGAGAAAAGATTAAATCTTTTTATTTAGATTTAATGAAGTATACTAATTAATAGATATTTAATTGGAATTGAATTGAAATTGATTTTTGGGTTTGTCGTGGATGGTGTTTTAAATAACACCTGTTCTTTAACCCGATTAACAATGGAGTTAAGAAAATTAGAAACTAACTGGAGATCAGCTAGGTTGAATGGTTTCCTAGGTATTGATCTGATGTTGGTTTCGGCCTTTGGGATTAATATTTAGGGAATTGTTCTCTTGTTAATTTATGGTTAGAGACTGATAGAATGGAATGTGATTGTGGGTTTATCGTGAACCGTGTTTTAAATGACATTGATTCTTTAACCCAGCTAAAGATAAGATTAATTTATTAGCTTTGAATAATCATTAATATTGATTTTTTGGAAGAATAAAACTAAAAGGAGTTTTAATGAATCTTTGTTTAGATTGAAAAGTGAATGTGATAATTAAAATTATCAATTCAATAAAATGATCGAAAATGGAGTACCACCAGTTTTACTCCAGTCGGTAGTTAAATCTTTAATTAGATTTGAACGTGAAATATTAATTAATTTTACCGATAACACCGTGGGGTTAGATATGGAGTATTACCAGTTTTGCTCCATGGGATGGATAAGTTGGGATTGGGAAATTAAACAAAAGATTACTTCGATAAGGGTCGTTAATCCCGACTAGTTTGGAAAACTTTAACATGGTTTGAAATTGATATTCAAAGGAAGATTAAAGAATAAATTTAAAAGAATTTATCTTTGATAAAATTAATGGGAACCTTTCCCTAATGATGTGAATATTGGAATAAAAGAATATTCTGGATTGGAATGAGGCGTATGTTGTATTTTATAGCACTGGTTTATTATATAGGCGAGTAATTCAAAAAGGCTGGGTTTATACCCAATTCTGGATAACTGATTCGATGATAGTCGACGATGAAGACGGTGGTTGAAGACCGGAGGTCTTCACATCATTTGGATGATTATTGATGTCTTGATTGGGATGTACACCCAAGACGAGGTAATAAGTGGTGATCGTCCAGACGTACTTGGAGATCGACGGATATGCGAGGGCCTCTCTCCTGTAATGGACAAATGGGAGAGGAATAAGGTGCCTCCGGTTTCGTTCAGACCTAGAACAAACTTGTAAATGGATGTGTGTCTGACACTGGATTTCATTCTGTGTGATTGATAGACATCAGTCGCATGGCGTGAATTGCCTGTGTGGCATGCTGAGATGCAGTGATCATGGCTTTTGTTGAAAAGTAGAGCCTTGTGATTGATGATCAAAGCACGACTTTAATATAGCATGGCTTTGTAGCGTTAATTCGTGAGCCTCACACCCCGGTATGAACCAGAAATGGGAGAGGACTTTAGGGAGGACATGCGTTTCCTTCTAGCTAGGAGTGGTGTCAGTGATTTACAAGCCCTGACAAGTTTGACTCATGTGGTTGTTGGAATGCGAGGCGCCTTGGTTATATCGGTCACTGCGGTGCCGATGGATGGTTTGGTAGATATACCGACCAGTTTGATGCCCCATAGGGCGGGGAAACGCATTGTTCAGGCATTTTAATCCACTCCGTATGGACCGACCTTGATAATCCAAGGCTTGCCTACGCGCTTGCCTAAGACACGGGCTAGAGCGTCTCGAAGCGTTGGGGACGATCCCTTGCCTCGGTTCATAGATGGAAATCCAACTTCCAAATACGACATTTTGCAGTTTTAATTGTAGAACTAGTATGGCGACATGATATATGGTACCCATGCCGTCTATGATTGATACATTTATATTTGAAGTGTTTTCTTTACTTATAGTAATAATAAAAGATTAAATTTTGCGTATCAAGCATTGTTTGGCTATTATAAGGTAAAACCCTATCCTCTGGCTGGCGTTGCATTGTGTGATGGGACCTGGGTCTTATAATAGCTTCATTGTTCTTTATTTAACCTTGCGTTGTTTATTTATGCACTGGTATTCTTGGGAGGAAACCCGTTCCGTGTTATACGGCGTGGTCCCTTGATTTACCTAACTTTAAAATAAAGATTAATAACTGTTTTAGTTTTCACACCAGTCACATGACTGACCTGAAGTTTATTGTTTTAACCTAAAATCTAGGTGCCCTTATTTTCCACACGGGCAGTTAGTAATTTTGGTTTTGCAGATTTATATTCACAGGATCCTGTTTTACAGCTGGAACTATACTCGGAAAGCTCTGTATCCGCGTATTCCTTTCATTTGTGTTTTGTATTATTTTTCCGCTGTAGTAATGTATTTAAATCTCTGATATTTTATAATGTGTAATATTTACTCATACTTTGTATATTCTTGTATTCTGATGGAATTGTTGTAATAAGCAATGAAATGTTCTTCTGTTTGTGTTTTGATTTGTCGTGTCATCAAAGCAATCAGGGATTTCCTTCACGGGGAAGTTCAGGTCGTTATAGTTTGGTATCAGAGCATTGGTTTACAGAGCTCGAGAACAAGACACATTAGAATCGAACAAAAGAATTCATCAGAGATTGGATTAGTAATATCCAATGAGAATAACTCGTTAGAGATGGGATCAGTAGTATCCTAGAACGAGTGTGAAGAGGGTTATTTTTAAAAATAAAAATGAAAACAAGCTTTGTTTTGAAAATTTAAACCATTTATATGTATTTGAATATTTATTTTATATTGATTTGGACAATCGAGTATATAGAGATTTTGCATATACGCCTAGCTAGCGTGTATTCAAAGCCTCAAATATACTGGATAGATATAGACTTACACTCTAGTCGCCCAGAGATTATTCTGATGATGGAGCTCCATCATCAGTGTGCATGTTCGAGTTTCGAAGGTGGGATATCTATATATTTCCAATTGACTGGTGTGAGAACCAAGACTTATATAGGATTATTTGTTGTGATTTGGCATCAAAAGCATGATTTTGATTATATATGTAAAAGATATATGTTTGAAAAACTAATCAACTAATTGATTGTTGGTTGTGTTGTTTGATTATTGGTTTGATTAATTAAAATTTTGAACCATTAGGCCAAATTGGATCAAATTTTGAACTGAATTGAAAATTTATGGAAATTGCATATATGTACATGCTTATATATATTGAGCAGGTCATAGTAAGGAGGCTAGAGTAGAGGAACAAAATTGTATGCCCGAAAAATAGGTACATATTTACTATTTACTGGGTTTGAATGATTTTATGAGCCGATTGGCTTTTTCTTTTTCTTTTTGAGATGAGAGGGCCTATGTGGCGGTTTGGGGATTTTCCCGATGCTCCCGGTGCAAAGGAGGTTATGGCGAAATTTTGGAAAATTTAGGGTGTTAGCCAAATTTTTGAAAAATTAGAAATTCTTAGAAACTGAAAAGTTGAAGAATGAAAGCCAGAATGAAAGTTGAGTTGATTAGTTAAACAACTTTCAGCTCCGTTCCTTTTCGAGGACGAAAAGATTATAAGTGGGGGAGATTGTAACAACCCGGGAAATCAGAACCAATTTAAAATTTTTATTTTGGCAATTTGAGTGAATTTTGAATATTTAAAATGTTTTATTTTAAATAATAACGACGGAAAATTTATTTTCGACGAAGTAAGAACGAATAATTTTATTTTAATTATATAACGAGCCTGAAATGGCGCGGTAGTTTGAAAATTCGATTTCGAATTTCAAATGAATATACAGAATTCAAAATAAATCAGAATCGGGCGAAACAAGAAATATTGAATCTGTTTATCATATCTTTCTAACGGATCTAAAAAACCGAGATTTCACTTTATAGAATGTTAGTTACGTCCAGTTGAAATTTCAGAAAAGTCGCTGTGGAATTTATATATATTTTAAATATATATAAAGGCCCTTAAAAATAGCCATTTTGCAAACGACCTTCGTTTTCGATGAAACCACTTTTGTTGGATCCGGGATGTCAAATTATTGCTAGATTCAAATTTCCACAATTTTTGAAATTAATATGTGAGCGTGGCAAAAGAAAACATGTTTTAACAGTTTCAGTCAATTTGGATCGACCAGAAAATGGTCATTTTTCAAACGGTCTTCAAATTTGATGAAATTAGTTTTGTTAGGACCGTATCGTCAATACGAAGCTAGAAATAATTTTTCGGGAATTTTTAGAGTCAGTATGTGGCGCCAGTAAATTAAAATGTGCATTTGAATTTAAAATATAATGATTTATATTTTACTTTTAAAGAAAAACTAATCGTAACAGCCGAATCGGGTTACGAAACATATTCCATTGTGTTCGGAATGGGTGTAATTAGATAGGGGCGACAATCATTGGGGTTTGTTTGGAATTAGAAGCATCAAACAAGTAAACATGAGAATTAAATAATAATATTTATAAATTATATATATCCACATAATGGGTCAAAACCCTATTATCATTCAAAAGTGGTCAACGCAGAAAACGTATCCGCCTCCACTCTAGAACCGACGGCCAAAAGTAACCCAATTTCCCCCTTCGATTTCTCGCTAGTCAATTCGAATTAAGACATGAAATTAAAACAGAAATGAAAGAGTGAAACAATATCTTTAAATCCGTGGGAGTTTGATTAAGGATGGTGAAGAAATTCGGGTGCAATCAGCTCTCAAAAATGTCGAGTTCGGGTTTGATTTTCATGTCAGGAGGGGCCGCCGAGTTGGCTGCTGCCACCGACGTAGGGGGAGGACAGAATGGCCTTCGACGCGACGACTGCCGATCATCTTCCGGCGCAGTGGAGCGGTGGCAATTTTCAGCCCTAACCAACGTGTTTTCTTCGATGAAGGAGCTTTGACCTGGAAAATTTCAAACGAGGAATACAGTGAGTTTCGTTTTAGTTTTTTTTATGTGATTAACTTTTTTTTTATTATTAAGTAGTAATTAATTTTTAATATAAACAACTTTATAAAAAATCTGATTATATATATGAAAAAGAATTTAGGAAAATGTAATTTTTTTATATTGAAAACATTGAAGAGAAATGTGGGTTTTAAAAATATAAATATCCTTGTTTTAAAAATATAAACATAATTTGTTTTAAAAATATAAACAGAATTTGTTATAAAAATATAAAATAGAAAATTCACATTTGTTTAAAAAAAAGAAATGGTGAGATTTTTAAAAGTAGAATGGTGGGATTTTTAAAAGTATAAAGACAAGATTTAAAAAAATATAAAGACAGGATTTTTAAAAATATAAAGACAGGATTTTTGACAAAGTAAAGATATGATTTTTATAATGAAAACATCGATATATAAATACAATTTTTATATATGAAGTACAGGTATAAAAAAATGTTATATATGTAGTGAAATAAAATTGTGATTTTTATATGAATTCTCTTTATATAAAAATACGATTTTTATATAAGAATTAGCGTTATAAAAATATGGAAAACTGAATTATAAAAATATAATTTTTATAATATAAACATCAACATAAAAGTATGATTTTTATGTATGAAGTAACAGTATAAAAATGTGATTTTTTAATAATCAACTACGTGAAACAAATGGCGATGGATCAGACAGAAATCAAGACGAAATCCGAACCGTTCAGAAATAAAGAATGGAGGAGTGGACTCCAAAGGTGAGAACTTCTCACTTTAATTTATTTTCTAGTTAGAAAAATATACTAGGATGCAGACGGTGCTTAGCAGCACCTAACACCCGTCGTCCATAAACCATGGACGACTTGTTTGATTGTTTGGTTTATTTGATTGGATAATTTGTTTAGGGAATTGAAATGAATTGATTAGAATTATTCTGTGTGTATGGCGCGAGCGAATATCAGGAGAGGGGTAATGCTAGACATTTCCCGATTTAGATATCGCGCCGTTATAATGCCGAAAATTTCTGAAATAAAAGGTGTTAGTTAAAAATAACATTTTTTATTGAATGAATGAACTGTTAAAAATAGTAAAGTGTTGAAATAAATATTTTAACGTTAAAAATATATTTTTTAACGTATAAAAGAACGTGATAAAATTCTCCTAAAGTGAAAATGAATATTCATTTACAAATCAGACGATTTGTTTATGTACACCTATTTTCTGATATGGATTGGGACGATATATTTTGCACATCGCCCAACTGCACAAATAAAATTCAGTGTTTGTTGTTTGTAACCCCACACGGGTTTTGGGATGATATATGACATACACTAGTCCCAATAATTAGCTGTATGTCGATCGATGGGTTGACAAGCTGTGGTAAGCGTTAAATATTTATATTTAATGCTTTTATAGTGTAGAACGCACTCTGGTTGATGGATGATTATTTATCACTGTTGTTGTATACATGTTTTGTATGAAATCCATATAATCACATTATATGGTAATTGAATGTGTTTGATTCTAGTTCAGAATGAAGGAATATTTTAAAATAATGAATATTTTAAAATAATGAATATTTTAAAATAACAAATATTTTAAAATAATATTCAAAAAAGAATCAAAATCTGATTTTGATGTCCGATTTGGGATGGACACGAATATATTTAAATATATAAAGCCGTGTTGATTAGATTAACGTCATTTTGACGTGAACGATATTTATATCAATTTTATTCATTTTTATAATGAATATCGACCAAACCGAGATAGAATGACACAGTTAGAAAGGTGGTAAGTTTATCTAAAGGTTCATAGGTTCAGGCCCTCCTTCTAGCGCCAAAATGTTAACGATATTTTTCGTCAACACCAGAATTAGGTCTAAGGATATTGACCTAAGGGATCCAAAGGAATTATTTAGTTCCTACAAGCTTGAGTTAGTTCGCCATTTCCTAGATATCAAGGTCTCAAGCCTGAAGATCAGTTACTCTTCCTTAAAGAGGTGAGTATCATGCTTGCGAGACTCAAGGACCAACAGTTACCTTGGGATAAGGGTTCCCTAAGCACAATGCAAGTTAGAAAGCTAAACGGATTGTAGAAGGGTATTTTGGGTAATTTGGCATATGTAGAAAGCATTTCCGCGAAGAAGCATCGAAGAAATCACTAGCATAAGTATTAAAGAAATTCATGAAATTAATCTCAAGTGTCGATTCTTTCTTTTTGATCACTTTCATGGAGTATATAGAAGTTTCTATGTAAAATCCCCAAACTGGTTTAGAAATTATGGTTTACTCTATGAGAAAAGCTTACAAGAATGGGGAAATGAGAAAATCCCTCCAAAATGAGACCCTTGGGGTCTTATTTATAGACAAATTGGGCCCTATTTTGGTATCGATTTAGCAGAAGGCCATTTGGAGCGCTTTCGGCTTCGGTAACGAGAAAAGAGCTTAGTGTCAACTGCTTCATTAGCTTTCGGTGCCGGTTATTGAGTTTCGGCTTCTCACATTCTGGATATCGCTATCGGCTTTCGGTCCCGGTGATAAGATCCAACTTTGATAGCAATTTTGGATTTGCCTTACTCTCTTGACCTTTTAAAAGTTACTTTTGGACTTCAACCTTTGGTGTCGGCTTTCTTTTTTCCTCTAAGCTTTGTTATCGGGCCTCCCTTGCTTTCGGAACACAGATTTCAGTCCTTAGCAGCTCGTGACTCAAGTCCTGCTTTTGACTTTGTATCAATACCAAGTAGATTGGTGTGGATAGCCTCGATAGCAAACCTTTCTTCAATAACTTCTGAATACTTCCTGATGTTGGTATCGATACTAAGCAAGTTATTTTCGATAGCCCTTTTGCTTTATCTTGTCTTGTTTTCAAATTCTAGTGTTGGATCACCTGCTCTTGGTCTTTTCCCGTTATTTTCTTCCAGTGTCGGATTGTACGCCATCGGAATTAACTCTCAGTAGATTGCTTTCAGCGTTTAAACAGAGTTGCCTCTACCTTATGGTATCGGTTCAAAGCTTTTCTTGTTTCTGTTTGTACCGGTAGCTTATGTATTGAATCATTCCCATCCTGCTTTTGGTATCAGTTACTCCAGCAATTTGGTGTTGAAATATGTGCTTTTAAAGTTGATGTCGACTTAACCACTTTTGATATTGCTCTGTTGTTTCCTTCTTTACATTGGCACGAATCTTGCATTGCTTGTGTCGGTTCTGATAGCATCGAATCAAATCCTCCTTTTCTTGCTTTCGGCATTTGGGGTTTCGGTGATTTGGTGTCGGTTTTATATTTCTGAAACCTTATTTTGTTGTTTGTCGTGCTCTGATACCCCTTCGCCTAAACCTAGTTTCGATGCCAAAATCCGGTAGTAACAACATTAGTAATGCAACAACCAGTATTTTAACGACCGAATATTTAAATATTGGTTGTTAATTATACAATTGATGGTTACAAAATGGGTTTTTTCATAAACGATCGAATCAGGACTTGGGATTAGTTTCACTAAGTCCGGATTGTTCGTTACATGAAAAATAAGTACATGGATAATTGGATTTTGAGTTTGGAAGATTTGCTGGTCATAATGGTCTCGATATACGCATAAATATTTATTCTAGGGTCACATTGCTGGATTATGTTGAAACTCAATTTATGAAATTGTATTGTGATTTGTTGCACGTCGTCGAGTTTCGTAGCAATCAGAGGTACTGTTCGACCATGCGTAAAAAAAACATATATCAATTTCTGCTAGAAACTAACATTGTATAATTCGAGTTTCAAAGGATAACTTCTACATACGATTGATTTGGGTCTCGAGACCAGATTATTTTTTCATAATGCGTTTTTACATAGACGACCACAGGTGGAGTTTTTGGCCCATTTGGGAATGAATTAATAAAAATATTAAAACGCAAACCCAAATTCTACAGTGAAAGCCAGTGCCCCTAGACACTCCCTCCCTAAAAACGTGAGTACTGTTCCATTCTTTCTTCAAAAACAACAGCCTCCTCTTTTTATCATGCTTCAAAAATTAAAATTAAGCAATTCACTTAACTAAAATCACAATTTCGATTTCGTTCTGATCATGACACAAAATTCTTTGCGCACATGTCTAATTTGGAGTTCATAGCATACATACACGACGTGGCCAAGAATGATTTTATTGATAGGGCTTGGATTTGCAGGAAACGCAAGTGACGAGAGATAAAACGGAGAGTGCGATGGCATCCCCGAATCCTCTTTTTTCCATTTGATTTCCTAGGACGATTTGCATCCATAAGAATGCGTAGAGAAATGCCCATGACGCGTTTCGATTGGATAGACAAAGTTCTACCTTTTGTGCTTGGGTATGACGAGCTCGCGTAGAGAAAAATGCCGCTCGGGATTTCTTTATAAGATAAGCTAGAAATGGAGGACAGAGAGTGGTGAGGAAGTGGGTTTGGAGATACGGTAATGTATAGGAATGGGAAAGGGGAGAAGATGGATTAGAATAGGTAAGTAATTAGTTTAACTAATTATTTCATTAAGTTGTTAATTAATAGTTTAAGTTGTCAAACTTATATCATTCATAACTTTTGCATATGAGGTCAGAATTGGATGGAGTTTCTTCCATTAGACTCGTATTGACGAGCTCTATGCTTGTTTGGGTTGATTTGCTAATTTTGCTAGAATGAGTGATAGTGTCTCTCGCTAAGCCATGTTTGTTCGTATAGTGTAAAATTAACGTTTAAAACTGATTGTTAATTATAAAACATAATATTTACGATAGTTGAACTTAGTAAATAATTAATAAAAAGGTTATTTTGACACTTATTTCACTTTGATTGCTATAGAAATATTCTACTTGATTTATTATTGCTATTATGGATGCTTGTATGTTAGTTTGTAGATTTGTATGACTATTGGTTGCATGTTTGAATTGTTTTCTTAATTTAGCGTAAAACGTCGTTCATAGGCAATCTAGTATTAATAAATCTCATTCGTTAGAGTTTAGGGTGCTTATCGATTACATGCACACATTGGTGTATATTTATTAAAGTCGCAAGGATTATGGACTCGAATGGATGAGATAAATTCTCGAAGGAGCTTCAGAGCGCATAAATGGATTCGACGATGGAGCAGCATCGGAGCTTGGTGAGGGGTTTGAAGACGGAGCGACACTGGAGCTTGGTGAGGGATTTGAAGATGAAGGATGGACTTGGAAATGATATGGACTTCGCGATGGATGCCAAGCATTTTCCTTGGATGAGTATTTAACCAGTTTTAGTTAAATACGTGATCCGGGTAATCATTATCGATTACTGTAGTGTGGTCGATATTGACTACTCATTGTTATTGGCCATTTGGTCAAATTGACATGGTCGATGGTACGATTTCGAGAAATAGGACATCATAGTTCCTTCAATCATGATTTCGATGAGGTAGCTCTTCGATCGGTGGTTTTGGCATGAGATAGTGAGGTGATGCTTCTATATGGTGACTTGTCACTCGATGACAGTGATTCTAGGATAGAGATCAAGGTTGTTGCAATGGATAGTTTTCTCCGAGCTGCAGGAAAGATGACGTTGGGTCGTATTGAGACTACTATCATATGAGGATAGGATAAAACCTACTTGTTACGACATGGAAGGTAGTCAATGAGATCTCACGACAGTGTTGTTCGCCTAGATAGCCCATTTGTCGATCGACATTACAGGGGAGTTATATAGACAGTCTTATAAGAGATTCTGCTGTGGAGAACATATGCAAAGTAGTATTCATGACTTTGGTACTCCTTTGAGAGAGGGGAACAAAGATGAATCAAAGCTAGTACAACATGGAACGATTAGCCCGAACCCCGAGCCAATGTAGTTTTCATTGGATTGGGTTATCAGCTATATACTAGGGCAATTGGACATAGCGATATTCTGGCAGAGACTAGGGCAATCAGACATATCAGTGCCTCAATGGATTGGTGACTGAAGTACTCGATGTCATATGCTTTACACACTGAGTGAATGAATGTGAGAATGGTTGATGGATGCTATGGTTGTTTACTTATTTATCACTATTTAGTACTTAGACATATATCACACCCTCTTTTTATGATGGATGCAAGGGCAGGACATGTATGATTCCCATACCCTATGTTCCATATATACTATTACGACCTTTATAGTACTCTGAGATTTGTTATCGCTCACACCAGACTATGTCTGACCCAAAGTTTTATTTCCCTATTATTACCTTAGGTGCTCATCGACGATGCTGATGAGTAGGCCAGGTAACATGTTTGAGTATTATCTAAAGCTGCACAAGTCGATTAGTAGGAGATGGCGTCTTTCCTATTTATACTTGTATTAGTATTGTTAATTCTGTTGTGTTACACTGTGGAGCCTTGACAATGTTATATATTTCTTTTAGAGACAGTTTAACGGTTAAGTTTAGTTACCTCTTGTATAAAATCTATTATTATTTTATATAATTACATCAGTATGTATACTATGAACATGCGATTTATATAGTTACTACTGTCTCTCTTGTTTTATATATAAGATTGTTATTATTATATGTGATCTGAAGCATTGTTGAATATACGACAGGTTATGTGATTGTGTTTATGTTATGTTCTTTTCTTTCTCTTATGTTTACTTCTTTTCTTTCTCTTCTCTCTTCTTTTCTATTGTTCCTTTCTCTATACGATCGTTTTACATCAATTGGGTGCATGTATAGCGCATTTATTTGGTTATGAGCACTGGTGGTGTATAGTGGGTCGTCACGTTTTGTATAAGAGCTTAGGCTGTATTGTTTACCAAAGCAGTACTGAATTTAAGAGTTAATATATACGAAAGAGTACGTTCTTGTATACATTTTGGTTTTTAAATCTATATAATATTAGTATATATATAGTATAGTTTTTTTTGCATAGGAATGACATTTGAATAGTTTTCTCTATTAATAACTGAGCATCCTAACCAATCATCTAAGTCAATCTAGAAAATGGGAAATACTACTAATCACTCCGTCCAGGGAGTTCAGTTTTTAGGAAGAATTGAGTACTGTTAGTCTCGATTTACAGTTTATTTTTCCAGCAATGTACGAACCATTACCTGGGATTCCCTAGAGTCTCTAATTAGTTTTGGCACTCATGTGCAACGAGTCAACTATGCAATGCTACATGGATACTTATGTGTCTATGTAGAGAACTGTTCCTTGGAACGGAGTCGACCGCTGTGGTGCGAGAGCTGTTTGGCTTCTAGCAAGGGTTTTCTTCGACAACTTGGAGTTAGAGTTGAATAATTAAGAGTTCACCCCTTAGAGACTTCAAGCTTGAGCCTGAAATGGTCGAGAGTCTTTATCGTTTTGAGTTTTAGAAATTGATTCACTCGAGATCAGTTCATGGTTCGTTTCGAAGAGATTTGTATCGACTTCTTAGAATTCGATGAGTAATTCACTGATCCAAGCGATAAGTCTGTTTAGGGTGTGTAACTGAATTTGATGTGCTATCAAAGTATGCTTATCCTCTATGAAGTCAAGAGTTTGTGGCTAGGTGGGGTGATCGAATCGGAGGGTGATTATTTCGGGAATGGTAAGTTGGAGGAGTCAATCGAGGAAGCTCACAATGTTTAAGCTTGCGCCCAGTGTAGAAGTTTGTCCTGCTTTGTCAGGATAAATCATGGAGATATGTGATGATAGTAGTTTCCATTTCATTGGGTGCTCCCTCGATGAAAGGGAAAGGAAGCGACATTACCACTCGATATATATTTCCGTTAATGACATTTCCATATGTTTTTCATTTAAAGTACATATTTCATAGAGAAGAAGGCCTCGTTAATGGCGACTAGAGAGAATCTCTCCAGTTTTCGCCATGCGTTAGTGCCTTCATTTCTATCGTCTTTTCCTTCCTAATCTAACTTCTTACCTGTGTTTTACTACATCAACCTTCAACGATATTTTTCATTGATAAAACTTCTGATTTACTTTTGTTTTTTGTTCGATTTCTATCGGCTACACCTTCCTTTACCTTCTTCTACCTGATTTCTTTAAATCGCATCTCTTCACCAACCTTCAATGATACTTTTTCGTTGATAATATTCTTGGTTTTCATCTATTTTTCACAATTAAGTCAAATCTAATTTTTTTTATTTTACCCTCTAATCTGAAATCCCATAAAGTACCAGATCTGTTAATCTAACAGTAGATCTACATGCCAGTTTGATTTACATCTACCAAATCATTACAGATTTTATTAGCTTGAGGATGGATTATCAAGACATCGTTAATTTGGGATTCGGCATTGCCGGCACAACTGAGATTCAGCTCTAAGTTTTCCAACCAATTTTCCAGAGTCTGAGCTAGTTTGTGATGAGGTTTTGGTTTGGGTAAGACTATTTTGGCTAAGATCTTGGGTTAATGGTTTATAAGTTTTGATTGTTATCTGTTGATGATAGCATTTTTGGGGTTTGATGATGAATTTAGATAATATGGTTTCAATAATACTTCATTACATAGTTTCTTCAGATCCAGATAAGATAGGAATTTATTTGTTGTTATACTGATTGAAGCAAATTTTCACAACTTGTTATACTGATTGATCCATACTGCATATGCCAACACTGTTATCTGGTCAAGTATGCATAACAGGATAAATGTTCTTGTTAGAAGTTGGATTTGTTCTCAATGTATATAAGGAATCTTCAATTAGTATTGTTGTTTCGGGCACTAAGATAGATTCACAAGTGCTTGGGAATCATCAACCAGATTTAGTGTTTGGAATTTGAATATGTTATGGGATTTCAATAGCAAGAATTTCTTCCTGAATTCAGGGGCTATCCACTATTGTTTTTGGGTGAGCAGTAGAAATGATGAGGAATTCTTGCTATTGTTATGAGGATGTTATGGGTTTACTGCATTGCATCCAGTAGGTAGTAGCTCTTCTTTTTGGTTCCTCACCCCAAATGGATATGAGTGAAATAGATTATCATAATCTTTTTCACAGTAAGCATTACAGGGCATATCTCATACTTGTTTGAAGTTTGCATTTGGATTTGTTTCATGGTTTATATGAAGTCTACAGTTTTTTGGGATTTCATTAGCAAGATTTTCTTGCTGAATTTAGATGCTATCTCATCCTTATACCCTGTTTGGTTTCTATTCTTCTCGAGTATGGATTTACAAATCAATATTGAAGTTTACAGATCCATATGCGTTTTGGTTATAATTCAATCTTGGTTGTTGGTAACTTATCCAGTAAGATGTTATCCAGTCTGGGTTTTCAACATGATTTTAATGGATTTAAATGTATTGGTTAGTATACATTTGGACTGTTTTCTGATGAAATTTTGTAAAGCAGTAGGCCACGTCCCCCAAAATTTTGGTTACACATTTTTTCCTCTATAACCAGCAAAGGATTGATTTTTCTGGGTTATTGGGGTTTAAGTATGGATATACTATGGGGTGTTGAATGTGGAACTAGCAGTTGGTTTTCAGATTTGAAGCATGAAGAGTTGAATGCACTGTTTTACAAAGATTATAGAAACAATTTTTATTTTATGTGAGCTGCCAATCGCCACTAAAGAGTGATCAATGGATATCATATATAGTTTTCATGCAGATCAGATTTTATGGAATCAGAAGATGTGTTTTTCTACTTTATAATTTGAAGTATAACAAGATATTTATGAAGTTTGTTCTGGAGTTTCTATTATGGAGTATCCATTTATATGTGAGAGGAGCATTTGGCTCGTGCGAGATGCAGTGTTGCACGATTGTGGGACGATGGCCTCATCATAGGCTTAGTTAGTTTGGCTTATATTTTACTTGTATTTTCAGTTTTTTACGGTTTTGTTGTAATGGTTAGTATGCTAACGTGCCTTTTGTACTTTTCTTTAATAGATAATAAAGTGAACCAATTTTCAAAAAAAAAGTATAGATTTCATCATTTCTTCTAATCTTGCGATTTCTTGGATGGAAAGGGATTAGGACTTATGATAATTGGTTGTTTTCTCGATTGTGACTTACCACGTTGAGGGCTCAAGTGGATTATATATGTTTGTAACATCTCGTATATGGTTACTAGAACTAAATACAATGTTGGATTGTAACATCCATAGCGATTAATTTTGGGCCTTGAGGTGGGGGAGTGTTATGGCATAACTAGTCTATCCTTGGCAATATACGTGGCTCATCAAAACACAAATCTCATCGAGTCATGTTTCATGTTTGCTATATTATTTGTTGGTTGTTGAGTGTCGAGCTTAACTGGACTTAATATGTGAGTCTAGTACTTCATTTACTAGGAGGATACGAAATATTGGTGGTAGTGAGAGTTGTTGGTGGCGATAAAGGGATAGGACATGCTCTTCGGTAGTGAGTTGTCTTTAATTTAGTGATAGTGGGCTGAGACTTAGATCTTCAATAGGTGAGACGCTTATGATTGGACGACAGGGAGCTGTGATAGTTCTCTAGTAGCGAGTCATCACCTGAGCATGTAGCGTGAGAGTATCTGGATACATTCGATGAGGTGACTAGATTTCCACTATGTTTGAGTTGAGTTCCTATTGATCTGGTTATAGATGTTCTTTCGGTTGGGAATCCCGCGGGATTTTATCGATTGTAGGAAGTTGGATGGCATGTGCTAATTATAGTGTTTCACACGCTGCTTTGATTTTGATTGGTTGGTTATGCCGTTTGGGCCAATTAGTGAGTCGGTATATTTTTTGGTTAGTTTGTTGGAGTTTCACTTTTCATTTAGAAAAGTGGAGTGCTTGAGTTAAATCATAGCGAGTAGGAAGTCGCTATGAGTCCTACGAGAGTCTCGATAGTTTTGAAGTTGAGGTTGACCCATGAGTGCGTCGATTTCTCGTTCCAAGTAGGATCGCAAGGTTGATAATACTCACTTGGTTGTGTGATGATTTAAGTGTGGTTTGTTTTCGAATGGAAGTTTTCGCATTTTATTCGATAACCAAACCAGTGCGAGAAGAAGTAGTCCACTCCCAATTAGGATTCAATGGCGATAGAGTTCGCTTTGGTGAGTTGGAGGCACTATTTATCACCAAGTGGCTAGAGTTGTTGGTGATGTCATATCACCGATATTTTTGGTCCTCGAGAGGTACTCTAACCTTTGCTAGCGGCAACGATTGGAATTCTCATCCTCCTACGAGTATGAAGTTTCCTATATGTACATGTATGAAATGCAGTTGTCTGTGTGCGTTGGGATGGAGATGTACTAGTTTGTAAGAAATATTCCTTTAGTGAGTGTCGCTTATGCTTATTACTGGTTACGACTCCATAACTCGAGGTAAGGTAATACGAACTCGACCAGGGTGTTTGGTTCTGCATGAAACAGGTATTGTTTGTTTCCAGCATCATTAAAAGGAGTTAGTTGTGCATTCATTTCATTTTGAATGCGACATCAACTAGATTAGCTAAATGAGATGAGTCGAATAATTTTCTATAACTATTCGAGCTTCCCAAATGGATGTGGGAATAATTACCGATGGTTTTCATTGATGGATTGCCACACAAATTGAGAATATATGATAGCGCACAAGTCATGCCCGATTCATTGGCGAGACGCTAGATTAATATTCTTTATGCTTGGTATGGCAACCAAGATGCCAAGTCATATATGGATTGAATTTAAAAATTAATGTGACTTATTAGTTAGATTAGTACCATGCATGCTAGGATAGGTATGGATGTTATTTTTCATAACTGTTACTGTTTTGCCGATGCATGTTTGATTAATGATGTTTGCATGTCAATTTATAATTATATGATTGTTTATTGTTAGGCACCTAGGATAATTGTATTATTGTATCATAAATTTATTTGAATTATATACATGACTTGACATGCCTGCATTAGATAAATTCTATTTATTTAACATGTTTAATTCCCTTGTTGCTATTTCTAATATTGTGCCTAATCCTCTTTGTTGAGTACATGCCCAGGTACACAAAAGCAAGGATTGATTATTTAGGTGCTAATTCTCTTCTATTTGCATTTAAATGTTAAACGTGCTTTATAAGAGGTATGTAGTAAAAGTAGAGTTTGTGGTTTTGTCGTTTGTTTGTTTTTTTTGATTATATGTCCCATGTACGGATAGCCAATTTTGGGCTTTTATTTTATTTTATTGGGATGGGCCTTATATGGAAAATTGTGGTTTTTCCGGATCGAGTCATACAACCAAGGTGCTACATGAATTTTCCATGAATTTTGCCAAATTTGGAAAGAAGAATAAATATGCGATGCTAAGCTGAATTGTCTTCCAATTGGTAAGTTGTCCTTTTGTTTTCCAATCATCCATTTGTTTGCAAAATAGGCGTATGACTTGTCTTTGGCTTAGCTACATCGATTTCGGATTTGATGGTGGTTGTACTTAGGAATGAGAGTATTGGCTTCATACCAAATTCCAAGTCTATTTCCTTTGTTGTGGTCACTTAAATGGTTGTTGTTGGGAGAGATAAATGACAATTTATTTTGTATTGTCACTTGTTCGAGAGTGTTGGGTTGCATTGTTTTGTCCTTGAGGATTTCGAGGATGAAATATTTTAAGGAGGGAAGAATGTAACAACTCATATTATAGCGATTGGATATTTAAATATTTTATTTATTGATCAATAATTATACAATTTATGGTACCAAAATAGAATTTTCATAAATAATCGAATCAAGACTTTGTAGAAGTTCCACCGAGTCAGGATTATTCATTACATGAAGAATAAGCATATAGATTGCTATATTTCAAGTTCGACCATTTGGTGGCCATAACGATCTCGATATACGCGTAAACAGTCGTTAAGGGAGCACAATATCGGACTACGATGAAACTTATATTTTTGAAATCGTAGTAGTGAATTGTTGCTTGCCATCTAGTTTCGTAGAGATCTGTACCAACCCGCATAATTTACGCTTATTTAATTAAAAGATTTATTTAAATTGTTGAATCTTGAGTTTGGTTCCAAACCCAAGATTTTTGACTTTTTTGTAAACGGATGAATTTGGACTCGAAGCCACTTCCATTGAGTTCAGAACGTCGTTTATACCATTTTGAGTATAAACATCGATACTTTTGGAGTTGGGTGAAATTTGGTCGTTTTCTCATTTGGGTATGTGACCAAAATATCACATTTTGCATACGGATGAATTTGGACTCGAAACCACTTCCATTGAATTCAAAATGACGTTTACGTGATTAAAAAGTGTAAGCATCGATGTATTCCGAGATTCGGAAATTTGACACATTGGTTGGATCTTGGTTTAGCTAACCTAGCCCACCTTATAACCCCCAAATCAACCCACTCTCCCTCATTCTCTTCCTCTCTTTAAAACTAAAGGTAAAAATGTGGAAAGGGATGGGAAATTAAAATTCCCTAAGACCTAGCTTAATCTTGGAGCTCTCATTCTTGAGGAAATCAAGTGTAGAAGCTTAGGTAATCCTTCTCTACATCTTCTCCATCATCTCTAGCTTATCTCCTCTTCTATTTTTAAGAACTCCTATGACCTAAGTCTTAGGAAATTCATTTGTTTGTGTTTAGATTGGAGATTTGCATGCAATATTGTAAGAGAGGTTATTCTAGCTAAGCTTTGGATTGATTTCTTCCATCTAGCAAGTAAATGTGAGTTCTTTATGAACTCACATCTGTGCCACAAGCCATTGGCATGTAGAAGTGTAATCTAGTGTTAATTTGATTTTGTATATGCTAGTAAATTAGTTAGGTTAGTGTAACTTATCCGATTTCATGTGTTTATGTTTCGTTGAATTGTAATTATAGTTAGGAGTTATTCATACGACCTAATTCATATGCTATGAGTTGATTTGGTGATATTGTGAAGCTCCGTTGTTGCCTCGACAAAGTTCTAAGTCTTCACAAGTCGCTTGAATCGTATTTGATTGCTTTGGTTAGAAAATTTGTCCGTTTTGGAATTTATAATCAAAACCACTACAATCTCATGTATATATGTTTATGCATGTGAATTTTATGTTCTTGAATAGTTTTGACAAGCTTATGAGGCCTTATTACCATCTAGATCAAGTGCGTAGCCTCCAAAGTTCACCGGAAATGATTCATATACGATTTGGCTAAAAAATAACCAAATTGGGTTGTTTGACAGTTACCAGTCGACTAGTCAAAATGGACCAGTCGACTAGTACCTGTTATCCGAGAAAAATAAATTTGATGTCTACTGGTAAGTTGATCAATCGACTGGTCAAAAAAGGACCAGTCGACTACAGTGGTTGTTTCAGGCTCTTTCCCGACCGAGTTTCAGCCCATTTGGCCTTTTTCTGTGACTTTTCAGTTTCTCTGATTCACAGATTTCAGCAGCTTGATAATCGATCTTTGATGGACTTTCGATTGACTCGTGGTAAATGAATTTATAATCGATAGTTGTGAGATTTAATTTACGTTATAAAAACGTGAATTCTTTGTTCGATCGTCATTTCGGTCACTATTTCACGAGATTTTCCACTTTTGAAACTATATTAAAGGGTCTCTAAATTATTTGTAGATACCAAATCTTTTACTAAATGGTTTTTAATTCTGTTTCATTATATGAAGTTATTTTCCAAATTGTTTTACTATCTACTAGTATATGATTTCATAAACCTTTTTCTCGTTCGTACGAGAAATCTAATTAATCACCTTAGTAAAAACAAGGACTATGACCCCTTGTGTTTGCTTCGACGGTTAATTTCCGCCTTACTAATGTGTATATCTGTGTCTGACTCTGATTTTATTATTATGTATTTTATATTGCTTTCCGAATTATATATAGCCACTCTGTAGTAGATTTGAATTTGATTTAGATGTGTCGGATTTCCTCATGAGATTTAAAAGTTAGACCTCATTATCCGACATACTAAACACTCGTTCAAAGCTAATATACAGATGGTCGCTCGTCAACAGCCTTATTCTTCGGGTTAGTTGACACCATTGCTTGCAATGGCCTTGGCTAACAAGAGTATAGAGATCGTGCGTTACACTTGGTATCAGAGCCAAGTTCGGAACAATATAAGATATTATAGCGAGGATCATTGTCCTAAGTTTCATAGGAAATCGTGTTTAGGATTTTATTCGAGTCTTAGGACCCGTCATATCCTATCTTGTATATTGATCCTTTGTTTAACCAATCAATTTTATTTGAATCCAACATTTTTCTTCTTCTCTCTTTTAGAGGAGAATAATGGTTAGGAACATACTTTGTTTCCTTAGTTGGTTTTACTCATTGTTAGTTTGATGTTATAATTAAGTTTCATTTCCCATATCTATTGCTATCGAGACGTCAATAGCTTTCTTTGGGTGGTGATTTAGTAATCATTTTAGCATCATTTAGTTACTCGTTTCACTCAAATAAGTCTTTCTTTTTCGGTTGAATAAGGACTTTAATTAAATGTTTTGTTAAAAACAAGGGGGTCAACACTCTTACATTTTACTTCGACGGTTAATTTCTATACTTAGACGATTGAAATTTTTTATATCCTAGTTGGCCACTTAAGTTTTAGCTAAGCAATCATTTTGCACTTCCTGTGTTTTCTGGCTCATTTTTATGAAGTGGAAATTTACTGTTCTTACTGACCTCTTAGGAACTTTCCAGTTGGACTTGGTTTGGAAGTATATCTGCAGGTGCATTATCGATTTGTCCGAGTTCATTTATTTTCGTGGTTTGTCTGACATGTTACAGGCTCGTCGACTTACCAATTTCAACAGTTCGTTTGATGTGTTTACAAGCTTATCGACGCCCCGTTATTGTGGATTCATCTATTGTGTTTACAAGCACATCGATGATCATCTTCATTTTGGTCATTGGACCGTGCTGATCTTCGGATCGTTTTGGTCATTGGACCGTATTGATTTTCGGATCGTTTTGGTCTCGGACCGTTATAGGTTAGCTACCTAGAGTTCTCATGTGTTGTGTATCTTTATAAGCATCCCTGGGAGATCTCGTGTGTTGTATATCTTTATATACATCCTCATTGATCGTCTTTGTTGTTATCATGTGTTGCATATCTTTATATGCATCCCTGGGAGATCCTGTGTGTTGTATATCTTTATATACATCCTCGTTGATCATCTTTGTTGTTCTTATGTGTTGTATATCTTTATATGCATCCTTGGGAGATCCTGTGTGTTGTATATCTTTATGTACATCATCGTTGATCATTTTGTTGTTCTCATGTGTTGTGTATCTTTATATGCATCCCTGGGAGATCTCGTGTGTTGTATTCCTTTATATACATCCTCGTTGATCATTTTGGTTTTGTATCTTTATATGCATCCTTGAGAGATATCGTGTGTTGTATATCTTTATACATCCTCGTTGATCGTCTTTGTTTATTCTCATGTGTTGTATATTTTTATATATATCGATGAGAGATCACATGTATTGTATATTTTTATATACATCGATGTTGAACATCTTTGTTCATTCTCATGTGTTGTATATTTTTATATACATCGATGAGAGATCACATGTGTTGTATATTTTTATATACATTGATGTTGATCATCTTCGTTTGTTCACATGTGTTGTATATTTTTATATATATCGATATTGATCGTCTTCGTATGGTGTAAAGCCACCACGTCGGTTAGACGAAAAGCTTAGTGAGGTGTGTAGTCATCTCGTCTTTGGACGAAATACTACGGGTGGTGAGAAGCCACCATGTCGGTGAGACGGAAGGGTTAGTCTAATTTCTTTGCGGTGTCAGACCATCTTGTCAAACGATATAAACAATCCGTGTGATGATTTATAGTGGATTTTGCAATTTGTTTGTAAATACTTGAGTTAAGTCAGTGGTTATGGGACATTTAGCTAAAATCGCCTATTTACTAACTTAGTGTAAAATTTCGCTTTTATTGTTAATCGTTTATGATCATTTTGCTATTTATGGAATTTGAACTATAATGACCCGAACTTCCCCGTGAAGGAAAGCCCGGATTGCTTTGAGGACACGACAAATCAGAACACAAACAGAAGAACATTTCATTGCTTATTACAATAATTCCATCAGAATACAAGAATATACAGAGTATGAATAAATATTACACATTATAAAATATCAAAGATTTAAATACATTACTGCAACGGAAAAATAATACAAAACACAACCGAAAGGAATACACGGATACAGAGCTTTCCGAGTATAGTTCCAGCCGTAAACCAGGATCCTATGAATATAAATCTGCAAAACCAAAACTACTAGCTGCCCGTGTGGAAAATAAGGGCACCCAGAGTTTAGGTTAAAACAATAAATCCAGGTCAGTCATGTGACAGGTGTGAGAACTAAAACAGTTATTAATCTTTATTTTTAAGTTAGGTAAATCAAGGGACCATGCCATATAACACGGAACGGGTTTCCTCCCAAGAATACCAGTTCATAAATAAACAGCGCAATGCTAAATAAAGAACAATGAAGCTATTATAAGACCCAGGTCCCATCACACAATGCAACGAAAGCCGGAGGATAGGGTTTTACCTTATAATAGCCAAATAATGCTTGATACGCGAAATTTAATCTTTCATTATTACTATAAGTGAAGAAAACACTTCAAATATAAATGTATCAATCATAGACGACATGGGTACCATATATCATGTCACCATACTAGTTCTACAATTAAAACCGCAAAATGTCGTATCTGTAAGTTGAATTTCCATCTATGAACCGAGGCAAGGGATCGTCCCCACCGCTTCGAGACGCTCTAGCCCGTGTCTCAGGCAAGCGCGTAGGCAAGCCTTGGATCGTCAGGGCCGGTCCACACAGAGTGGATTAAAATGCCTGAACAATGCGTTTCCCCGCCCTATGGGGCGTCAAACTGGCCGGTATATCTACTAAACCATCCATCGGCACCGTAGTAACCGATATAACCGAGGTGCCTCGCATTCCAACAACCACATGAGTCAAACTTGTCAGGGCTTGTAAACCACTGACACCACTCCTAGCTAGAAGGAAACGCATGTCCTCCCTGAAGTCCTCTCCCGTTTCTGGTTCATACCGGGGTGTGAGACTCGCGAATTAATGCTACACAAAGCCATGCTATATTAAAGCCATGCTATATTAAATCCATGCTTTGATCATCAACCACAAGGCTCTGCTTTTCAACAAATGCCTTGATCACTGTATCTCAGCATGCCACATAGGCAATTCACGCCATGCGACTGATGTCTATTAATCACATAGAATGAAATCTAGTGTCAGACATACATCCATTTACAAGTTCGTTCTGGGTATGAACGAAACCGGAGGCACCTTATTCCTCTCCCATATGTCCAATACAGGAGAGATGCCCTCGCATATCCGTCGATCTCCAAGTACGTCTGGACGATCACCACTTATTACCTAGCCTTGGGTGTACAACCCAATCAAGATATTAGTAATCATCCAAACGATGTGAAGACCTCCGGTCTTCAACCACCATCTTCATCATCGACTTATCGTCGAATCAGTTATCCAGAATGGGGTTTAAACTCGGCCTTTCCGAATAACTCGCGTATATAATAAACCAGTGCTATAAAACACAACATACGCGTCATTCCAATCCAGAATATTCTTTTATTCAAATATTCACATCATTAGGGAATGGTTACCATTAATTTTATCAAAGATAAATTATTTTAAATTTATTCTTTAATCTTCCTTTGAATATCAATTTCAAACCATGTTAAGGTTTTCCAAACTAGTCGGGATTAACGACCCTTACCGAAGTAATCTTTTGTTTAATTTCCCTATCCCAACCTATTCTTCCCATGAAGCAAAACTGGTAATACTCCATATCTAACCCCACGGTGTTATCGGTAAAATTAATTACCATTTCACGTTCAAATCTAATTAAAGATTTAGCTACCGACTGGAATAAAACTGATGGTACTCCATTTCTGATCATTTTCTTGAATTGATAATTTAAATTATCACATTCACTTTTCAATCTAATCAAAGATTCATTAAAACTCCTTTTAGTTTTAATCTTCCCAAAAATCAATATTAATTATTATTCAAAGCTAAGAAATTAATCCTATCTTTAGCTGGGTTAAAGAATCAATGTCATTTTAAACACGGTTCACGATAAACCCACAATCACATTCCATTCTATCAGTCTCTAACCGTAAATTAACAAGAGAACAATTCCCTAAATATTAATCCCAAAGGCCGAGACCAAAATCAGATCAATACACATGAAACCATTCAACTTAGCTGATCTCCAGTTAGTTTCTAATTTTCTTAACTCCATTGTTAATCGGGTTAAAGAACAGGTGTTATTTAAAACACCGTCCACGATAAACCCAAAAATCAATTTCAATTCAATTCCAATTAAATATCAATTAATTGGTATACTTCATTAAATGTAAATAAAAAGATTTAATCTTTTCTCAACTGGCTTTAAGAACAGTATTAATGAAGACACCATTCACGACAAACCCAAAATCCCATTTGATATTAAATACAAGGCTCTGAATAGAAAATATATCGACTTATATTCAATATCAAATTCTGAAAGCAACAAATATCGTATTGGAATAATGATATATATATATATATATCTTCCAAATTCCTCCACAATGTCCGTGTAATCACGGAATCCCATATCGAAATATTCCAAAGATAATTTCAATTCAAATCCATTCCAATTTATATATTGGAAATTCTGGTTATTTTTAAAACCATTTCAAATCCAATTTATTTATTTAAAAATATTGGATTATAATTCTAGTTCATTTCTAGTTCATTTCGACAAAAGTATTTTTTTATCTTTTCAAATATGTAATTTTTCACCCTAATTCTTTCTAAATCATTTATTATGATTTTACACAAATTATTGATAGTTTTAATAATTTTATCAAGGCCCGTACAGTCGATTTCCATAAACGGTCAACGAACTGCACTTACAACGACCTTTTCCAAATTTGATTTGGACATAATTCCAAATCCAACCATTATATTTCAAATTTCTCATATTCTTTGGAAGGTTCTTTTCGATACGAACCTAATGGTCCTGGTTTCAGGAGAATCCGACGGTCAGATCTCCCGTAACGGCAATTCGAAGACAATGGTCGAAATTCGCGAACTGCCGCTGCGCGGCGCGTTCTATTCATCAAGAATAATGACAAAGGATCCCAACAAGAGTCTTCCGGATCTCAAATGGTTACGTTAGATGTTTCTGACCTGAAAATGATGGAAGAACAAAGGTTAAGAATGGAATCCTTGCGAATCATCAATTGGAAAAAGTAAATGGGACAATATGATCCTGATTGTTAGAACAACAACCCTTTCCACATAAGACCCAATCCCAATTTCCACCCTAAGTAATTCTACATCAAAGGAGTATAACCTATTCTCTTACATGAGAAAAGCCATGCATGAGCAAACTAGGGAAACAATATTCAAACAAGGAATAATGAGAGACTTCAACTGTTTTACTTCCAAATGGACTAAAAGAATGGCACTTCAATCTCGAGACCCTTTGAAAGGAGAGATCGAAGATAGGGATGAAGCAACAAGGCTAAGTAACAAAAGGGCTAGGTTCCAACGACAAGGAGAGAACTTTATGTCAAGGCTACTGAATGAGTGTCACCTTATTACTTCAATAGAAAATATCTACTTCCTAACTAAACATGAGCTTAATTTCTGGCCATCTGCAAAGAAGCCCAAATATGAAAGGAAATTGGGAGGGCCTTACTACCACTATCATATGATGAATGGACACAAAACTAACCACTACAGAGTTCTTAAAGGGATGATTGTCGAGTTCCTTAATCAAGGCCAATTACAAGACTTTGTGAATGAATCGAACTAGGTCCGACAAAAGTCTTCTCGAGAAAAAGAATTGTCTACAAAGATCAGGGCATGGAAACCCTCTCAAAATTTGGAATAATCCGAGATGGGTCAAACTACAATGATTAAAAATCATTGTCACCGCCAAGATGGGCAAGGCACCCCTCGGAGGGGAGGGGGTGTAAGCCTTTAACATCGTTCAAATCAGAAAGGACCGGGTTAAAGCATCAAAAGCATAAGCCTTCGATCCACGTTAGAAATGGTCGGACGGAGCATCTATTTAGCACCCCCTGCCTCTGCTCATAGAAGAGTACGTCATGTCTCTGCTATGAACTAAGCACATCCTACCTCTGCTCGCAGAAGAGCACGTCCTACCTTTGCTTATGTTCCTTGTATCCTGCAGAAGGGAACGAAAAACCCTTATCACCTCCTACGATGGCCCGGGTAAGGCACCCCTTGGAGGGGGTGGAGTGTAAGCCTCTATCACCACTTACGATGGCCAAGGTAGAGCATTAAAAGAGTTAGCCATTAAGCCGCGCCTACGATGGCAAAGTTAAAGCATTTAAGCCCTTATAATCGCCTACATTGGCCGGCGTAGGGCACCTCTCAGAGGGAGGTCGGGTAAGTCCTTGGGCCCTTCTTGAGAATAGGCTAGCCAAGTGCACCAGACACACATGCCCAGAGAGTGTCCAATAAAGCACGTACATCCTCTGCTTTGCTAAACAAAATCCTAGAAAATGGCTAAAAAAGCATGTACACCCTTTTCTTACATCTAATCCCGAGGAAGGGAAACGAAATCTATGGAGGAGCATTTTAAACACGTAGTCGCCTCTGATAACACAAATACCCGAATCAGAGTTATGGTTCGGGATTTCTATTGAATAGCAGATGGGGATATATGGTCTTCTGTCAAAAACCCGAATCTGGGTTATGGTTCAGGACTTCTATTAATGCCAGATGTGGATATCTGGTCTTTCATCAAATACCTGAATCTGGTTTATGGTTCATGACTTCTATTAGTGCCAGATGTGGATATCTGGTCTTCCATCAAATACCCGAATCTGGGTTATTGATCCGGAATTCTAATTATTGCCAGAAGGAGTGTCCTGTTCCTTTCTTATTAATACCCTAATCTAGGTCACAAAATTCTAACTCTGACTACTGGAAAAGAATTTGCAAGACAATAATTAGGGTGATACCTGGAGTCTACTATTTGAAAGCTTTCAAGCAAAGGTTGTGATCTTCCATATCTCACAGGGAGATTTCTTAAACTCATTATATATAAATTGCTATTATCCATGTAGAATGCAAGTAAAAATTACACATCGAGTGGTACATACTCAATTTCCAAATTTATTTATAAGGATGTTCCATTGACTACCTAAATATGGAAGTTAAAGCATTACAATTACGAATAAAATTAAGTATCCTGCACCTACTCATCATCAGGTAAAGAAGGATCAGTGGCATGACGAATCGCGATGCTTAGAAGCTCGTTGAGCTTACGTCTCTTTTTGCTAATCTCATCAAGGTTGTCTAAGGGTTTGATATGAAGTTTCAAATCCCTATTATAAGCTCTACACATAGCTCTTAGAGACTTGTTATATTTCTCTAAAACGAAGATATTCTTACGTAAACTATGCCTCTCGTCCTGTAAATGTCCAATTCGAGAGACATAGTGATTAATTTGTCAAAATGTGTCTTCATTGAGTTTTGTGTCATAACAGCTTTTCATCTCAGCTATCACTCTTTTATACCATTCAAAAATGACCAATTGATCTACCCCTCGAGGAGGATTCTTCAACTAAAAATACTTTTTAGAGGTTCAGGCCTTGCGCTCAACCGTAGTATCGGGAGGCTGAGACACAGTTGTGATAAGGATATTCTTAAAAGAAAATTCCCAAGCTTTACAGCTTGCATTACCATTATCTAGTTCGATCTCCAAGTTAGCTACCCATTGGTATAAGCCTCTTAACTCATCTTTAAAATTAATAGATGGCTTGGACCTTATCTACTTCTTTAATCCAAGAATAATTCTATCCTTTTCCTCTAATTTTCTCTTTAAAACATCCATTTTTTCATTCAAATGCTTAATGGTCAAGTTTTGAAGTAAGATCGTTCTTTCTTGGGATGTAGAAGATCCCTCCCCTAGATTATCACTCTTCTCTATGACTATCAACGGCTCATCTCTGGTTGTGGGGGTTTCATGTTGATATCCCTACTTACAAAATAAGATATAATTATATATGAAATCTCATCCGCAAAAAATAATGAGAATAGTACTATGTTCTCCCAGAAAGGTTTTATACATGAACTTTATATAAACAAGTTTTTAATTATGTTAACAATACACAGACCTAAAAATTACAAAGATTTACAAGCTTACTCATCAATACAATTATCGCTTATATTACATATCAATTCAGCATGCTTGATCCTAAGTCTTTTCAAAGTTATTTCCCGATCATCAACCAGAAAGTCAAAAGGAAGTTGAGGGTATTTTGTGTAAATATGCCTATGCTCTCCTAGGAGGTGATTTCTTCCAAATTAATATGATGTGTTCATTAAGAATTCTCTTTTCAATCTAGATATTGAATAACAAGCATCTTCTTGAATTACAACTTTGAGAAAAACTATTCTGTCATAACACGAAAGTGAAAATCAGTAACTACAAAAAGAGAAGTTATCACCACAAGTACATATGCACGACACTAAGTTTTATAGGTTTTCTTCTTGTTTATACAAGATCGACTTTTTAAACAATTCAGTGAAAAATCTATTCTTGTTGTATTTAAGCTTCTCTGGGGTAAGTCTCCGGGGATTGAAAGAACCCGTGGTAGGTTCCAAAATTCCCTAGGGTGAAGGTTAGTCCCAAATTCATCTAAGCAACATCTGTGGAGACATTAGAGAAATTCCCCGTTGTGCTCTCTTAGGAAGGAGAAGTCTGTCATTAGAAATCGATTATAAACCTTATGCAGAAATTATTTCAAAATGTCTATATCCTCAATTAACATCAAAAACAACATCATCAACTCCTTATTCTCTTCAAGAGTCTCCTCCCTTCGAACTCAAGCTTTTCTTAGTCTTGGCGTTGCTTCATGTTCTTTATAAAACATAAGTTTATAGGCACTTTTATCGAGATCATGACATATTTTGATAAGGCATTATAATCTTTCAATAATCTCTTATGCTCTAATTTGGGACATAGTAATTTCCCTTTACTTCTTATCTAATTGTTCTTTATTATTGTGAAACAAAAACTTTCTTTGTCTATATATCATTACAGAAGACAAAGTACAATAAACTCAAAGGGAAAGGAAGCATTTCAATAGCGAAAGTCCTACCTGAGAAGCTGGAATGTCAGACTGAACAGGACGTTCTATTCCTTTCGGCCCAAAAGAGCTATCCTCTTTGGTAAAAGCTTCCTTCGGGTCTGGATCGGTAAAAGTACAAGAAGGATTAGGGTTTATTCCTTCGGAGACGTGAGATCCACCAGCAGCAGAAGCTGGGTCACCACCGTCTTTACCGGCATGATGGTATGGCTTTCGTCGCTAAGATCAGTGTCATTATCATCATCACCGTCGTCTGCATCATCACCTCCAACAACTGCATCTTCCTCTTCCCCATCAGATTCATCAGGAAAGTCTTCTATAAACAGGAGATCTTCGAGTTTGGTCTTGTCCTTTTTCGGGACCTCAACTCTCTGTTTGGCTAGCTGAATCCTTTCCATAACACTATCCTGGACAGAAGGGGCAATAGAAGGGAAGTCAATCTTAGGAAACTTTTGGAAATTATTAGAAAAGGCACTAAACATAGATTCTTCATAGTATTCCACAACAACTCTTGAAAAATCAATTTTAAAACAATTAGAAATTATACTATTGGCTTTACAAATTATTTGTCTTGCGTGTGAAAGCTTGTCATCGCTCTTCCTTAACTCATCGGCATGACCAGCCGCCATCTCCGCCTACTTATTCTCGAGAGTCGAAATTGTGTTGGATAAAACATTCTTAGCTCATCTCTCCGTCTCGAGATCTGAATCAGCCTTCTCAAGAGAGGCCTTTAGTCTCTCGCACTCGTCGTCATTTTTCTCCTTTGCTATGATCAGGGAGTTAACTTTAGCCTTTAGAGTGGTTTTCTCCTCTTAATAGTCTCGGAGGAAGTCGGGAAAGTTGTTCTTCGAAGAGAGAACTAGCCTTTGGTTACCTAAAAAGAGATAAACATTAATCAGCCATTATATGAAATCAAAAATGAAAGGAAATCTAAGAAAGATGAGACTATACCGAAAGTTGTTGCCTAATACGATGTTGATAAAAAATTTCCAAATCCAAAGGCGAGGAAGGAAGTAAAGCATTAGCAACTTCGGTAGAAGAGAGAGCAAGCCTTATGAGCTCATCAAAATCCAAACTTGGCAAGGGCGGCCATTGGGGAAATAACATGTCGAGAAGATGAAGGTGGGCTCAGGTCATGTCGTCTCGTATCCAATACACTTGGAAGATTTGACGTCAAAAGCCTGCCCATAAACTTACTTCCAAGAGACACTTCATTGAAGAGCTAACATCAAGAGTAGCTCCAGTAACGGAAACTATAGGACCAGAAGTCACTTGCTCGACGGTTTTAACAACGTCATCATCAGAAGAGGGAATGGTGGTGTCACCCTTCTGTCTTTTAGAGGATGGTTCGGCAGCAGATTCGTAGAACCTCTTCTTAGCAACATAATCAGATTGAGACAAAGACTCTAAAGGAGATATGTCTTCGGGAGGTTGAGAATTTGATCAAAAGCATTTATGTTTGGAAAACAAGAATAGGGAAAGCTGAGGCATAAGAATTCAAAGTCATTTTTGGAAAAGAAAAGCAATCCTACTCGAAGTGCCCGGAAATAGGGGAGACGAAGCTTTAAAATATCAGACCCCAAGGATAGATGCTTAACAGCAAAAAAATGAATGGGTGGTTTCCTCGAGATCTTTTATCCATGGGGAAACATGCCAGATTGGCGAAGGTTGTTTAGAGTTAGCAAAGATGATTGACGTCCTGATTCCTCAGATGCTTTAAGAATGATTTCGATGGTAAGAGTTTCCCCTTCTATCAAGCAGGATATAAAAATAAGCAAAATCAAACAAAGCATGGAAATAACATAGTTATTGTATAAAGGAAGAAGGCTTACCGAGGTCGGCAAATTTGCCTAAGATACCGGAAGGGCACCTAAGATAGAAGAATTGATTTTCCTAAGGCTTTGACTTACTGATGCTTTCACTAATCAACTTTTTATCGGATTCGCACGAAGGATGGGTGAATCCACTCATTTAGAAAAGCGTAACAAGTAACGAATAAGGCTGGGGCTAAGAGAAGCCTGGCCTGATTCAAGTGCTAAAATTTCAAGGTACAAGAGGAGAGTATAGGTATTCGGTGTAAGCTGGATAGGAGAAAATCCTAGATCACGTAAGTTTGGAGATAGAAATCGGAAAAGGAAAGAAACCCCCATGCCAAATGTGGATGGATGTGCATGGAAAGTATCCCTCTGGGGCTTTTGGATGGTATCTTGGTCCATGGAAGGAATGGCATCAATCCCGGACATGCCAAAATTATTAAGAATGGCGCTTACTTCCTCTTGTTTATTGATCTGAGACAACTGAGGAGTAAATACCCTCTTAGTTCGAGGCGTAGTAGGGCCACCAGACTTCGATTTATCAGTGCTCTTCTTATCAGACATGATGCTGCCAGGTGATATTATTCCATAATGAACATCAGTACCACGTTTTAACTTCATGTGGATTATCTATAAACCCTTAATCGTTATGGAAACTTGCAAACAATATTTATTTGGTGGACCCATAAATGTTGAAGCATAACACGAATCATTAGTATTAAGGCTATGGCAAAGTTCATACATTTTAATACACACTGCATGTGTTTGTAAATAGTTAAGTGTTTGGTGTCGATCCTACTAACTAACCTGACATCAAAACAAAAATAACGAAAGGATTCAATGCCGAGGGGTCAAAGTTAGAATAAATAAAATCTTCTGGTGTCGGCCCAGCCGAAACCAGAGGTTTGAGTATCGATATCGAAGGCTTAACTAATAATGAGAAAAGTTTGTGACCCTGTATCATTGAATTTAAAATTAAAATATTTCTGTATTGGGACCCCAAAGTTTTATCAATACTAAAACAAATGGAAAGCATGTCCTTCGACAATGCTTTTTCATTATCTCATACCAACTGAACTAAGTGCAAGATGAGACATAGGTACTAGTATCCGTAAAACCGAAAAAAAGTTGGATCGACAACAGTTCGACATTAAATTCATTGGTGCCAAAGGATAACATCATCTCTACAGTAAATATTAATCTCCTATATGTCAATTTTGCATTCCAAACCTCACAAACATGTTAAGAAATTATTTATCCAATACTATCTCCCATTAATGGCTACTTAGACCATTCTCATCGCTTAATTTCGATCTTAAGAATAGATATCTTGATCGATTTCATTGTCGAACTGAAATAATAATTTTCGAACCCCTAATTTTGATCGATTATAGCACTTACAGAGGATGGATTGAAGCTGTAAATCTCGAAAGCTTGAAAAATTTCGAAGAATAGTATTCTTGTTTGAAAACGTCTACTTGTAGGTGGGGAAATACTGGGGAAGAAGAACTTTATACTAAAAACACCTTTCAATCCTAGCCACACAAATGAGCGCAAATCAATGACTTAGATCAATCCAAGAATACCAAAAGGCTGGAAGTTAGAGTATGGTGCGAAAGCCAGAGTTTGACTTGAAAATTCGAAAATACCCCTTCACTAGGGGGCAAATGATACTACCGGATTTTGGCATCGAAACCAGGTTTAGGCGAAGGGGTATCGGATCACGACAAACAAAAAAAGATGGTTTTGGAAATATAGAACCGACACCAAATCACTGAAACACCCAATGCCGGAAGCAAGAGGAGGAAGATTTGATCAGATGCTATCGGAGCTGACACAAGCAATGCAAGCTTGGTACCAATGTAAAGAAGGAAACAACAAAGCAAAAGCAAAGTGGTTAAGACGACATCAAATCCAAAAGCACATGTTTCAACACCAAATTGTTGGTGTGACCAATACCGAAAGAAGGATGTGAATGATTCAATACATAAGCTATCGGTACCAACACAAACAGGAAAAGCTTGGAACCGATACGAAAAGGTGGAGGCAATTCGGTTTAAACACCAAAAGCAATTTACCGAGATTTAATTCTGACAGCGTATAATCCGACAATGGAAGCAAATAATGGGAAATGACCGAAAGAAGGTGATCCAACACTAGAATATGAAACCAACCCAAGATAAAGCGAAAGGGGCTATCGAAACTAACTTGCTTAGTATCGATACCGACATCAGGAAGTATTCAGAAGTTATTGAAGCAAGGTTTGATATCGAGGCTATCCACACCAATCTACTTGGTATTGATCCACAATCGAAAGCAGGACTTGATTCACGAGCCACCAAGGATCGAAATTCGTGTTCCAAATGCAAGAGAGACTCGGTAACAAAGCTTAGAGGAGAAAAGAAAGCCGACACCAAAGGTTGATGTACGAAAGTAACTTTTAGAAGATGGTAAAACAAATCAAAGCTGATGAGAGGAAAGGTCGTCCACACTAACATGCTTAGTGTCGATACCGAAATCAAAGGTCATGAGAGCAAGACAAAGTCCAAAATTGGCCATTGGAGTTGGATCTTATCAATGGGACCAAAAGCCGATAGCGATATCTAGAATGTGAGAAGCTGAAACTTAATAATCGGCACTAAAAGCTAATGAAGCGGCCGACACCAAGCTCTTTTCTCATTGTCGAAGCCGAAAACGCTTCAAACGGGCTTCTGCTGAATCGATACCAAAAAGGGGACCAATTTGTGTATAAATAAGACCCCATGGGTCTCATTTTGGAGAACTTTTCTCAATTCCCCATTCCTGTAAACTTTCCTCATAGTAAACCCTAATTTCTAAATCGATTTGGGGATTTTACTTAGAAACTTCTATGTACTCCACGAAAGTGATCAATAAAGAAAGAATCGAAACTTGAGATCAATTTCATGGATTTCTTTAATACTCATGCTAGTGTTTTCTTCGATGCTTCTTCACAAAAATGGTTTCTACATAAACAAAATTACCCAAAATACACTTCTACAAGCCGTTTAGCTTTCTAAATTGCATTGCGCTTACGGAGCCCTTATCCCAAGGTTGAGTCTTGTAAGCGTGATACTCAACTCTTGAAGGAAAAGTAACTAATCTTCGAGCTCGAGACTTTGATATATAGGAAATGGTGAACTAACTCAAGCTTGTAGGAACTAAATAATCCCTTCGGATCCCTTAGGTCCACATCCTTAGACCTAATTCTGGCATTGACGAAAAAATATCGCTACTAGATGTTTTGTCCAAAGACAACGCCAACCACAAAGTTTGAGGCTTCACATTTGATTCTAAAAGAAAATTCCCAATTAGGTGTTCAAATTATGGGAGCAGAAATGAGTTCATCTTTAAGATGTTCAAAGTAAATAACTAATTATAATTTGAAATCGAACGGAACTTCTTTACCAAAAAGAGTATTCAAGGGTCGAGCGATTTTGCTATAATCTTTTACAAAGCGACGGTAGAGGCCAGCACGCCTTTAGAATGAATGTACATCCTTAGAGTATTTGGGAATGTGTAGATTTGAAATGAAGTTAATTTTCCCCTTATCTACCATAATGCCTTTATTCGAAATGATATGTCCAAGGATTATCCCCTATTTGACCATAAAGTGGCATTTTTTTCCAATTAAAGAAATCAATTGAGTTTCAAACCCAACCGTGGGAAATTTGAAAGGAAGTGTGTGTTCGATCTCGTTAGGCATATCATGAAACAATTATTTGTACTTAGCCACGTGGTCATTGCGAACGTCAATCATTTCATCATCAAATTTATTGTAAATGACACTAACTTCCAACATTTGGTTGATTTGTTCGTTCGACTGATTTTCTAGATTGAAAACGTTAAGGTCTAAAGTTATGTCACTAACAGATATTTTCATCGAACTATTTTGATAATTGATCAAGGCATTTGAGGTGGCTGTAACGACCCGGAAAATCTGAACCAATTTAAAAATTTTAAATTGGCTATTTTAGTGGATTTTAAATATTTAAAATAAATATTTTAAATAATAGCGATGAAAAGTAAGTTTGAATCGAAGTTCGAAAATAAATATAATTAATTCTAATTATAAACAAGGTCTGAAATGGCGCGGCAGTTTCAAAAATTGAATTCAAACTTTGACTGAGTGTACCGGGTGCAAAACAAAACGGATTCGAGTGAAACCAAAAATATTTAAATCTGTTAGTGAATATCTTTCTAACAAATCCGAAAAATCGAAGTTTCATAGTAGGAGGCAAAAGTTATGGCCAAATGAATTTTTAGAAAGGTCGCTGTAGAAATTATATAGCCCGAGAAAATGGTCATTTTGCAAACGAGCTCGGAATTCGACGAAACCGTTTTTGTTGGATCCGAGATGTGAAGTTATTGCTAGGTTTCAAATTTCATAATTTTTGAAGCTAGTATGTGAGCATGGCAAAGGAAAATGTGTTTTGGTCAATTACAGTTAAATTAGATCGACCGGAAAATGGCCATTTTACAAACGGTCTCAGAATTCGATGAAACTAGTTTTGTTGGGACCGTATCGTCAAAACATAGCTAGATTTATTTTTCTGGAATTTTTCGAATTAATTTGTGGCTATGGCAAATTGAAATGTACGTTCAAATTAAATATTGAATGTTTTATATTTTAATTTGAAGAAAAACTGACAGAAACATTCGAATGGGCCTTCGAAACATATCCCATTGTGTTCGGAATGGGGGTAAAACGCTAGGGACGACAGTCGTTGGGTCTGGATTGGGGTTCGTGAGTGAAAGAGGGTATTTTCGAAATTTAGAAATATATAAATTAATAAAAAAATCCTATTGGCTAGCCACTCTCTCCCTGTAACAACCGCAGCGAACGACGGAAATGCTCTAGAGCTTCCCAGCTCGATTTCTCCTCCAATTCTCAATGAAATCGCATGATTCTTGATCCATTCCCAAGCTCTCAGCACCCTCTCCAAATCCATACAAGGATTGAATTTTTTCGTCGCGTTTTGGGGTCAGTTCGACCTCGTGAAGTTCGAGTGCTTGAGGAGCCGCCGCCGTCGCCAGGGGGGTTCGAACCCAACCCCACCACCGCGCGCCTGAGCGCCTCCCCTCCCCCTTTGACCTCGCGCAACCCGATCCCCGTATCGATCAGCGGATTAGCTGAAAATTGGAAACCTAGTTTCGAACCAAACTGTTGAGGTACGGCTGAAACTAATTTAAACTATATTATAGCGGTTTAAGGCGCTACCGTTTTTGATTTCACTGTAAAAATCATATCTTTTTCGTTTCTTGACGAAACTCAGTGAAACAAGAGACAGTGGACTCGTGTGGACGTCTTCTACATTCTAGAAGAGACCGCATATTTTTCTGAGCCTTCTCTTATTTTTGGTGGAGTGGAACACAATGTGAGATTTCTAATTTATAAACGATATGGAAAACGACGATATATAAATTATATAGTCGATGTATGAGTTATATAAGCGTTGTACACCTCTTGTATAAGCGTTGTATAAGTTGTACGTTCGATATATAAGTTATATATGTGTTGTAAAAATTATATATGTGTTGAAATAGAAGTGAAATGCTTATATATATATACATATATATATATATATATATATACGCTCCTCGTCCACAAACCATGGACGATATTTATTGGTTGTGATTGGTGTGAAAATTAGTTGATTACGAATGGTTGATTAGAATTGTTTGTGGTTGAAATTGATTGATTGTGGTTGAAAAATACCCGTTTGTGGTTGAGAATTATTTGGTTGAAACCACATAGGATTAGTTTGTGGAAATGAAAAAAATATACATGCCGCCTGCGTGCAAACTAGATGCATGATTCTCCATTGTCAAAAGCTGCGAGGCTTTAAGGTAGAGCGAGGAGCCGTACTAGGGACGGACCCGGTTTTAACTACCCTGCCGTTATGGTGCCGAAATTTTGAATAATATTCATGTGTTAGAATTATTTTCCTGTGTTAGAATTATTTTCATGTGTTGAAACTATATTCTTGTGTTGAATAGAAATTCATCTATTGAACGACATTCATGTTTTGAAAATAAATTCTTTTGCAATATAAAAATCACCTTTTTATCTATATATATAAATTATAGAAAACCTTCATGTGTTGAATTGAAATTCATTCGTTGAATAGAAATTCATGTGTTGAATGGTATTCGTGTTTTAAATATAAAAATCACCTTTTATCTATATTTATAAACTATAGAAAACCTTCATGTGTTGAATGGAAATTCGTTCGTTGAATAGAAATTCATGTGTTGAATGGTATTCGTGTTTTAAATATAAAAATCACCTTTTTATCTATATATATATAAACTATAGAAAACCTTCATGTGTTGAATGGAAATTCATTCGTTGAATAGAAATTCATGTGTTGAATGGTATTCGTGTTTTAAATATAAAAATCACCTTTTTATCTATATATATAAACTATAGAAAACCTTCATGTGTTGAATGGAAATTCATTCGTTGAATGGAAATTCATGTGTTGAATGGTATTCGTGTTTTGAAATAAATTGTTTTATAATAAAAATCATATTTTTATCATCTATATGAACTATATAAAATAGTCATGTTTTGAAAGAAATTGTTTTACAATAAAAATCACATTTTTATCATATACATGAATAGATAAAAATAGTGAAGTGTTGAAATAGAAGTCAGTTGGATAAAATTATCATTTTTATCAAATGTATGAAAAGGAAATGGTTTTGAAATTGAAGAATCGATTATATATATATATATAATTAAAATAAATCGAATAACGAATCTGTAGTTCGTGTTTTGAAACTGTGATTTTAATCGATTAGTGCAGGAGATCCGACCATCGGATTTTCCCGAAACCGATACCGTTGGGTTTGCTTTGGAAATATCTTTCCTACGACACCAACTTTGTAAAGATCAAACGAATGGATTGTCTGGAATGTTTAATTCAAATCTAAAGAAAAACAGCGCCAGAATCGATTATATTTATATATATATGTAAATATAATTAAATTAAATCGAATAACGGCGCTGCAGTTCGTATTTTGAAATCGAAAGTTCAAACGATTGTACCGGGAGATCCGACCGTCGGATTTTCCCGAAACTGGAACCGTTGGATTCGTTTTGAAAAGATCTTTCTAATGATGTAAATTTTTTGAAGATCCAACGGTTAGATTTTTAGATATGTGTAAAACAAATCTGAAGAAAAACAGCGCCACGGCCGCGTTATAGCCTGAAGTGTCGTTTAAATAAATTGGCTATTTTTAAATAAATAAAAATAGCGATAAATCGTTATAAAATATTATAAACGATATGGAATGTAAAATTTAGAAATTAACTGAAGGTTGGCTAAGTCGAATGGTTTCCTGGGTTCTGATCTAAAGTTGGTTTCGGCCTTCGGGATTAATATTTGGGAAATCGTTCTCTTACTGATTGACGGTTAGTGACTAATGAATTGAAATCAGGCGTATTGTTGTGTTTGTGTAGCACTTGTTTATTATATACGCGAGTTGCTCAGAAAGACCGGGTTTATCCCATTCTGAATAACTAAATCGACGATAAGAAGTCGAAGATGAAGACGGTGGTCGAAGACCGGAGATCTTCACCTCGTTTGAATGGTGACTGATGTCTTGATTGGGAGGCATAATGAAATATGGATAATGAGTGGGGACCGTCCAGACGTACGTGGAAATCGATGGGTTTGCGAGGTATATAGTGCCTCCGGTTTCGTTCAGACCCAGAACGGACTTGCAAATGGAATGTGTGTCTGACATTGGAATTCATTCTGTGTGATTGATAGCCATTAGTTACATGGCGTGAATTGCCTGTGTGGCATGATAAGATGCAGTTATCAGGGCTTCTGTTGAAAAGCAAAGTCTTGTGGTTGATGATCAAAGCACCGCCTGTGTGGCGTAGCTTTGTGTATGACGTGAATTCGCGAGCCTCACACCCCAGTATGAACCAGAAATGGGAGAGGACATCAGGGAGGGCATGCGTTTCCTTCTAGTTAGAGGTGGTGTCGGTGCTTAAACTGGCGGACATTTATACTATTTTACACCTATGTGGTTGTTGCTGTTGCGAGGCGCCTCAGTTATATCGGTCGATCCGGGACCGATGGAGTAATTCGTTGGCTCATTGACGCCCCAAAGGGCGGGGAAACGTAGTGTTCAGGCATAATAATCCACATCGGTGGACCGCCCCTGACGATCCAGGGGGCAGTTGCGGTTGTTCCTGAGACATGGGCTAGAGCGTCTCGAAGTCGGTAAGGACCATCTTTTGCCTTGGTTCATGACGGAAATCCAATTTCCAAATACGTGATCGTGCGGTTTTGATTATATACCTATATATGGCGACGTAGTGGTATGGGGCATTTGTGCCGTCTATGATTGATATTTATGATTGTTTTATAAAATTAGAAACTAACTGGAAACGAGCTAAGATGGGTGGTTTCCTGGGTACTGGTCTGATGTTGTTTTCGGCCTTCGGGGTTAATACCTATGGAATCGTTCTCTTACTATTTTACAGTTGGAGTCTGATTATCAAATGCTTTTGTTTTATTCGTATCAAGCATATTTTGGCCATTATGAGGTAAAATTCTATCCTCCGGTTTGCGTTGCATTTTGTGATGGGAACTGAGTCTTATAATGGCTTCATTTTTATAAAAAGCATTGCGATGTTTAAAAGATTTAATTGTTTTAAAGCACTGGCAATCCAATGGAGTAAACCCGTTCTGCGAAAATGGCATGGTCCTATGATTAGCCATATTATAGATTGTGTTAAGTAGATTTCTCATACCAGTCCTATGACTGACTCGTAGTAACTCGGGTGCCCTTTTTCTACACGGGAAGCCTTGTATTCAGGTTATTAGCAGGCTCTTTCTGGATAGCTGGAGCTGAAGATGGATTCTATCATTTATCTCTTTTTATGTTGTTCAACTCCTATTGTACATATTATGTTTCTTTTCCACTGTTGACATTTATGTATAGCTGAACTGTATTTGTACTAAGTATGATCCTGTATACCGTGTAACTCTGATGATTATTGTTTATAGTGTATCATTTGTTCATTATCTGGTGTATTTATTTATTTTTGTTCTGCTATTATCTGTTTATGTGTTATATTCCAAAGATTACCCTTGTCACCGTCAGTACGGGTTTTGGGGTCATCACAATGTGGTATCAGAGCTTTGGTTAAGCTTAGTGCTGGAATATAACATATTAACGAACTCGTCAGAAATAGAACCAGTAGTGTTCTAGGATGGGTAACTCATTACAGATAGGATCAGTAATATCCTAGTATGGGTGTAGCAGAATCAGAATAACTCGTTAGAGATGGGGTCAGAAGTACCCCAGAACGAGTCGAGAGTTATATGTTTATAAATAATGTATTTGTGATTATATTCTGGTTTTAGAAACATGATTTTTGAACATATATGAAAGATATATATTTGAAAAGTTAAAAACAATTTGTTTCTTGTTTGTGTTGTGTGATGGTAAATTTGATTAATTAAATTATTAGAATGATAGTTAATTAAATCAATAATAGAATGAATAGTAGAATTTATTCGAATAAATCACAAAATTGAACTGATATAAAAATAGATAGAAATATATACATGTGCATTATATATGTTTGAACAGGTAAATGGATAGCTGTTGAGTAAAGAAATTATTTGCGTGCCCGACAAATAGGTAAACATTAATGAGTTGGATGCGCAATTTTATTATTATATCAACTCCTGTGAGTGCCATTGGATGCGGAGTGCTGGTTATACTGTGTGTAATTAATAAATGTCGCCATAGGACAGTAACAATTAATTTTGAACTACACTGCATGGCATACTTCTTGAAGATGGCATACTTCTTGAAGATGGCATACTTCATCATATACCACACAAGCATTTGGATCTTGTGTGACGAGGTTGAAGATTTACCATACGAGCGAGAGGCTTGTATGGCGATGACTATATTTTATAGGTTGAACTAATGACTGATATGGACCATATAAAATTGTAACGATAAATTGCCAGATTAATAAAAACCCCACACGGGTCTAGAGTTGACAATAATCACGTCTCTCTAGTCATTAGATACGGCACATGGATTATTTATTTCCCACACGGGACGAGGTGACAAGAATTTATTCTCTGGAGCAATTAAAATACACACTCCCTCAGGCTTTGACAGGGTGACGAGAATTTATTCTCTGGAGTTATTATCTATACACGCTCCCCTGTAAACACCAGAATATATCACTATAAATATGTGTATGCTTTATAGGATTTATTGGGTACCTAATACGCCCAATAAATTTCCAAACCCCTCCCCGTACAAAGGAGGTTATGGCGAAATTTTTCGAAAATTCCGGGTGTTAGCCAAAATTTTGAAGAATTTGAAAATTCTCAGAAACTGAAAAGTTGGAGAATGGAAGCCAAATTGGAAGTAGAGTTGATTAATCAAACCACTTTCGACTTTTTTCCTTTTCAGGGATGAAAAGTTTTAAGTGAGGGAGATTGTAACGACCCGGAAAATCTGAACCAATTTATAAATTTTAAATTGGCTATTTTAGTGGATTTTAAATATTTAAAATAAATATTTTAAATAATAGCGATGAAAAGTAAGTTTGAATCGAAGTTCGAAAATAAATATAATTAATTCTAATTATAAACAAGGCCTGAAATGGTGCGGTAGTTTCAAAAATTGAATTCAAACTTTGACTGACTGTACCGGGTGCAAAACAAACGGATTCGAGTGAAACCAAAAATATTTAAATCTGTTAGTGAATATTTTTTTAACGAATCTGAAAAAACTAAGTTTCATAGTAGGAGGCAAAAGTTATGGCCAAATGAATTTTCAGAAAGGTCGCTATAGAAATTATATAGCCCGAGAAAATGGCCATTTTGCAAACGAGCTCGGAATTCGATGAAACCACTTTTGTTGGATACGGGATGTGAAGTTATTGCTAGGTTTCAAATTTCATAATTTTTGAAGCTAGTATGTGAGCGTGGAAAAGGAAAATGTGTTTTGGTCAATTACAGTTAAATTGGATCGACTAAAAAAGGGCCATTTTACAAACGGTCTCAGAATTCGACGAAACTAGTTTGGTTGGGACCGTATCGTCAAAACATAGCTAGATTTATTTTTCTGGAATTTTTCAAATTAGTTTGTGGCTCTGGCAAATTGAAATGTACGTTCAAATTAAATATTGAATGTTTTATATTTTAATTTGACGAAAAACTGACAGAAACATTCGAATGGGCCTTCGAAACATATCCCATTGTGTTCGGAATGGGGGTAAAACGCTAGGGACGACAGTCGTTGGGTCTGGATTGGGGTTCGTGAGTGAAAGAGGGTATTTTCGAAATTTAAAAATATATAAATTAATAAAAAAATCCTATTGGCTAGCCACTCCTCTCTCCCCGTAACAGCCGCAGCGAACGGCGGAAATGCTCCAGAGCTTCCCAGCTCGATTTCTCCTCCAATTCTCAATGAAATCGCATGATTCTTGATCCATTCCAAAGCTCTCAGTACCCTCTCCAAATCCATACAAGGATTGAATTTTTTCGTCGCGTTTTGGGGCCAGTTCGACCTCGTGAAGTTCGGGTGCTTGAGGAGCCGCCGCCGTCGCCAGGGGGGTTCGAACCCAACCCCACCATCGTGCGCCTGAGCACCTCCCCTCCCCCTTCGACCTCGCGCAACCCGATCTCCGTATCGATCAGCGGATTAGCTGAAAATTGGAAACCTAGTTTCGAACCAAACTGCTGAGGTACGGCTGAAACTAATTTAAACTATATTATAGCGGTTTAAAGCGCTACCATTTTTGATTTCACTGTAAAAATCATATCTTTTTCGTTTCTTGACGAAATTCGGTGAAACAAGAGACAATTGACTCGTGTGGACGTCTTCTACATTCTAGAAGAGACCACATATTTTTCTGAGCCTTCTGCTATTTTTGGTGGAGTGGAACACAATGTGAGATTTCTAATTTATAAACGATATGGAAAACGACGATGTATAAATTATAAAGTCGATGTATGAGTTATATAAGCGTTGTACACCTCTTGTATAAGCGTTATATAAGTTGTACGTTCGATATATAAGTTATATATGCATTGTAAAAATTATATATGTGTTGAAATAGAAGTGAAATGCTTATATATAAATATATATATATACGCCCCTCGTCCACAAACCATGGACGATATTTATTGGTTGTGATTGGTGTGAAAATTAGTTGATTACGAATGGTTGATTAGAATTGTTTGTGGTTGAAATTGATTGATTGTGGTTGAAAAATACCCGTTTGTGGTTGAGAATTATTTGGTTGAAACCACATAGGATTAGTTTGTGGAAATGAAAAAAATATACATGCCGCCTGCGTGCGAACTAGATGCATGATTCCCCATTGTCAAAAGCTGCGAGGCTTTAAGGTAGAGCAAGGAGTCGTACTAGGGACGGCCCCAGTTTTAACTACCCTGCCGTTATGCTGCCGAAATTTTGAATAATATTCATGTGTTAGAATTTGTTAGACCCAAATGTGGTTCTAACACCCAAATTGATTAGAAACAAGATAAAATAAAGCAGAAATAAAAAAGAACACACAAAGTTTATAGTGGTTCGGCGAAGAAATGCCTACGTCCACTTAGTTTTCACTATATTCAGTACTTCAATTACAAATACAATGTAAGATTCGCTCACAACTCACTTTTGTTCACTCAGAAAGATAAAAACAAGAAATGAAAGATGGTTTGGATTTTCCGGGAGTGAAGGAATTCGAATAGTGGAAGTGCTCGGATTCTCAAAAGTGCTGAAAAAGATCCTTCTCTTTGTCTCTAGTTGGGGTATTTATAGGTGTGAATTTGCCTGAAATGCAATCCGGGTCGGAACACGTGTCATCCATCGCCCTCTCTTCGGGTTCGGATGGGCCATCAAGCAGACAACGCATCAATGAGATGGACGTTAGGGGTAGGAATTGGTCACATCCGGTCCGGTTCTCCAGGCGGCTTTATAGGAGATTTTTCTAGATCATGGGTACGGGTCGGAGACATGAAGGTTGGAGGGTTCGGATCGGAATACCCGACCCGAACCGGAGTAGCTTGGACGTCTCTTCTTCTCTGATCCTACTCCGCTCCGCTCCGAAGTCGTGGCAAGCAGACAGCTTTCCGATCCACCTGAGATTCATTGGCCTTCCGATCCGATCAGGTAGGCTTTACCAATTTATCCAGTAAGAGATATCCGATCCGAACCGATACGCTGCTATCAATCTGAATTGTGGAGCTTTCTTCCGATCCGAACCGGAGTCGCATAACTTGAAATATTCTTCAACAGTTGGTTTCTTGACTTTGTGTTGCCTAGTTCACAAAGTAGGCTAACATTTTGCCCCCTCAAAGGATGCTTTCGTTGTACGAAGCATGCTTTGATGTTGCTTTAACTGCTAGCCCTTGAATCAGAACAGTCAGGTGGGACGCACAGATTTCTCATTCGGTTCGGGTGTTAGAATAACGCACATTCTCTTCATTCCTGAGCAAATTTGGAAATCTTTTCTTGACATATAATGCTTCTTGCAGGCGTACTCTACCTTCGTTCTTCTTCTTTTGAACTCAATTCGAGTTTGATACTAAACTAACGTGTGAAATCCGCTCGGTTCGGATGCCGATCCGAAACGCCTTCATGGGTTTGGCTTTTTAACATTGGGCCTTCAGTGAGAGTTGCGCTTCTGGGCTTCCACCCCGGTCCGACCGGGCGAGACAAAAAAGGGAGACGAAGAGTCAACACTATTCTCTATATAAACCCGTCGCCGCTTTCATTCCTTCCTTCTTAGTTTCTATCGCGGCTCGGACCCCAGCATCGAGAATCTTAAAACTTTAAAACTCCGAACTTCTTTCTTGTTGATTCCTCAAATCAATCACATAGGTAGCTTTTTAAACTCGACTAATCTTGTTGTAACCGTTCTCGATTTCGATTAGCGTTGGGTTAGGATGTTTTGGCCATAAGTATCACTCGAGCCCTCCGCCGCTGCCGGTGGATGCTCCTTTGCTTCGAGACGTTGCGAAGTTGAAGAGGGCGAATATTTATTCTTAACGATGGCTTTGGTGATAAAGTGGACTTGTCTGTGAATAAATGGGGAAAGAGGAAAGAGATGAAGAATGGGATGACAAGCTGGAGTCGGTTCGGGTGGAAGACGAAGGAGCAGAAAGGAAAAGGAGGGAAAGGGGATCGGCTCGGGTTTCGTTCTTTAGAAAGATGGACAGGAAAGAAAAAGTCGGTTCGGGTCGGAAAAGTAAATGGGATAAGAGGCTGAAGTAAACGGATCGGTCAGGTGGTGCTGATTCGGATCGGATCGGGTCACCCGATCCGATCAGATCAGTTCTGCTTCCAAATCCACCATTCCTATTGTCTTGAACTAGCCTTGCCTTACCGAAGCACCCGAACTGAATGTCTTCTGTATTGAGCCGATCATCACATGCATATCCGAACCGAACCGAACATATTGAACTTGACACATAAAGACCACCCAACTAATTCAACTAACACTTATTCTAGACGAATATGCCTCGCGGACAGTTAGGATAGTGCCTTGTGAACATAAATGAGAATCAGGGACAACTCGGACTATTACTCTCTCTTTAAAGCTTCGTCTTATATTGCTGTGCTTTCATTTTACACTTCCCGCATTTGTTGCACACACTTTAGTTCACACACATACACAAAAAAGGGGACACGGGATATTTCACTCTAATTCGTGCTATTGCTTCTTCAATAGTTCCATGACAATGAGGCCCAGACGCTCTTCTCGTCTAGCTGAGAGGAAAGAAGCTCCAGAAACTTCCCACAAAACCACTCTCGAGGATATATCTTCTTCATCTGACCCAGAATGGGACAGCGAGGGTCCGGATTACGGAGCTGGTCATCGGGAAAGCGGTGAAGCGTCTTCAGAAAATGAAGTTTCTCTAGGCTTTGAGGAGGAAGGAGGGATTGGTGACAACCGCGCACCCGATGAATTTGACTCAGCCATTATATTGGAATCACCTCCAGATTCCGTAGAATCAACAATTGACAATGACCGACTCGTGAGAATCTGCTTGAAGTATGGAATAATGAAGAGAGACACTCTAGTGCCTCCACGTTCTGATCGTCCACATAACCCTCCAGAAGGATATATGACGGTCACTCGTCTGATGTGCATGGTTGGCGCTATTCCTCCTTTCTCGCCTTTCATTGTCGACTTCTTAAGACAAATGCGGATTGCCCCCATGCAGCTACATCCCAATTCATACGCCTATCTGCATACCTTATTCATAGCATATCGTGAAATTCTGGGCGTGGAGCTTACGTTTGACGATGTTCATTTCTTCTATAATTTCAAACATCGGACTAGGGAAATCCCTTCTTTCTGTTACTTTGAGTCGGTCCCAAAGAGGAAGATAATCTCTACACCGTTTAGCAGCAAGGCTGGAGATTCCAGATTGGAGTGGTTCTATATAAAGCAACAGCCTGGATGCGCCAGAAGATGGATAAAATCAAGTAAAGCACTGATTTTCTGACCCTGGATTCTAGACACTTGAATCATCACCCTGACCGGTTTTTCCTTTTTATTTGCAGTCGATAATCCCAAACAGGTATCAGACCAAGTGTTCTTTGATCGAATGCACCGTCTCCTCAATGGCGACCAAAAATTCCTTACTATTGACGAGGTTCTTAAAGATGAGTACCTTCATTCTCACGGGCTGCTATCCGTCTACCGTAGCATCGGTCATGGGACAGTCCCTTATGCATATATTCCTCCAGTGGAAACAGTTCCAGAACTAGGAGAAGGCTCGGGAATTCCTGCAGCTTCTCTTCAAACTTCACCCTCTCCCTCTTCCACTCAAGACGATGAGCTGGCTAATCTGGCCAAAAAACATCGTGAAGGGTATGTTGCCCCCGAGGAAACTACCTCGGTAGACAAATCAAAATCTCCCCAAGGGTCGCCACTTCACGCTTCCGAAGGGGATGTTCCTAGCGCCGACGAGCACATATTTCAGGGTCTGGGGGATCTCCCTTTACCCGAGACTATATACACTTCGGAAGATTTCAGAAAGGACCCTCTAGTCTTCACTTCTTCCGAAGAGACTACTCCTGCTAAGGCCAAAGAGCCTGCCCGCACCACTTTAGCTTCAGACTCGGGTTGGTTGGGGGGACACATACACTACATAGGATGCACTTTGCACCGTAGCACCAGCATTGATTGCACTTCTCTTTTCATGGATCCGCTGATTCTAAACTTCGTTTAATTTATCGTGCAGGTACAATGTCTCGATCCTCTTATGACATAAGGAAGCTTCGCCGCAGCATGTCTAATCCTCCCCAGGATGCCGAATATAACCGCCGGGATGACCGCGGCAGAGAGGAAAGGAGACCCTATGATCCTTATCGATCTCGATCCTCACGCTCCCGTTCACCAGTTCGACCGGAACAGGAAAAATACAAAAGCTATCAAGGTCGCAGGGAGGAGGATAGACCACAATCTAGGGATTCCACTTCCTCCCATGAAAAGCGAAGCAGAGAGAAAACACCTCCAAAGGAAACTGGGGCTAGAAGCAAGCAAAAAGTCCCTGCTACTAAGCGACCTCGGACAGACAAGGGTTCTACAGAATCTTCTTCGGGAAGGGATGCTGAACTAACAATCCTAGCCCCTCCTCCACCAGATGCGGGAACCGCCGTAAGGCTGGCATACTTAAAGGAGCAATTTCCCGAGCACTACTTCGAGACTCTGACCTTTCTACCTTCCCTTGAACCTATTTCTTCTAATTGGGCAGAGGAGGCCAGAGCAAAGATTGATTTGGTGGAAAAACAATACACCGAAATGTTCAAGTATTCCCGCACTCTTTCCAGAATCATTCGCACGCTACTGACAAATGCTGACTCAATGCACAAGACTGCAGAGGAAGATGCTAAAGCCCTAAAAACCTTAGGAAAAAATTTAGAAGATACTCAAGCTCATCTAGCTATCGCTCAAAAGAACGCTTCTAACTTCAAACAACAGTTTGAGGACATGCAAAAGCGCTATCATGATTTACTAGAATCCCATACTCAGGAACGTTCCGAGTTAAAGAAGCAAGCTGACGAAGCCAAATCAGAGGCTACGAAGGTACGTCTTGCTTATGTCGAGCTTGAGCAGAAAAATGCCGAGTTAGCGAAAAGGAGCGCTGAGCTAGAAAAGAAAAACGCTGACTTGGCTTCAAAATTGTTGGAGGCGGAAAACAGGGCTGCTCTGGCTGAGGGCAACGTTGAATGCGCTATTAAATCTGCGGAGGAAACCCGCAAACAGCTATCAGAGGCGGAGGCCGATATTCAGGGCTTCGGGGAGCTAATGATAGAATTCTTCGCGCACATTATTCGTCGTCGAAACATTTCCTGGATCGAGGACTATCCATCCACTTTGGTTCATGTGTGGAATCAAATCGTCGAGTGGGAAAAAGAAGAGCTTAAAGTCGATTCCCTCGATGAAGATAAGTTGATGGAGAAGTACTTGAGAGACGACGAACCAGAGCGCCTAGCTGAAGGTCGCCGCCTAATTGCTGAGGCCATGGAAGAAGAGAGGCAGAAGTCTAAACAGAAAACCATTCCTGAAGCTGGCTCCTCTTCTTCTGCTCCTGTAACTCCTGAAGTGGAAGGGTATGATCCCGAAAACCCGGGAATTCCCCGATCAACTTTACTATCTCCCATTCCTGAAATAACTCCAGAGGTAGTAGTCACCCCCGCTGAGAAGTCTTCAGAAGGTATCCCTGTCTTTTCTCCTCAACTTGTCAAGGCTACTACTACCTTTGGCTACACGATTGAACGTTCAATGAGAAATCCTTTGCTCTCGCCTGAGTTGATAACCGATGTTTCTCATTTTGTAGGCGTTGAATCCTCCGCGAAGACAGATGTAGTTCAAGGAGCTACCACTGGGACAAAGCCCGCTGATAGGATCAAAGAAGGAGAAGACAAGGCTGCTGCCACAGACTTGAGGGAAAGGAGTGAATCAACTAAGGTGACTACTCCCCATGACGAAGAAATGATTGCAGCGTTAAGAGACGACGGAGGAGACGAGGGGCATGATGAGGAACCAGAAGTTACAATAACCGGGGAGTCGAAAAGCGCTGAGGACATTACCTTGGCTGCCATGAAGGCTGATCAAGACAAGCGCTTGCAATTAAAGGCTGAAGAATTAGACCCTGAGGTCCTCAAGCCCCTCGCTGTTGTGGATGCAGGTTCAAGGTTAGTTGTTAAGCTTTCCACTAGATCTATTACCGAAGAACTTGCTAAAAAATCTTCTCTCGATTCCAGTGCCCCGCCCTCCGGGAAGAAGTCTGCTGGCCCCAGTACTACGTCTTCAGGGAAAAAGAAACCAAAGCGGATCTTGACTGAAGCCGAGAAGGAAGCAAAAGATGCAGAAAAAGCTGTCAAGAAATCAAAGGCTCATTCCAAGCCCAAATAGTGGGTTCTTCTGTGTCCTTTTAGCATCTTTGTAAATCAATAAGTGCTGCTACACCAGCAGCTTTCGCACTTTTCTTTTTTAGTCATTTCCCTGTACAAATTTATTCATTTGTAAATAAAAATAATTCACTTTCTGCAACGTTTATGTGTTAGCAGTTCTGCACTTATGTAAAAATGCATATCTATAGTTATGAAACAAAGTTGTGGAGAGGGGAGATATGTGTATATATATGTGTCCCCAGTCAATCTCCATAAGTTATTTAGTGCTTAACCATGCAATCTGAATATTCCCGATTCTTTAACGGGATAGCATTTCCTGTATCACCAACTTCTGTTGTTTTTCCTGGCATTCCTTTTATACTCTCTCTCATTCTCTCGAGAGTTAGAGTTCGAGTTCAGCTATTTGTTTATTCCCCGGTCGTTCAACGGGAAAAGATTTCTTTCTCGGCGCTCGGTCAGAGACGCCTTTATACTCTCTTTCTCTCTGGAAAGTTAGAGTTCGGAGTTGAACCTCTTTCTCAGCGCTCAGTCGGAGACGCTTTTATACTCTCTCTCTTTCTCTGGAGAGTTAGAGTTAGAATGTCGTTTTCCCATTCTTTCACGTCCTATCGCACAAATAATCATTGTGCTTCTTTTTATGTCCAGACTGTTTTCCACCTTCTTTAGGCTCTCAGTTGTCCTGTATTTTATAATCACAACAGAACAACTAATGAATGTAAATGCATAAAAGTAAATAACACACAATATTTTTATAGTGGTTCGGCTAAGTCATAGCCTACATCCACTTTATAGTTCTTTATTCATATCACCGGATTTTCCCAAGGCAAGTTGTGCCTTATTACAGAGTTTACAGGAAGAACAGCAAAAAGTATAGCATTTCTAATCCAAATATCGCATTAAGTGTTGGGCATTCCATGCTCGAGGGACTTCTTCGCCATCTACGGTCGTTAACTTGAATGTTCCCTTATCAAGTTTCCGTTGGATGACAAAGGGTCCTTCCCATTTTGGGCCGAGGTGAGGAAGAGATGGAAAAACTCTCTTGAGCACCAAATCTCCGGGTTCAAAAGTTCTGAGGCGAACTTTTTTGTCATAATAGCGCGCTATCTGACGCCGATGTCTTGCTGCACGCAAGTCTGCTTCGTCTCTTTTCTCTTCGACTTCATCAAGAGACTCAAGTAAAAGTGCCCGATTCGTCATCGGGTCATAGTATGTCACCCTGTGGGAAGGAACCTCCAGTTCAACTGGAATTACTGCTTCTGAACCAAAGGAGAGGGAGAAAGGGGTATGACCAGTAGCCGTTTTAAACGTTGTTCGATATGCCCACAAAGCTAGGGGCAGTTCATCCACCCATTTTGCCTTTGCATGCTCTAATCGCTTTTTGAGGATGGATTTTATTACCTTGTTTATTGCCTCTACTTGCCCATTAGATTGTGGATAGGCAACTGCAGTATATCGTTTGTCTATCTTATATTTCTGGCAAAAGTTTCTGAATTCAGTGCTATCAAATTGAGTCCCGTTATCGGTAATAATCGTCCTTGGGATTCCGAATCGGCATATAATATTTCGGACCACAAAACTTATCACCTTTCTTGTGGTGATCTTAGTCAAAGGTTCAGCTTCCACCCATTTCGTGAAATAATCCACGGCTACTATGGCATACTTAGCTCCCCCTTTAGCAATCGGTAAAACTCCAATGATATCTATTCCCCATGTGGCAAATGGCCAAGGACTCACCATCGATTTAAGCTGGGTTGATGGTGCCCTGGGGATTTTGGCGAATCTCTGGCATTTATCGCAGCGTCGTGAATAATCAGCTGCATCCTTGTTGATCGTAGGCCAGAAGTATCCGTATCGCAATATTTTCTTCGCTAAAGTTTGACCTCCTGTATGATCTCCACACTCACCTTCGTGCACTTCTCTCAGTACACGCTTGATGTCATCGTGTGCGATACATCGTAACAGGGGCATAGAAAATCCTTGTCTATAGAGGATATCGTCTTGTATAACATATCTGGTAGCTCTGCGCACTACAGCTCTCTTCTCACTCTTCTTTAATGGGAGAGTCCCATTCTTAAGAAAACTCTTGATTGGAGTCATCCATGACTCCTTTTCCGGTTCCGCTTCAAGAACGAATTCAACTTCCATTGACTCAAAGCTTGGCGACTCCAACGTTTCAATTGGAATTACCTCGGTCCCCTCTGGATTGTCAGAACTAGCTAATTTTGCTAGTCTATCCGCTTTCTGGTTTTCTTCTCTGGGAATATGTGTTATGTTGTACCGCTCTAGGCTACTTAATAGCTCTTTCACTTTCTTAAGGTAAGCGACAAGTCGAGGTCCTCGAGCCGCGAACTCCTCTCTCACCTGGCAAACAACAATCTTAGAGTCACAAAATATATCCATCACTTTTACTCCGAGGTCTTTAGCGAGTTTCAGCCCGGCAATCAGGGCTTCATACTCAGAGTCGTTGTTTGTTGCCGAAAATTCTAATCGCAGAGCGTAATATAACGACCGTCCCTCCGGAGTGACTAAGACAATTCCAGCTCCGGATCTTCGGTCATTTTTAGCTCCATCTGTATATAATTCCCACGGATTCATCTTTAGCTCATCCTCGGATTTAACCACTCGGTCATTGATTATTTCTTCCTCTGGAATGGTGAATTCCGCAATAAAGTCTGCTAGAGCTTGCCCCCTGATTGACTTTCGTGGTTGAAAATTCAAATCAAACTGGCTTAGTTCTATGTTCCACTTAATCAACCTTCCCGACGCTTCGGGCCTCTGCAACACTTGTCTTAACGGCTGATCGGTGTATATGATTATTGGATGGGCTTGGAAGTAGTGACGAAGCTTTCGGGATGCAATCAGGAGGCTGTAAGCAAGCTTCTCGATCTTTGGGTAGTTGCGCTCTGCCGCTGCTAATTTCTTACTCACATAGTATACTGGCCTTTGTACTTTATCTTCCTCTCGAACCAGAACTGTGCTGACAGCGTGAGCCGAGACTGCTAGATAAACAAATAGTTCTTCATGGTCTATGGGCTTTGATAAGATTGGCGGTTTTTCTAACAGTTCTAACAGATTTTGAAAAGCCTCGACACAATCGGGAGTCCACTGGAAGTTCTTCTTTCCCCTTTTTATCAAATCAAAGAATGGAACACATTTATCGGTGGCTTTGGAGATGAATCTACTTAGCGCCGCTACCTTTCCTGCCAGACTTTGGACGTCTTTAATTTTCCTTGGTTCTTCGATATTTCTAATCGCCGCTATCTGGCTAGGGTTGATCTCAATTCCTCGGGAACTCACAATGAAGCCAAGGAACTTTCCCGACGCCACTCCAAATGAACATTTTAAAGGATTCAATTTCATACGGTATTTTCGCAAGATACCAAACATTTCTGCTAAGTCTTGCGTATGACTGGAGGACTGCTTTGATTTAACCAGCATATCATCCACATAAACTTCCATAGTTTTTCCTATCTGATCGTAAAACATTCTATTTACCAATCGCTGATAAGTAGCTCCAGCGTTTTTTAATCCGAACGGCATTACAACATAACAATATAATCCCAAATTCGTAATGAAACTTGTATGCTCTTGGTCTGGCACATGCATAGGAATCTGATTGTATCCAGAATACGCATCCATGAAAGAGAGAAGTTCATGACCTGCCGTCGAGTCTACAAGCTGGTCAATTCTGGGAAGTGGGAAACTATCCTTTGGGCAAGCCTTGTTTAAATCTGAAAAGTCAATACAAGTTCGCCACTTTCCGTTTGGCTTCTTTACCAGAACGGGATTCGATATCCAGTCGGGATAGGTCGAATCTCGAATAAATCCATTTTGCTTCAACTTCTCTACTTCCTCTTTGAGGGCAGCCGACCTCTCTGGGCCCAGCATGCGTCTCTTTTGCTTTACAGGTGGATGCTTCGGATTTACATTCAATTTGTGACTGATAACGGAAGGCGATATCCCACACATGTCAGCATGGGTCCAGGCGAACACATCTAAGTTCGCTTTTAAGAAGTTCGTCAGCTCTTCAGCACGACGTGGATCCAATTGGGAACCAATCTTCAAAACTTTCGTCGGATCAGCTTTATCAACAGGTATTTCCACTGTTGCTTCATTAGGAGTTGCATTCCTAGCCTCTGGTTCCTCATCTTTTCTAGGATCCAGGTCTTCAGGCGTTCCTTTTCGCAGCTCCCTTGGGTTCAACCTCTCTAATTGCTATGCTGAGTCCCCCTTTGAGGGAGATGAGGCATCCTTATTCTCAGCATTAACTCCTTTCATCAACATCTTCAGTTCGGCCACATAGCAGGCCCGTCCAGAAACCTGATCCCCTCTTATTACTCCAGTCCCGGCTTCGGTTGGGAACTTTAGTAACAAGCACCAAGGGGCGATACAAATTCTAAACTCAGCGAGGGCAGGCCTCCCTAAAAATGCGTTATATGGCGAATCTACGTCCAGTACTACAAACTGGAGCATTCGCACTCTTCTACGTTCTCCTTGCCCTAGGGTCACAGGCAACTCTATATATCCCATAGGAGCTGTCGTCGCTCCGTTGAAACCTCTAATCCATCCTTCACAAGGTTTCAGATCTTCAGGCTCAAGCTTCATCTGATCAAATGACTTCTTGAACAAAATATTAACGGAACTTCCGTTGTCTACTAATACCTTATGGACCAACGCTGGCCCAATAGCGGTAGTAATAACCAACGGATCATTGGTGGGAGATTGTATTCCCGTGCTGTCTCGGCTGCGAAACACCACGTCATCGAACATGGTTTTTTGTTGTTTGATGGGGGTGGTATCTTCCAACTCGTCACCTTCATTCACATCTAGATGTTTGGCGGCATTCACATATTGGTCCATTGACCTAAAGCTTCGAATTGCCGGGTGAGGTCCGCCTACTATGGAGTTGATGACGATCCCTTTACCTTTCTGCTGCGCGGTAGGCTTAGGAGCAGGTAGGATTTGCTTTGGAGCCTGCTCTCCTTGCCCCCTATCCCTCGGGGCAACCTTGTACTCATCCAACTTTCCCTCACGCAGCAGCTTTTCAATTACATCCCTCAAATGTCGACACTCATTGGTCGAATGTCCATGCGTTCCGTGAAACAAGCAAAATTTCCCTGTCGCCATTTCTTTTTCGGTCGAATCACGAGGTGGCGGTCTTTTGTATTGCAACACGTTATACGTGTCCAGGTAAATATTTTCCAACGTGTCATTCAGTGGTGTGTAGTTCTCGTAGTTCTGGAATCGGGGCCTTTTGTTTGGGTCGCTTCCCCTATTTCTGTTTCTCCTGTTACCGTTCGAATTACGGTTGTTGTTGTTTCCCCCGCTTCCAGTATTGCTGTTTCCACCCTTGTTTCCTACATTTACTTCAACCTTGCTAGAACTTTCCCCAGACTGCTTCACTGCAATATTACTCTGCACATTCTCCTTTGAAGCTGTCTCAGACTTTCTTTTCCGGTTTGCCCGGGCCTCCTCTCGTCTTAGATAAATATCGGCTTTTTCGTAGAATATCGCCCTTGTGGGGGGTGTCTTCCCAGAAAGGTAGTCTCCAAACTCAGATTCGGGATCGACTCCTTCCTTCAATGCCATCAGAATTGTGGGCTCATGCGGGTCACTGACCTCAGTTACAGCTTGGTTAAAACGATCTAAATATGCCCTTAAAGATTCTCCTGGTGCCTGTTTGATCCTCGACAATTCGATAACGCTCTTGGACTTTCGAGCATGTAGTCGGAACTGGTTCATGAAACGCTCGCTTAGTTCTTTGTAATTAGAAATTGAACGAGGAGGAAGTCGGGTAAACCAAAATAAAGCCACATCTTCTAGGTAGATTGGGAACGCTTTGCATTTTACTTCATCGGGGGCAGCAGCTGCACTCATAAGCCACGAATACCGCATCAAGTGCTGTCCTGGATCAGTCCTTCCGTTATATTTATCCATCTGTGGCAAATTAAAGCGTCGGGGGAACTGGAAGTCTAGGATGTTGTCAGTGAACGGAGTATGGCTTCGCTCTATACCGTAGTCTTCATTTGTATAATTCCGGCTTTCAGACATAATTCGACGAACCATCGCCTGCACATCGGCACTAGTTAGGGGCTGCTCAGGTTCCCTGGCCCTAGCGTCCGAGTTCCTCCGGGGCTCTTGCTCAGGAGACACCCTTCTTCTTCGAGCTGCCTCTGCTCGATTCCTTTCCCCGCGCTCCCGGTCGATCTCGGGAAGAGGGGACTGGAGTCTTTGCCCCCGAGATGGGCTATCGTTTCTTAATGCTCGTGCGATATCCTCGCGAGATCCCAAAGATCCAAACGTTAGCTGCTCCACGTTCTGAGGTCGTTCGAGTGGCCTTCGCTCACGGGGCCTCTCTTCCTCAGAAGATGAAGATTGATCTGCTGGTGTATGACGAACTGGCGACGGAGTTCTTTGCCGACGGAGCTCACTGATTTCCCGACTCATGAGCCTCATATTTTCCTGCATCATGAGGTTGGTACGCTCATGAACTCTCATAGCTTCCCTCGTGCTCTCAAGCATATCAAGCAAGCGCGAGAAATCTCCTTGAGTGATGGGAGCAGATGGATTGGCCTGGTCTCCAACCCTGGCAGCTGGAATTGGAGCATTCGCGGGGACTCGAGCAGATGTTCCAGCTTCACCAAGCATCGGGTCGGATCGGAGGTAGGAAGTCGGGTCGGATCGGAGCTGGGGTGCCTGTTCGGATCGGTGTGCAGCGAGCAAGTCGGGTCGGTTCAGACTGGGGGAGTGCACTGCTTCAGAGTCTCCAACCCTGATCGGATCGGAACTTTCCCCTTGCCGTCGGTTCGGATTTCCTGCGTTGATTCTCTCTGCTGCTGAACTTTGCCCCCTAGACCTTGTTACAACAGCATGTTGCTGATCTTCACCAGCTCCGTTTCCTTGAACAGACTGGACTTCCTTGCCTTTGCCTCTGGCCATGAGTCTTTGACAATTACTTCAACGAATGTAAGAAAGTGGAGGAGCTTAAGGATTCACTTCTTTGAACTCAACGGTCCAAAAAGTAGAAAGAGATCCCGGAAAATAAAGAATTTAGATGAGGTTTCTCAGTGAAAGCACCAAAATGTTAGACCCAAATGTGGTTCTAACACCCAAATTGATTAGAAACAAGATAAAATAAAGCAGAAATAAAAAAGAACACACAAAGTTTATAGTGGTTCGGCGAAGAAATGCCTACGTCCACTTAGTTTTCACTATATTCAGTACTTCAATTACAAATACAATGTAAGATTCGCTCACAACTCACTTTTGTTCACTCAGAAAGATAAAAACAAGAAATGAAAGATGGTTTGGATTTTCCGGGAGTGAAGGAATTCGAATAGTGGAAGTGCTCGGATTCTCAAAAGTGCTGAAAAAGATCCTTCTCTTTGTCTCTAGTTGGGGTATTTATAGGTGTGAATTTGCCTGAAATGCAATCCGGGTCGGAACACGTGTCATCCATCGCCCTCTCTTCGGGTTCGGATGGGCCATCAAGCAGACAACGCATCAATGAGATGGACGTTAGGGGTAGGAATTGGTCACATCCGGTCCGGTTCTCCAGGCGGCTTTATAGGAGATTTTTCTAGATCATGGGTACGGGTCGGAGACATGAAGGTTGGAGGGTTCGGATCGGAATACCCGACCCGAACCGGAGTAGCTTGGACGTCTCTTCTTCTCTGATCCTACTCCGCTCCGCTCCGAAGTCGTGGCAAGCAGACAGCTTTCCGATCCACCTGAGATTCATTGGCCTTCCGATCCGATCAGGTAGGCTTTACCAATTTATCCAGTAAGAGATATCCGATCCGAACCGATACGCTGCTATCAATCTGAATTGTGGAGCTTTCTTCCGATCCGAACCGGAGTCGCATAACTTGAAATATTCTTCAACAGTTGGTTTCTTGACTTTGTGTTGCCTAGTTCACAAAGTAGGCTAACAGAATTATTTTCATGTGTTGAAACTATATTCGTGTGTTGAATAAAAATTCATCTATTAAACGACATTCATGTTTTGAAAATAAATTGTTTTGCAATATAAAAATCACCTTTATATATATATATATATAAATTATAGAAAACCTTCATGTGTTGAATTGAAATTCATTCGTTGAATAGAAATTCATGTGTTGAATGGTATTCGTGTTTTAAATATAAAAATCACCTTTTTATCTATATATATAAACTATAGAAAACCTTCATGTGTTGAATGGAAATTCATTCATTGAATAGAAATTCATGTGTTGAATGGTATCCGTGTTTTAAATATAAAAATCACCTTTTTATCTATATATATGAACTATAGAAAACCTTCATGTGTTGAATGGAAATTCATTCATTGAATAGAAATTCATGTGTTGAATGGTATTCGTGTTTTAATTATAAAAATCACCTTTTTATCTATATATATAAACTATAGAAAACCTTCATGTGTTGAATGGAAATTCATTCGTTGAATGGAAATTCATGTGTTGAATGGTATTCGTGTTTTGAAATAAATTGTTTTATAATAAAAATCATATTTTTATCATCTATATGAACTATATAAAATAGTCATGTTTTGAAAGAAATTGTTTTACAATAAAAATCACATTTTTATCATGTACATGAATAGTTAAAAATAGTGAAGTGTTGAAATAGAAGTCAGTTGGATAAAAATATCATTTTTATCAAATGTATGAAAAGGAAATGGTTTTGAAATTGAAGAATCGATTATATATATATAATTAAAATAAATCGAATAACGAAGCTGCAGTTTGTGTTTTGAAATCGTGATTTTAATCGATTAGTGCGGGAGATCCGACCATCGGATTTTCCCGAAACCGAAACCGTTGGGTTCGCTTTGGAAATATCTTTCCTACGACACCAACTTTGTAAAGATCCAACGGTTGGGTTGTCTGGAATGTTTAATTCAAATCTGAAGAAAAACATCACCAGAATCGATTATATTTATATATATATAAATAAATATAATTAAATTAAATCGAATAACGACGCTGCAGTTCGTATTTTGAAATCGAAAGTTCAAACGATTGTACCGGGAGATCCGACCGTCGGATTTTCCCGAAACTGGAACCGTTGGATTCGTTTTGAAAAGATCTTTCTAATGATATAAATTTTGTCAAGATCCAACGGTTAGATTTTTAGATATGTGTAAAACAAATCTGAAGAAAAACAGCGCCACGGTCGCGTTATGGCCTGAAGTGTCGTTTAAATAAATTGGCTATTTTTAAATAAATAAAAATAGCGATAAATCGTTATAAAATATTATAAACGATATGGAATGTGAAATTTAGAAATTAACTGAAGGTTGGCTAAGTCGAATGGTTTCCTGGGTTTTGATCTGATGTTGGTTTCGGCCTTCGGGGTTAATATTTGGGAAATCGTTCTCTTACTGATTGACGGTTAGTGACTAATGAATTGAAATAAGGCGTATTGTTGTGTTTGTGTAGCACTTGTTTATTATATAGGCAAAAGACCGGGTTTATCCCATTCTGAATAACTGAATTGACAATAAGAAGTCGAAGATGAAGACGGTGGTCGAAGACCGGAGATCTTCACCTCGTTTGGATGGTAACTGATGTCTTGATTGGGAGGCATCCCGAAATATGGATAATGAGGGGTGACCGTCCAGACGTACGTGGAAATTGATGGGTTTGCGAGGTATATAGTGCCTCCGGTTTCGTTCAGACCCAGAACGGACTTGCAAATGGAATGTGTGTCTGACATTGGAATTCATTCTGTGTGATTGATAGCCATCAGTTACATGGCGTGAATTGCCTGTGTGGCATGCTAAGATGCAGTGATCAGGGCTTCTGTTGAAAAGCAAAGTCTTGTGGTTGATGATCAAAGCACCGCCTGTGTGGCGTAGCTTTGTGTATGACGTGAATTCGCGAGCCTCACACCCCGGTATGAACCAGAAACGGGAGAGGACATCAGGGATGGCATGCGTTTCCTTCTAGTTAGAGGTGGTGTCGGTGCTTAAACTGGATGACATTTATACTATTTTACACCTATGTGGTTGTTGTTGTTGCGATGCGCCTCGGTTAAATCGGTCGATCCAGGACCGATGGAGTCATTAGTTGGCTCATTGACGCCCCATGGGCGGGGAAACGCAGTGTTCAGGCATAATAATCCACATCGGTGGACCGGCCCTGACGATCCAAGGGGCAGTTGCGGCTGCTCCTGAGACACGGGCCAGAGCGTCTCGAAGTCGGTAAGGACTATCTTTTGCCTTGGTTAATGACGGAAATCCAATTTCCAAATGCGTGATCGTGCGGTTTTGATTGTATACCTATATATGGCGAGATAGTTGCATGGCGCATTAATGCCGTCTGTGATTGATATTTATGATTGTTTTATAAAATTAGAAACTAACTGGAAACGAGCTAAGATGGGTGGTTACCTGGGTATTGGTCTGATGTTGGTTTCGGCCTTCGGGGTTAATACCTATGGAATCGTTCTCTTACTATTTTACAGTTGGAGTCTGATTATCAAATGCTTTTGTTTTATTCGTATCAAGCATATTTTGGCCATTATAAGGTAAAACTCTATCCTCTGGTTTGCGTTGCATTGTGTGATGGGAACTGAGTCTTATAATGGCTTCATTTTTATAAAAAGCATTGCGATGTTTAAAAGATTTAATTGTTTTAAAGCACTGACAATCCAATGGAGTAAACCCGTTCCGCGAAAGGGGCGTGGTCCTGTGATTAGCCATATTATAGATTGTGTTAAGTAGATTTCTCATACCAGTCCCATGACTGACTCGTAGTTTGTTTCACTTTCAAACTCGGGTGCCCCTTTTTCTACACGGACAGCCTTGTATTCAGGTTATTAGCAGGCTCTTTCTGGATAGTTTGAGCTGAAGATGGATTCTATCATTTATCTCTTTTTATGCTATTCAGCTCCTATTGTACATATTATGTTTGTTTTCCGCTGTTGACATTTATGTATAGCTGAACTGTATTTGTACTAAGTATGATCCTGTATACCATGTAACTCTGATGATTATTGTTTATAGTGTATCATTTGTTCATTATCTGGTGTATTTATTTATTTTTGTTCTGCTATTATCTGTTTATGTGTTATATTCCAAAGATTACCCTTGTCACCGTCAGTACGGGTTTTGGGGTCATCACAATGGCTAAGGAAGATCGTCCTAAAATCAATGGAATTTGGCTCTAGGGTTTCTCAGGTTGTGTTTCAAAGACTATGAAATCGACTAATAATATGAATTTCTCAACTCTAATCAGTACATATTTGATTTCTCCGTTGGTTTTTTTATTGAATAATCAGTAAATTAAAACATAACTTTCTTTGGCTTGTGCTCACCTAAGCCTAATTGTTCATACATAGAGTATGAAATCAAATTTATACTCTTATCTAAGTTTATCAAGTATTTATTAATTGCCTTGTCTCTTATTGTACAAGAGACTGTGAGATAACTCGAATCACTGTATTTAACAGGCATTGAGAGATGAAAGCTAGGGGAGCAAATGGGATTAGAAACCCTAGTAGTCCTAACCGTAATGATGGACACTAGGCGTTGTGCATACTGGCATGTGCAATGTTTTAGCAAATGCATTAAGTATCCCCCTTGGGGAGTATGTTTGCAAGAATGAAACTCAAAAGAATTGATGGGGGCCCTCACAAGTAGTAGACCATGTAGTTTAATGGATTAGGACATGACTTCACTTAAATTGGCCATTACGAATACTTTTTAGGTACTTGAGTGTGGAAGTCCTTCGCAGAATTAGCGTAAGTTCGAACTTGTTGAATAATGTCTAGGAGAGGAATATTCGCATTGACTTGCTTGAAAATTAATAAAATATTTTTCATTTGATCTAAATATTTCTTAGATTTATTTTGACGAGGAAATGGAGCTAGAAATTTAGTTGGCCGGTCCATTTGAGTTAGAAAAGAATTAGATATAAATTTGGTTGGAGTTCTACCTAACATTTTGATTAGAATTATTTGTGGTATTCAAAGAGTCGGGAGGAATTAGATTTTGAAAAAATATATTCTGGTAAGTTGTTAGGGTTGAAAATTTGGTAATCGATTTGGTTATCAGATTGCAATGTGGTTAACATTTATTTGGTTCAAGTTACCATCTTGAACGGTATGAACTTTGTTTGAGCTAGAGGTTTGATTCATCGGGTTTGGAATTGGCTGATTCAGGAGCATTCCTGTTTCCCGTTCACTTATAGATGTGGCCAAATGATTCATTTGAAATAGAGTATTGTGATCAACTGACTCATGTTTTTCATTTGCGAGGTTATCAAATTTTTTAAATTGTTGTTGATAGAAGATTTTGAGTAGTTTGCTTAGCCAAAATTTCCAAACTTTTCTCTAGTGAATTTATTCGTTTATCATCTTGAGAAGGAAAAGATTGAGATGCTTAGTTTTTAGAAGGTGTCACAATTTTTTTTGGAATTGGTTAGTTAAAATGGAAGAGTCGAAGGATTGTTTGGAAATCCTTGAAAAGAGTACCGAACCAAATTCGAATTGACATTGTTTTGGTTTGAAGAAAAGTTAGGATGATTTCTCCAACTAGGATCATATGTTGGAGAGAATGGATCATTCCTAAATTTATTGAAAGCATTGAGCTATTATAACGAGTGATGGCAATAATCGATGATGTGATTAGGATCATTACATTTATAGTACAGAGGTTGATAAGCTTGGTTCATTTTATTGGTTGAAAGAATGTTATCAAATTTGCTTACAATCACATCGATTTTAACTTCTAAACTTAGACACGATCCTATTGAACAAATGCTCAATCGTGTATAATATATTTCTCGTTAAGTCATTCCTTTTACTGCCAAAATTTCAAGAAAATACCAAGAAACATCGTGATGTTATGCCAGAAAGATTCCATGGCACATAGGTTCAAGAATTGTACGAGTACTGTTTTCAAGATCATCATATAAAATCTGGTAAAGAGTCAAAATTTTGAAATTGTGATGTAGACTTTTAATTACATTAAGATCTTTCAACATATTTTCCAAATGACTCACACCCGAATTAATGAAAATTTACAATTTCGTTTTGAATTTGGGTTGCTTGTCCAAGGGGTAAATTTTTTCCATGCAAACTTTTACAAACTATTCCCAGGTTCTTATTGAATTTAAGGCAACCTATACAACCATTTATCAGCATAATCGATAGTTACGAATGGAATTAATCTAATTTTGATTCCATCATCACATAATTGTTGAAGTTTAATGGTTGACAATTGCACAACTTGTTCAAATGAATCATCGATGGTGATACCAACTCTAAGTTCTTCCACTCTTCAACCAAGAAAAAGAACAAAATCCTTTACATTTTTTAGATTCATCATTCGAACTCCTTCTTATCCGATTCGCCTGTGGAAATGGGAGAGTCTTGCTGGATCACTTTCGGTCGCTTTTAAAATACCAGTTTGTTATCATCACTGACTTTGGACTCTTACTCCATATTTTTTCTCCTGTGCTATCTTCCAAGGAACTTACCATGTCTTCCCTCCCCTCATTTGAAGAGATCAGTTCAACTATTTTCTCTCTTAGTAAGGATAGTGCTAGCTTCTTGGACAAGTTTAACAGGAAGTTCTACTGGTTTGAGTGTGAGACCAACCAACATGATTTCTCCCTAGTGATTAAGTATTTCTTTTCTGGGTGTGTTCTCCCCAGGAGATGGACCTCTACAAACCTTATGTTTATTCCCAAAATCGATCATCCTCTTCCTTGTGAAGATTTCTACCCAATTAGTCTTTTCAATTTCTCCAATAAAATAATTTGTAAGATTTTGGCTAATAGGATTGCTTCACCGTTAGACCATATCCTTTCTTCTTCCTAAGCCGGTTTCATCACAGATCGGCTTATCTTCGACAATGTCCTCCTTGCTCAGGAATTAATTTCCAAACCGATCGGTGGGCACATATTTCTAACGTGGTCATTAATACTGATTTCGTAAACATCACTGGATACCTTGGGATCCTGTTTATCTCCCAAGACGCAAAGGTGGTCTTAATTTGTTCAAGACTCAGGATTGATGCTTGGCCTATGCTTGCAAATTATGGGCTAGATTTCGTTCCAGTGACAGTTTGTGGGCCACTTCCCTTCACTCAAAGTACATGAGACTCCAACCTTAAGACTATTTTGGCACTCCATCTTATGCCAGTGAGATGTAGAAGCGTATGCAGTTGGTTAAATCTATTTCTAATCACCATGGTCGTGGCTTCGTTAGAATGGAGAAACATTTTCCCTTAGGGCTGCATGGAATTCCATTAGAACCCCCATTCTTCGGGACCCCGACTTTCTCTTTATTTTTGACAAGCGTATTGCTCCCAAGGTCTCAATCCTTATTTGAAAATTCCTCCATGAGGTGCTTCCCTCAGGTGGTAATATTATAAGGATTGGTATCCCCTTTGTGTCCTAATGTCGGTGCCACAGCACTGGATTGGTAGAAACGTTCTTACGTTTATTCTGGGATAGCGAATTGGGCTCTATGGTTTGGCTGCATTTCAAGATCCTGTGGGGCCTTCATACCACCTTCTATTTGAAAGTGAGCTATGGATCAAGTAAAATGGAAATGTACTAATGCGGAAGTGTATTTGATAATAAACAATAATAGAGAATATAAAAGTAATAAAGTAAAATGAATAACACCATAGTTTTTTATACTAGTTCGGAGCTCCGTCCTACGTCCAGTCCCAGATTTCTTCTAGAATTTTAACTAAAAAACAACCCTCATTTAACCTGGAGGAATAGGTATTAAAACACCGTAGCAGCAGAATAGGATTTCACCTCAGCAGCCGAAGAGGACTTTGACCTTCTCTAGCAGCAGAACAAGACTTTTACCAATACAAAAGATAATTGACTCTTTGTGTTCTTAATAGCACAAATATGTCACTTTATAGTACACTTCTCCTACAATCTTCTCCTTAATAATATATATAGTGTTTGATATATGAGGAATTAAGGAAGAAAGTGATTATTCATAATCACATAACATTTAAAATAAGTGCACGAGAAAATATATGTATAATGCTTTTATAGAATCAAAAAATATAAGATTATAATCGAGTAAGTTGAAACAACTTATTCTGGTGTTAATTTATAAGATATAAAAGGTTGCTTTCATTTTTGAATGGATTTGATCAAAATATATGGACATAACTCTTTGATTAAAGTGTTATGTATATTTAAAAATTTGCAAACCGTCAGTTCAGCTGGCTGAAAATAAATTTCAATTAGCTAAAAAACGGTTAGTTTTTTAAAATAGCTGTGCACATGTACAATACACATGATTCAGCCAGTTGAATTGTAGATTCAGCTGGATGTTTGCACATGTGTCTTTGTGTATGTTCACAACCTAATATTTATAAATATTGAGCATAACCTAATGCTTATAAATATAAACAACTTATATTGCTATATATACATTTCAGGAGAGATTTTAACAAGAATTAACTATAATATTGACTTGATTACAACATAAAATACAACAATTAGTTCTGTCTTCAAATCTTCTTGTATTTGAACCATAATCATCAATATTTCTCCTACAATAATCGCTAGTATACGATATTGTCGATAAATAGTTGTCACAGTCAAAATAGCACAAAATAAAGTTTCTAACAATCTTCCCCTTTTGACGATGACAACTATATATGAAAAGCGCGCACACACACATATATATGAAATAATATATAGACAAGTTATATTTCTACCCTATCTACATGCCATATTTCTCCCCCTTTTTCATTGATAAAAAGGAGTTAGAGCTCACAAGTATAAACCTATTAGCACATAATTATGTCACACAAAGCAATTATATAACATAGTAAATGACATGGCATTGAAATAAATTCCTGTATTGGTAAGCACATAACCATGGTATTATTTTAAGTGAATTTGACATATAATAAAATTACTCAAAAGCTCTTCAACAATTAGTATAAACAACACGACATTGAAAAACAAACATTACATAAACAACATGACATCGAAAATCATTTCAAATAATAGAAACATGATGCATCAACAAAACTTAAGCATAAAACACAACACATAAACAAGAGTAGAATTTTAAAAAACATAGAACACAAAATATTCATGAGTGATAAGATAAACTAGTTCATAAGGTAGAAATCTTTGTTTTTGATAAGCAATTTTCATTTGGAACTACTTCCTTCTTCTTCATTTGCTCCCTCATCCTGTTCTTCTTCCTATCCATTAGAAGACCACTCAAAGAAAGCTGGATTGTGGACTTCGGTGGAAGAAGAACTAGCATAAGAAATTTTATCCCAAAGTTGATTTAGAAATCCTTTGATTGAGTTAAAACATCTTTCCGTTTTTCTCTCTACGTTTTCGATATGGGAGAGAAGTTTAGCTTGATTCTTTGAAAGAGTGATGAAAGTTTTTTTGGAGTTTCTTCCGGACTAACAATTTATTTTGAATCATCATCTTGTAGAGTCCGGGATGAGGAAGCTGGTTTGATGGATTTTGGTTCGGAGGGTTGTGGAATTTTGTCTGTCTTATTCTTTTTCCATTAAGAAAACGGAATAATATTAAGAGATGTTGGTCATGTCGGGATGTTAATTGAAGATAAAGTTTTTGAACTTAATTCACCAACTCTGGAAATAGTGGAATTGATAGACTTAACTTCAAAGTGAAGAAGTATCCATATAATATATGCTCCATAATGTATTGTTTTATATTTCCTGTAACACCCCACACTTTTCCAAGCCCGAATTTCGGAAAAAAAAATCGAAACTCAAACCCATCCAAGCACGAAGGGTATAAATTTGGTACCTGCAATTAATAAGAATAAGCATAATCAGAGTAAAATAAAACTAACTCACAACGGAAACAAAATAAGATAATATGTACCGATTAAGGCGACTACCTTAAGGAATATCACCACATTGATATCGAGCATGAAAGAACGAGAACGAAACCAAACTTGAACACTTGTTAGGACCTTTTTCCCTAAGATAAACCTGAGAGTTGTTATGAGGAGAGGGGTCAGAACAGTAAGTTCTAGCAAATAGAAAGATGTAGAACACTGTCTACAATACACAAATGTACTTCATTTGGTAAAAACCAAAACATATGTCTAATAAGGCTAGTAATTCCAACATTACCTTGTAAATATTTATGCACGAGGACAAACTAACATACCCGAGGTAGTATCCCAAACACAACAATTTCACAATACTAAGATAGAACGTTTACGCTTCCGTCATTCATGCATATACCCATGCCCCGCATAAGGCGAGAGATAGTAATAAGTCACTTATTACCTATCGGATAGGTAGGCAATGTTTCACCATTTAAGACCTTCCTCTGGCAGACCCTTATTTTACTATCTAGTTGGCCTTATCAGATAATTCCACTAATCACTTAATACTTCCCACGGGATAGGCGGACCTATGGTACCTCCTTAGTGGTTACTTAGTACCTAATCCCAAGACGGACTCTCAACCCAGCCACTTAATACCTAGAGGAGCATACCTTTAACAATCTCATGCCCAACAACAATTTAATACTTCACACAATGAAGAGGTGAGCTATGCAATCACTTAATATCCTTTTTAAGGGTGTATCTAACTACTTAATACCTTTATCCTGAAGCAGGCTTACGCTCATTGATTATTTCCTTTCTAAGGTTTCCTCTTTTGGGATGTGAGGCGGGTCCTACAACCACTTAATACATCACATTTGAGATAAACCTTATTTAAGGAAATATTCTTCACTATGCACATAACTATTGTCACGTAATTAACTATCGTCATGGGTTCCTTTGGTTAATGATATCTCACATTAGTTGAACATATATCCAACTGATGGAGAAGTGCAGACTTCTGTCTAATAAGGTAAATGGCCTCGTATCATTAACCTACTTAGTCCAATTCCTATTCTTAATTATATTAATTCTAAACAGAAATAAATAAGGGAAACTTATAATTTCCTACCCTAGGATGTTTATTTGTTAATTTCCTTATTGGACTAAGCATTTACCACGCCAATCAATCCCCATTAATTTCCCCTACTATTATTAATAAGGGTTCCTTCCATTAATGACACCGACGGTCACTTTTTCCTAAGGCACTAATTAACTCATTAACTACAATTTGTTTGAATTAATGTCGTTTTATGAACCTAACAGTCATATTTCCTTAGACAGTAGACGTCCTTTTTACACCAATCTCATTTCAAATTGTAGTTTATTCATTGTAGCTCCTTTAACTTTTCTATATTACTATAATTCAGTTTATTTCTTGTTTTTATACATACATACATATATATATATATATATATATATATATATATATATATGCACACACATAAGGCATTATTTTTTTACTTCCCTAATAGGAACTGCAATTTTTATTCCTAACACAATTCAAATTGTAACCATTTAGCATGTTTATCCTTATTAATTCATTTCCCCAATCAAAGATGGCTAGAACATTCTTTATTTTATTTATGACCTTATTTATAGCAAATAAAATTCATTAATTACTACAACGGTTATAATACTTATTTTCGTTTATTATGGATTATATTTCCATATACATTTCCACAGAAATAGAAACTATTCAAACATACAACCGTAACAACATTTATTATAATAATATATTTGTGTTATTTGCATAGACTCAGACAGATATGAATATATATATAAATTTTTATTTAAGCGCATTAACGTAATTACTATGTTTTATTTTATTATTATTAATGATATATGTTTTGATCTAAACTAACGACAAAAACAAACCTTTTTATGTTTAGTACCGTTTAAGTTCCAAATCCTATAAAAAGCTTTGTAACGGTTATAGTAAAATTGCCTAAAATAAATAAAAAGAGGATATAAGCAGGTTTCAAATTATAAGAAATAAGAAATATATGTTTTTGGAATGGTTGTTGTAAACTACGTACAAATATATGTAAATTTACTCATCCTTTCTTCATTGTTTTGTACATATTTCTTGCTGATTTGAAACAATGTTCTTTTTATTAAAAAGAACAAAAAGGGCATTTCTGTAAAACACCAACAACATCAAGTATAAATAGGCATAATCTTTTAATCTAAAGTTACATAAACCTCAAATTAATACAAAATCCAAGAATCTGGAATAAAACTACAAATTTGACAATGATTTTGGGACTGATTTCCAAATTCAAGGTATATACAATAACCAATTCAATTCTATGATCAATTGTGGGAAATATAATTTATTTAATCAAAAAGGACTACAAACTCAATATTCAAACGGTAACCTAATATTTGATAAAACAATAAACAATTTTGATAAACTTTTTGGCATACATCTCAGTTCTATTACAAATGAACTAAATAGGTTATTATAAACGTTATATACAATTTTCCCACTCACTTGGAACATTCCAAATCTGAATATGAATAAACCTTTAGGCCCACAATTCTCAGATTCTCACATATCTACAATTATTCTAAAAAGGGTATTCTTTCAGATTTGTAGATTTGCAAGAAAATAGGAAAGAGGGAAGAAATCTAAATGAAAGAAAAACCTAAATGCAATACCATCTCCTTTGCACATAAATTTGATTCTAATCTTCTTTAATCTATGTTTGTTTTGGTTACATATATTTAGATTTGATTTAGAAGAAGAGGAAAAAGGCAAAGCTTCGCTGCTGCCTTCAGAAAGTTGTGGAAAAGGATGGCGTCTAACCCTTTAATTATAGGGATTAGAATGACCATAGACCATTGGATTAATTTTAATTATTATATGTCCATATATTTATATAGTTTATAAAACAAAATCCTAGCCGCCACATCACCTGGCTCAACCCTGGTCAAACCAACGGTCGGTCGCTAGTCGATCGCTTGGGTCAGCCATGCTATTGTCAGGGTGTAGGTTAAGGTACTTAATTATTACCTTATATAGTTTGTTCCGATTTATTTATTTTTCTGTCTGTTTTCGTGTTTCGTCCGTAACTTTTTCATACAGACTCCGTTTGTGAAGTTCCAAACATGAAAGTTGACCAGAATTCCGGAACAAATGCAAAGTTGCAAGCTTCATAGTCAAATTTCATCGTTTGTAAAAGTTCCATTTTCGGAGCCAAATTAAATAACTAAATTAACTATTGTCAAAATTTCGGGTTGTTACATTCTTCTCCCCTGAAAAGAAATTTCGTCCCGAAATTTTACCAATGACCAAGTCATTGCATTGATCTTAATTTTCCTAAACTACACAATCAATTAGTGTACATCCAAATGTGCAACCAAGTGCGATTGTGCACGGTGTTCAAAATGTATTGCAACTATAATACATGTATGCATAATGATTCTAAATCGGATCCTTTTGTATGTATGCATTTCAGTTTTGAAAACACTATTGGAAAATATGATGTAGAACATCCTAAATATAATGGTGGTTCTATACAAATGCAAAATTTTAAAATATTTTCTTCCATCACCCTCACACTTCTACGAATAAAGGTGTGAAAGCAACCAATTTGCATCCGAATCCTAGCATCCAATTCATCAATGTGTCTAAATCCCTTCATATTTATTTCTTCTAAGCCGAAAAATGGAAATCAAAGCAGTGAAATTTAATGTTCCTTCCGCTTGTAAATATTCCAATCTCCATCCTATAGTGGAATTTTACTACAATAGCCCCAAAATACTCCAGAAATTTTCATCTATAAACTGGGAAGGAGACTTGACATCAACTCTAAAACGTAAAACGAGGTAATTGATAACTAACGTGCATCGCCGAAAAGGTATGGAAACAACGTCTCCTTGGTTAAAAGATCTTTTTCCTTACTACCGTCAATATTTTTAACGCATCATTGTTCCTAATGCATTACTAAAACGAGAAAACAATCATCCAAAAACCTTCCTTGTGCTTTTCATGTGATTAAAAATCGAAAGTTTTCCTTCAAAATAAATTTTCGCTTAAAGAATTCTTTATGCAAAACTTGAAATTCCTTTTAAGGTGATGTTCACTTTCCATGTCGTATTTATATAAAAACCAAATTTCAGTAACGTGTGCTTTACTATATTTAAACCATCTAGTTTTATACAAAACAGAGGTTTAAACGTGCGTGAACTCCCATACCCAAATCTATGCTTATGCATAAATCGGATTTTATGGGAAAGTAAGAGCAGAGAAAAACATGAAATTTTAAAAAGGAAAAAGATTTTTTTCATTTCATCATTTTTTTTCAAACAGCATTTGCAAAAAGTTAAGAATATATTTCACGGAAACTTAAACGATTCAAATCACATGCTATTGAAGGAAGTCAATCGCACATAAATGCGAAACCAAAACCACACAAAAACTCAAAAATAAATTTTAGCTTAAAAGGAAAAGGCGACAAACAACAAATATACCCGTGACGAACTAATGTAAAAACCCGTCCTTCGCTAAAATTTATCTACTATAGAATTCTATACTTTCCTACTCTAAGACAATTGTTAGTTAGATAAGAAGATGAGATCTCATTCAAACAGGTAAGCGCGGATGACACAAAATATCTTAAACATAGAGATTTCAAAGACAACACTAATAGTTACAAGCACGAGCTACCACCGAGCCAAGAAACAAACGCTGGAAAATGAAAGAACAAATACAACAACACTGAAACTCCAAAACATTGTCCATAAACAATGGTAGTCTTGCTTTGCGGGTGAAGCTAAAACTATTTCCAGGACCTTTGATTTGTCATATCATGGTAGCAAAATACTCAATCTTGTGTTGCAGACACTTCTGGTGTTGTTGGAGGTTTCCACATCACCATCTCTTCTAAGAGCGAATTTGCGATGACAAAGAAACCCACCACAAAACTAGTATTTATGGAGATTCACATAATATTGTCTAAAGATAAATTTGGATAGGCGTAAACACAGAAAGCAACTCCGTGGAATAGCACGCAAGGACAACAAGCAGAATAAAATATGATGCGTACTAAATGGTGGTTACGCCATCGACCAAAGAAAGATTGATTCCCGCATCATAAGACAAATCTTTTCGTAACTTCTCATCTTCGAAATAATGTGCTAAATGAATCAAACATCTATATAGGTAGTCCGAGCATAGATTTCCAAATTTGAAAACTGACATTTAGGAAAAAGAGATCTGCTGCAAAATCTACAAAGTCGGTCAAACCAAAAACCATTCAAGTCCACGTAAAACATAGATGCCTCTAAAATCTCACCGAGATCCTCCACAAACCTTCACCTCTGAAACGACGTTTGTCTTTGACAAAAATCTATTCCAACAAGATATGGTAAAGGCAGATACAACATGTAACACTCCACGTCCATTAATGTCACTCACTAAGAGAATGCATTAAGTTTCATGAAGCGTTATAGGTAAACAGACACAGAATATTACAAGACAGATAAAAATAAGATAGCAGCGGAAATTCAAATTTTTATTTCAAATATAAATCATAACATCGTGGTCCAAAATACCATAAGTCACAAAAACCATTACAATAATAGTACTTCTTCTCTTGTACCATCAGAGTACATAAATATAAAAAAAACATAATTCACCAAAAAAGAGCTAAGCCATAGTAAAGAGAAGAACTTGAGCTATACTTCAAAAGCAGCTGCAACAAGATGATAACTGAGTCTTGACTAAGCCTGAGAATTCCCTCCCTACGAACCTTGGGGGGAACGAAAGAAAGAAGAGGAAACAAAAAGAGTCAGACATAAAGTCTGGCGAGTCCAGTTACTTTTAGCAAGTAAATAAATAAAAGAACCATGACAGGCATATAAAGTGGATAAGGGTGAGATAACTACACAAAAGGCAAGTATGACAAGGTAAACAAGATAGGGTGTATACGCTTCTAATGATTACTCTGCACTATTACTAGTATATTTAGAATGAGATGATCCCTTCCACTCTAAAATGGTGTACTTAGGCATACGTCCAAAAGTATCCTAACTACTACCCTAATCGATCGGCTCCCTAATCCGCGTAGATACTCTGTGCCAGCCCCACCGTAGGGTGTATCACGTCCTAAAGTGGCAACCCTTCGCTGATATGCACAACCCCATATCTACAGGTGTCACGGTCGTCTTCTCCCCCTCTGCCCAGCTCATGCACGCACATGGCCCGGTCGGTTCGCGCCACCCACACCGAACTCCACATTTGGATCTCTTATAATCAGTTCAGTAAGCGTGCCCCTTCTCCGACCTAGTTCGGAGTACTCTACTCGATACCTACTCTATGTTACTGACTAAAACGGGTCCCACACAATGTGATACAAGCTCTCCCCCTTGTCTTGTATCCCCCAGTAGGTTTTCCACAGGTTTTATTTACCCTAAAAGGTGTCTTTAGTTATATAACCCCAATCTTTCTACCGGTTATGCTTACCTATAGGTGTCTTTAATACATAACCCCCAACTGGTTAAGTTTTGTGGGCCTATATCAAAATATTACCCACCTGACTCAGATAGACTTAACTTAACCCTCCTATTGTCCAACCAAGTTTACTTAACCCCTATTCATGTTTATAATTCAACTAGGATAAGTATTTCAATTCATGACCTTGTCCATTTATGGTTGTAATGGGCTAGACCTCCCACATTATACATACAGCTTGTGGATGCTGGATATGTCGGTTGGGTCCGGGCAGACTTCTTCCATAAGTTGGGCCTAACCTCGTATCTTAGCCCAATTCGTATTTTTGCACTTAGACCTCTCACATTAGGTTCAACATTAGTGGTTGTTGGATATGCTGGTCGGGTCCGGGCAGACTTCCACCACTAATGCAATCTAACCTCGTGTCATAAGTGCCATTACAATTTCTAATTGTAATCCTAGATATTTCATTATTATCCAATTCTCACCTATGTCATTATATGTTATAGGTTCCATGCCCCTTTTTACCCAATTGTCCATATTTACATTCATTAAATAAGTTATGCCAATTCTAATATCTTCCCCCATTCCCAAACTAACACATTCGCATAATTTTAGGTGGCATGCCTAGGCTTAAAAAGTAGCCTAGCCATAATCAATAAAAGGGGAAAGGTGATGGGAATATGACATAAAGGATTGTCCTAACATAATTGGTATAAACATATATAAACATGGTGATAAGGTGAACATATAAGCATAGATCCAATGAACTTGTGGCAGTTAACTAGTTTTAACATGGAAAAGATGTTAAGATAAACATGACAAGATCTAAATTTGGATGTTCACTAGGTTCAGATCTATTATGATAAGCACAAGGGGATCTAAACAATAAGCTAGATCTGATTAATAATTTAGATGTCCACATAATTCAGATCTAATGGTTAAAAGTAGATCAAAAACAAACAAGGTTTAAGATCCACATCATATAATGTCATAGAAGTCACAATAGATCCGATAAGATAAAGATTGAGATCCAAGTTATAACTTAATTCAGAATGCCATATGTCATAATTTACAATGGATCTAGTATAATTTAGTCACAGGAAAAATCCAAACTACAGTCATATCAGGTTTACTTTTAAATATTTAAATCTAAAAGCAACTAAGAACTCACAGCGTTTGGATTAGAAAATAAAAGTAGAAAAGAAGCTTGTTGAGATGCGGATCTACACTTGAATCTCTAATTGAATTGATTGTTGTAGAAGATAAAGAATTTAGTTAGTTTCAGACATCGACAGCGTTTGGCCTCCATTGATTTCCAGTGGAGAAAACAAGAGAAATGGACCTCTATATATAGCTGCCAGCCTCCAGAAACCGACTACCACCTCAACCCTAGGGGGGTCGACCCCTTTAAGGGGTCGACACCCCTACTATGGGGTCGACCCCCTATTAAGGGGTCGACACCCCTGGGGTAGGAATTTTTCCGCTTATGGGATTTTCGAAATTTGAACTAAAATTTGAATTCCTGGTCCCTATATATATATAATTCTTCTGCGCGTATACGAACTTCAAAACTACGGGGTGTTCGTTTTACGCAAACCAAATGTCTATTTTGACCAGAATTTCGAGACGGACGCAATGGCACAATCCGTTTTCCTTATTTCTGAATATTAAATTAATTATTACTTAATTTATCCTCTTTAGCATCGTTAAAATTACGGGGTGTTACATTACCCCTTACTTAAAGGATTTCGTCCTCGAAATCTTCAAGTTAAGAAGAATGTATATCCTATCATCCATCACCCATCTACTCATACATCAATCACAGGCATCCATTATCCTTAAAGACTTCTAATGCTTATATGAGCATATGCAAAGGTGTGTGTATATGTCCTAATACTAATGCGAAGATTAGGCGGTCTACTGATTCTGTCGACCTCCTCAATGCAATGTATGTTAGTGCCATGAATCCAATATGTATGCAGATAATCCTATATAACATGTAAGTTCTATATGTGTGCATATTCATTCATCCAAATGCAACATCCATTTGATAATACATCCATTTTCACCCATCAAAAGAAAAGAAAAATGCAGACACATACATATGCAGTATGAGAGTGATTGAGCCGATCTAGTGCCTAATGTGTGTGTATATGCATCCACAGGCAACCACTAGCAACCACTTGCATCCATCAAACATAACATGTCTCAAACACATGTTTTCATCCATAGGCTTCCTATCTAAAGGTCGAGAATGCTATTGACAAGACATACTCAAATGATAGAAACAAGCATAGATAAACTTTGGAAAAGGAGTTAAGAACATACCCTCAAAAAGGAAAGGGTACGAAGTACAAGTCTTGTCTTCGATCTCCCAAGTCGCGTCCTGTGGGTTATCTCCCCATTGAACCTTTATCAACTTGATTTCTTTACTGTGGAGCTTCTTAATTTCTGATACAAGAATACGGGTAGGGACCCGTCTGACAGTCGCCTCCCATTCCACTTCTACCTCCTCTAATATACTTGGCTCAACAACCTCCGCGGTGTCATGCAAGCACTTCCGTAGATGAGAAACGTGGAAAACATCATGAACACCGGATATATATTCTGGGAGCTTTACTCTATAGAGCATTTGGCCGATCCTTTCGGTTATGGGAAATGGTCCCACAAATCTGGGTGCCACCTTCCCTACAGATCCGAAGCGAACCACATTCCTCAAAGGTGATACTTTAATAAAAACTAAGTCTCCCACTTCAAATTCGATGTCAGTCCTTCTCTTGTCTACATAGGATTTCTGTATATCTTGAGCTGTCTTCATTCGTCGTCGAATAAGATCAATTTTCTCGGACGTTTCTCTAACCATATCAGGTCACCAAGTAATAATCTTTCTATAGATTCCCACCAGCAAGTTGGTGATCTACACGGTCGTCCGTACAATGCTTCGAAGGGTGCCATGCCGATGTTGGCTTGATAGCTGTTGTTATAGGCAAACTCTACTAAAGGAAGGTGCTCTTCCCAAGTCCCTCCGAAGTCTAGATACACAGCCTTAAAAGATCCTCTAGAATTTTGTTCACCGTCTCCGTCTGTCCATCGGTCTGAGGATGTTAAGCGCTTCTCAAACACAACTGTGTACCTAATGCTTCTTGCAAGCTCCTCCAAAATTCACTGGTAAAGATGGGGGGACCGCTTACGATGCTGGAAGGTACTCCATGAAGACGGACTATCTCATGAACATAAATTGTTGCCAACCATAATGCCTTCCTCTTACTCTTCACCGGAACAAAATGAGCACTCTTAGTTAGTCTGTCCACTATTACCCAAATACTGGTGTTGCCTTTCTTTGATCTAGGCAAACCATCTATGAAGTCCATAGAGACACTCTCCCATTTCCACTATGGAACCTCCAAAGAATGAAGTAAACCACCGGGCTTCTTTTGCTGAGCTTTAACTTTCTGGCAAACTAAATATTAAGAAACAAATTCGGCCACATCTTTCTTCATCCTAGCCCAAAAGAAAACCCTCTTCATGTCTCTGTCCATCTTATCACCACCTAGATGAATGGTCATCTTAGAATGGTGGGGTTCTTCTAGGACTGACTTTATCAAGCTTCCGATTTGAGGGACACATAGCCTTCCATCTTGTCGCAACTACCCCTTTTCATCTATGGTATATCTATTGAGGTGACTAGAAGTCTCCCCTTTTCTGAGCTTATCCATGATGTCTAAAATATGTGGGTCACCTTGCTGCGAAGCTCCTATCTGATCCATAAGAGTTGGTCGTATTTCTAGCGACGCAAACAAATCAGGCAAAATCTCAATGGAGGGTCTAAAGTCAAAGGTTGATATGAACTCCAAGCTCTTCCTCTCCACAAACAGAGGACTTAAGGCCATCCTTTGCCTACTTAGTGTGTCAGCCACCACATTACCCTTGCCGGGGGTGTAAGCGATTTCAAAATCATAAGAAGCTAAGAACTCCATCCACCTTTGTTGCCCTAAATTAAGATCCTTCTGCGAGAACAGATACTTGAGAGATTTATGATCGGTGTATAATTCGAATTTCTCTCCAAGTAAATACTGATGCCACGTCTTTAGTGCGAATACTATGGCAGCTAGCTCTAGATCATGGGTGGGGTAGTTCTTCTCATGAACTCTCAACTGTCTCCCCATAACACACTACCTTTCCTTCCTGGATCAGAACCGCACCAAGCCCTGTACCACACGCATCAGTGTACACCGTAAACACTTTGTTCCCATCTGGCAAAGTCAAGACTGGGGCTGTTGTCGGAGCCCTCTTCAAACGTCGAAAAGCAACATCACAATCTATATCTCATGAAAATGCCAAGTTCTTCTTCGTCAGTCTGGTGAGAGGGGTTGATATCTTTGCAAAGTCCTTAATGAACTTCCTATAATAACCTGCCAATCCCAGAAAGCTTCTCACCTCTGTTGCATTTTTCAGAATCTGCCAGTCCTGTACTGCAACTACCTTTGCGGGGTCCACGGCTATCCCTTCTTTGGAGACTACATGCCCTAAGAATCTCACCTCCTTTCTCCAAAAATACCATTTGGAGAACTTTGCCTTAAGCTGATGGTCACGGAGAGTTTTCAAATCTTCCTTCAAATGTTGGGCATGCTCTTCTTTGCTTTTGGAGAAGATCAAAATATCATCAACAAAGACTACGACAAAGTTATTTAGGAACTCTCGAAACACCCTACTCATTAGATCTACAAAATAGGCGGGTGCAATCGTCAGCCCAAAAGGCATAACTAGCCATTCAAAGAAATCATCCGGAGTCCTAAAAGCAGTCTTGTCTATACTGTCCTCAGCCACCCTCAACTGATGAAACCCCGTAGCCAAGTCTAACTGAGAGAATACCGAGGCACCGACAAGCTGGTCAAACAAGTCTTCTATCCTCGGAAGTGGGTGCCTATTCTTCTTTGTGAGTTTGTTCAATTCTCTATAGTCCACACACAAACGAAGCGAACCATCCGCCTTAGTTGCGAATACAACTGGAGCACCCCATCCAGATATGCTTTGTCTGATAAATCCTTTATCAAGCAGCTCCCCTACTTTCTTACTCAACTCCTTCCATTCCCTCGGAGCCATATGGTACACTGGTAATGCAACTGGCTTTGCATTGTCCACCAGATATATACGAAAATCGATCTCGTGCCTTGGAGTAAGCCTTGGACCTCCTCAAAAATATCAGAATAATCCCGGACTGCCGGAACAGATTGCAAATCATCCATGGATGCATAAAGAGACTCTAGGAAGCTAAGCATAACAGACCCTTGGGGGTGGCAAGAAATATTAAGGGTCCTCCCATGGCAAGTCAGAAGTCTAACGACCCTCCTTTCACAATCTAAAATGGCACCATACGTGGTTAGCCAATCTGTTTACATCAAAATTGGTCTAAACACCCAAGGTACTAAACTGTACTTCACTAATTCGGTAGAAAATAAATGGAACCGTGTTTAATTAGCAATAAAAAGTGAAAAAAGCAGAAACAGTAAAATAAAGACAAGGTTTAGAGCGGTTCAACCATTAACGAGGCCTACATCCACTATGAAGGTGATTTTCTGCCTTATAAAGAGAATTACAAAGTACATCAGCTCTCTAATTTCATACATCTCCATATCCACTCAATATACTCTCGATTATATGTTTCGATCTTAGGAATTATACAAGAGAGTAGTAGAATTTGAGGAGAAAATAGGTGGATGAATGATTGAGTAAGATGATGGCTTGGGTTTCCTCCACTATAAGATTGCGTTTGTCGCCATGGCCGGATTTGTGATTGAGGGTGGAATTTGGCAGCACTTCGTGGGTTTTCGGAATCGATCCCTTTATGTTGGTAGCCATGGCGTATTTATAGGTGACTCCTCCTTCGTAAATGATTTGGAATCTGTTTATTTAGGCTGTGGATCGTTCATTCTGCTAATTACGATCATGCCACTAGCTAGCTGTAGCCAGCTGTCCGTGGCTGTATCCAGTTGTCATGGCTCGTTAGAACGAGCATCTTGAATAGCTGAGCAGGTCCATGTAAGCGAGCATCCTGTGAGTGCTTTGGTAGGTTTTGTAAGAGCGGGGTATGGGTCTGGAGTTGATTCTCCTCTGTTCCTTGTGCGACCGTCCTTCTTGGTCTGGAGGTGCCTGTTCCCTTACTACCTTTGTATGGCGCTGTTTGGCTTTACAACTTATGTTATGAGGCCGCACCTGCTTACATTGAATGGGCGTCTTGCTTTGTTTCGATGTTAGAGCGGCTCTTAGGATATGCGACCTTTATCTTTATCGGGTCGCACTCTTCATAATACGTCATACCGTTATCTTAGATCGCACTAGTTAACTTGACCTACCTTGGGTTCGACATTTGGATCTTGCTCTGCGTGGTTGCATTATGAACGACCGATCCTAATGATATCTGCCTTGTATCCTTTACCCAATGTGCGTATGGATATTTAGGGATTAACACTTGCACCTCGAAGTCCGTAATTTCTTTTTGATATGGAATTACTGGCTTTGACTTGTTTGATCGCACATTGGTTGATGATTTCGTCCTGACTTATGAGGAGTCGTTCGTGCCAAATATTAAAATTACCTCATCGTTGTGGATAAGTATGATCTTTTCTGGTAAGCGAGAGACTCGATGCGTCTTTTGATCACTGTGCGAACGGTTAAATTCCAGGATGCCAGTTAGGACTTGATGAGACACTTTCGTGTGAGCAAGCGCTAAGCTGTCGTGGTGATAATTCTGCGGATGAATGCCTTTTAGTCTTCCTAATTTTACTTTTATCTGCTCGCTTTTATTGGTTTTCCCATGTGCATTTATGTGAGAGTGTTTTGGGTGACTGCCTACCCGCTTGGATGCTGGGCTTATTGATTTGACCGTTGGGCTTGAACAAAAACATTATTTTGGTTTGCCAGCCCTTTTGTCCATCTTTCATAGATTGTTTCGTTACATATTTCTCAAAAGAAAGCTTTAATGGGGACATCGTTTTAAGCGGTTTTCTTTAACACCGGGATCCCTTTTGCCATTTCTGAGTATCAAAGTCCTTTTAGTGTTCCAATTTGCATTCGTGCATGGCATCGTCATCAAAGTTTCTGCAATCTTGAGATCGATTCGGCTGGGTTGCTTGCCTAAGTTTGAAACTGCTTATTTGTTTGTAAGCAAATTCTTCCCTTGATTTTATCTTGACCCACTTTTTGAAGCATGAATTTGGTCGTGCGACCTTGGGGTTTCTAAGTAGGGTTTTTCCTTTTTCTAAAATTTCATAATTTCAGGGAGCCATTTATGTCGGACCAGGTCGAAAGGTTGGATCAAGAAGAAAGTTCTGACCAGGTTATGTCTGCGTCCCATGTTGTTTCTTCGATGGGTGCTGCTCAAGAATTTCCACAACCTCATGCGCTTTCTGAAACACCCAGTGAGAGGCCCCGACAGAGCTTTCACCTAATTAGTTCCGTAAGTTGTGCAAGAAATTTGGGATTTCAGAAAAGGAAGAGACCAGGCTACCTGTGGGAAAGGAGTTCGCTGATAACCCTCCTAAAGGATTTGTTGCTGTTACTCGTGGTATGCTGAAAAGTGGAGCGGTTCCTCCCTTTAATCCTTACATAGAGATGATTCTTCGGAACTAGGCCATTGCCCCGTATCAGTTGCATCCCAATGGTTATGCAATTTTGACAAGTCTTTATATCCTTTTTATGAGAGAGAAACATCGGTCTCCTTCGTTTACGGATATACGCTCATTGTATGCTTTTAGGACAAGAGGTCAGCGTCCCTTATTTGTCTTCATGGAAAGTCGGGGTTCAAAAATAATCACTGGTTTAGAGGACTGTGCGCGAGGATTTCCCGATCAATACTTCTTTGTCCGATGCCCCGATAACTTCTGCGGCATCTGGAAGGCAGTCGATGAGTATGTTTATCCCTTGAATTCCAGCTCGCTCTTTCTTCCTTTTATTTTAGTTTTCCTAAAAAATCCTTCGGGTGTATTGAAGTGCTTCCTGATCAGAGCATACCCTTTGACCAGGATCTATGCAACTCGTTGTTAGCCGTCGATGAGGGGCAGAGGAATAGGAAATTTTTGATTAATGAAGGGTTCTTAAAGCAATATAACTTGCTTTCATATCTGCGTACTTTCCCGGTGGATGCTTCTGGCAAGAAGAAAGCTACCAGCAAATCCCCTGTCAAGAAATCTTTGGAAAAAGGATGTTCTAGTGTCCTAGGGGGTAGCGAGGCAACTTCCAGTAGCAGAGAGGTCCTTGCCAAGAAGGTAGTATCTAGGCGTCCAAAGCGCAAAGGTTCTAAGACTTCGGTGGCTTCGTGCAAAGAAGATGGGTCTTTGCTAGAGGAAGCCGCCCGAGGAGATGTGAACGTGACTCTTTCGAGGATCGCCCCGGAAAAACTCAAGAAGTGGAGCGGCTTGATGACATCGTTGAAGCTTCTGTAGAAAACCTGGGAAGCGGAGAGGACTCTTTCAGAGAAGACCAAGGAGAAGATGGTTCAGAAGCTTCGAAAGGACTTGATCCTTCTGACTCGACTGGAGAGCTCGTTCAAGGTAAGATTGCTACCTGAACGTTCATATTTCAAAAATCTTTTAACCATGAGGACTTTATGGGAAAACCCCTTGTTTTTTGGTCAAAGCGATATCTCATAAAATTTTAAACCGCTTTAGCACGTCATTTTCATGTTTTTATGTATTTTCTTTCTAGCTTCTTTTCCATTTTTCTACAGCCACAATGCTTAGATTTTCTTTTCCTTCTTAGATCCAGGAATGAAGTCATCTTTTTCGGAAAGTTTCTCTCAGCAAGCTGCTTTCGTTGATCCACGGGGTATCTTACAATCTAGTCTCTCTCTCACTGTCTCAAGTGTTCCTGTCCATCTCTAGACCTTCTAACCCAAGATGCTCTTGAAGCACCACTGGCGGGTTTGATAAAGAGGAAGAAGCATGATCATTCTCGGGTGTCTGGAGGAGAAAACCAGGATACCGAGAGGAGAGGGGGTAACAATGAATAGGATGGGCCTGACGGGTTTTCTGTACCGGCTGAACTTCCATGCCCCAGTTCCTTGGTCCCTGTGAAGTCGTTGATTAGATCTCCTATTTCTGACTCACCTGCTCTTCGTCAGATCCAAGTGATTCTTGACAGACCTCCCTACAGAGTTTCCCCTGGAAATCTTGAGTTGAAGGACAGGTTTGGAGATTGGGACCTGAGGGGAGTGGACCTTGATGTAGATTTGCCTCCATATGATGACCAGAGCGCTGTTGGGGAGTTGAGCGCCGTAAAAAACTATGTGACTTCCCAGTTTGCCACTATCATGGGTCAGCTTGAAGTTTAGCTGGATGAAGCCAAAAACACTTCCAAAAAGCGATTCGAGTCTTGGGATAAGTTCTGCTTTGAATTTCAGAAGTTGAACACTCAACATCTTGATCGTATTGAACTTCTGGAGAACGGTAAAATTGAACTAAGCCTTGTGATCGAAATTCAAGCGGCCGAAATTGCACTTTTCAAAGATGGGAACAGTAGGATGAACGGCTTAGAAGCCGACAACAGAAGACTTCAGGAAGAGATCGAAGCTGCCAAGAAACAACTTGATGAGGCTCGAACTAGACGTGAGTTTGCTGAATCTCAATTAACTACTGTACAACAGGCTGTGGTCTCTTGTCGGTGGGAGAAATCGGTACTCGAGGGTAAACTTGCTATCCAGAGTAAGGCTCTTGAAACTTTAGAGGGAGATAAAGCAAGATTAGCCAACGATCTTGAACGAGCCCGAATTAAAACTGAAGAGATATTGTTTCGATTTTACACCCTTAGTGTTATGACCTGCGGAAGCTTGAGTTATTTGAACAAGGACTTTCCCCATACATTAGCCCTTGTCTGGGAGGAGGTGCTCAGTTATTCCAAAGATAAGGAGGATAGTGTTCCGCAAGAGGTCCTTCTTGAGCCAAAAGATCGTGATGCTTTGGAGATAGGCAGGGGAATATTGGCTAGTGAACGAGCTCGATCCCTTGAAGAAGAAATTCAGAATGTTGTTCCTATTCATGCCCTCAACCTTGCAGGAGATGAAAATTTGGGATCCCAAAATCCTCTGACGGGATCTTCTGTTGCTAATGAAGGTACCTCTGAGATTCACGATGGCTATGATGTCCCTGAAAAAATTGCCACATGATATGTTATTGTTTTTTATTTTGCAGTTTTAGTTGTATGACCATGTATCTTTATGATCGATTTATTATTTGTTATCACATGTTAATGTTGCAATGCTATAGCAACTTATCGTAATCTTATTTGCGTCGTATTACGCTTTTATGGGTCGCACGATGATTACGTTTTTACGTCGTTCGTCGTTTAATATCGCTGGTTTGCTCTAAAGTTGGGACATCGTATTTCCATTTTTGCCTCTTCTTTGTGGGGTTAAGTTATTATTGTGCATGCGTTCGCGTTTTTATTTGGTCCGGTAATCCGAACCTTTAAAGTTCACTTTTGGATAAGTACCCTTATAAGGCGCAGATGTCTTGTTGTACATTAAATCTTGTTCCTCAGTGATTTGGCGTGCCAAGTCCTTCAGAAACACGATTAAATGCATTCTATATGTTCAGTTTGCGTGTTTTCTTTTTATGTATCAAATCCCATATCACACTAACTCAGTGACCTGAGCCCTTCGGAGACTGGTTCTGGATACGTGCCCCCATGGGAGGACTTGGGTTACAATTTTCAACCCAATTTCGATCTTATTTGATCTGACTTATTATGATCAAATAAAGACCTAGATTGGATACCCCCAAATGGCTAGTATTTCTGATACCCACTTTCGGCTAGGATTTCTGCTGTTGTAATCCACCCTTGGCTCTGTTTGACTTGGTTGACAACAGAGAACAAGGATGGCCACCTCCTTTCGGTCGGGTTTCTGTTTTGGCGCTGGTTTTTCCAGCATTTTTTTGGGACTTTCTGATCCTAGGACTGGTGTTATCCAGCCTAGGTTTTTTTTTTCTTCTTTCTTTTAGAAAAGAAAGCAAAGAGTGGAGCCTCCAGACTTTGGTGTGCTCTTCATGAATTGTTTTGGAATGGTCTTTTTTCTTTCGAGTCCTGTAGGACGATGGATTTGATGACCCCCTTGTTTTTTACCAATGCTCTTGATGCGCGATGCACGACTTGCCCTACATCAGAGACCAATTTATCATTAATTTGTAAATAATTCTTTCCTTTCATGAGATTATAATCCATAAGCGAATATCTTTCATCATGTGGAGTTTTTACTTAACACAATAAAAGAAAGATCACAGATCACTTCATGGGGGTACAATTGGAAAAGATAGACTACAGAAGTAGTAAAATAAAGAGAGTGAGGGTCGCGCATCTCCAGCTACAGACGTTGGATTGCGCCCAGTGGCCATTATTCAATGGCTGGTTGTAAATCTTCGGGCGTCCGGGTTATTTCGCGCGACCCAGCCTGATTGGCACCCTTACCTTGCCTTTGACTTTTTGATGCGTTTTGTGGATTCTTAACATATTGTTATAGTTGATTTTTTCGGATGAGTTCCTCAATCAAATTTCTCAAATGTCGACATTCATTTGTGTTATGTCCCGGCTGATTGAGAAATCACAAGAACTTTCCAGAGTCTGTTTGCTTGTTCATCAGATCGATGCTGATGTTATTATCAGCACGAACACGGTTTAAGCTTCGGCGCCTCGCATCCTTCTTGAGGGAGGTTATGTTGGTGCGACTCGTCGCACGTTCTTCTTTGCGCTGTAGAGATCTGACCTTAGGATCCCCAACATCGGCCTCTCCCCCGTCTTTCACAGGGCTGTGAGGTCGTCTAGGGTCTGAGGCTGATGAGTCCTCTTTTTCGTCAGCATTAGCCACAGTGTTTGGTGGTAACAAATTGGCTTGACCATTGGTCAAGTCATCAAACCTCTCCATTATCATCTTCGCTGTATTATCCATTTTCTCGTTCAAGCCGGTTACAACCACATTCAATTCATCTCGCGTTACAGATGGCCCGACAGTTTTCCTAGCCCATCGGTTCAAGATTTGAGGCGTAGCTTCGTTAGCATTATCATCCTCAGTGATCGCAGTGACTTTAGCGGATTTACCACTTTTCTTCGATCCGACCATGATTTCAAAGGAGAAAACAATTTTGGGATGTTTTGATTGTTGAATTACAAAAGGAAATTATGAACACGGCCTCACGGTGGGCACCAAAATGTTTACATCAAAATTGGTCTAAACACCCAAGGTACTAAACTGTACTTCACCAATTCGGTAGGAAATAAATGGAACCGTGTTTAATTAGCAATAAAAAGTGAAAAAAGAAGAAACAGTAAAATAGAGACAAGGTTTAGAGTGGTTCAGCCATTAACGAGGCCTACATCCACTATGAAGGTGATTTTCTGCCTTATAGTGAGAATTACAAAGTACATCCGCTCTCTAATTTCATACATCTCCATATCCACTCAATATACTCTCGATTATATGTTTCGATCTCAGGAATTATACAAGAGAGTAGTAGAATTTGAGGAGAAAATAGGTGGATGAATGATTGAGGAAGAGGATGGCTTCGGTTTCCTCTACTATAAGATTGTGTTTGTCGCCATGGCCAGATTTGTGATTGAGGGTGGAGTTTGGCAGCACTTCGTGGGTTTTCGGAATTGATCCCTTTATGTTGGTAGCCATGGCGTATTTCTAGGTGACTCCTCCTTCGTAAATGATCTGGAATCTGTTTATTTAGGCTGTGGATCGTTCATTCTGCTAATTACGATCATGCCACTAGCTAGCTGTAGCCAGCTGTCCGTGGCTGTATCCAATTGTCATGGCTCGTTAGAACAAGCATCTTGAATAGCTGAGCAGGTCCATGTAAGCGAGCGTCCTGTGAGTGCTTTGGTAGGTTTTGTAAGAGCGGGGTGCGGGTCTGGAGTTGATTCTCCTTTGTTCCTTGAGCGACCGTCCTTCTTGGTCTGGAGGTGCCCGTTCCCTTGCTGCCTTTGTATGGCGCTGTTTGGCTTTACAACTTATGTTATGCGGTCGCATCTGCTTACATTGAATGGGCGTCTTTCTTTGTTTAGATGTTAGAGTGGCTCTTAGGATATGCTACCTTTATCTTTATTGGGTCGCACTCTTCATAATACGTCATACCGTTATCTTAGGTCGCACTAGTTAACTTGACCTGCCTTGGGTTCGACATTTGGATTTTGCTCTGCACGGTTGCATTGTGAACGGACGATCCTGATGATATCTGCCTTGTATCCTTTACCCAATGTGTGTGGATTTTTAGGGATTAACACAATCCATCCCTAGAATCAACCAATAGCCCATGAACTCGAGAACATATGCGTCACATTCAAATTCGACGCCTAACACAGATATTCTTAAACCCCGACAAATCATAGATAAATGAACCGAACCACCAATGGGATTTGAGACAACTACGAGATCTACTACCATACTAGTAATCAAGTCCAAAGATTCAACCACAGAACTAGATATAAATGAATGTGAAGCGCCAGAATCAAAAAGTGTTCTAATAGGATGATTTGAAAGAGAAATTAAACCTTCCACATAAAATTTTCCACCTCTTTCAAGAGCACTGATCGCGAGAGCATGCACCTGCCCTCCAGAAGTTCCTTACCTCTGACCTTGTCCCTGTTTCTTCGGGCACTCCCAAGCAAAGTGTCTGATCTCTCCACAGTTGAAGCAAGAATTCTTCCTTCTTTTGCAGCCTTTTGCCAAATGACCCTCACGTCCACAGCTGTGACACTTCCTCTTATCTTACCTTTGTCATTCTTCCCTCCCTTCTTCTTCTATTGTTGTTGTCCTTTCTTGGGCCGTATCTTCTTGTTTTGCGTTGTTTCCTCAGCTTTAACCTCCTTCTTTTCTCCTTTCTCTTCCTCATACATCAAGGCCATATCGACAAGTCTTTCAAAGGTAGCTCCTATTGGAATATGGGACATGGATAACCCATGAAGGGGTTCGTTTAGCCCTTTAACAAACCGTAAAGACTCCTTATGCGGAGTGTCTACCAGTTCCAGTCCAAATCTTGCCAGCTGGTTAAATTTGTTCACATACTCTTTAACCGTTAAGTTTCCATGTTTGAGTGCTAGGAATCTCTCCATTTGCATGCTTTTCTCAGCTTGGGAAAGAAATTTAATTTCGAACCTCAGTCTATAGTCATCCCAAGTTTCCACTGGACGACCTGCTTGAGTTACCTCCCACCAAAACGAAGCTTCATCTTTCAGTAGCCAAGCAGCTAACTGAATCTTCCTTCGATCCTTTACTTCAAATATTACAAACAAGTCTTGGTCTCCTTGAGCCAGTTCCCTGCCTCCACAAACGTCTCGGTTCCATGGAATGGCTTCCCTCCCATAGCACCGAAATATTTGCAAATCTTTGAGAAGTTGTCTGCACGCGGAGGAGGAAGAGGAGGAACAACGGATGTAGCTGGGGAGGAACGTTTCATTGGCCTTCGGCAGGCGCCGTGGCCTCCAAATACCTACAAAACCATCCTGGTATCGTAACGCCCTCCGGGATATTGGGTTCCCCAGACATGTACAAAAAGAAAAGGAAAGAGATTCAGACAAGGGATCGAAAGATATTACTTATGTCTTTTTAGGGAATGTTTTTCAAAACAGACTTTTCTTTATGAAAATGCTTTCTTTTAAAACCTTTTTGAAAATAGCTTTCAAAAACTTTTATATAATCCGGTAACCTTCAGCTCTGATACCAAGTGTGACACTCCACGTCCGTTAAAGTCACTCACTAAGGGAATGCATTAAGCTTCGTGAAGCGTTATAGGTAAACATACACAGAATATTATAAGCCAGATATAAATAAGTTAGCAGCAGAAATTCAAATATTTATTTCAAACATAAATCATAACATCGTAGTCCAAAATACCATAAGTCACAAAAACATCACAATAATATAACTTCAGTCTTGTACCATCAGAGTACATAAATATAAGAAAAACATAATTCCCCAAAAAAGAGCTAAGCCATAGTAAAGAGAAGAACTTGAGCTATACTTCAAAAGCAGCTCCAACAAGATGATAACCGAGTCTTGACTAAGCCTGAGAATTCCCTCCCTGCGAACCTGGAGGGGGGGGGGGCGTAAGAAAGAAGAGGAAACAAAAAGGGTCAGACATAAAGTCTGGCGAGTCCAGTTACTTTTAGCAAGTAAATAAATAAAAGTACCATGATAGACATATAAAGTGGATAGGGGAGAGATAACTACACCAAAGGCAGGTATGACAAGGTAAACAAGATAGGTTGTATACGCTTCTAATGATTACTCTGCACTATTACTAGTATATCCAGAGTGAGATGATCCCTTCCACTCTAAAATGGTGGACTTAGACATACGTCCAAAAGTATCCTAACTACTACCCTAATCGATCGGCTCCCTAATCCGCGTAGATACTCTGTGCCGGCCCTACCTAGGATGTATCACGTCCTAAAGTGGCAACCCTTCGCTGATATGCACAACCCCATATGTACAGGTGTCATGATCATCTTATCCCCCTCTGCCTGGCTCATGCACGCACATGGGCCGGTCGGTTCGCGCCGCCCACACCGAACTCCACGTTTGGATCTCATACAATCAGTTCAGTAAGCGTGCCCCTTCTCCGACCAAGTTCGGAGTACTCTACTCGATACCTACTCCGGGTTACTGACTGAAACGGGTCCTACACAATGTGATACAAGCCCTCCCCCTTATCATGTATCCCCCACTAGGTTTCCACAGGTTATATTTACCTTGTGTTTTTAATTATATAACCCCAATCTTTCTACCAATTATGCTTACCTATAGGTGTCTTTAATACATAACCCCTAATGGGTTAAGTTTTGTGGGCCTATATCAAAATATTACCCACCCGACTCAGATAGACTTAACTTAACCCTCCCATTGTCCAACCAAGTTTACTTAACCCCTATTCACGTTTATAATTCAACTAGGATAAGTATTTCAATTCGTGACCATGTCCATTTATTGTTGTAATGGGCTAGACCTCCCACATTAGACCTACAGCTTATGGATGCTGGATATGCCGGTTGGGTCCGGGCAGACTTCTTCCACAAGTTGGGCCTAACCTCGTGTCTTAGCCCGATTCGTATTTGTGCACTTAGACCTCTCACATTAGGTTCAACATTAGTGGTTGTTGGATATGCCGGTCGGGTCCGGGCAGACTTCCACCACTAATGCAATCTAACCTCATGTCATAAGTGCCACTACAATTTCTAATTGTAATCCTAGATATTTCATTATTATCCAATTCTCACCTATGTCATTATAGGTTATAGGTTCCATGCCCCTTTTTACCCAATTGTCCATATTTACATTCAATAAATAAGTTATGTCAATTCTAATATCTTCCCTCATCCCCTAACTAACGCATTCACATAATTTTAGGCGGCATGCCTAGGCTAAAAAAGTAGCCTAGCCATAATCAATTAAAGGGGAAAGGTGATGGGAATATGACAAAAATGATTGTTCTAACATAACTGGTATAAACATATACTAACATGGTGATAAGGTGAACGTATAAGCATAGATCAAATGAACTTGTGGCAGTTAACTAGTTTTAACATGGCAAAGATGTTAAGATAAACATGAAAAGATCTAAATTTAGATGTTCAACGGGTTCAAATCTAACATGATAAGCATAGGGGGATCTAAACAATAAGCTAGATCTGATTAATAATTTAGATGTCTACATAATTCAGATCTAATGGTTAAAAGTAGTTCTAACACAAATAAGGTTTAAGATACACATCATAGAATGTCATAGAAGTCACAATAGATCCGATAAGATAAAGATTGAGATCCAAGTTATAACTTAATTCAGAATGCCATATGTCATAATTTACAATGGATCTAGTATAATTTAGTCACAGGAACAAATCCAAACTATAATCATATCAGGTTTACTTTTAAATATTTAAACCTAAAAGGAACTAAGAACTCACAGTGCTTGGATTAGAAAATAGAACTAGAAAAGAAGCTTGTTGAGATGCGGATCTACACTTGAATCTATAATTGATTTGATTATTGTAGAAGATAAAGAATTCAGTTCAGTTCAGACACTGGTAGCATTTGGCCTCCATTGATTTCCAGTGGAGAAAACAAGAGAAATGGACCTCTATATATAGTTGCCAGCCTCCAGAAACTGACTGCCACCTCAGCCTTGGGGAGGTCGAACCCCCTTTATGGGGTCGACCCCCCTTAATGGGTCGACACCCTTACTATGGGGTCGAGCCCCTACCATGGGGTCGACACCCCTGGGGCGGGAATTTTGCCGCGTACTGGATTTTCTAAATTTGAACTAAAATTTGAATTCCTGGTCCCTATATATATATATATATATATATATATATATATATATATATATATATATAATTTCTGCGCGTATGCAAACTTCAAACCTACGTAACTTCTTCATATGATGTCCGTTTTACGCAAACCAAATGTCTATTTTGACCAGAATTTCGAGAAAGACGCAATGACGTAGTTCCTTTTCCTTAATTCTGAATATTAAATTAATTATTATTTAATTTATCCTCTTTAGTGTCATTAAAATTACGGGGTGTTACACAACACAAACCACGACTTTACTCAAAGACTTCGAAGCAACAGACCGGTGCAAGTCCAACTACCACGACGAATCCTCTTAGCCCTAAAGCGATAAACCTTATGCTCAATCCAACCCAACCAAATGGTCTCTTCCTAAGAATGATATTTAAATGGCACGAGAAGGATCATATAGTGCAAGTAGGTATTATGGGCTAAGAAATGACCAGGGAGAAGAAATTGGGTTTAGAATTTTGTGTAATAGTGGGGTGAGATCTAATGCGCAAACCAGCACGGAAAACGAGGAGACTAAGGGACAACAAAGAAAGAGAAGAAGAATAGAGATATGGTTCAGCTTGATGAGGAAGGAAGGACGAAATAAAGAGATTTAAGGAGGGAAATTTGGATGCAACTTTTACAGCCAAGTCCTAGGTTAAAGTTGTACCAAATTCGTCAACTAGTTGACCAATCTAGGTATAACTCTGAATGATTAACTATTAAATGAGCTTTAAGCAAAGGTTGAACCTTAACTCTATAGGGGTTGGATTAAAATATTAATTGTCCCGCGTCATATATTAATATTTGATGCGAATCCGAAAAATACATGTCCTCATCACGGTGGTATAACAGACCGCAGTCAAACTCTGAACCGTCTCCGAAAATTCAAAGCATTCTCAACGAAAGGTTGTAACCGCATAACAACTAATTCTCGAAAGGAAAACTTAGCTGCAAAACAAAAATAAATTATACAGATTTCCCCTTACCTAGTTGACAAGCGACTCAAACAATTTACAAGATCAAATACCCCAAGCTTAACATAAATTTTCCTTACTCTTTTTCTCGTGAGAATTTTTTTTAAAACTTTTCGAAATAAATTTCTGTACTCATAAACCGGGGTTCTCATAATACAGATCTATTTATCAATTTATATTGCTAATTGGGAAAACCCTTCCATATCTTGAATTGTCGAGAATTTAATTATCGAAAAGGTAATTTATGTTAATTTCATAAACCATTCAAGATGAGGAACAATAGAAATCACAAGGAATATATAATGATAAATTTAAATTCTGAGGCGTATTCCTTGTCACTTCCAACTTAGTTTTTTCTTTTAAAACAGATTTATTATAATTAACACAAAACTAATAATCCAAAACATGGTTGGATATATAGTTCTAAAAATTATTTATTCAACATTTCCTCGAAAACCATAATTTAAAATATCTGAAACCTATTTTTATTGCAAAAACAGTTTTAAAAACTGAAGTTTCTACGAATTAAAGACCAAGGATTCAAAAGGATGATTCTATCAAAAGATTACCCGGATTCATATGACAAAATATCCAATAAGTGTATCTTGTAACTATAGTTCTAGACTATGATGGCAAGTTTACTCGAATCTTCTGTTAAAACCAAGAAAAGTTTATTGACTGGAACTCCCAAACAAAACCAATCCAAGAAATCGTGAATATCTCAATTGTAGCTGGCTTTTTGTCTAGTCAGCAAGCTCAAATCCACGGAATCCACCACATATTGCCCTCATTCTGTGATGACCGCCCACAACCCCTGCACTAAACAAGGGGAATAATGCGCTGAAAGGTGTGCCAGGAAGCTATGGACGATCATCAAGGTAAGATAATAATCGCGGAACTTGTCGTAGAACTCATAGCGCAAGAATAAAATAGAATAGAACATATACAACAGGTATTATTAGTGAAGCAGAAAACGCCAAACTTTCTTAACAAGTAGAAAGTAATATCCATGCACTTGGATTACAACAGTAGTGTTTATACAATGTGCCTCACTAAAGCACTCAGAGTCAAAATATCAAACAGCGGAAACAAAGGTACAAGATAGTAGTAAAGATAATACGCCATCCTCCTGCTCGCCACCGAACTGCAACGTAGTCCTCACCAAGATATCACCTGTCATCTGCTACCTAGCCTGCCCATCCAACAATCATATAAACAACCCAAAGTAATAAGTGGAAAACATAAAACCTTGAGTCAGACAACAGTCTTAGAGAGCGATAAAACAACTAACAAACTTCATTAATAAAGTATAAGAGAATGGGTAAATAAATGATCTAATCTACCCACAACACCAGAGAAGAACTCAACTCCCGTCTTCCCCACATCGGACAGTGATAACCTTCAAACATTTCAACCATTCGACCATAAATACCAGAATAACCATTCATTCGTGGCAATCAGAAACAACCATCAGTAGCACTCATTGCATCCATATTTTTAGATCTCACGTAAACCATCCTAATCGAATTCAACATCCCTCAAGTACAATCCCTATAGGCTTAAAACAATATCAGACAAGCGCCCAAGGAACATCTGATTCAACGTTGATAATCTACGTGAGACGATACAAACAAAACATCCAGCACGCATGACAGACTCTAGCTATCACCGCCAATCCTGCTTCGAAATGATCGTTGATCGTATGACCGACCAAACACCTTGCCGTCCGTCAAGGGCCAATGGTAAACCCGGTTCTAGCTAAAGCCCCACAAACCATACGACGAAATGTGTCTAGGCCATACACGACGCCCAGGCTACTGGACCATATGACGAAATCGTGTAACCCCAGCTTTGAGCCAGCTAGAACCTACGATAATGATAATTCCTCGGCCTTCGGTATCTCTAGTCGTCATCGAAGGTGACCATCTCACCATTTTCGACAATCTCAAAACACTTTTGAGTTGTCTTCACACCCGTTGCATTCGATTAACAACGAACACTTCACATCACTTTGACAATCCCCATTGAATTCACTTCGAAGTTATCACCACTCTTGAACCAAAGAGAATCATCAACATAAGGTTCAATATCAATCCATACTATTCAACAAACCGCTATGGAAACAAGACACAACATTTCTACCATCAACCATGGAATTTAAAAGCGCGGCCATAGCCTTAAAAACACACGTTGATCACTCCATGTGCAAAACTGGCCACTCTATGCTCGATCGACCACTCCATGTGCACGACTGGTCACTCCATGCTCGACTGACCACTCCATGTGCAAGACTGACCACTCCATGCTCGACCGACCACTCCATGTGCACGACTGGCCATTCCATGCTCCAGAAAAATGCCCAGTCCATAAAAGTGCCCTGTCAATAAAACTGCCCAGTCCATAAAACTGCCCTATCCATAAAACTACTCAGTCCATTTCATCACCAAAACTTCGTCAAACGACAAGATTGACGAAATCTACTCAACCAATCCATCCAATTTAACCACAACCATGATATAGAATCACTAACAACTCGAATACGATGATTTTCACCAAAATTATGCAAACTTTACCAAAATCATGATAAATGATCATATGAACCAAATTATGGAACTAACTTGCATAAACATATGAAAATATATGAAAATTACCGGTTTTAAGTTGCTAAATTAGATCCTATGGCAACTCATATGAAAATAAACTTACCATGATGTAGATCTAAGGAAAACAACTTGAAAATGATAAAATTAAGATCATAGAACTCAAATACTTGATTGAATCCGTGTAAGAGACGCATATCACTCACCAATCCTCCAAAACAACCCAAATCGATTGAAATACGATTTCGGACAGCGAAGAAATTCGATCCAAACTCTTTAATTCATTAATCTCCCCCTTGGAATGATGTAGATATAGATTTCAATGATGTAGATCTTCAATTCTCTAATGTAGATCTCGAATTTTAATGGTGGAAAGGTGTAGGAGAATAGAGAAATGGAGGATCACAAGCTCGTCCAAATGAGAGAATGGAGAAAGTAAACTATTCTTCATACCTCCCACCCCTTATTTATAGCCTCCACCAGCCCATGCCTCCCCAAATCAGCCTATTAAGGCTCTAAAACCCTGAACAACCAACTGTAAAAACTGAAAACAGCGATTCCTCCCAACCATTGGACCAAATCTTTATTGTGACCACTCTACAGAAAGGAAATCATCATTTCCTTTCCAATGGCACTGGTCTCAATACCTGATTCGATCCGAATCAAAATTTATACCCTATACAAGAATGACAGGTGTAAAATGGTCACAAATAAAATTGGTAAAAATTATGGACATGTTTCGCATCCTCATAAACAACATATCAAAATATGAGAATGATCCAACCCCCAGGGAATAAAATAAAAATATTTTACGATCTTCCGATACATAAAATGCGGGATGTTACATTCTCCCTCCCTTAAGAATTTCGCCCCCGAAATTCCAACGAACACAAACAACCAAAATAATTTCACATGCCTATCATCCATGAGTAGCCAATTCTATTATCCAAACTAGCAACCATTAAGTCATCCATCTATATCCTTATCCTAGCACGTGGAATTCTAATCAACACCAACAAAGATAACAACAATAACAACAAGCTACAATGATGTAATGATGGCGCAATATCAATGGTTCGTACAGACGAAGAGTTATAGATGGGTCCTCTTCATACTGTCTTCCGTCTCTCACATATTATCATCGCCATCCTCACTCCATTGTACCTTGACTAACTTAACTGTTTTCCTCCTAAGCTGTTTCGTGTCGATTCCAGTGGTCTCGGCTTCTAAGACTTTGTACCATTTTGGAGATACCACTATATTCGAATCATGCACGAATTTCCGTAAAAATGACACATGGAAAACATTATGCACACTCGACATCTTCTCGGGTAACTTCAATCTATATGTGAGCTTTCTGATTCGCTCGTCTATCGGAAACGGTCCAACGAACCTAGGAGCCAACTTTCCTTTACTTTCAAATCGAACAACATGCTTCAACGGTGAAATCTTCACAAAAACCATGTCTCCCACGTCGAATTCAAAATCTTTTCGACGTTTATCAACATGACTCTTCTGACGATCTTGGGCTGCCTTCATTCGTTGCCGAACTATCTCGATACAATCTAAGGTCTCTCTAATTGTTTCTGGCCCAAATATCAACTTATCTCCAGTTTGTAACCAACCTCACGGAGAATTACACGGTCTACCGTACAACGTCTCATATGGTTTCATCCCAATACTCAACTGGTAGCTATTATTATACGCAAACTCAACTAGATGTAGATAGTCTTCCCATGATCCCCCGAAGTCCAATACACAAGCTCTTAGGAGATCTTCCAAAACTTGGTTAACCCTCTTGGTTTGACAATCTGTTTGGGGATGATAAGTTGTACTTAAGCACAACCCAGTTCCCAAAGCTTCTTGCAAACTCTTTCAAAATCCACTTGTGAACAACGGATCTTGGTCACCCACTATGCTTTTCGGGATACCACGGAATCAAACTATCCATTTCACATAAATTTTAGCCATCTTCGATGCTATCCTAGTCGATTTGACAGGAATAAATCTTGCACTTTTGGTCAAGCGATTCACGATAACCCAAATTCCTTCTACCCTTGTTCTAGATAGTCCATCGATATTTGCTCTCACTTCCAGGTACGAACTTCCAATGGATGAAGTAACCCACTCGGCTTCTTCTGTTAACTTTCACCAACAGATAGTTCATGCACTTGGAAATGAACTTTCCAATATCTCACTTCATCCTCTCCCAGTAGTAGATTCACTTCATGTCCTGATACGTCTAATTACCATCGGGATGAATCATCAACTTCGAGTGATGGCATTCCCTCAGAACCTCATCACTCAATCCATCGATATCAAGAACAACCAGTAGTCCTTGCTTTTGAAGCCAACCTTCTCGATTGACTTCACACTCTTTATTCTCTAGTTCCAGCTTCTGGATAAACTCGACAAGCTTCACATCTCGCTTTTGGCTCTCGCCAATCCTTTCGATAAGAGTAGGCCTTATCGATAAGTTTGCCAACATTTCAGGTTCCAACTCACACCTTGGCCTGAAATCGAACCTTGCCAAATACTCAAGGCTCTTCCATCCTGAAAACATCGCTCCCAAACTTGCGTGTCTTCGAATCAATGCATCTGTAACTGCGTTACCCTTTCCAAGGGTATAGGCTATGCCAAAATCATACGATGCCAGAAACTCTAACCATCATTGCTGCCGAAGATTCAAATCATTTTGGGAGAAAAGATACTTCAACGACTTGTGATCCGTGAACAACTCGAATCAGACTCCCAATAGGTAACGTCTCCATATCTTCAGAGCAAACATAATCACGCCAACTCCAAATCATGAGTTGGGTAATTCTTCTCGTGTGGCTTTATCTATCGACTCGCGTATGCCACAACCTTAACCTTTTTCATCAGTAATGCTCCAAGTCCAGTACCACATGCATCAGTATACACAACCATCTCTTCATTCCCACTTGGAATCGTCAACACAGGATCACTCGTCAGTCTCTCCTTCAGGATTCCAAAAGCTTGCTCACACTTTACATCCCATGTGAACACTTGGTTCTTCTTTGTCAATCCCATCAAAGGTGCAGCTATCTTCAAGAAATTCTTGATAAACCGTTTGTAATAACTGACCAACCCAAGGAAACTTCTCACATCTGTCGCATTCTTAGGTCTATCCCAGTCCTGGATTACTGCCACTTTAGCAGGGTCAATCGTTACCCCATTTTCAGAAATAACATGGCCTAAGAACCTCACTTCACTCTTCCATAAGTGAAACTTCGAAAACTTAGCTCTCATCTGATGCTTCCACAAGATTTCCAACACAACTCGCAAGTGCGTCTTGTGCTCTTCCTCATTCCAAGAGTAAACCAGAATATCATCCACGAACACAAGCACGAATTTTTTCAACTGATCACTGGAAACTCTATTCATAAGATCAACAAAATACGCTGGCGCGTTAGTCAACCCGAATGGCATCACCAGCCATTCAAAGAAACCGGATGGTGTCCTAAAAGAAGTCTTCGACACACTATCCTTCGCCACCCTTAACTGGTGGAACCCCGTTGCCAAATCCATCTGAGAAAACACTTTGGCCTCCTGAAGCTGATCGAACAAGTCATCTATCCTTGGAAATGGATACTTGTTCTTCTTGGTCACCTTATTCAGTTCATGATAGTCCACACACAATCTCAACGAGCCATTTTCCTTGGTTTCTAACACAACTGGTGCACCCCATTTGGAAACACTTCTCTGAATGAATTCTTTTCCCAAAATGTCACGAAATTGCACCTCCAACTCTCGCTATTCCTTAGGCGCCATCCGCCTAAGAGGCATAACGATTGGTCTAGCACCCTCGACCAAATCAATTGTAAACTCGATCTCACGATGCGGCGGAACCCTTTGACCTCGTCAAAGACATCCTTATACTCATTTGTGATCAGCAGAGATGACAAGTCTTCTTGTGGAATCACAAACGAATATAAATAGCTCACGAAGACACTATCTTCGGACTTACACCGAATCAACACCTTTCTCCCTTCTACATCCCCGACTCTCACCTCTAGCTTCTTGCAATTCACTCTTGCTGCATACCTCTTGGGCCAATACATGCCCAAGATGATCCAAAACCTAGCGAAGTTCAAAAAAAAGCAATCCCACACAAAAGAGCAACCATGACTCAACAACACTAGGCCACGACACAACATGCACAAACTGGACGAACCCCTAACTAGATTAGTCACGATTAATGGTCTATCACAAATCTCGGGTTTCAAACCCAAGCGACACACAAGCTCATTACAGATGAAAGAATGCGATGCTCCAGTATCAAGCAACACATGAACTGAAACACCATTAACTGAAAGAGTACCTTACATGACGACACCCTTTCCCTTCTTTCCTTCAGTCGGAGCTCTTGAAGAAGATGGCACAACTTTGAAACCGTATGCCTTCACAACCTGCTTTCCGTTAGTCGATTCTGGGCAATCCTTCTTCTCATGCCAGGCTTTCCATGTTGGATCTAGATTAACCCTAGAGGGGGGGTGAATAGGGTTTATCACAGTTTTTAACTGAATTAAAATTCTAACGAGATATATAATAATAAACAGATCACAGACTATAGCAGAAACAGAAATGCAGAAAATAAATCACACACAAATATACCTAGCTTCGGCAAAACCCTGCCTACTGCTGCATTTCTAAGGTTTCTACTAGGTGATAGAACAGTTCCCGCATACAAGACCATGTACACTCGCAAACCTTGCTCCTATTCTAACCCTACGCTCAAAACCGTAGACTGATCGATATCCCCTCGATCAGATTTCCCGAATTACAACCCTGTAATCCGTAACCTAGATTTTACAGACTCTGAAACTGACAGTCAACACCCTGACTGATTCCTCTAGAATTTTACAGACTCTAGAAAAAAAATGTTCGACAATTTTTAAAACAAATACAATAAAATAAGCAAGAGAAATTAAAACTAGAAAAACCCTTGGAGCTAAAGTAAAGGGGTCATCCCCTTTTAAACATGGCTTAGCCCTCTTTCACATAGCCGGCCCATTTGTAATTTCTTTGGTCCGATCTCCTTTTGCTCTGAAGAAAAAATATGGCGGCTGCGATTGAAAACTAGGGTTTCTCAAAAAATTCCCCCAAATCAAATCGACTTTGAACGATGATAGATGGTTCTCTGAAGCTTGAACTCGAGGCTTGCTTTCTGATGGTTCGATTTTGACTTCCCACTCTGGCACTCGATCGAAACCCTAATGAAACGTTGTAAGTGAATTTAAACTTTAATTGCTCTGCCTTTTGATATATTGATGCTTTGGTTTTCGATAAAAAAAATTGCCTGTGATGATGTGGTGTAGTATATATAGGAATTAGGATTCCTATTGCATCTCTGATTTCGATTTAAATGATTTGATCTGAATTTGCGTTGGCTTCCCCTTTTTACTGCTCTCGATTGAAACAGTGGCCTTAAAAAAAAATCCCTGATTGAAATGTATTTCTTGGAAAAATATTTGTTGCCTTGTAATTCCATTGTGGAATTTTAGGAAGTATTTATTTGATGATTCCTTGAATAAAATTCCTGATTTGTTGCCCAAGAAATATTGTGAAGTTTGAAACTATTTCTGGCCGATTTAAAATGTGAGGTTCATTTCTGGAAACATGAATCCAATGTCAAATTGAATTTCTCCCCTTTGTCATAGCAGATTTTGTTTCCCTCTTTGCTGCTTGGATTTAATGCCAAAAACAAATTTGTTTGACTCTGATTTTCCATGGTTTCTGAAAAAGTTGGAAACAGTTTTAAAACTTGTTTTCCTTTCCAAAAGATGATTTTTGGAAAAGAAAAAAAACTTTCCCAAAAACAAACATGCACTGATTTGCTTGATTGAACGAGTTGCCAAAAGAAAACACTACATCAAATCTGAAAACTTGATCTGCAGTTTTGCTGCTTTCCTTGATTGAAATATTCCCCTGATTTTGCGACTTCCTCTTTTGTCTGTCTCGATTTGAATTGAGCCTTGTTTGAATAAATCCATGATTCATGTGTAGTAAAACTTGTCGTGTGTTATTTTGCCAATAACCCTCTCTGATTCATTTCCAAATATATATTCTGGAATCTTAGTTCATTTGTATGTGCATAATCACCTCCCTATTGCTCATCATACTTGAGATGCTGCACCATATTTGTGCAATGACACTTGTGCACCTTCATATGTGTATTTCTGAACCACGTCACTATTGAGTATACGTTTGTGCACTACACATCAATTCTGCACTTGTTACCATTTCATCATGAATATGTGCTTGTGTTGTTGCTTGCTTCTTTGTGAAGTGCTTGAGTTGTGCTTTTGTGCACCATGAATATGAACTGATTTGAATTTTACCATCTGCACTTCCTTTGTACTAGTGCACTGCTTGTATCACCATAAAACCTGAACTTCTTCATTCCTGCACAATGAACTTGAGTTGTGCACATTCTTGGCCACTGTCTTAGTTATGTAATTTATTTCAAACTGAAATGTGTTAAGTGTTTATGCCATGCTCGATGCATGTCCATACTATGTGCGTGCTACTTGAATCATTGGCTTGTAACTTGTTTGGCCACTCTGACCATTCTGAAATGAATTTGTCGATTTACACTCTACTTTGAGTTGATCACCTGAGTTGCACTTGTTGTCCAGTTTGTGCCCATCCATTGCTGTTGGCCACTTGCATCTTGATGTTGGTCCATTCTTATGTGTTGCACCACTGTTCTGATGCTTGAGCTTGCTAGTTTTTTTTGTGTTGTACCATGCAGACTTGTTGTGTACATTTTTTGCTGACTTGTTTGTGTTGCATCCCATGTTGACTTGTCACTTGTACAGTTGTACTTGATCTCGGCCATGGATGTTGAGTTGCTTGTACATGTTTTAACATCTTTGGCTCGACACTACGGTTGTTGAGTTCACTTGTCCATTTCACTGTGTCGAGCTTGGTCCATGTGACTGCTCCACAGCTGTATACACTGATTGGCGAGGCAGTGCACACGTGTATTTATACACGTGTGTATTTGCAGCCATCAGAAATTTCCTGTCCCTGTACATTTACAAACTAGCTAGACACAGATCAGATCAAGTCATGAAAAATGATGAGAAACACACCAGAAAACTGAGGCAAATAAAATTTTTAAAATTAAAAATTATATTCGCATGTGTTTAGTATTATTTTTATTGTAGTGTACTGTGTGTGTTTTCATTTGTATGACAGGTATGAAGACTGGACTGACTGTATGAAGACTGGATTGACTGTGAAGACTGTGAAGACAGAAGATAGAAAATTTAGAACAAGAACAGTGTCAGTGAATGTCAGTACAAGTGTATGTATATGAATATGAGTCTGTATAACCAAGTGTGAGTGATGTAGAAAGAAACTGTATGTTAAACTGAGTGTGTTGAAAAGTATATCAGTGATATGTACAAATAGTGGAGTATAAAATTTGTACTGTTTAAATTTTGAAACAAAGTATTCTATTCAAATAAAATACTGTGTGAATATTTGGAATTTTGTATGGTCGTATTTTATTTAAACAGAAATATTATATTCTTGTCTGAGATGTGATATATGAAACAGTACAGTACAACACATTTATAATTATATATATATATATATTTGGTTGTTATCATCAAACAAAAATCATATAATTGTGTATACAACACGTTCGATACAACAATCTCCCCCTTTTGATGATGACAAACAAATATTAAGATTTTGAATATAATAAATATGTTTTACAATGATTGTAACAACCCGAAAATCTGGGCCAGTTTAAAATTTTTATTTTGGCAATTTTAGCGAATTTTGATTATTTAAAATGAATTATTTTAAATAATAACGACGAGAAATTTATTTTGAATATAATTCGAACGTATATATTTATACGCGTCGTCGTTAGAATATAAATATTTATATATAATTATAAATAGAATTGAAAATGGCGTGGTAGTTCGATAATTCGATTTCAAACTTCAATTGAATGTACCGGGTGCAAAACAATCCGGATTTTAGTGAAACCAAAAACATTAGGATCTAATTGATAATATCTTTCCAACGAATCCGAAAAATCAAAATTTCATAGCGGGAATCAAAAGATATGTCCAGTTGAAAATTCTGAATAGTCGCTATGGAATTCAGGCCCTTAAAAATGGACATTTTGCAAATGACCTCGGATTTCGACGAAACCAGTTTTGTTGGGTCCGTAATGTCAAATTATTATTAGATTCCAATTTTCATAATTTTCTGAATCAATATGTGAGCGTGGCAAAGGAAAATGCGTCTGACCAGTTTCAGTTGATTTTAATCGACTGGAAATTGGCCATTTTTCAAACGGTCTCAGAATTCGACGAAACTAGTTTTGTTAGGACCGTATAGTCAATACGAAGCTAGAAATTATTTTTCTGGAAATTTTCTAGTTAGTATGTGACCCCGGTAAATTGAAACGCGCGTTCAAATTCAATATATAGAGTTATATGTTGATTTTGACGGAAACTGATCGTAACAGTCGAATCAGCTGACGATACATATCCCATTGTGTTCGGAATGGGGGTAATTAGCTATGGACGACAGGCGGTGGGCCTCGTTTCGAAATCGAAATAAAAAGTTACCTTTTTGAAATAATAAAAATAAATATATAATTAAATAAAAACCTAACTTCTCCCTTATACCCCCCCCCCCCCCGATTCAGTTCAGAAATAAAGAAAAAAAAGAAAAAAATAAATAAAAAAACACCGCGATGCCAAAATCGACGACTGGCGCTCACCACCACGCCGGAGCTGGCGCCTCCCTCAGCACCGCCGCCATGGATGGAGCCGCTCACTCTCCAACCCCCTCCCCTTCCTCTCGATTCCCTCTCGCTCCCCTTCTTCTAACCGAAACCCCAATGCCCCACAGCAGAGACCGTCACCGTAGCCCTACCACCGCAGATCTTGAGCGCCGCCAGTCACCATTCCTACCGCCGCGACCCCCCTGGCCAACCAACCTTGACTCCGGCGCCTCCTAACCCATTTCCGACTGTGAGTTCTATATTTAATACAGTTTACTTATTAAAAGTATTGTTTTCTTTTAGATCTTTAATTTATAAAAGGTCAGATTTTTATATAGATAAAGGATCGATTTTATAAACATGAAAAGAGAAGAGTTTTAAACATGAAATGATTTGGTTTTTGAACGATTAAAAAAAATATAAACATAGAAATAGCAGCATAAAAAAAATGATTTTTATGTATATGAAGTCATGATTTTTATAGAAGTGAAATTATGATTCTTTATATATAAGTAGCAAAGAAGAAAAATATAATTTTTATGACGAAGTGGAAATAAAAATATGATTTTTATATTTTTAAAGTAATAAAAATATGATTTTTATATTTTTAAAGTATTAAAAATATAATCTTTACTATATAGAAGATGTAAAAATATGATTTTTGGTTAGGTAGAGAATTAAAAATATAATTTTTACATGATAGGAATATTAAAAATATCATCTTTATATGTGTAGAAAAATAAAAATGAGATTTTTATGAAGATGAAATCTTTAAATTTGAAAGGGCGAAGTCTATGTTTTTATAAAGGCGAAATCTTTATTTTAGAAAAGGCGAAATCTTTATATGGAAAATAGCGTGATAAAAATATAATTTTTATCTATATAACATAGTAGTAAAAATTCGATTTTTATATATTGAATAACGAAGTAAAAATTCGATTTTTACATATGTAGTGGCTACGGGCAACGAAGATGACGAAGAGGCGATAACGATGAAGATTTCTATCAAAGAAGAGTCAAGATGATTGGATAGCTATCTATGAGAATTTCTCACCTTTCAATTTCATTTTCTAGTTATATATATATATATACTAGGATGCAGACGGTGCTTAGTAGCACCCGACACAATCGTCCACAGACCATGGACTTGTTTGTTTGATTGCAAAAATTAGTTAGATCATTTGATTGAAATTGAACTGTGTGGGGAAATGAATGGATTTGATTGATGTGTGAATGGCGTGGTCCTTCACTGGACCGGGGGTAAGGCTAGGCCTTGTCCCGTTTCTAGTATCGTGCCGTTATGCCGCCGAAATTTTCTAAAATATGTTAGAAAAATAAAAATATCATTTTATTTAAAGAATGAACTGAATAGAAATTCATATGTTAAAATAAAATGTTTTATCGTTAAAAATATACCATTTTTAAGGGCCTGAATTCCATAGCGACTATTCAGAATTTTCAACTGGACATATCTTTTGATTCCCGCTATGAAATTTTGATTTTTCGGATTCGTTGGAAAGATATTATCAATTAGATCCTAATGTTTTTGGTTTCACTAAAATCCGGATTGTTTTGCACCCGGTACATTCAATTGAAGTTTGAAATCGAATTATCGAACTACCGCGCCATTTTCAATTCTATTTATAATTATATATAAATATTTATATTCTAACGACGACCCGTATAAATATATACGTTCGAATTATATTCAAAATAAATTTTTCGTCGTTATTATTTAAAATAATTCATTTTAAATAATCAAAATTTGCTAAAATTGCCAAAATAAAAATTTTAAACTGGCCCAGATTTTCGGGTTGTTACAATCTCCCCCACTTAAAACTTTTCGTCCCCGAAAAGGAACAAAGTCGGAAGTGGTTTGATTAATCAACTCTACGTTCGATTCGGCTTCCATTCTCCAACTTTTCAGTTTCTGAGAATTTTCTAAAATTTCAAAAATTTGGCTAACACCCCAAATTTTCGAAAAATTTCGCCATAACCTCCCCTGCAATGGGAGCATCGGGAGATCTCAAATAGCTTCCCCGGTCCTTCAGATCTCAAAAAGAAAAAGAAAAAGAAAAAGCCAAGCGGCTAGCCAATAGGCTCATAAAATCATCATCACCCAAACAAAACAGTAAATTATGGTAAACATGTACCTATTTGTTGGGCAAACAAATTTTATTCTTCGGCTCTAGCCTCCTTGCTATGACCTGTTCAATGTAAGTATATGTATATGCAAGCAAATGCGACCAATTTTCAATATAATTCAATATTTGGTTCAATTAGGCATAATGGTTCAAAATTATCAAACAAATAAACAAACAACACAAACATCAATCAATTAGTGGATTAACGTTTCAAATCCATAATTTTGATATATGTACAAAAAATCATGTTTTTGATGCCAAGTCACAACAAATAAATCTATCTATATAAGTTTTGGTTCTCACACCAGTCTAATGGAAATATATAGATATCACACCTTCGAAACACGAACACAAATTCTGATGATGATCGATCAATCATCAGAATCATCTCCGGGTGTCTAGAATGTGATTCCATATCTATCTAGTATATTAAAACTTCGAATATACGTTCATGACGCGTATATGCAAAATCTTTATATATTGGATTGTCCATATTCAAAAATAAATAAATATTCAAATACGTTTTAAAATGGTTTAAATTTCAAAACAAAATTGTTTTCATTTGAAAAATATACTCTTCGCTCTCGTTCTAGGATACTACTGATCCTATCTCTAACGAGTCATTCTAATTGGATATTACTAATCCAATATCTGATGAATTCTTTCGTTTGGTTCTAATGTGTCTTGTTCTCAAGCTCTGTAAACCAAAGCTCCGATACCAACTGTGAAAACCCGTAACTTCCCCGTGAAGGAAAGTGGCGGATAGTTCGAGAACAAGCCACAACAGAACGCATACAAAAGAACATTTCATTGTATATTACAACAATGCATCAGATTACAAGAATATACAGAGTATAAATGAATAAATATTACACAGAAATATCAGAGATTTAAATTACATTTAAATACATAGCAGCGGAAAATAATACAATACACAACTAGAAGAGATATACGGATACAAAGCTTTCCGGATATCGTTCCAGCTGTAAACCCGGATCCTGTGAATATAAATCTGCAAAACCAAAACTACTAGCTGCCCATGTCAAAATACGGCCACCCAGAGTTTAGGTTAAAACAATAAACTCCAGGTCAGTCATGGGACTGGTGTGAGAACTAAAACAGTTATTATTCTTTATTTTAAAGTTAGGTAAATCAAGGGACCACGCCGCTAACGCGGAACGGGTTTCCTCCCAAGAATACCAGTGCATAAAACAACAGCGCAATGCTAAATAAAGAAAGATGAAGCTATTATAAGACCCAGTTCCCATCACACAATGCAACGCAAGCCGAAGGATAGGGTTTTTACCTTATAATAGCCAAGAATGCTTGATACGTTTAAAACAAATCATTTGATACTACTATAAGTGTATAGTGTATAAAACAACTTCAAATCATAAGTATCAATCATAGGCAGCATGAATGCCCCATACCACTATGTCGCCATATATAGGTTATACAATCAAAATCGCAAAGTCACGTATTTGGAAATTGGGTTTCCATCTATGAACCGAGACAAAAGATAGTCCTCAACCGATTCGAGACTGCCTAGCTCGAGTCTCAGGATCAGAACGCATCGACCCTTGGAGCGACAGGGCCGGTCCACCGATGTGGATTAAAATGCCTGAGCACTACGTTTCGCCGCCCTTTGGGGCGTAAGCGAGCCAACGAATGACTCCATCGGACCCGGATCGTCCGATCTAACCGAGGCGCCTCGCAATAGCAACAACCACATAAGTCAAACTCGTCAGGCGTGTAAAACCACTGACGCCACTTTTAGCTAGGAGGAAACGTAGGCCCTCCCTGAGGTCCTTCTCCCGTTTTTGGTTCATACCGGGTGTGAAACTCGCGAAACAAATGTTACACAAAGCTATGCCACAAAGGCTGTGCTTTGATCATCACCACAAGACTTTGCTTTTCAACAGAAGCCTCGATCAATTGCCACTTAGGCATGCCACACAGGCAATTCACTCCATCCGTTTGATATCCATCAATATATAACCCCTGAGCTCGTACGTCTCAGAGAAGGGCGTTAAGCAAGAGAATAAATTCCCCGCCGCCAAACAGATATATATTTAATAGAGATCAATCGCACGGACTAAAATCCAATGTCAGACACACAGTCCATTTACAAGACTGTTCTAGGTCTGAACGAAACCGGAGGCACCTAGTACCACGCATATCCATCGATCTCCAAGTACGTCTGGACGATCACCAACTGTTTCCATCTTCTTGGGTGTACAGCCCAATCAAGATCATCAGTAATCCCCCAAATGACGTGAAGACCTCCGGTCTTCGACCATCGTCTTCATCTTCGACTTATCGTCGTATCAGTTATTCAGAATGGGATAAACCCGGTCTTTCCGAATAACTCGCGTATATTTTAAATAAGTGTTACACAAACACAACATACGCCTCATTCCAATTCATCAGTCACTAACCGTAAATTAATCAAGAGAATAATTCCCCAAATATTAACCATGAAGGCCGAAACCAACATCAGATCAATATCCAGAAAACCATTCTGCTTGGCTAACCGACAGTTAGTTTCTAAATTTCACATTTATAGGGAAAGGTTCCCATTAATTTTATCCAAGATAAATTTCTTGAATTTATTCTTTAATCTATTTTTGAATATCAATTCAAACTAGTCGGGATTAGCGAACCTTACCGAAGTAATCATTTGTTTTAATTTCCCTATCCCAACCTATTCATCCCATGAAGTAAACTGGTTATACTTCATATCTAACACCACGGTGTTATCGGTAAATTCAATTACCATTTCACGTTCAAATCTAATTAAAGATTTAACTATCGCCTGGAGTAAAACTGGTGATACTCCATTCTCGATCTTTTCAGTCTAATTAAAGATTCATTAAAACTCCACTTAATTTTAATCTTTAACTGGGTTAAAGAATCAGCGTCATTTAAAACACGGTTCACGGTAAACCCAAAATCACCTTCCATTAATTATCGGGTTAAAGAACGAGTGTTATTTAAAAACACTGTTCACGAGAAACCCAAAATATCATTCCATTAATTATCGGGTTAAAGAACAAGTGTTATTTAAAAACACTGTTCACGATAAACCCAAAATATCATTCCATTAATTATCGGGTTAAAGAACAAGTGTTATTTAAAAACACTGTTCACGATAAACCCAAAAATCAATATCAATTCAATTCCAATTAAATATTATTTAATTGGTACACTTCATTAAATCTAAATAAAAAGATTTAATCTTTTCTCAACAGGGTTCAAGAACAGTGTTAATGAAGACACCATTCACGACAAACCCAAATCACATTTGATATTCAATACAAGGCTCTGAATAGAAAATATATCGGCTTATATTCAATATCAAATTCTACGATTAACAAATGTCGTATTGCAAATAACGATATAAATATATATCTTTCAAATTTCCATAACAACACCTGTATAATCACAAATTCCAACATCGAAATATTCCGAAGACAATTTCGATTCAAATCCACTCCAATGCAATCATTGGAAATTCTGGTTATTTTTAAAACCCTTTTTAAATTCAATTTATTTATTTAAAAATAAATAGAATTATAATTCTAGTTCAACTAGTTCATTTCGATAAAAATCTATTTTTATCTTTTCAAATATGGAGTTTTTCATCCCAATTTTTCCCAAATCATTTCTTATGATTTTACACAATTTATTATGATTTTTAATAATTTTATCAAGGCCCGTACAGTCGATTTCCATCAATGGCCATCGAACTGCACTTACAGCGACCTTTTTTAAATTTGATTTGGACGTGCCTCCAAATCCAACCGTTAGATTTCAAATTTCTAATATTCGTTAGAAAGCTCTTTTCGATACGAACCCAACGATTCCGGTTTTAGGAGAATCGGACGGTCGGATCTCCCGTAATGTCCGTTTGAAATAAATGGTCGAAATTCGCGAACTGCCGCGGCGCGGCGCGTTCTATTCAGGCCATTATATTATATATATATAATATATATTTCGTCGATTTCTATTTAAAACGAATTATATAAATAGTTTTAAATTCGTTTTCAAAAGCAATTCCAACTTCCATTTCAATTCAAATCAAAATTGAATTCTTCTTTATAAATTCGTTTTAAAATTCATTTCTATTCAATTCAAATTTCAATTCAATTTGAATTCATTTCAATTTGCTTTCAATTCAATTTGAATTCGTTTTCAATTTAATTCAATTCCAAAGTCGTTTTCTATTCGATTCAATTCTAATTGGTTTTCTATTCGATTCAATTCGTTGTATATTCCATTGAAATCAAATTCGTTATATATTCAAAACAAATTCGATTCGAATTCGTTTTCTATTCAATTTGATTCAAATTGGTTTTCTATTCGATTCAATTCGTTGTATATTCCATTGAAATCAAATTCGTTATATATTCAAAACAAATTCGATTCGAATTCGTTTTCTATTCAATTTGATTCAAATTTCATTTCAAAATATTCGATTTCGAAATCACTTTTAAATATTCATTTTAAAATGAATAAAATCGATATAAATATTATTTATGTCAAAATGGCGTCAATCTAATCAACACGGCTTCATATATTTCTATTTTCAAATATTTCTATTATTAAAATATTTCGTTCAACACATGACCAATCTCAATGGATGAGTACTGTCAACACATGAACCTTTATTTTATATTGATAAAGATGTAAATTTTATTACTAAAATATTTCGTTCAACACATGACCAATCTCAATGGATGAGTACTGTCAACACATGAACCTTTATTTTATATTGATAAAGATGTAAATTTTATTACTAAAATATTTCATTCAACACATGACCAATCTCAATGGATGAGTACTGTCAACACATGAACCTTTATTTTATATTAATAAAGATGTAAATTTTATTACTAAAATATTTCGTTCAACACATGACCAATCTCAATGGATGAGTACTGTCAACACATGAACCTTTATTTTATATTGATAAAGATGTAAATTTTATTATTAAATATTTCGTTCAACACATGACCAATCTCAATGGATGAGTACTGTCAACACATGAACCTTTATTTTATATTGATAAAGATGTAAATTTTATTACTAAATTATTTCGTTCAACACATGACCAATCTCAATGGATGAGTACTGTCAACACATGAACCTTTATTTTATATTGATAAAGATGTAAATTTTATTACTAAAATATTTCGTTCAACACATGACCAATCTCAATGGATGAGTACTGTCAACACATGAACCTTTATTTTATATTGATAAAGATGTAAATTTTATTACTAAAATATTTCGTTCAACACATGACCAATCTCAATGGATGAGTACTGTCAACACATGAACCTTTATTTTATATTGATAAAGATGTAAATTTTATTACTAAAATATTTCGTTCAACACATGACCAATCTCAATGGATGAGTACTGTCAACACATGAACCTTTATTTTATATTATTCTTTATTTTCTAAATTGGAATGAGGCCCAAGCAATCACCATATAATGTTAATTATATGGATTTTCATACATTACACACATATAATAGCATTGAAAAATAATCAACCATCAACCAAAGTGCACTACACTGTATAAGCATCAAATATAGATATCTAACGCTTATAACAGCCTGTCAATCAATCGATCGACATATTTAATCAATCAGGATGAGTGAACTTCAAATTTCATCCCAACACCCGTGTGGGGTTTCAAACAATCAAACACAGATTTTATTTGTGCAGTTGGGCGATGTGTAAAATTTATCGTCCCAATCAATGTCATTCAAATAGGTGTACATAAGCAAACCGTCTGGTTTGTAAATGAATATTTTATTTTATTCACTTCACGTTAAAAATTATATTTTTAACGATAAAACATTTTATTTTAACATATGAATTTCTATTCAGTTCATTCTTTAAATAAAATAATATTTTTATTTTTCTAACATATTTTAGAAAATTTCGGCGGCATAACGGCACGATACTAGAAACGGGACAAGGCCTAGCCTTACCCCCGGTCCAGTGAAGGCCCACGCCATTCACACATCAATCAAATCCATTCATTTCCCCACACAGTTCAATTTCAATCAAATGATCTAACTAATTTTTGCAATCAAACAAACAAGTCCATGGTCTGTGGACGATTGTGTCGAGTGCTACTAAGCACCGTCTGCATCCTAGTATATATATATAACTAGAAAATGAAATTGAAAGGTGAGAAATTCTCACAGATAGCTATCCAATCATCTTGACTCTTCTTTGATAGAAATCTTCATCGTTATCGCCTCTTCGTCATCTTCGTTGCCCGTAGCCACTATATATGTAAAAATCGAATTTTTACTTCGTTATTCAATATATAAAAATCGAATTTTTACTACTATGTTATATAGATAAAAATTATATTTTTATCACGCTATTTTCCATATAAAGATTTCGCCTTTTCTAAAATAAAGATTTCGCCTTTATAAAAACATAGACTTCGCCCTTTCAAATTTAAAGATTTCATCTTCATAAAAATCTCATTTTTATTTTTCTACACATATAAAGATGATATTTTTAATATTCCTATCATGTAAAAATTATATTTTTAATTCTCTACCTAACCAAAAATCATATTTTTACATCTTCTATATAGTAAAGATTATATTTTTAATACATTAAAAATATAAAAATCATATTTTTATTACTTTAAAAATATAAAAATCATATTTTTATTTCCACTTCGTCATAAAAATTATATTTTTCTTCTTTGCTACTTATATATAAAGAATCATAATTTCACTTCTATAAAAATCATGACTTCATATACATAAAAATCATTTTTTTTATGCTGCTATTTCTATGTTTATATTTTTTTTTAATCGTTCAAAAACCAAATCATTTCATGTTTAAAACTCTTCTCTTTTCATGTTTATAAAATCGATCCTTTATCTATATAAAAATCTGACCTTTTATAAATTAAAGATCTAAAAGAAAACAATACTTTTAATAAGTAAACTGTATTAAATATAGAACTCACAGTCGGAAATGGGTTAGGAGGCGCCGGAGTCGAGGTTGGTTGGCCAGGGGGGTCGCGGCGGTAGGAATGGTGACTGGCGGCGCTCAAGATCTGCGGTGGTAGGGCTACGGTGACGGTCTCTGCTGTGGGGCGTTGGGGTTTCGGTTAGAAGAAGGGGAGCGAGAGGGAATCGAGAGGAAGGGGAGGGGGTTGGAGAGTGAGCGGCTCCATCCATGGCGGCGGTGCTGAGGGAGGCGCCAGCTCCGGCGTGGTGGTGAGCGCCAGTCGTCGATTTTGGCATCGCGGTGTTTTTTTCTTTTTTTTTCTTTTTTTTTATTTCTGAACTGAATCGGGGGGGGGGGGGGTATAAGGGAGAAGTTAGGTTTTTATTTAATTATATATTTATTTTTATTATTTCAAAAAGGTAACTTTTTATTTCGATTTCGAAACGAGGCCCACCGCCTGTCGTCCATAGCTAATTACCCCCATTCCGAACACACTGGGATATGTATCGTCAGCTGATTCGACTGTTACGATCAGTTTCCGTCAAAATCAACATATAACTCTATATATTGAATTTGAACGCGCGTTTCAATTTACCGGGGTCACATACTAACTAGAAATTTTCCAGAAAAATAATTTCTAGCTTCGTATTGACTATACGGTCCTAACAAAACTAGTTTCGTCGAATTCTGAGACCGTTTGAAAAATGGCCAATTTCCAGTCGATTAAAATCAACTGAAACTGGTCAGACGCATTTTCCTTTGCCACGCTCACATATTGATTCAGAAAATTATGAAAATTGGAATCTAACAATAATTTGACATCACGGACCCAACAAAACTGGTTTCGTCGAAATCCGAGGTCATTTGCAAAATGTCCATTTTTAAGGGCCTGAATTCCATAGCGACTATTCAGAATTTTCAACTGGACATATCTTTTGATTCCCGCTATGAAATTTTGATTTTTCGGATTCGTTGGAAAGATATTATCAATTAGATCCTAATATTTTTGGTTTCACTAAAATCCGGATTGTTTTGCACCCGGTACATTCAATTGAAGTTTGAAATCGAATTATCGAACTACCGCGCCATTTTCAATTCTATTTATAATTATATATAAATATTTATATTCTAACGACGACGCGTATAAATATATACGTTCGAATTATATTCAAAATAAATTTCTTGTCGTTATTATTTAAAATAATTCATTTTAAATAATCAAAATTCGCTAAAATTGCCAAAATAAAAATTTTAAATGGCCTAGATTTTCGGGTTGTTACGGTGAACAACAGAAACTCCCCTTATTTGAATGCTCCCCCTACAACAGAAACTCCCCATATAACTGTGCATGAGTGAACTGTATGATATGAAACATTATTAAATTTTCAAAATTAATAATATTTATAAAATATTCACTCATAAATCAAAATCTCAACCCATTCTCCCCCTTTTGTTATCATCAAAGAGGAAGAACGTTCATCATAAATCTCAATCAGTCAAACAAAAATCATAATATTCTGAGAACAGGTGGCATATTTCAGATAATGACGGATTTACGAGGAAATTTATATAGACGGGGAGAGTTATAAAAAATATTTCCAATTATTTTCGAAGAATTTTATAAAAAAGAGCACAAAAAAATGACAGATTTGGACTATAATTAATAATTCAACTTAAGTGAGAAAATCGAATAATCTCAAATCCCAATACCTGTCAATCAACAAATCATAATACGTCATACAATTTTAACACATTTCACAGATTAGAAGATGGATTGATAGGTTGGTTTTTATACTCAGAGGAGAATTTCAAATTTATTTCTATTTTTAGCACTTTATTTCCCTTTTTTTTTATTTAAGAGCACACTGACCACGCATAACCAGAGCTTGAATTTTTAAATAGGATCAGTCGCAGCTTAAATTATAAGACGTCTCATAACCATGCATAACTAGAGCTTGGATTTTTAAATGAGGTTAGAGACACTCTTATATATTAATTATATTTTTATCATTTTCATCTTTATAAAGGAAAAACTCCTCGGTATATGAAACCAATATGAATGATAGAAATGTGGTAAGTACAGAAATGGACTGTGAAATAAATTTCTAAATTAATTATATTATGAAATAAGCTAGTCTGTACTGGGATTATTGAAAATTTTCAATTATCACTAATTCTGAATAATAATATGGTCCCATTTCTATTACAAATAATTTTCATTGTTTTAAACACAAGATGATTTTCCTTTTTTTTTTAAAAAAAATAAAAATAAACTCTCCACATTAATATAAAATCGTGATGGATGGCAGACGGGTGATAGATAAAGGAGATGGTCGTGAAATAATTGCCAATTCAAAGATATTATAATAAATATTCAACCATCATGAAAATCCAAATAAAATCTCCTCTTGTTGTGGAATATACTGCAGTCACAATTCATCACAATTTCAAAATCTGATAATAATTTTGATGAATTATAAATACAGTTCAATTTGGATATTGATTTCAATTTCTGAAAGAATAATCAATAAATAATTTTAAAATTGAAAATCAATTACAAGAGGAATTTATACAGATTTATACAAGGGAAAAAATGTGTATGGTGTCTATACAAAGTGAAAATTCAAGACAAATGGATGAAAAAGCTGATACCAATTGTAGTCTCCCTTATCGAGGAATTTATTCACACCCTAGATATCTCAGATTAAAGAAATTTCAAACACAAAGCCCAAGTAGACAAAACTAACAAATTTGGCACATTTATCAGAGCTGCAGACAAGAACAAGCAATTATTTGAAGAAAAGTATCAGAGCAGCGAACAGATCATAAACAAGCAATTACAGAATATTTTCAAAAACAATATCAGATGGGTGAAACAATTATAAGGCACTTCTGATACCACTTGGTGTCTCTATTAATAAATTTTAATCACAAAGATACCGGCGACAAACCAAGATATCACAGTCAGCAGAAATTTAAAGACCAAGCAGATAGTATAACAATTTAGCCAAGCAACAGACAAGTTAAAACGGGTAGTTCTTTGAAAAACAGTATCAGAGCAGCATAACAGAAACAGTTTCAAATCAGACTTGACAAGATGTTGGTCACACAAGATGATTCATGAACCAATGATTAAAAAATACCGTTTCTTTGAAATCATTTGAGGAATATGAAGATTTCAGGATTCAATGAATCGATCACACCAGATTATTAATTTCAGCTTCAAGATATGTGTGAGATTCAATAAATCAATAATTTCAAATGATTTTAAACAAACAGATATTCAAATTAAATTATCATGAAATAACAGTGATTTTTAAAACTTGATTTTCAAATCAAATTTTCACAAAAAATTTAGACAAGCCTAAAAGAAATCTCAGATCATCTATATCAATTTTGAAAGGTATTCATGATCCATAAAATTAAAGTAATTTATTTGAAATCACTTGAATCAAAGTCAAGTTCTGGGATATAATGAATCAGTCACACAAGGTTGATAATTTCAAATTTAGGAGGTGTGTGAGATTCAAAATATCAGAAATTTCAGATGATTTCAAACAAACTAATTTCAACTTTACTAATCATGAATAAAAATGAATTTTAAGATGTATCACAGAGACAAGACATTTCAAAAAAGATATTCAAGCTAATCTGAAAATTACAGGAATTGTCACAACTGATAAATAACAGTGTGCTGTAATGAGCATAATATTTTGAGCTTTTCTAAAAAGAATTAGAATAAAGCTAGAACAGCAAAGGTGTGTGAATTTCCATATAATTTTCAGATCTTCAAAACAATTTAGAATTCAGATTAACAGTGTTCAAGATATAACAAGAATACATCAACACCGTTAGGAATTCAAAAAACAGAAAATGAACTTCAAAACAATTGCAGATAAAAAAATTCAGTATCTGGAAATGATTAAAAGTATCAGAGTTCTATACACACAAAACTAATTTCCAGAAAATCATGAATACTGCAATTCAAGAAGCAAAAAAAATATGGCAGTGATAAATCAAATCAGAATAGACAGAAGAAAGAGATAGAAGGGAGAGGAAGAAGAAATAAACAAAAGAAAAAAAATCAAAACAGAAAATATTTGCAGAGATGAGTTTAGAGATCATACCAGAATCCAGTGTAAATCAAAATCTCTAACTCAATGGTCTTGGCTAAGGGACTATGAATGATTTCAGAAGTATTAAGCAACTTGAATCCAAATCTCTTTTACCTAGCAGTTCCTCAGCCTCCTCCGGTACCTAACAGTTTAGAGAATTGAGTGGTCTAACAAAGGTAGTAAAACCACTCATAGTTGTATTCATATGTTTTGGTACCCGGACTTGTTTATATAACAAACCATTAGAATTAACTTTCGTACCCTTAGGAACCCAAATCTGTTTGAACTTGACGAAGCCCGTTTTATTTTTTGGGATCCAAGAATGTTTAAATGGTTTATTATAAAACGATTTCTCATCACAATTTTGATTCAAAAAACCTTTGAAAATTTTAAAGTTCAAATTTTCAAAGAAGTTCTTTCCAAAACAGTTTGAGAGATTTTTCAAATCATTTGAATTTTGTTTTCCAAAATCATCATTTTTCCCGAAGCCAAGACCAAATTTATTTCCAATAGAAACTTGGTTTTGTAACAGCATATTCAACGATTTTTCCCCATTAGAAAATTTATCCAAAGTTGATTCTAATCGTTGAATTTTGAATTTTAGATCGCTATTTTCTTTTATTGAATTTAAGCAGTTTTTTATAGCGATCTTCTGTTCAGCATTGGACTGTTTCAAAACCAAATTCTTATTTTCAAGCAATTTAATTTTGGCTTGGGATTCGGAAATTTCAAGTTCAAATCGTTTTTGTTTTTCAGATTCAAAATTCTTGGATTTTTCAATCTCATTTTCAAGTTCTTTCAAAACCAAACCACTTTTCACCAAATTTTCATTTTCAGCAATTTCAAATTTGGAATATATAACTGTTTTAAAATTTTCAAATTCCTTTTGCAGAAGGTTATTCAAATTTGATAACTCAGTCTTGTTCTCATTTAAGATCAAAATTTCATCTTCAAACTTTTGAATACTTTTATTGAGATAAACAAGATTGGTTTTCAATTTCAAACAATTTTTGCAAACTGAATTTGAAGAATTTTTAACATATTCAAGTAGTGATTCCAAATCATCAATTTTGCTAGTCAACTCAAAATTCTTAGATTTCAGAGACTTATTTTTCAGTTGGAGTTTATCAACAGATTTCGTTAAATCAAGACACATGTAAACCAGATCTTCATATAAGAAATTCTCTGTTTCAGCATTTGTTGATTCTCCATCATCTGATCCATCCGAAGTTTCATCTACATGACTTGTTAAGCATAGATCTGAATCTGAGTTGTCATCCTGGGGTTTTGAACAGCTGTTGTCAATTGGTCCATATTTTGCATTAAGAGTTCTCCAGATTTCCTGTGCAGATAAACAATGACAGATAAGGTTAAACTGTCCAGTGCTAAGATAATCAAATATAATTTTCATAGCACAAGCATTGAAAGTAATATCTACATCATCAAACCCATTGATAACAACATCCCAACATTTAATATTAACAGATTTTAAATAAAATTCCATTTAGGATTTCCAGTATAAAAAATCTGTTCCATCGAAAATAGTTGGAGATGAACTGGACTGACCCTCTATCGGTTGACAACTAGGATGACCCATGACTCTAGAGTTAATGAAATAACCTGCTCTGATACCACTTGTTGGATCTAGATTAACCCTAGAGGGGGGGAGGTGAATAGGGTTTATCACAGTTGTTAACTGAATTAAAATTCTAATGAGATATATATAATAATAAACAGATCACAGACTATAGCAGAAACAGAAATGCAGAAAATAAATCACACACAAATATACCCAGCTTCGGCAAAACCCTGCCTACTGCTGCATTTCTAAGGTTTCTACTAGGTGATAGAACAGTTCCCGCATACAAGACCATGTACACTCGCAAACCCTGCTCCTATTCTAACCCTACGCTCAAAACCGTAGACTGATCGATATCCCCTCGATCAGATTTCCCGAATTACAACCCTGTAATCCGTAACCTAGATTTTACAGACCTGAAACTGACATTCAACACCCTGACTGATTCCTCTAGAATTTTACAGACTCTAGAAAAAAACTGTTCGACAATTTTTAAAACAAATACAATAAAATAAGCAAGAGAAATTAAAACTAGAAAAACCCTTGGAGCTAAAGTAAAGGGGTCATCCCCTTTTAAACATGGCTTAGCCCTCTTTCACATAACCGACCCATTTGTAATTTCTTTGGTCCGATCTCCTTTTGCTCTGAAGAAAAAATATGGCGGTTGCGATTGAAAACTAGGGTTTCTCAAAAAATTCCCTCAAATCAAATCGACTTTGAACGATGATAGATGGTTCTCTGAAGCTTGAACTCGAGGCTTGCTTTCTGATGATTCGATTTTGACTTCCCTCTTTGGCACTCGATCGAAACCCTAATGAAACGTTGTAAGTGAATTTAAACTTTAATTGCTCTGCCTTTTGATATATTGATGCTTTGGTTTTTGATAAAAAAAATTGCCTGTGATGATGTGGTGTAGTATATATAGGAATTAGGATTCCTATTGCATCTCTGATTTCGATTTAAATGATTTGATCTGAATTTGCGTTGGCTTCCCCTTTTTACTGCTCTCGATTGAAACAGTGGCCTTAAAAAAAAATTCCCTGACTGAAATGTATTTCTTGGAAAAATATTTGTTGCCTTGTAATTCCATTATGGAATTTTAGGAAGTATTTATTTGATGATTCCTTGAATAAAATTTCTGATTTGTTGCCCAAGAAATATTGTGAAGTTTGAAACTACTTCTGGCCGATTTAAAATGTGAGGTTCATTTCTGGAAACATGAATCCAATGTCGAATTGAATTTCTCCCCTTTGTCATAGCAGATTTTGTTTCCCTCTTTGCTGCTTGGATTTAATGCCAAAAACAAATTTGATTGACTCTGATTTTCCATGGTTTCTGAAAAAGTTGGAAGCAGTTTCAAAACTTGTTCTCCTTTCCAAAAGATGATTTTTGGAAAATAAAAAAAACTTTCCCAAAAACAAACATGCACTGATTTGCTTGATTGAACGAGTTGCCAAAAGAAAACACTACATCAAATCTGAAAACTTGATCTGCAGTTTTGCTGCTTTCCTTGATTGAAATATTTCCATGATTTTGCGACTTCCTCTTTTGTCTGTCTCGATTTGAATTGAGCCTTGTTTGAATAAATCCATGATTCATGTGTAGTAAAACTTGTCGTGTGTTATTTTTCCAATAACCCTCTCTGATTCATTTCCAAATATATATTCTGGAATCTTAGTTCATTTGTATGTGCATAATCACCTCCCTGTTGCTCATCATACTTGAGATGTTGCTCCAGATTTGTGCAATGACACTTATGCACCTTCATATGTGTATTTCTAAACCTCATCACTGTTGAGTATACATTTGTGCACTACACATCAATTCTGCACTTGTTACCATTTCATCATGAATATGTGCTTGCTGTTGTTGCTTGCTTCTTTGTGAAGTGCTTGAGTTGTGCTTTTGTGCACCATGAATATGAACTGATTTGAATTTTACCATCTGCACTTCCTTTGTACTAATGCACTGCTTGTATCACCATAAAACCTGGACTTCTTCATTCCTGCACAATGAACTTGAGTTGTGCACATTCTTGGCAACTGTTTTAGTCATGTAATTTATTTCAAACTGAAATGTGTTATGTGTTTATGCCATGCTCGATGCATGTCCATACTATGTGCGTGCTGCTTGAATCATTGGCTTGTAACTTGTTGGGCCACTCTGACCATTCTGAAATGAATTTGTCAATTTACATTCTACTTTGAGTTGATCACCTGAGTTGCACTTGTTGTCCAGTTTGTGCCCATCCATTGCTGTTGGCCACTTGCATCTTGATGTCGGTCCATTCTTATGTGTTGCACCACTGTTCTGATGCTTGAGCTTGCTAGTTTTTTTTGTGTTGTACCATGCAGACTTGTTGTGTACATTTTTTGCTGACTTGTTTGTGTTGCATCCCATGTTGACTTGTCACTTTTACAGTTGTACTTGATCTCGGCCATGGATGTTGAGTTGCTTGTGAATGTTTTAACATCTTTGGCTCGACACTATGGTTGTTGAGTTCACTTGTCCATTTCACTGTGTCGAGCTTGGTCCATGGGACTGCTCCACAGCTGTATACACTGATTGGCGAGGCAGTGCACACGTGTATTTATACACGTGTGTATTTGCAGCCATCAGAAATTTCCTGTCCCTGTACATTTACAAACTAGCTAGACACAGATCAGATCAAGTCATGAAAAATGATGAGAAACACACCAGAAAACTAAGGCAAATAAAAAATTTAAAATTAAAAATTATATTCGCATGTGTTCAGTATTATTTCTATTGCAGTGTACTGTGTGTGTTTTCATTTGTATGACAGGTATGAAGACTGGACTGACTGTATGAAGACTGGATTAACTGTGAAGACTGTGAAGACAGAAGATAGAAAATTTAGAACAAGAACAGTGTCAGTGAATGTCAGTACAAGTGTATGTATATGAATATGAGTCTGTATAACCAAGTGTGAGTGATGTAGAAAGAAACTGTATGTTAAACTGAGTGTGTTGAAAAGTATATCAGTGATATGTACAAATAGTGGAGTACAAAATTTGTACTGTTTAAATTTTGAAATAAAATATTCTATTCAAATAAAATACTGTGTGAATATTTGGAATTTTGTATAGTCGTATTTTATTTAAACAGAAATATTATATTCTTGTCTGAGATGTGATATATGAAACAGTACAGTACAACACATTTATAATTATATATATATTTGGTTGTTATCATCAAACAAAAATCATATAATTGTGTATACAACACGTTCTTTACAACATTCCACACTTAAAGCATTTCTTCTCAGCTTTGGGATTCTTACAATATTTGGAATAATGGACCATCTGCCAACAGTTAAAGCAAGTCACCTCTCCCTTCTGCTTCTTCTAGCCATCCTTTCCCTTCTGTTGTAGTTGGTTCCTCTTCTTATTGTTACCACCCTACCGTGGCTTTGGAGCTTCCTTGGATGCAATAACAACAACTTCCTCTTTTGGAAACAAGCTCTCATGGTGAACAGCTTTTTCCACAAGCTTCTCAAATGAATTGTCAAGGTGTTCCACCAACGGTCTTCCTATGTAGGCATCCAGACCCATAACAAACTTCTCATTCTTCTGATAATGTGTGTCAATGTATGAACAAGCATATCTGGACAAGGCCTCGAAATCAGAACTGTAGTCAAGTACAGGACGACCATTCTGCTTCAATTCCACAAACTTCTTGAATATAGCAGATTTCTGAGCTGTGGAGATAAACTTCGCCTCAAACTTAGCTTGGAATTGCTCCCAGGAAATATCTTCCTCTGGAGCCTCAAGTGTAACTGAATTCCACTATTCCATGGCTCTGCCCTGCAGCTGCCTTGATGCAAGCTTTCTCTTAGTTGCATCATCCAACCCCAAGTCTCTAAAAATACGGACACAAGAATCCATCCACCTCTGAACCTCTTCAGACGGTTCTGTTCCCTTGAATGGATTTCCTCCTAGAGATGTATAATCTTTGCACAACTTCGCAAAATTCACAACCCTAGGCAACTGAACACCAACATCTACTGTGGCTTCCACTGGAGTGGGTACCCTTTGCATGAATGCCTCCGTCGTGGCTTCAAACATGGTTGGGTAATCTGGTGCACCGCCATTTCCCCCTCCACTCATAGTCTCCTACCTAACAGTATGTCTTGAAGTACGTCGACTCATTCTAGGTCTGCAAATTAGAATGATTAGCTACTTTTAAGAAAAATTGCTAAAGAAGTACAAACGCTATTATACTCTATAATATCATATAGTATACATCCAACCGAAGTCTACAAATATGTCTCTCATACGTGATTACATCTTCGAACTTTGGCTAAAATCGTTAATCAGAGCTCTGATAGCAAATGTGACGACCGCCCATAACCCCTGCACTAAACAAGAGGAATAACGAACTGAAATGTGTCCCAGGCAGCTATGGACAATCATCAAGGTAAGTTAATAATCGTGAAACCTGTTGTAGAACTCACAATGCAAGGATAAAATATAATAGAACATATACAACAGGTATTATTAGTGAAGCAGAAAACACCAAACTTTCATAACAACTAGAAAGTAATATCCATACACTTGGATTACAACAATAGTGTTTATACAATTTTTCCTCACTACAGCACTCAGAGTCAAAATATCAAACAGCGGAAACAAAGGTACTAGATAGTAATACAGATAATACGCCAGCCTCTAGTTCGTCACCGAACTGCAACGTCGTCCTCATCAATATATCACCTATCACCTGCTACCTAGCCTGCCCATCCAACAATCGGATGAACATCCCAAGGTAATAAGAGGAAAACATAAAACATTGAGTCAGACAACAGTCTTAGTGAGAGATAAAACAGCTAACAAACTTCATCAATAAAGTATATGAAAATGGATAAATAAACGAACTAATCTACCGACAACCCCAGAGTAGAACTCAACTCCCGTTTTCCCCACATCAGACAGTGATAACCTTTACATCAAACATTTCAACCATTCAACCATAGAAACCAGAATAACCACTCATTCATGGCAATCAAAAACAACCATCAATAGCACTCATAGCATCCAAATTTTTAGATCTCACGTAAACCATCCTAATCGAATTCAACATCCCTCAAGAACAAGACCCAGAGGCCTAAACCAATATCAGACAAGCGCCCAAGAAACAACTCCTTCAAAGTTGGATAACCTATGTGAGATGATACAAACAAAACATCCAGCATGCATGATAGACTCTGGCTATGACCGGCCAAACACCTTGCCGTCCGTCAAGGGCCAATGGTAAACCCGGTTCTAGCTAAAGACCCACACACCATACAATGAAATGTGTCTAGGCCATACACGACGCCTAAGGTACTCGACCATACGACGAAATTGTGTAACCCCTGCTTTGAGCCTGCTAGAACCTACGATAACGATAATTCCTCGGCCTTCGGTATCTCTAGTCGTCATCGACGGCAACCATCCCACCATTTTCGATAAGCTCAGAACACTTTTGAGTTGTCTTCACACCCATTGCATTCGACTAGCAACGAGCACTTCACATCACTTCGACATTCCCCATTGAATTCACTTCGAATTTATCACCAGTCCTGAACCAAAGAGAATCAACAACATAAGGTTCGATATCAATCCATAACATTCAACAAATCGCCACGGAAACAAGATACAACATTTCTACCATCAACGATGGCATTTAAAAGCGCTACCATAGCCTTAAACGCACACATCAACCACTCCATGTGCAAAACTGGCTACTCTATGCTCGACTGGCCACTCCGTGTGTACGACTGGCCACTCTATGCTCGACCGACCACTCCATGCTCGACCGACCACTCCATGGGAAAAACTGGCCACTCCATTCTCGACCGACCACTCCTTGTGCACGACTGGCCAATCCATGCTTGACCGACCACTCCATGTGCAAGACTGGCCACTCTATTCTCGACCGATAACTCCATGCTCGACTGACTACTCCATGTGCACGACTGGCCAATCCATGCTCTAGAAAACTGCCCCATCCATAAAACTGCCTTGTACATAAAACTGCCCATTCCATAAAACTACCCTGTCCATAAAACTGCCATGTCCATAAAACTGCTCAGTCCATTTCATCACCGAATTCCACCAAAATTTCGTCAAACGACAAGATTAACGATATCTACTCAACCAATCCATCTAATTCATCCACAGCCATGATATAGAATCACTAACAACTCGAATACGACAATTTTCACCAAAATTATGAAAACTTTACCAAAATCATGATAAATGATTATATGAACTAAATTATGGATCTAACTTGCATAAGCATATGAAAATATATGAAAATTACCGGTTTTAAGTTGCTAAATTAGATCCTATGGCGATTCATAAACTTACCATGATGTAGATCTAAGGAAAATGACTTGAAAATGATGAAACTAAGATCATAGAACTCAAATACTTGATTGCATCCGCGTGAGAGATGCATATCACTCACCAATCCACCAAAACAACCCAAAATGATTGAAATACGATTTCGGACAGCAAAGAATTCGATCTAAACTCTTCAATTTAATGATCTCCCCTTTGGCATGATGTAGATCTAGCTTTCAACGTTGTAGATATTCGATTCTCTAATGTAGATCTCGAATTTTAATGGTGGAAAAGTGTAGGAGAATGGAAAAATAGAGGATCACAAGCTCCTCCAAATGAGAGAATGGAGAAAGCAAACTATTCTCCATACCTCCCACCCTCTATTTATAGCCTCCACTGGGCCACTAATGGGCTTCCCCAAATCATCCCATTAAGGCTCTAAAACATGAATAGGCAACTATAAAACCTTAAAACAATGATTCCTCCCAAACCACTGAACCAAATCTTTAATGTGACCACTCTACAGAAAGGGAATCATCATTTCCTTTCCAATGGCACTGGTCTCAACACCTGATTCGATCTGAATCGAAATTATGCCATGTACAAGAATGACAAGGGTAAAATTGTCACAAATAAAATTGGTAAAAATTATGTACATGTTTCGCATCCCCATAAACAACATATCAAAATGTGAGAATGATCCAACCCTAAGGGAAAAAATAAAAATATTTTACGATCTTTCGATACGTAAAATGCGGGCAGTTACACATGCTCTTCATAACAAAATCGCTAATCGCACTATGGGGTTAATCGGGGTTGGCCGAATACTCAAATTTGAAATATTTCTAATTCTTAGTCGTTTTAAAACCTATAAATAGCCCCATGACTAACTCATCGTCAAAATAATTTAATGTCGAGTTAGCGAAAGAAAAATAAAAAAGAAAATCGAATACGTTGTCTCACTAATCCTAATTTATTTATTCCTCCGATCGTCTAAACCTAAGCTCTGATACCAAATGTACACACTTTTCCAGTCTTGAATTTCGAAAAAAAATCGAAATTCAAACCCATCTAATCACGAAGAGTATTAATCTGGTACCTGTAATCAATGAGCATGAGCATAATCAAAGTAAAATAAAACTAACTCACAACGGAAATAAAATAAGATAATAAATACTGATTAAGGCGACTATCTTAAGGCATATCATCACATCGATATTGAGCATGAGAGAAGAAGAACCGAAACCAAACATGAACACTTGCTAAGACCTATTTTCCTCGAGATAAACCTGAGAGTAGTTATGAGGAAGGGGGGTCAAAACAACAAGTCCTGGTGAGAAGAAAGATGTATAACACTGTCTAGAATACATAAATGCACTCTGTTTGGTCAAAAACAAAGAATATATCTAACAAGGCTTGTAAGTCTAACATAACCTTGTAAAGATTTACGCATGATGACAAACTACCATACCCGAGGCAGTATCCCAAACACAACGACTTAGCAATACCGAGATAGAACGTTTACGCATAATTACGAAGTCTTTAAACCATCACTCAACCAATTACTAAAAAGTAAGAGGTGGGCTCCCAACTATTCACTATTCATACGGAGGTTAATAATTTATATATTGCCATTTAATACCTCACTATCAATGGTAGATAAGGATGGATCCTTTCGATCACTTAAGACCCAAGGCGGACCCATCAGTGACTTAATACATTTCTCGATGGTTTACTCTACATTAATATAAAGTAGAGGACACTAGCTATAAGTCCTACTAATTTAAGGCTTCTGTGATTCACGCATATACCCATTCCCCACATAATGTGAGAGATAGTAAGCAGTCACTTATCACCTACAGGATAGGTAAGTGACTTTTCACCATTTAAGAACTTCCCCTGGTGGACCCATATGTTACTATCTTGCTGACCTTATTGGATAATTCCTCGAATCACTTAATACTTCTCGCGGGATAGGCAAACCTATGGTACCTACGTAGTGGTCATTTAATACCTAATCTCAAGGAGGACCCTCAACCTAGTCACTTGATACCTAGAGGAAGCGGACCTTCGCAGGGATTACCAATCTAGTACCCAACAGCCATTTAATACTTCGTACTATGGAGAGGTGAGCAACGCGATCACTTAATACCCTTTTTAACAATGGGTCTAACTACTTAATATCTTTATCCTAAAGAAGGTTCACACTTATAGATAATTTACTTTCTAAGGTTTCCTCTTTTAGGACGGGGGGCGTGTCTTACAGCCACTTAATACCTCACATTTGAGATAAACCTTATTTAAGGAAATTGTTAACGATATTTTTCGTCAACACCGGAGATAGGTCTACAGAAGAGGACCTAAGGAAAAAACAGGGTTATTTGGTTTCCATGAGCTTAAGTTAGTTCACCGCTTCCTAGATATCAAGGTCTAAAGTCCACAAGATTAGTTAATCTTCCCTCAAAGGGGTGAGCATCACGCTTAAGTGACTTAAGAACTAACAATTTTCTTGGGACAAGGGTTCCTTAAGCACAACACTCGGTAGAAAGCTAAATGGCTCTTAGGAAGGGGTTTTGTAATACATTTGCGGAAGGGTTCAAACTTGAATAGGAAACCATGATCATGTAGAAAGCATAAGGTATGTTTTGTAGGAAATAACTAAGAAAACTCATAAGTACTTCATTAGAAATGTGCTAAGTGTTGATCTGCTCTTTATTAATCTTTGATTTGGAGTACATGAGTAATTACAATATAAATCCCCAAATCGGTTTAGAAATTAAGGTTTACTCTAGAAGAAAAGAGTACAAGAATGAGAAATAAGAATTTGGCCTCGAAAACGAGACCCCTGGGGTCTTATTTATAGACAAATTGGGGCCTCTTTTGCCATTGGGCCAGTAGAAGCCACTATCGACCGCTTTTCCTTTCAGTTCCGGTCACTTTGGCTCTTGGCCACTCTTTTAGCTTTGCTTATTGCTTTTTAGGGTATCGATCTTGACTCTCGGAAGGAGGGTCTAGGCTTTTGGAGCTTTTCTCTGATGTTATTTTACTTTGTATTAATACCAAGCCAGTTGGTATGGATAGCTTTGGGAAAGGCTTTTATCTTCGGCTATGGGCTTCCAGTCATGAGCTCTCGGTCTTGTTACTAATTCTTCATGATATTTGCCTTCATGCTTCGAATGTATGGTTATGGGACCCGCCACCCCTTTTGGTGTCGATACTAAGTGAATTGGTGTGGATAGCTTGTCTCTTTTAGAAAGTTGGGTTTGCTTTCAATAGTCCTCCGGGTTAGGTTTCTGTCTTCTAGAAGGAATGCATACGGAGTTTAATTAGTAACCTCCTAAAACTGCCTTTCGGTGGTCAACCGTTTTTTAGTCCTGGCAACTAGCTTCCGGAAGCCTCCTCTTTCCTTACACACTTCCATTCCTCCTTGTAATGACATTAAGAAAGTTAATGCCTATACCTATTTCGCTTTACTTGGCTTTCGGTTATAGGTTCCCTTTGGACTTGAGCTTATGTTGACTACTTTGTGTGTCGAGGCTACCCTGTAGGTATTCTCCCCTTTTCATCAGCTTCGGGCTACTCTCCTTACTAATGGTGACGGTTGCCTTGCTTTCGGGTTGTTCTCTTATACAAGTGAAGGTTCGTTACCCCTTCACCGATAGCCCGTCTCAGTGTTAATTTTGGTAGTAACATTTGCCCCCGTTTTGTGAAAGAGGTAATTTCGACTTTTCAAGTCAAACCTTTGACTTTCTTTTGGTGTATCAAATCCTTGTCTCTTGGCATCCTTCAATCAGACCAGTTGATGGGTTCCTATTTGTACGGCTTGGATTTACAAGACAAATTGATATAAATGCTTCTCCTTCTTCGTCTCCATCCTTTATCTGCAAATTAAGTGCTCAAGCCAGATTATCATTTTCCAAGAATTACTCGAGCATTTTCATAGAATTTCAAATTCGATTCTTTGTAAGTATCTTTATTCCTATTATAGGTAGGAATCTAAATTATGCAATTGATTAGGAAATTGTTCAGGATTTGACATACTTAATGCGAATTAAACAACGATGATACCTTAAACAATAATTAGTGGCCAATATGATGGGTTATCTATTCACCCAAATGCACCCCTTTTTGGGGTTTGATATGCAAAACTTATCATGTAAAAGGTTAATTTTATCATGATGTAAGATGCTATTCTTTCGATATGAGTTAATTCAATCGCCATTACTGCCAATTCATTTTTCTTCCGGCTTTATTGACACCGGCATTTGTATATACTTAGCTTCCGCCTCAGGGGTGTCGGGTTAGCTTGAAAGTGTGACCAACAGGCTTTCCTTTTTTTAGTTCGTGTGTCGGTAAAGTCTGTAAACTTAACATCAGGATATCTCGAACTTGATTTTGCTCGTATCGGGTTTGAGAACTAATTAGGCTCTTGTTGATAATATTGAATTATTTGGTTTCGTTTGAGCCACTATTGGACATCATTGGTAGTTTAAATTTTCTGGCATCTGCCTCTCGTTCTTTAAACTTTGATGTCCGATAATTAATTTTATCATCACCAATGGCCTGATCATTTCTAAGTGAATGTAAATTATGTGTAAACCTTTCTAAGGTCAATACTTGGGATCAACTTGATATATGACAAATTAAACCATCGATATTAGCAAGTTGTACTGATGTTTATCATTTTACGGATGTTATATGCATATTTATGCAAAAGGAATGTAGTGTTAACACATATGTTATGAAATGATATCACCTGGAAGCATCATGTCTAGTAAAAAGAGTCCTATTAAGCCAAAGTCCAAGGGTTCCAGTACTCCACGAACCAAGGAGGAGTGTACTTTAAAGCCTTACTTAATCACCTTTCAAGACAAGGTGAAGACCATTCTCAACAGCTTTGGAATATCTGGCGTAGATGCTATTGCGGCTACTGCTCAAGGTACTATCCAAGACCCTCCAAAGGGGTACTTTGCATATTCAGCGAACCACATTTGGCACGGGGATTTCCTTCCTTTCCCACTTTTCATGCATAGGCTTTTGTGTGATATGGGGGTTGCTCTAATCCAATTCTCACCCAATACCTACACCCTACTTCTATGCTTAGAGGTTTTAGCACTTGCATCAAATCAAGCCTCTCTTAGCCCCAAACTCATTCGTCACATGACATGATTCTCCAAGAGCGCAGAGTCGCCCATTTGGCGTGCAAATCCCATAAAGAGGTTGATAAGCGAAAACATTAGCAAGATTAAGTCCTGGGAAGATTGATTCTTTTACGTTAGGTGCCCCTTGGTATATCAGGGAAATTCGTCGAACTTGGTAAGTTTCTTATCTTTTGAAAGTAATTATATTATCTTCGTATTTCTTGTTTAACCCTTGTTTTTACAGAGATCCTTCTTCTAAAAACAACTTTATCGAAAGAGGAGATTCAAGTCGTTGAAGCTATCTTAAAAGGGCCAGAGGAGTTAGGACGTCGGTCATCCCTACTTATTGTTGACAGGCTTCGCCCAAAAGACTGAAGCATGACAAGTAGGTACACTATTCCGAAGTTGTTATTACAATGACTAGAACACAGACAACTTCTGACCCTGCAATTTCCGATGTTGATAAGGTTATTGATATTGATCATTCTCCCGACATTTTTCTAAGGAACAAAACTATAAGAAATTCTGCATCACCTGGCTTTCCTATGGAACTTGATGCTAGAGATCACAACTCATTTACAACCTCCCCTTCTCAACATGTTATTCCTCCTGTTCCGCCTCTATCGGTTTTGGACTTTGATAAGCTTGTGAATCTTGCCCTTTCGTCTGCCGAGGTTGCTAACATTTCACAACCTTCTTGTCTCCAAACTTAGAGGATTTTACTGACGACAGATTAGAGATGAACTTTTGGTATAAGTTTATTCTCCTTAGCTTCTTTTCGCTATGTTACCTTCATATAGAGGCTTACTTATCTCTTTTTTGCTATATTTCAGGTGACAAAAGGATGGTTTTTGTCTAGGGTAATGGCCTCTTCATCTTTTTCTGAGAACACCACCCTTGGGGAGGAAAATGAGGGTTTGAAAGCTAAGGTTGACACCTTATCACAGGAGAAGGCAGAGAGCGATAGTGAATGCAGAAAATTGAAGGCCTTACTAGAAGAGGAGAGGAAGGCTAAGGACAACTTATCAGAGCAGGCTGAGAACCTTAAGAGTGAGAAGACGGAGATGGCAGCCGACCATGCCATCGAATTGGAGAAGATGAACAACAAGCTTTCTGCTGCGAAACGAATAATTTACGAAGCCAATAATAGGAAATATGACTTCCTTGTTATGGAATACTGCAAGGACGCTCTTTTCCTTGCTTCCAATAATCATAAAAAGATTTCAGGGATTTATTTTACTTCAGTGCATCCCTCCATTAGGAGTAGAGTTTTGGAAAGGATTAAGCTGGCTAAGTGAGAAGGTAAAGCTCCACAGAAGGACAAGATAAAGCCCGAGTTTTTTTCCTGTTTATTGAGGAGCTTCCTGAAGATTTTGACAATGAAGAAGAAGAAGACACAATTGTTGACGAAGGGATAAGAGGTGATGAAAATTAGCAGGATGAGTATGGCATAGATGGTGGAGACTCTTCTTCTGATGTTGTAGGGATACTTGATTCTGAGGGAACCAACATTAACTCCCTGAGCACCTCGTCTGATCGAGACCTAATTGAAGCCCCTTCCAAGGGGGATGATTCTTCCAAGCCAAGGGATATAGGAATTTTTTCTCAACTCGATATCCTTGCTACATAAGTATGGCTTTCACTCTCGAAATGTTTTCTTCACTCTTGAGTTTGTATCAATAATTGGCTTCCTCATATTGCGACAGCCCCTTGCTTCCCCAAAGGTGTAAGTCACAGTAATGCTTTATATTCATCGCCTTTAGCTTCAAAGGGTTTTCAAAAGAGCTCGCTTTATAAACCTGGGAAAAATCATCTAGTAGAAAAGCTTATATGCGTTTGCATAAGATACTTTTAACTTCTTCGTGACTTATGGTCCAATTTTTGATAATATTTATTATCAGTTGTATTGTATTAATGTATAATGTGGACGGTATGCGCACTAACTAGTAAACTTGTACTATCATGATCATGTGGATGTGTATATTTGTTGAAACGATTCAGGACTTTTATGGTAGAAGTTTATGTAGTTGTTTTCCTTTGATAAGTATGATGTTACTAGTGCCATTGTTTGATAATTAGATTTTACGCATCATTATATCTCATCTCATCTATGGGTAGAAGGACCAATTCCAGACCCCTTCCTCTCAATTTAGGGAAGAACCCTCGATAGTGGCAGGTCGCAAAGATATTTTCGAGGATGCCCCCCTTTCGAAGTGGAAAAGGATGTACTATCTCCAAAAGATAACCAACAGGAACCTTACGGAACAAGTATCCTTTTTGGATAACCAACTCAAAGAGAAAGATAAGGCCATCTACAAGTTGCAATGCCAACTAAAGGTTGGTACTTCTACTGGTTCAGATGCGGAGATTTGTAGATTGCTTCATCGAATTGATGAGCTAGAAACTGAATTGACGAAAACAAAGGCATGTTATGCCTCTCTAGAATTTACTTGAAAGAATCCTGGATCGGATTAACGGTCTCGGCTTCCAGGAATTTTTGTGTGTGTCAAATGTGATACAACACTCGCGTGTCTTCAATATAGAACTCTTAAAATGGTAGTTATGTGTATGCAGCAACTTATGAAATAGTTTTATAAACAAGTTTGTATATTGTGTGGACATCGCCTGATATGTGATATTCTTCCTTGGTTAGGGACGTTCCATTTTCAGAGTCTTATCGTACCATTCTACATAAATTTAACACACTCTATTAGGTGTCAGCTCGTAAGGCGCATATGATGCATCGCCTGCTCTTTGTTGAAATCAATAACATCATGATATTGAATGCATGATGAGATAACAATCCTATTTATATTTTTCTGCACTAATAAAAGTCTCTAAGTGTAATAGGTATTCCCAGGAGACCTCCCTCTACGGGGTTTTCAAGGAAAGTGTAACCTTTGTCCCACGGTTATATTGATGTAACTTAAAATACTTACTTGATCTCTCCCCTGAATTTATGTACTAGCGTAGTGTGGTTTTTGTATCGTGTATGCATTTGACATAGTGAATAATGAGTTGATGTATGTACGAGTTAAGAAAATCTCCCTGAGTAAGATGGAAGATTGCAATCTCCTTTGAAGGGTCTTGTATAGCGGGCTCAAGCCATTGCCTTGAGTGTTGGGAATAGATTCCTTCCTCAAACATTTGTACCTTGTGTCCCAAATTAGGGTATCAAAGATAGATTCCAGGAACTCTCCTTTCGGTAACGATAGGGCTTTGCTCCATATTCTGGACTAGGGTATGAGACCAAAAACCCATTTTTAGCAATAATAGAAGTCTTAAACCAACCTAGATTTAGGTTAGTAAGAAGACCCAATATCCCTTTTTGGTAATAATTGAAATTTAGAACCGACCCAGATTTAGGTATTTAGGATAGGACCAGAAATTCACTTACTACAATAATTGAGATCCGAACCACCCCAGATTTAGGTATTAAAATAGGACCGAAAATCCACTTCTGGCAATAGTTTCATTACCTCTTTTTGGGTTTAATTTATGAAGCAGAGGGCATACGTGCTTCATAAGCCATTCCCTGGGCTTTTGATTACCAAAGTAGAGGGTACGTGCTTTATTGGCCACTCTCTGGGCCTGTGTGTCCGGTGGGCTTGGCTAACTTATCCACAAGTAGGGCCCAAGGACTTACCCGACCTCACTCCAAGAGGTGCCTTGTCCTGACCAACACAGGCGATGATAAGGTCTTAGATGCTTAAACCGAGCCACTATTGACGTGGAATTAAGGCTTAGTCTTTTGATGCTCTATCCTGGCCATCGTAGGCGGCGATAGAGGCTTACACTCCACCCCCTCCAAGGGGTGCCTTATCATGGTCATCGTAGGCGGTGGTAAGGGTTTGAGTTCCCTTCTGCGGGTAACGCGGAACGTAAGAAGAGGTAGGACGTGCTCTTCTGCGAGCAGAGGTTAGACGTGCTTAGTTCATAGCAAAGGCATGGCGTACTCTTCTGCGAGCAGAGGCAGGGCGTGCTAATTAGACGCTCCGTCCCGACCATGTCTGGTGTGGATCGGAGGCTTACGCTTTTGATGCTTTAACCTGGTCTTTTCTGATTCAGGCACGGAGAAAGGCTTACACATCACCGCCCCTCCAGGGGGTACTTTGCCCTGGCCAACTCGACGGTGACAAGTGTTTTTATCCATTTGTGATTTGACCCACGTTGAGTCATTTCGAGTTCTTGAGTGGGTTTCCATACCCTTAGTTATGTGGATAATCCTAGGATTCTTTATCGAACTTAGTTTGATCCTTTTACAAAGTTTTGCAGTTGTCCTTGATTTAGGAATTTGATGATCATCCCTTTGAGAATTCTGCAATGGTAGTTTCATGTCCATTCATCATATGATAATGATAGTAGGACCCTCCTAATTTCCTTTCTTACTTGGGCTTCTTCTTTGTGGAGGGCCAATAGTTGAGTTCATATCTGGTTAGGAAATAAATGTTTTCCATTGAGGTAGTAAGGTGGCATCCCTCTGACATTCTTGGCATAATGTCCTTTCCTTGTCGTTGGAGTTTAGCCCTTTTATTAATAAATCCTGTAGCTTTATCCATATCCTTGTTTCTTCTTTTCAAGGTGTCTTGAGACTGAAGAATTATTCTTTTAGTCCATTTGGAAGCAAAGTGGTTAAAATCCTTCATTATTTTTTGTTCGAAACCATTCCTTTGGTTTGTTCATGGATAGCTTTCCTTATATGAGAGAAGGGGTCAGACTCCTTTGATGTAGAACCACTTAGAGTGAAGATTGGTGCTCGCCCTATGTAGGAAGGCTTGTCACTCCAATGTTTAGATTGTATTTCTTTACTTCCTTTTTCCATTTGATTATTTGCAAGGCTTTCATTCTTAACCTTTGTTCTTCCGTCACTCTTGGGTCAGTAGTACCTGACATAGACATTTGAGATCCAGAAGACTCTTGTTGGAACCTTCTGCCCATAATCATACTTCTTCAAAGCCTAGTCCAATCCAGGATGGAACAACACAGTTAGATATGTAGCTGTTAACCACAAGGTCGGAGGTTCAAGACCTCCTTCTAGCGCTAAAATGTTAACGATATTTTTTGTTAACCCCGGAGATAGGTCTACGGAAGTGGACCTAAGGGGAAAACGGGGTTATTTAGTTTCCACGAGCTTGAGTTAGTCCACTGTTTCCTAGTCTAAAGTTTGAAAGATTAGTTACCCTTCCCTCAAAGGGGTGAGCATCATGCTTAAGCGACTTAAGAACCAACAATTATCTTGGGACAAGGGTTCCTTAAGCACAACACTCGGTAGAAAGCTAAATGGTTTATAGGAAGGGGTTTTGTAATAACTTTGCGGAAGGGTTCAAACTTGAGTAGGAAACCGTGACCATGTAGGAAACATAAGGTATGTTGTGTAGGAAATAACTAAGAAAACTCGTAAGTAGTTCATAAGAAATGTTCTAAGTGTTGATCCACTCTTTATTGATCTTTGATTCGGAGTACATAAGTAATTACAATAAAAATCCCTAAATCGATTTAGAAATTAGGGTTTACTCTAGAAGAAATGAGAATTAGACCCCGAAAATGAGACCCCTAGGGTCTTTTTATAGACAAATTGGGGCCCTTTTTTCCATTGGGTCAGCAGATGCCTCTGTCGGCCGCTTTTCCTTCCAGTTCCGGTCACTTCGGCTCTCGTTCGCTCTTTTGGCTTTGCTTATTGCTTTTTAGGGTACCTATCTTTGTTCTCGGAAGGACGGTCTCAACTTTTGGAGTTTTTCTCTGATGTTATTTTACTTTCTTTGTATCAATACCAAACCTGTTGGTACGGATAGCTTTGGGTAAGGCTTTTATCTTCCGGCTATGGGCTTCCGGTCATGAGCTCTCGGTCCTATTACTAATTCTTCATGATATTTACCATCATGCTTCGAATGTATGGTTATGGGATCCACCACCACTTTTGGTATAGATAATAAGTGAATTAGTGTGGATAGCTTGTCTCTTTTAGAAAGTTGGGTTTGATTTCAATAGTCCTCCGGGTTAGGTTTCGGTCTTCTGGAAGGAATGCTTACGGAATGTAATTAGTAACCTCCCGAAACTGACTTTCGGTGATCAACCATTCTTTTTAGCCCTGGAACCTAGCTTTCGGAAGACTCCTCTTTCCTTCCATACTTCCGTTCCTCCTTGTATCGACATTAAGCAAGTTAATGCCGATATCCCTTTCGCTTTCCTTAACTTCCGGTTATATGTTCCCTTTGGACTTGAGCTTCTGTTGACTACTTTGTGTGTCAGGGCAATCTTGTCGGTATTCTCACTTTTTCATCAGCTTTAGGCTTCTCTCCTTACTGATGGTGACGGTTGCCTTACTTTCAGATTGTTCTTTTGTGCAAGTGACGGTTCGTTACCCCTTCATCGATAACCCATCTCGGTGTTAATTTTTGGTAGTAATAGAAATAATCCTCGCTATGCACATAACTAGAGTCACGTAATTAACTATCGTTACAGGTTCCTATGGTTAATGATTTCTCACATTAGTTGAACATATGTACGATTGTTGGAAAGTGCGGACTTCTAACGAATAAGGTAACTGATCGTGCATCATTAACCTACTAAGCCCAATTCCTATTCTTAATTATATTAAAGCTAGATTAATCAGAAATAAATAAGGAAAACTTATAACTTCCTACCCTAGGATGTTTATTCTTTAACTTCCTTATTGTACTTAGCATTTACCACGCCAATCAATCCCCATTAATATCCCCTTTACTATTATTAATAAGGGTTCCTGCCATTAATGACACTGACGATCATATTTTCCAAAGGCACTAATTAACCCATTAATTACCATTGATTTGAATTAATGCTGCTTTATGAACCTAATAGTCATATTTCCTAAGGCATTAGATATCCTTTTTATATTAGTCCCATTTTAAATTCTAATATATCCATTGTGTTTATTTTATTTATGACCTTATTTATAGCAAATCAAATTCATTAATTGCTACAAAACTGTCATAATACCTATTTTGGTTTATTATGGATTATATATCTATATACATTTCCATAGAAATGGAAACTATTTAAACATACAACCATAACAACATTTATTATAATAATATATTTGCGTTATTTATGTAGATTCGGACGGATATGCATGTGCGTGTGTATATATATACACATACATTTAAGCGCATTAACATAATTACAGTGTTTTATTTTATTATTATTAACCGTTTATGTTTTGGTCTAAACTAACGACCAAAACAAACCTTTTTATGTTTAATATTGTTTAAGATTGCAAATCTTATAAAAAGGTTGATAACTGCAGTTATTGTAAAGTTGACAAAAATAAAAAAGGAGAAGATATAAAAATATTTCAAATTACAAGAGATAAGAAATATATATTTTTGGAATGGTTGTTGTAAACTATGTACAAATATACGTAAATATACACATCCCTTCCTAATTGTTTTGTACGTATTTCTTGCTAATTTGAAATAATGTTCTTTTTATTAAAAAGAACAAAAATGGCATTTCTACAATAACCAAGTAAAACCCCAACAACATCAAACATAAATAGGCATAATCTTTTAATCTAAATTTACATAAACCTCAAATTAACACCAAACCTAATAATCTGGAATAAAACTACTAATTTGACAATGATTTTTAGGATTAATTTTCAAATTCAAGGTGTATACAATATCCACAACAATTGTATGAAAAATTGTAGGAAATATAATTTAATTAATCAAAAAGGCCTACAAACTCAATATTCAAACCATAACCTATTATTTCAAATTTGATTAAAAAAAAGTCAACAAATTTGATAAACTTTTAGACTTACATTTCAGATCTATTACAAACGAACTAAATAGGTTATTATAAACGATGTATAAAATTTTCCAACTCACCTGAAGCTATCGAAATCTGAATCTGAATAAACCTTTAGGTCTGCAGTTTCCAAATTCTTATAGATCTACAATTATTATAAAAAGAGGATTCTTTCAGATTTGTAGATTTGCAAGAAAATAGGAAAGAGGGAAGAAACCTAAATGGAAGAAAAGCCTAAATGCAATACCACCTCCTTTGCACACAAATATGATTATAATCTTCTTCAATCTATTTTTTTATTATATATATTTAGGCTTGATTTAGAAGAGCTTTAGAAGAAGAGGAAAATGACAGAGCTTTGTTGCTACCTTTAGAATTGTGTGCAAAAGGATTGGGTCTAACCCTTTATTTATAGGGATTAGAATGGACCTAAACCATTGGATTAGTTTTAATTAAGATCCCTTCATATATTTAAATAATTTATAAAACAAAACCCTAGCCGCCATAGCACCTGGCTCGATCCATGTCGAACCGGAAATCGACCGTCTGTCGACCTCCCCGGTCGACAGCTTGGTTCGACCGGGCTATGGTATGGGCGTGGGTTAAGGTAATTAATTAGTACCTTATATACTTCATTCCTATTTATTCATTTTCCATCTATTTTCGTATTTCGTCTGTAACTTTTTCATATGGACTCCGTTTGCGAAGTTCCAAACATGAAATTTGACCAGAATTCTGTAATGAACGCAACGGTGCAAGCTTTATGGTCAAATTCCATCATTTGCGAAAAATCCATTTTCAGAGCCTAATTAAATAACTAAATTAACTATTTCCAAAATTCCGGGTTGTTACATTTCCACTTGTAGGTAACGTTAAGGAATTCATCCATGATTATTTTTCCTCAATTAACTTGCAAATGACCATAAGTAGCATAGAGAGATTGAAAATCCTTTTTGTAAGATTTTTCATAGCTTCCACTCGTTGGTTGCAAAGTGTGAATACAAGTACGATGGATTATACATGCTTGGGCACGTAATGCACTTGATTTCAAGTTATTCTAGGGCTGGCAATTCTACCCAACCCGGCCCGACCCAACGTGTCTCAGCCATGTGGCGGTGTGGGTCTAACGGGTAAGCGGGTTGTTCGGATCGGATTAGTACGGGTAGAGAAAGCATAATTTGTGGTCCAAAACCGACCCGATCCACAATTAAGAACGGGTACAGCAGGTTTCGGGTCGGTTTGGGCACACAATACCGAATGGCAAAGTGGACAGTAATCACATTCACACCCAGTATGTTTCCTTACTGCACTTAGAGTAATACTTCTTGGTTGGCTTGTGTGGAGACTAGTATTTATATTATGCTTTCTTTTCCTTTTGAACGATGTAGGAATATATGCAAACACACAAATACTTACAATGTACTTTCATCACTTTTACTATTTTACAGGCTTACAGCTCGATGTTTTATCATTTTATGTCATTCCTCTTTTATACTTTTAGAAAAATTAAAAACTTTTCTAACTTTCTTCAAATTCTAAATTCTTAATAATATAATATAAAAAATTCATTTTTTTTTACTTTATATGTTTCCTTCTAATTCTGAAACTATCCAAATCACTTTAAGAACATTGTTTTTATATTCATTTAATATAAGAAACAGTGTTAGTTACTTATGTCTAATAACCAATGGATGTTAGATTTGGAGATGCCATGCATGCTACTAATTTAATCAGATTTATCTTCGAAGATTTGAGGAATAGGATAATCAAATCCCTTTTTTTATTTGGGAGGCTATGTATATTTTAGTTCTATTTCGGTTCTATTTGAATATGTATATTTCAAATACACATAAATTTTAGTTCTATTTGAATACATGACGTTTTTAGTATGTGTATGTAAGGTGTTTGATTAAATTGCACAATTAATGGCTTAACTGATTTTTGTACCAAACACACATAATTGGTTATAAGAATTACTATTTACACAACCTTTGTCTTGTTCATGACATATTGTTTCAAATATTATAGTGCTTCATCTTTGCACTGACCATGTTTCAATGATAACTAAAATTATTTTGTATGACAAGTTACTCAAATTTTCTTTCTTGTGCAAATATAAGATAAGTTACTTAAATTTAAATGTAAGGCAAGTACTTGATTTATTTATTTTTCATGTTAAAATATAAGGCAAGTATTTAAATTATTTTCAGGTTTAAGGAAAGTAATGCATGACTGCATTTGCATGTATCTTATTGACAATGAAGAATATATATTTTTTTCCATTTTTTTTTAAAAAGGCAAATGCTTAAACTCATATGTTTAAAAGATATGGGAATACTTAATTCAAATTTATTTTCATGTTTCAAAGATAAGAAAATATTTAAATTTGTATTCATGTTTAATTATCTGACATGTATTGTCTGTGTTTTAAGGAAAATACTATAATTTGCTTTCATGTTCAAAAGAAATTAATCCTTCTTGGCTATTTTTAGCAAAAAAATCCATTTGACTGCTTTCTGAATTAGGATGAAACAAAAAAATACAGTCTTTTTTCATCACTAATTTGATTTCATGTTTAAAAGAAACAACCAAATTAATGCATGCGATAAGGAAAGTAAATTGTATTCTTTTTCTATAATTTTGATAAATTATTACATGTTTTATTGATTAAGGTAAGTATCGTATGCTATATATTGCTTGTATTTTGATGATAAGGCAAGTGCTTAAAATTTGCTTTCAGGTTTAAAGGAATTAACACTTCTTGTTTTAAGATAAATGTTCATTTGTTTAGTTTTGGAATTAGACAGAGACTAAGAAAATAAATAAGTGAAATGTATATTTTTCCATAATTAATTTGATTTGATAGCTAATTTTTTTTCATATATAAAAGAAACTAATTAAAATGTTTTATATGATAAGGTAAGTGTTGTTGTGCACTTATTTTTAGTAATTGAGATATATTACTATATGCTTTATCATTAAGGTAAAAGAATAAATTAGTACCACAAATATTGTAGATAACCATGCCTATAAAATAGCAATTACATTGATAATAGCCTGCTGCAAAACATTCACTCACATGGACATATATTAACAAGTGCGAACCCGTGCTTCGCACACGGGATTGGCCATATAGTTCTATTTATAAGTTTATTTTAAAGGATTAATTGAAAAGAATAATCTGAAGTTTAACCTGTCCGCCCATATTAATCCCAAGTTTGCGTTATTCAAGAATAATCCCAAGTTTAGGGGGTGTCTTCCCAAATTGATCCCGATAACTTTTGATGACTTTTTCACGTGTTATTTTGGAATCAATATGGGAAGACACCCCCAAACTTCGGATTAATATGGGAAGATACAAGTAAATGAGATTAATTTGGGAAGAGACCCCCTAAACTTGAGATTATTCTTGAATAACGTAAACTTGGGGTTAATATGGGCGGACAGGTTAAACTTCGGATTATTCTTGTCAATTAATCCTATTTTAAATTACTAATAAAGAAATAGGAAAATAAAACATTGATAAATTATGGAATAATGGACTTTACGAAAACTATCATTACAAACAGTAGAAGTTTTTTTTCCTAAAACTTGCGACACGAAGCAAAAGTTGGAATATATGGTCAAAAACAGTACTGACTGGGTTAAGTAAATTTCCTGCATTGTTTGCATCATTTGAATTTTCTGAAATAATGCATGTTATTCGTATTTCCATAAATTTAACAAATTTTAGGAAAACTATAACTTTTTGATGGATATATGAATACTTTTGTAACCAACAACTGTTTAGCATAACCAAAATGATTAATTACATCGACCATGTATAAAACGTATAAGGAATAAAAATGTCAGCAAAATGAAGTCAAAGGCTGTTCAAAACCTTTTTTTAAACATAATGATAAATTTAATCTTCATCAAAATTTCACACATAATTCCTTATTCAAAATACCCATGTATAACCTCCTGGATACTTTAACAATTACACCTTATGACATGCATCTTATAAACTATAGTATCCTAGTTTCAGTACATGTTAGTGCCCTCTTGTAATGACATGACTTCCATGCATCCACCTCCATGTTTATGTTAGGGCCAATGTCAATGCAGCCTTGCCCATCCATATTTGCTATGTTTCAACTTCTCTACCATGTCTAGCTAGGCTTAATTAAATCATCGCAGGAGGTTTGCACCTGATGTTCTGGCACCTGGTCCTAAATCTTGTAGTGGTGGTCCACCGGATAAAAGACTTGACCATTGCCATACTTTCTTCCCTGGCATTTTGGTCTCTCCATTTTAAACGTTTTGCTATATGTCCTTTTATACCATTATTAAAACTCATCTGTTTGCACCTAAATCATCACAGGAGGTCTTCTTTATCTTATCCAATTTCCTTGAAGTGCAGCACTGCTTTGAATGTGGCATATTTGCCTCCATGCTCAACTGCACTATGCCTCTTCATTTCGGCTTCTGAAACAAAAACAACCTACTTCTTTGCCAGGTATGCTTTATCCTCACAGAGGAAACGTTTTACGTGGAAATTCACCATTAAACATTTGTAAAAAAACAAACAATTATACCAAAAATATGAATAAATAAGACTCATATTTGAAAGTACACGAACATTAAGACTACTACACAATGTACCTAGGTTGTCATAATTCCTGAAGTTGTCATATTGCCCAGGTTCGTATATCATAAGAGAATACAAAGCATACCCCTTGCTGTGAAATAAGAAAACTGAATGATATCCACAAAGGTATATCTCACGGACCACCGCTGCAGGCGTGACAACCAAACCAACCAATACTGGAGCACCTAATTGGCCATAGTAATAGCTAGCATGTGCCGGTCGAGAACAAATTCCTTCGGGAGAGTTGGAGGAAACTTCAGTTGGTGTGTACTCTGCTCATAGGCACCACAGGGTTAATGACAATTACAATCCAATGGATGGCCTCAACTGTCTAACCTCAAATGTCTACCAAAATCAATCGCCAATCATGTATCGGTGTCGAGAAATCTATTTAGCTTCGATTTTTCTGAACTGATAGATCTGAACTGCTTTAGAACTTTGCAACTTGAAATGGATTAGGAAAGAAGAGGTACATATTTGTTCAAAACTTCATCCAATTAAGGACTATGTGGCCCAAAATGTGTAGTGCATAACTGGTTACATTAACAGTTTAACTTGCATCCATAAAAGCTACTTTGTTCTGCCTCCATTGTCTCAGTTATAATAATTTTTGGATCCCACAGAAACAATATAAAACATAGATTGACTTTACTGAGCATTGAGTATAAAAATTACATGGATTTTTTTATTACTCACTTTGGTACGGTTTCCTCCTTTTCAGAAGCAATAGCTTTTAATGGTTTTTCAATGGTTGCCTACAAAATACTTGAACACCCGCAACCGAACCTTAAGCTCCTGACATTAAAAACGGGATTATTCTATTATAATCTCATTTAGTGAAAAAAGAAAAATGTGAATGCAATAATAAATAAGCTGATAGCAATATAATAATTTCACGGTTGGAGGTCTACAACTGGCGGTATAAAACAATAGCATATCAGTATTCCTTTAGAAAAGTAAAGTAAATTTTCTTAACTAATCTCGAACCATATAAAGAGAAAATTAATATTTTAAGAGAAACTGATTTTGCACAAATGAATGGTAAATATTCATTTGCATTTATATTTTAACTCATCTGAAAATATAATTATAAATATTTGTAATGAATTGTATAGTTATCGTTGTTTCAGTTGAGACTGTTTCTTTATGTCTTGGCCGAATTCAACAAAATAAATGGTTCAATTACTACACTGTGCTTTGGGAATAGACGGACAAACGGCGGGCAAGCGCTGCATACCATAATATTATAATGAGAGAAAAGGCAATAATCACACTTATTTGCAAAAATGTGGGTTTACCAACTTAACTTAGACATAAAAAATCAACTGTAAACACTTGTTGTCACATTACACTATGCTAATGAGTGCACTTGAAAACAGACGGTATATGATCAACTGAAAAATAGTTCACTTTTAGTATGCGACATACTGAAAAAAATAGCCAACTTGGTGGCATTGAGAAATCAAAACTACAGTGTGAATAGCCTTTTCAATCAATTATAATGTGAACAGCCAAATCAAAATAAACACCGCAGGCCAAAACTAAATTACAGTTTGATGTCTTCCTGGTAACATCCTTTCCAAACAATTATAGTGAAAATAGCCAAATCAGAATAAATACTATAAAACTCTAATTGTGTCACCAATCACCACAGGCCAATCACCACATGCTCATATCATAAAATCTGTTTATTCTATAGAGATCAAACTTTAATTATTTTGACAGTAAAAACCAATGTATGATGTCACCTTTAACAAAATAAAGTGTAAAGAGGAAGAAATCAGGATTAAAAGACAATAAATACTGAAACAGAATATAAAATCATTGGTAACATAATCATGCAATTTGAATTATTTTTTAAAAAAAAACACAAACAAAAATGGAATGCTAACTTACAAAATTTCTCGTTGGACAATTGGTTGGGACCGATGAGGTAGAGATTCTTGGGAGATAATTTCATCCCATCTAAAAGACCTGGAAATAAATTTTTACATTTATAATTTAGTTTCATCCCAATAAACAACAAAACTACACGTAAATAGCATATCAAATTGAAAAATAAAAGGGGCCTGTACAGATTCATAATTTAACCTAAATAGCCTTTTGAAAATAATTTTGGCTATGGAATGCTTCTATTGTTTCCATGGCTAATGGAATGCTTCTGCTGTCTCCTTTGGTTATTTTAAAACACAAAAAGATTATTTTATTTTATTTTATTAAGCAGAGAAGAATTTTGCAAAAGTTTAGTGCTGATAACCCATTGTTTAGGATTTTACAATGATTATAAGATAACTGACAATATTGTCCCAACCATGTCAAGTAATTTTCGCACACGGGTTGTTTGATATTCATGGTAATGTTTATAACGTTAGTGATATTATTATTGATAGTCTTGAATATCAAATTATTATTAGTATTATTAGCGGGATAGTGAGAGTTATTCAAATCAATACAAAGCTCAGGAATACATATAATAAAAGCAGGTTGAATATACATGTTCAGTGAAGTTTACATAGCATGCTAGTAAAGAAAAACAAAAAAAATGTTGAAATCCAGCTTCTTAGTTCATAATCGAAATGTATGAAATTCAACTACTCAATTGAATTGGGTCCCCCACAACCATATTATCAGAATACATTTATTTATGAAAACATGCCTAAGTAAAAAAATCATTGTCTAAACTTTTGCCTAAACAATTCCGTAAGTTATGAGATTACAATAGTTGACCACCAAGGCCTACCGAACAACCTAACCAAAAAAATTACTATATGACCCTTGTTAAAAACTATGCATTATGGACCAAACAAAGCTCATCCTACATTGTTACAGTATTGGGAAGTATCCCATTCATACACGCCAAGAAGCCCTATATCCAGATCCCATCTTCTGTGCTTGCTGCCGGTGCCGTTACGTCTATCTGAACTTCAAAATTTCTAGATGTTGCCACTAACTTCAATCCCGACGATTACATTTTTGTGTGAATCTAATTCAATGAATTGAAGTATAACAGTCCCTAATGCGGAGAACCTGAGTGTCGCAGATCCAATTATATTGAGAAAATATATAGGTTGATTTTGCATGATGCTTTGTTCGAACGACTATGTTGACAACATCATAGTTTGCAAGTAGGACAGTTGTTTGAATACGAAGGGAACGACAGCCTATTATGTAACTATTTTAATTTCCAAAACAATCGATCAGCTGTATTGATGGCTTTATATTGCACACGTATTGAAGGGCATGTCAAACTATGACCCTAAGTGGATGTATGTATTTTCATGTCAAACAATGCAGTTTTTATGCCAAAGCCAAACTACATGGGTAATGACTTAAAAATAACAACAATATTTTTGTTACGGGACATGTGTAGTAAGAAAATCTAGATACACATTTACGGTGCTATATGTATGCACGGCACGTATATTTTATCTTATAATTAATAAAATATAATCATGTTCTGTTGCAGTCAGATTCTTGAAAGGCTCAAGTGTACGTTCCAAAAGATACCAAATGCTTTATGTTAGAAAACTTAAAGATAAAATGAATGTTCAAAAGTTGAACGTAGGCCACCTTGATATCATTATAAGTTCTAGTTTCTTTTCTTTTTGTTGCTGATTATTTTTGCTTTTACTCAAGTGTGAAAGCTGCCAGTGGGTAAAAATCACCAGAGATAACATTTTCAAGAGCATGTTTAGAAGAACTAAAATAAGTGAGTTCTAATTGATGGCATCCATTGGTGAAACGTCTAGGAACAAAATAACTCATTGTTAAATATATTTTTGACAATTAATTTGTATTTTATCATGTAAGCAACATAAAAAAAACACATACCTTTATTTTTAAAGAGTGTAATCTTGATCCTTGATTACATTCCGGAAGTTAGGTACATCCAAGTCATGTATAAAAATATTTCTAAAATATGTATGTTACACATATACGAATATGTTATAGATCGCATGTAAGAACAAAGAGTTACAAATTTCAATTTATTGTCACTATTGTAAATTTGTAATCATGACAAATTTCATATTTGTACATTTTTGTACATTTTTGGTTCTTTTTAGAAAAGAGAAAATTACTGCTCATGGTATGTGTAGAAAGGAATAACATAATGCAAATTTTTTATTTTAAAAAATATCAAAAATGGATTTCAAAAGCGCACAAATATGAATTGCATTCTTCCATTTCAACCATTTACGCCAAACTTGACTATATTATACCCAAACAAAAAAATTGCAACCCGAGAGTATCATTGATATGCTAAAATCATGCGTACATAATTCAACGCATAAGACGAAATGGTGGTACAAAATTAGTTTTGTTTTAATGTGCCATGGTGAGCCATGAGTTATCCAATATTGTGAATTCAATGTTTGAATTTTTGTTTGTGAAGCTAAATATAAACATATGATGGTGACTTTACACTTATTAATATTACAAACCTTTGCATTATTTGTAGGTGGATACCCAGTGCCAAAGGCTCCCGTACTCAAGCGCGAGGACTTCCCAGGTCAGTCGCCCGTCCTGGTACTATTTACGGCTTTTCGGGCTCTGGGGGTGGTCGATTAGCGCGCGCAGCCTTTCCCTCACATTATGTGAAGAGGCTGGGGCTCGAACCTGTGCGCTCCAGATTACCAGCCGGATAACCTTGCCGTTGCGCCAGGCACCACCTATTATTTGAAATTTAACAAAATTTCGATTAAACTGAATTAAATACAAACAAATTAAAATGCCAACGAAATTAATATAAATGGGATTCCAACAATAAATGAGGGTGATTCTCATAGCATGAGCAACGTTAGGATGCATTTTTTTCCTTGATTTGTCCACGAATTAAATTTTATTCCAGTATGGATATTTGACATAAGGCAAAAAAATTAGTCTAAGAAAAAGATTCAAAGTCAAGACTATATGTATACATACACAAAACACATATATACATATACATACAAACGTGCATGCATATACAAATATATGCATATAATATACAACAAATCATGGTGACTAAATTTTATTACTGGACAAATAAGATTTGTCAAAAAAAGCGAAGAACAAAACAGTTTGCTTAGTAACCTCTCCCTACTAAACTGACGCTTGTCAATAAAGCTGAAATCAATATAGTTAATTGAAATTAAGGTAATCATAAGTTAATGCGAACAAAACCCAAAAGTAAAGTAACATTTGAAATCCTTACCCTTCAATTTATAGATGCTATGTTTATAGCACGCAAACACTTTTAAACAGCAAGACAGCATATGTGCATGCAAGTACAGTAGTTGAAACTGAAGTAAAAAAAGTCCAAGTTCGAGAAGGAAAAAGAACATATCCCCAACTGAATATATAGAAGTTAAAAGCAAAAAAAAAAAAAAAAAAAAAAAAAAAAAGAATCCAGTTTCTAGGTTATTTTAAAAGAAATGACAGCGTGAAGTACACGACAGCAGTGAGATACGTGAATGGGAAGCTGCTGGCTAATAATAAAATTAAATAAGAAAAAAGCTGGTACAAAACAACATTTAGTAAACCTAAGCTTTATTCCAATGCATCTGACTCACAAACAGCTGAGTTCATATTAAGATATCGTAAAATAGTAAATAAATGATGACAGCCTACCTGTCGGAATCGAGCTGAGCAAGTGCCGGAAAGCCATCCGAAAAGAACAGCTAAAAAACAGGAAGAACGGCCGAGCTTCAGCCGATGAAGCTTCAGACTGACGAAAACTCGTGACTATCCACGACCCGCCTAAGGTTTAATTTAACGTAGCCCAAACATGAAATTATGGTTATGTAAAAAGCGTGTGGAAGAAAGAACTAAAAATTGGGGAAGATAGTTAAAATCCAGATCGTCATTTGATAAGTCTATAAATTAGTGTTAACTATAGACAAACCTGATTTTTGATTTGCGTCCATGGATTCTGGTCTGCAGGAATGAAAGCCAAAGAGGAATAAAAGGGAGAAAGAAATGTTTTCCGAATGGCTCGAAATATGTTGAAGCAAGCGGAGGGGCATGCAAATAAAAAGCGCGACCGTTCATTTTATAAATGCTGAGAATGCATGTGCGTCCTTGAAATCATACTCACTAATTATAATATAGTATAGATAATACTCAATTCCCTTTTGTTTTCCATCGTTATATATTGTACATATAATTGAAAATATATAATTGTATGTTAACATATTGATAGGGTTAAAATATTGCTGATATCTTGATAGGATTGACTTAGATTGTTCCAATACCTCATTTAGTAAGTATTCATGTATATTGTATAACTGTAGGTATAAGAAATACATAATAACCCCTAAGATCTAGCTTGAAAATACAGACAAAAAAAGAAAACATAAACATGCAATATTCTTTTTACCTGCAAGGACTTCACTGCAACATCTACTCTTCCAAGTTTACGCAAAAGTTGAGTTAATGATTTTGTTGCCTATCAATCATCAAACAACAATAAATTTAATCCAAAATTAGTATATAATCAACAGTAATTTAGAACACACTAAAAAGTTTCAAACCGTACCACTTATTACTTGATAGGATCTTTTAGCGACTCAATACCATAATGTTAAAGGAGAAAATTCTCCTTCTCAAATTCAGTGCTGAATTGAAGTTTATCACCTAATCCGTCTTGATTTCTCCAAAGTTTGGTTGGCGTACATCAGCTGGGGAATTCCATCTCTTCTTGATCAGAGCTCCGATCAATGATCCGAAGCAGCAACTTCGATTGCAGTTTTGATGAGATGTTTTATGCTGATCAAAACCGATTTCAGATGATGTATGCATTGATTTCATTGTTGAGTAAGGTTCGATACTTTAGGATTTGGCAGTAAAGAGAGCAGAAAAATATTTTTGATGCAAGTTTTAGGAGGATTGAGGCGAAATTGTCACCGCAGACGCCTGCAGTAGCAGGTGGAGAAACCTGACGGTGACGGCGACGACGATGAAGAGCTAAGGATGTCTGTTTGGATTGAATCTGTCTACTTTTACCTGGAATGAAAAGAATGGTTGGGCATCAAAAGAGGGGCGAACGAAATCGCCATGCTACGGTTCATTTCGGAAGCACAAGTGGCAGTGCGTTGGTCCATCCGAGTGAAAAATGGATGGTGAAAATGTAAAGGACGCTTGAGGGCGCACTATTCTTTACTCTGTAACAATACGTTTTAGCTTCGTACAGTAAAGGAACAACTGAAACGAATTTCTTTTGCAATGTGTGGCTTTTCGTTTCTAAATAGTGGAGAAGGCCTGAGAGCTCTCGATTTCCAACTCGGTAATTATAATATAGTATAGATATAGATACTTTCCAATAGATAAGGATTAAAGCATTTGCTCACATTGCTGCTAGAAAACAAGGAAAAAGGATATTTTTCAATAAAGGATCATGCCAACCAGTGGGTAAATAGAACTTCAATCTCACATTTTTCAATAGATACTGATAGTACTATTCATCTATAGGAAGGTCTTCAATCTCATCTTCACATGTCTTCAACATTGCTTCATCTTCTTTTACTCGTTGCTTTATTACTTCATCTTGCTTCCTCTCTTGAGATTTCAGCCAATCCTCATTATACGCAAATGCTTCGATAATGTTAGATCTAAGACAATATCTAAAGTTAGAAATTAAACGACCACTTGTACTAAAAGCTTTTTTCGATGCAGTTTTTGACGCTTGTACACTTTGAAAGTCATGAGCCATGTTTGCTAGACATTTTGATACATTTGATTCTCTCTTCCACCATTCCAAAATATTAATACTATAGTCACCTCTTTCCTCCGTCCTTTGAAGGTAAAGATCTAATTCTGAATTAGCATTTGGATCTATAATTCTTTGCCTCTTAAAAATAAATCCCAAATTGAATCTTCATTTGATGGAGTATCCCTTTGAATAGATGAAGTATTGGAAGTTTCCCCAACTTGCACGTTATAATCTGTGAAAACAGATCTGGTAATTGAAAGTATATGATCAAAATGGTTTTTCCCTTCATATGCACAATATATAGATTTCAACATTTTTTCCAAACCTCTAGATTTAAATCTTAGATCTAAAATAGTTGCTATTCCAAATACAACAGGAATTTCACCCCAGTATTTGAAAATTTTAGATTTCATCGCTGTCATTGCAGATTTGTACTTGTATTCACAATCAGTAGCAGATTCATATGCATTGAATATCATTGCTACTTTTGTTAGTTGTGCAAGAACTAAATTCGTAGTAGGGGAATAAACACTTGAAAATGCAAGAGTGGCATAATCAAAGACTTTCAAAAAATCTTTTTAGATTGTGCAGTTTGTTTAATCATTTTCATTTGGTTTTTCTTCATAATCTCTTTCTAAGCAAGCTAAATAATATGCCACAACATCTTTATACTCGTATGCTCATTCCAACATGTGATAACAAGAATTCCATCCAGTAGCGACTTCAGAAATAAGCATCAAAGGTTTTTTTTTACCTTTTTCCACACATGCATTTTTCCAGTTTCTCTTCTAGTGGTGCTTTTAACATGTGTAACAAGCGATCTAATCTTACTAATGGAGTAAAAAAACACATCTAAACCTTCCTTTACTATTAAATTCAAAATATAAGTGCAACAACGCACATGAAACGACTTCGATGTAATTGAATCATTTGTAATATCTAGGTCGAACGTCACATGCTCCATTGTATTTGTATATTAACTAGCATTATCCAAAATAATAGAACATATCTTTTTGTCCAAATGAAATTCTTTCACTATATTCAAAAACTCTATGGCAATGATTAGCCCATTATATGGTATTTCAGCAAGTCTAAATGCAATAATTATTTTTTGCCACATCCAATCCGAATCTATAAAATGCACAGTGAAACAAACATAATCTAGCTTTCGATTTGAACTCCAAAAATCAGAAGTTAGTGAAAATTTTCCATCAAACTTTTGAAAACAGTCAATGAGTTCAATTTTACATCTGCGATAAGATTAAATTATATCGCTCCAACAAGTATTTCTTGATAAACCTTCATAACTTGGTTGAAAAGTGTTGAGATATTATTGAGATATTTTGTAGACATGAGTTTAGGATGTGTATAAGAATGAGTTAATGAGTTTCCTGGTTTACAGTATTTAGGATAGGAATGAGTTAATGAGTTTCCTGGTTTACAGTATTTAGGATAAGAATGAGTTAATGAGTTTCTTGGTTTACAATAATTGCCAATTGCCAGTTCCTTTGTATCATGTATATATATATATATATATATGACTGAAATATATCAATAAAAGGGAGCCAAGCCATACTTTATTTCTTCATGGTATCAGATCCACACGGCTAAGATACAGATCCAGCAGTGGATGACGGTAGAAATTCTTCCAGTGCTCCATCTAGCAGGTCAAGGACTCCTACTTCTCTTACTAATTTGATTATTGAACAGTGGAAGACTATAGCCACTGTATTAGGTAATACTCAATCCTCTACTAATCGATTACATAGTGAGTTTTCTAAATTTTCTTGGATTATTGATACCGGTGCTTTCTAATCATGTAACGGGGGACGAGTCATATTTGTTTGATGTTCATGATATTGCTACATGTCCTGTTGGACTTCCTGATGGTCAAAAAATTGTTGCTACCAAAAAGGGAAGTGTGAGGCTCTTAAACGGATTGTATCTTAAAATTGTTCTTTATGTTCCTAAATTGCATTGCAACTTAATTTCGGTTACACGACTCATTGATGACAAGCACAATTTTGTACAAATTGTTTCTAATATGTGTGTTATACAGGACCGTCATACGAGGAAACTGATTGGAACGGGTGAACGGAGAGATGGACTTTACTACTTCCAGCAACCATCTATAGGGCAATCTACATCTACAGTGCAAGCTATATCAGTGGATGCTTCTTCATCTATGTTGGAACTTTGGCATCAACGTCTTGGACATCCTTCAGAGAAAGTAGTAAATTCATTACCTTTCTTATGTAATTCTAGTGATAGATTGAATAAGGCGTGTGATGTGTGCCCTCGTGCCAAATAATCTCGTGATTCTTTTTCTCTTAGTGATCATAAGGCCTCCCGAATTTTTGAATTGGTTTATTGTGATTTATGGGGTCCCTACAATATAGTTTCTTCTTGTGGAGCTCGTTATTTTTTAACTATTGTGGATGATTTTTCTCGAGATATATGGGTTTATTTGTTGATTGATAAATTAGAGGTATTTAAAATGTTTATGTCATTTTTGGCTAAGGTTGATCGACAATTTGCACAAAAAAATTAAGATTGTTCAGAGTGATAATGGAACATAATTTAATTGTTTGAAAGACTATTTTCTTTCAAGTGGGATTTTATTTCAAACCTCTTGTGTGGGGACTCCACAACAGAATGGTAGAGTTGAACGTAAGCACCGTCATATTTTAACAGTGGCACGGGCCTTGGGTTTTCAAAGTCATCTTCCTCTTTATTTTTGAGGTGAATGTGTCTTTTCAGCATCTCATTTGATCAATCTAACAACTTTGCGTGTTCTTCACAATAAAACACCTTATGAAATTTTATTCAATGCTTTGCCGAATTTTGATAATCTACGAGTATTTGGTTCTCTATGTTATGCCCATCATCAACGAGCTAAGAGTGATAAATTTGCAAGTCGAAGTCGAAAATGCATCTGTGTTGGATATCCTTTTGTAAAAGGGTATAGACCTTTTGATCTAGAAATTTTTTTTTTTGTTTCTAGAGATGTTAAGCTTTTTGAAAATCAATTTCCATTTGCTGAACATGCTCATGCTACTATTTGTTCTAAATATAATATTGGAAGTATGAATTTGAGTGATGATGATTTGGATATTCTTGAAAAGCCTACAAATGAACTTGAACCTACAAATGAATCTACCCCACTACATATCACAACCCAAAGCTCCCCAACTACCACTTTAGAACCTACAAATGGGCTTGAGCCTGCAACTAAATCCTCCCCAATACATATCACCACCCAAAATCCAACAAGTACCATCTTAGAGCCTGTTCCCACCATTTCTCCGGCCGATGAATTGCAGTTTGACCCGAATGTTGAACAAATTCCTGTTACATCACCATCTTCGTATCATCATTCTTCTAAAGATGGGAATGTAGAGGTTGCTACAGATGCTACTAATGAACCCCGCATGGAACGTGGATTCCATGAAAAAGTTTCGTCCCTTCGACTTCGTGACTATGTTACTAACACTATCCTCACAAAAAGTCCATCTACTCCAAATTCATTCGCGACATCTGCTTCCTCAGGTACGCTCTTTCCTATAACACATTATATTAATTGTGCAAAATTTTCTGTTAGTCATTGGCAATTTCTAGCCGCTGTTACAACAAGTCGTGAACCAAAATCATTTAAAGAAACTATGAGAGATGTAGGATGGCGTCGTGCTATGCAAACAGAAATTCGTGCTTTAGAGGACAATGGTACTTGGACTATGGAAAAATTACCATCTGGTAAACGTGCTCTTGGTAGTCAATGGGTCTACAAAATCAAATATAACTCCGATGGCATCATTGAGCAGCTTAAAGCTCGTTTAGTTGTTTGTGGCAATCACCAAACCGCTGGGATTGATTATAATGAGACTTTTGCACCTATTGCAAAGATGGTTACAGTTCTTTGTTTCTTATCCATTACAACATCTAAAAATTGGGAGCTGCATCAGATGGACGTGCATAATGCTTTTTTGCATGGGGATCTCAATGAAGATGTTTATATGAAGCTTCCTCCTGGTTTTGGGTCTTCTCAACCTGATATGGTTTGTCGTCTTCGAAAGTCATTATATGGCTTGAAACAAGCACCGATATGTTAGTTTGCCAAACTTGTTACTGCCTTTAAAGAATATGGCTTTCTCCAATCATATTTTGATTATTCTCTTTTTTACTTACAAAAAGGGTGCTACTCAAATTAATGTCTTGGTGTATATATGTTGATGATTTAATTATTTCTGGAAATAATTCAGCTGCTTTGAGAGTCTTTAAGAAGTATTTGAGCATGTGTTTTCATATGAAGGATCTTGGGGTTCTTAAATATTTCCTCGAGATTGAGGTGACACAAAATTCTGATGTTGTATTTCTTTGTCAGTGGAAGTATTCACTTGATATTATTTTTGAGACTGGTCTTCTAGGTGCTAAGCCAGCATGTTTTCCCATTGAGCAAAACCATCGGCTTGCACATGCTTCAGGGGAGCCTTTGTCTAATCCGGAATCTTATCGTCGTTTGGTCGGACGTTTGATTTACTTAACAGTCATGTGACCTGATTTGGCGTACTCTGTTCATATTTTATCCCAGTTTCTATAAGAACCGAGACATGAACATTGGGAAGCTGCTTTGTGTGTTGTTCACTACTTGAAGGGTTCTCCTAGACAAGGTATTTTACTTTGAACCAATAGCTCTCTATCTTTGACATGATGGTGTGATTCCGATTAGGCAGCTTGCCCTCTTACTCGTCGCTCTCTCACTGGTTGGGTTGTGTTTCTTGGTCATTCCCCGATTTCTTGGAAAACTAAGAAATAACCTATTCTGGCACGTTCTTCAGTAGAGGCCGAATACCGATCTATGGCCGCTCTTGCTTTTGAATTGAAATGGTTGAAAGGTCTTCTTCTTAGCTTGGGAATCCAACATACTACAACCATTGAGGTTCACTATGACAACCAATCTGCTTTACATATTGCACAAAATCCGGTCTACCATGAACGCACAAAGCACATTGAAGTTGTCTGTCATTTTGTTCGTGATGCAATCCAAGATGGAACAATTCTGCCTTCATACGTTCCTACCATGATTCAGCTTGAAGACATCTTTACTAAGCCTTTGGGGACACGTTAATTTCAGTTTTTGCTTTCCAAGATGGGCATTTATGATCCGCACGCTCCATCTTGAGGGGGGTATTGAGATATTATTGAGATATTTTGTAGACATGAGTTTAGGATGTGTATAAGAAGGAGTTAATGAGTTTCCTGGTTTACAGTATTTAGAATAGGAATGAGTTAATTAGTTTCCTGGTTTATAGTATTTAGGATAAGAATGAGTTAATGAGTTTCCTGGTTTACAATAATTGCCAATTGCCAGTTCCTTTGTATCATGTGTGTGTGTGTGTGTGTGTGTGTGTGTATATATATATATATATATATGACAGAAATATATCAATAAAAGGGTGCCAAGCCATACTTTATTCCTTCAAAAAGCCCTTCTGATCATACTCACAAAATGGGGATTCTCGGTGAATCCTAGAGGTTGTTGTGCCTTCTGAATGTATGTTACTATTTCCTTTCGTGCAACTGCAACACTGAATCGAAAGTGAACAACATGACCAATTCTAGCATCTTGGTTCAAAGCTATTTGTGTAGTGTCTAAAATTCATTTATGTTTTTTCTCATGTTTACATAAGTGTGATGTATCATTTCATGAGTTACCAGTTAACCTTTCTTGACATATTTTAGACTCTGCTTTAATGATTTCCTTATTTTTGTAGGATGTATCTCGCCCGTATAAACTTTTTGAAAGGTTTCCCATATTGTACATGTTCTTTTTCCACCTGTAGGTTGATTTAGAGATTCCTCGATTGCTATATTTGGGAGATTAGAACCACAATGAGTAGGCGAAGGTAAGTTATCATTTTGTTGGTTTTCCATTTTAGATTTTAAATTCTACATAAACAGTACTTCAGATTATAACTTGCATGCTCTCATTTTATAAAGATTGAAAACATTCAAAAGCTTGCATTATTAAACCATGAATAAGTGTGAAATAATAATAACTATGATTTTGTTACATAATTTCTTATAAAAGGAATATACTTGCATGCTTTCATTTGCAGAGAATCCTTATATAGTGAACACCTTCTTATCTTTTCATGCATGCTTTCATTTTCAGTTTTTCATTTGCATGTTTGATCCATATAATATGCATGACATGCAACTAAAAATAAATTCAACTTCTGTTTATACTGTTGTTCTATCTATGTAATGCTTGTACTATTGTTATATATTAAAATCCCACTATTGTAGTTGACTAGAAATAAATCAGACTTGTGTTTTAACATGTGTAAAGCTTCTGCTTTTGAGCCAGAATCCAGTACTGCAGCAAATTACTAAGAGATCATGGATGTTTTACCCATACATGTTGAAACTTGAATGCAACGAGTTGTATCACTAGTAACTATATGAGCAATGGGTCAATAGCAGAGTCATGCCGTTGGCTTCATGTTGCATGTCTTAACAGCAGGTCATATTATCATGGTGTACAAAGATGAAGGGAATTATGGCGTTAAAGTTGCACCATATACTAATGTCGTATACCCCAATCCACAATATCCACATCATATGCCATTTCATATCTCATGACTGGAGTGAAAAAGTAAGTCATAGGACGTGAATAAATGGATTCCAGCTGTAAACCATGTCCTTAGCTCCTTGGAAAAGCATATCGCTAAACCCATTTCGATCCATGTCGCATATGGTACCATCAGGCAAGACGTTGAACAAAGAAGGATACTGCTACGTTCAAAAGCATGTTGTTCGAGGCAATTGAATATCCCCATGCCACAAGACCTGCTCATGCCGCGTTCCACTTCAGGTCGTGTGGTACAACAAAATAAAGCATGTCGTTCATAATTAAATGCCGTGAGTAATGATCCGCCAGCTCATGCATGGTTGAAAAAGTGTTATTGACAACCGGACACACTTATTTACCAAAGTGCCACTGAGAGTTATGCCTCATTTCACCATGTCGAAATTGAGTCATGTCGAGATGAGTCATGGCGTTTTTCTGCATAATTACAGAATTGCCACTTGGGCTAAAATCACATATAAATACCCCTCATAATTCATTTGAGGGGGGGGGGATTCATTCCAAGAGGGAGACTCCGCCAAATTGAAAACTCACTTACAACTTCTCTAATGGCTTCTATGGATTCAACTACACTTTTCTAACTTCATGAAGATGAAATCCCTGTCAATGATCATTAAAATTATCTACAATTGAATCTAAGCATCTTCAACCTCATTCAAGCTACATAATAAATTTCTCAAGCGTCATTCAAACGATCTCCAATCCTCTCTGAAGCCTGAATCGAATGTTAATTCACTATGAAATCTATAAAGATCATAGAGAAGAATCAAAGAACCTAAATGATTGGACATTCATCACAAAGCTAAAGGCCTCTCCATTTTTCTTCGCCAAATTCAAGTGAAGTTAGATCATAAAGAGAGTTAAAAGAGAGAAATGAATGTAATGAGGGAAAATTCATATTTTGTAAGCTTGAATATTATAATGAGAATTAATTAGAAATGGACGTAGATTCATATTGAATCGAACCACTATAAAAATTCCTTTGTGTTCTTACTTGTTTTCATCCATTTATTTTGTGACTACGCGGTTCCAGATTCTTACCGAATTGGTGAAGTGTAACTTTTACACCTTTGGTGTTTGATCCCAAATTTGAAGCAAATATTTGGCGCCCACCGTGGGGCCGCACTCGCATCTCCTACCTCTTCTCGTGCTCTCCCAAAGTTGAGATCCTGGCATTAAAGCTCTAAGTTGCATCCTTCTCCGAAATCATGGCAAAGTCTAAGAAGACCGTTTGCAAAACCATGATAGAAGCCGATGATGTTGCTAATGAAGAGACACCGCTTACTAACCATTTCAATGTTGGTGAAAACTCGATAAGTGGAGCTGGCGTAACTAGAAATGAACTAAATGCCTCTATTGCCAACATGAACAGCCGAATTGAAACTTCAAATAAAACTTTGATGGATGCTAACGATGCTCTAATGGAGAAAATGAAAACTCTTCTAAATGCTCAACCAATTAAATCCCCTTTGAAAGTCCATGTTAATTTCGATGAAATTGACAAATCGCCTGCTTCTGATCATAACCGCAATGACAATATGGAAGACGATTATGATGGAGCAAGTGACGAGGATGAAGCTAATATCGAAGGATTGAAATCAAAAACTAAGAACCATTCCAAAGAGAATGCTCGAAAAGCCGCTAATCCTATCACGGGGGCACCTCTTCGTCAAGAAGGCAAAGGGCCTAAGCTCTCTAATCGACATCATATGCCTAGACGAACATTCAGTAAAGAGCTCAACTTCACATAGCGACATAGCACCGAAGAATACATTTTGGACATAATAGAATGAGCCATGAAAAAGAATCAAGCTAGCAAGGATGACGAAAGAGAATGGGACTTCTCTCCCGATAGGACTCCATTCATCGAAAGAATCCTTGAAGCAGAATGTCCGAAGAAGTTCAATCCTACGACTTTGCCTCCGTATAACGGTCTCGTTGATCCAAACTACTTCCTATTTAAATATGAATGGCATATGAGTGCAGCTAAGGCGACCGATGAGATAAGGTGCACGTACTTTCCTCTTTACTTGGAAGGTGCCGCATCACTATGGTTCACAAAGCTGCTACCCAAATCCATCGATCGGTTCTATGACCTGACCAAAAAGTTTAAGGATCAGTTCCGCTTGTACACTACCAAAGCCAAGGATGCTATAATGCTTTCAGCAATGAAACAAAATCCAGGGGAAACTGTCAAAGCCTTCCTCAATCGATTCAATGTTTCTTTGTCTGGAGTAAGGAACGCGTAACCTCACATAATCCTCATGTCTCTACTCAGCGCTATAGATGAGAAAAGTGAGTTCGGAAGATGGATAAAATAAAGGAACCGACTACACTTGACAAGTTCTATAAGGAGGCGGAGGAGTACATGAGAGTGGACGACAATCCTATACCTCTTCAGATCATTGGTGGTAACCAACTCCTTGAAGCTCCTAAAAGTGCAACTATTGAGCCTAATCAAAAGTACCCCGGAAATGGTTAAAAGAGGGGAAATGACGGAAGGGATGACCGAAATAGTAAGAAGCCCCGCTTGTTCAAGAATTCTAAACTAACCCCCTTGACGAAAACTCCCTAAGACATTTTCCTTGCGACTAAGGACACCGAGGAGTATCCAATACCAAAGCCTCAAAAAATAGGAGATGATCAAGCCAAATCCGGGAAGTTCTGCAGGTTCCACAATCAGCCAGGCCACACCACCAACGAATGTAGGCACCTGAAATCATTAATTGAAGAGCTGATTAGAAAGATCTGTCTTCAATAGTATGTGAAGAACTCCCAAAATGCAAATCCTTCTGCAATTCCCCAGGGTCAAGGGGCATCAAATGGCCAATCCGGCCAAAGCAACGTAGCTTCTGCTCACACTATGCCAAGGCAGATAATCAACTGATGATCGTTGATGATGACATCTGTGGCTCAGAATAAGTGAATGCTATCGCATTTACTTTACTTCCTGCATTACCTTACTCTTTGCTATGTTCTACTTTCTTGTAAATATTCTACAGCGATTTACATGCATTGTACTAAACAATAGCACTATGAATGAAGCTATCCAATAAGTGTTTTCTCTCTCGAGGCCTGACAAAGTGAAATGCTTCCAACGAACACTAATTCAAATGTTAAGTGTTTTAACCGTCAACATGCATGACGCAAAGAAGAGAGGCACCACTTTGAAGGGTAAATGGGGAGGATCACAATGAGTTAAGCAATAAAAGAAGAGAAGCACCGCCTTGGAAAGTGAATGGAAAAGTCGCAGAGATTCAAATAGCGAACGAGCGCACCATTAAACAAATAAGAAGGTTGTAACTTTCGTCTAAGGGGAACTTTCCTAAGTGAAAGTTTCAAAGCTCTAATTCTTAAACTGAGTTGGCTCGCCAAGTCGAGCATCCGACAAGGGAATTAGATTCAGCCCCGTGAAACGATACAACAACCAACCAATTAACTTGCGCAGTGTCTGAATATCTCAGATGCGACAGGTGTTGGATCATTAACCAATTAACTTACGCAGCATCTAAATATCTCAGATGCGACAGGTGTTGGATCATTAACCAATTAACTTGCGCAGTATCTGAATATCTCAGATGCGACAGGTGTTGGATCATTAACCAATTAACTTGCACAGTATCTGAATATCTCAGATGCAACAGATGTTGGATCATTAACCAATTAACTTGCGCAGTGTCTGAATATCTCATATGCGACAGGTGTTGGATCATTAACCAATTGACTTGTGCAGTATCTGAATATCTCAGATGCGACAGGTGTTGGATCATTAACCAATTAACTTGCGCAGTATCTGAATATCTTAGATGCGACAGGCGTTGGATCATTAACCAATTAACTTGCGCAGTGTTTGAATATCTCAGATGCGACAGGTGTTTGGATCATTAACCAATTAACTTGCGCAGTGGCTGAATATCTCAGATGCGACAGGTGTTGGATCATTAACCAATTAACTTGTGCAGTGTCTGAATATCTCAAATGCGACAGGTGTTAGATCATTAACCAATTAACTTGCGCAGTGTCCTAATATCTCAGATGCGACAGGCGTTGGATCATTAACCAATTAACTTGTGCAGTGTCCGAATATCTCAGATGCGACAGGCATTGGATCATTAACCTTTGCGCAGTGTCTGAATATCTCAGATGCGACAGGCGTTGGATCATTAACCAATTAACTTGCGCAGTGTCCGAATATCTCAGATGCGACAGGCGTTGGATCATTAACCAATTAACTTGCGCAGTATCTGAATATCTCATATGCGACATGTGTTGGATCATTGACCAATTAACTTGCGCAGTGTCTGAATATCTCAGATGCGACAGGTGTTGGATCATTAACCAATTAACTTGCGTAGTATATGAATATCTCAGATGCGAAAGGTGTTGGATCGTTAACCAAATCGCTTGCGTAGTGTCTAAAACCTCAGACACGACAAGTGTCGGATTTTATCCTAAGCATGGGCACAAAAAATCTAGATTACTTCTCATAGAGAATACTAGAGGACCTCCTAAATTGGGGCATGAATACCTAAAGCTTCTCCAAAGAGAAGCAGAGAATCAATCACAAATACGTATTTCTCAAATGAGAAATACCGTCGTATAAGTTATAAAGCGATAATGTTTGGAATCCACAGTCGGCATAGTCGATTAGTTGATTTCAAGAGTTAACGCGAATTCGAATTTGAATATCGTATTTGTACAAACAATATTTAGTGAGTTATGAACCTCTGAGTAGAACAATCCTGTGCAGATACTGCATTCAATTCAAAAATAAAATTCACTATAATTCATTTTCTAATGATGAACTAATCCACTATCGATGTGGACGGTCGATGGTGAAGTATGAGTCCAAAAATTGTCCAAGTGCTTGTTTTAAATTACAAAACAGGTAACATGGAGCACACAAGTTCAAAGCATGATTCGCCATAGCAATACAAAAAGTTGTAACTGGATCTCAATGCAAAATATATCAACAGCAAATTGTGTTAATTTCGAAGCCCGCATTTCTCGCAAGTGAAAATACAAGCTTCGAGGGGCAGATGTTAACCCCGTTCTTAGAACGCGATTCAAAGAGTGGTGCGTCGAGACCATCTAAGTCGTTAACATGGCATGAAACCACATCGACCAAGTTGTCTGCATCAAACTGTTAGGTGCGTTCATACTGCTAATTCTATGTCACTCGAACTCAATCCGTTAACACGACATGAAGCTTGAGCCGTTCGAACCATGTCGTTATAAGCATACTGCCGTGCCATAAGCATGTCGGGTAGTTCATGATGCAAACGATGGAGCCAACCCATTAGTTCGTTTCGGTACCTTACAAAGCAGTCATAACGACATGAAAGTAAGGCATTCAAATTGTTTGTTCATTTATACCGCAAGCACTATGTCGTATGCCGCCATGTCCAAATCGCAAGTCCATAAGCCACTCAATGTCGCGTTCTAGTGTGAAGTGGGTCAATAATACTTTAGTCATGCCGCTAATCTTTAGGAGATTCCTGTTCATGCCGTTCGTAAACGAAGCCGTGACGCGAGCCATTTCATGGCGTTTCTAGTTCATGCCGCTAATCATGTCATTGTATGGACCATTCAATGTCAGTACGCCATGCAGAAACACAACAGTCATCACGTCATGATAAGCTCAGCAGTTGTCAACACCTTCCATTATTCATATAGTGATAAATCATGTCGTTAGTGGAAGGTTAAAGCATGTTCTCCGCTGATATATGAATCAAGTCGTATAAATAAACTAGGCCGTTGAATGGATAGCTGTATGCCGTTATGTGAATTCAAGTTGTTATTATATGAGCAATGGGTTAATAGAAGAGTCATGCCGTTGGCTTCATGTTGCATGTCTTAATAGCAGGTCATATTATCATGGTGTACAAAGATGAAGGGAATTATGGCGTTAAAGTTGCACCATATACTAATGTCGTATACCCCAATCCACAATATCCACATCTTATGCCGTTTCATATCTCATGCTTGGAGTGAAAAAGTAAGTAACAGGACATGAATAAATGGATTCTAGCTGTAAAGCATGTCCTTAGCTCCTTGGAAAAGCATATCGCTAAACCCATTTTGATCCACGTCGCATATGGTACCATCAGGCAAGACGTTGAACAAAGAAGGATACTGCTACGTTCAAAAGCATGTCGTTCCAGGCAGTTGAATATCCCAATGCCACAAGACCTGCTCATGTCGCGTTCCACTTCATGTCGCGTGCTACAACAAAATAAAGCATGTCAATCATAAATGTCGTGAGTAATGATCCACCAGCTCATGCATGGTTGAAAAAGTGTTATTGACATCCGGACACACTTATTTACCAAAATGCCACTGAGAGTTATGCCGCATTTTACCATGCCGAAATTTAGTCATGTCGAGATGAGTCATGGCGAGATGAGTCATGGTGTTTTTCTGCATAATTACAGAATTGCCACCTGGTCTAAAATCACCTATAAATACCCCTTATAATTCATTTGAGGGGGGGGGGACCGAAATTCATTCTAAGAGGGAGACTCCGCTAAATTGAAAACTCACTTACAACTTCTCTAGTGGCTTCTATGTATTCAACAACACTTTTCTAACTTCATGAAGATGAAATCCATGTCAATGATCATTAGAGTTCTCTACAATTGAATCTAAGCATCTTCAACCTCATTCAAGCTACATAATAAATTTCTCAAGCATCATTCAAACGATCTCTAATCCTCTCTGAAGCCTGAATCGAATGTTAATTCACTATGAAATCTATGTAGATCATGGAGAAGGATCAAAGCACCTAAATGATTGGACATTCATCACAAAGCTAAAGGCCTCTCCATTTTTCTTCGCCAAATTCAAGTGAAGTTAGATCATAAAGAGAGTTAAAAGAGAGAAATGAATGTAATGAGGGAAAATTCATATTTTGTAAGCTTGAATATTATAAGGAGAATTGATTAGAAGTGGACGTAGATTCGTATTGAATCGAACCACTATAAAAATTCCTTTGTGTTCTTACTTGTTTTCCCGTTTAATTTGTGACTATGCGGTTCCATATTCTTACCGAATTGGTGAAGTGTAACTTTTACACCTTTGGTGTTTGATCCCAAATTTGGAGCAAACACTAAGCGAATTTGGGGATGGAGTTTACGGGGGTCCCTTCGAATGTGGATGTATCTTCGACTGACTCTCTGAATTTCGCTTACGATATGACTGCAGCGAAAGGGAAAATGTTGGCTTGCCTCGAGACTATTGTGCACCAATTTGGAAAACAGATGGGTTTGCTAAAGAATCATTCTATGAAGCGAATGATTGGCTGGCATTAGTTGGCCTCTGACCTCCAGAAACTTCACAAGGACAACCTTGAGAGCATTTCTGTTTTGGAAAACGATAAGGCGAAGTTAATCCAGGCCCTCAGGTCCAAAGATAGCATAGTCACTTCCTTCGCCCCTGGGGATGTTGAGTCGTTGGCTTCTGCACATCTAAAGGGCCTTCATCTTGTTCTGCTCCCACGAAGAGAAAAGTAGGTAGGCCAAGGAAGGTTAGAGATCTGTAATCCCCTCTCTCTTGGTTGTTTTGCTTTTTTGAATTTTGAGACCGATTGTGTAAGCGGGTGTCGGTCCTCGCTCATGACATCATGCTGGTTGTTGTTTGTGACTTTGTGTTTGACTTGTGACACTTTCTGTGCTTCTGATTAATGGTTACTTGGATGGTTTTGCGATGCTTTCCATGTATGTGCTATGTCATGTCTTTTTGCCCTGCTTTGACAATACACACACATTTTTCTTAAAAAAAATTCGCGACGACCGTGCGTTAGCGTCGTATCACGCGGCGTTCGTTCGTACGTTAATATCGTATCACGAAGCGCTCGCTCGTTAATGTCGTATTACGGTTAGTCTTGTATTGTTCTTATTAGGCTGGGTTTATCTAACTCTTAGTATTTGGCTTGATTGGTAAGTTTTTAGTTGTTTTAACTTTGGCAAGTCAGCCATTTAGATTTTTATTAAATATCCTGCTTTATTTGTTTGGGGTATTTTCGTGATGCATTTTTATGCGTGCCCCCGTGGGAGGACTTGGGCTCCAATGTAGAATCCGATCTTGGTTTCATTTGACTTAGTTAACAACAAAGAACATGACGAACACCCCTATACGGCTAGGATTTCTTCTTTTGTAATCCAACCTTGGCTTTGTTTGACTTGGTTAACAATAAAGAACAAGAGTGGGCACCCCCATACGGCTAGGATTTCTGCTATTGTAATCCATCCTTGGCTTTGTTTGACTTGGTTAACAACAAAGAACAAGAATGGCCACCTCCTTTCGGTCGGGTTTCTGTTTTTGCGCCGGTCTTTCCAGCATGTTTAATCCTTCCCCATTTTGTGCTTCATTCGAGTAGCGGACACTAATTCATCTCATCGAACTTTAACTTAGAAGGGAAATATTCATGTCTTTTACCTACCAAGGTAAGCGCCCCTCGAAGTTGGAATTTTTTTCCATTTCGGGACATGTCGGTTTTTCCGACTTTGTGCTTTGACCTAGGACACAGACGTTGGTTCACCTCATTGAGTTTCTTTTTCTCAAGTTGGAAAACCCGTGTCCAGCACCTAGGAAGGTCACCTAAGAAGGTGCTTCTTCGGTGGGCTTTAGCAATTTTATCCATGGGACTTTTGAGTTGCTTTTACTCCAGCATTGACTCTTTTTAATCTGGCACCAAGCTTTTGTTAGTCTTGTATTGAAAGGTCCAGTGTTTCCTGATGGAAGTTGGAATTCCTCGAGTTGGTGCTCCCTGATCGCTCGTTCGCCTACACAAGGAAGTCAACTTTTAGTAGAGGATTGTGAATGAGTGTCCTGTACATGTAATTAGGATTTCATATTCAGTCACTTCATGTACATCATTAAAAATGTGAAAATTTCATGAATCTTTACAGCATTTTCTATGTATTTGAATAACATGCTATAAGAAACAACGACAAATATGCTCGCTATTCCATGCTCGTGGAATCTGGTTCCCATCTGTGCTGGCCAATTTGAAGGTTCCGTCCTGGAGTTTCTGACTTATAACATAAGGTCCTTCCCAGTTGGGCCCGAAGACTCCAGTATCGGTCATTATCTTTTTCAGAACGAGGTCTCCGATTTCAAAAGTTCTATGCTTGACTTTTGAATTGAAGTGCCTGGCCACCCTCCTTTGGTGCGCGGCTACTCTGAGTTCCGCTTCTTTTCTTCTTTCCTCGAGTTGGTCGAGGGCTTCGAGTTGTAGCTTCTCGTTCTCTTCGGAGTCAAAATGTATTCTTCGATGGGTAGGGACTTCCAACTCCACTGGTATCATAGCTTCAGATCCATAGGATAAAGAAAAGAGAGTATGCCCTGTTGCAGTTTTTGTGTAGTGCGATACGCCCATAATGCCAGCGGGAGTTCATCTACCCATCCACCCTTAGCCTTTTCTAGTTGCTTCTTGATGGTAGTCTTCTTGATTTTATTTACTGCCTCCACCTTCCCGTTCGCTTGTGGATGAGCGACCGCTGAAAAGCTTTTTTGGATTTTATACTCAGCGCAAAAGCTTTGGAATTCTTCACTTTCAAAATGGGTTCCGTTGTACGTAATTATCTTTTGTGATACCCCGAACCTGCATATGATATTTTTTAAGACAAAGTTAATAACCTTGTTTGAAGTTATAGTGGCCAATGGTTCTGCTTCAGCCCATTTCATAAAATAGTCAACGGCAATAACTGCGTATTTGAAACCGGATTTTGCAGTGGGAAGGGCTCCTATGAGGTCGATTCCCCAGATAGCAAACGGCCATGGGCTGACCATGTGGGTTATGGTTGTGGATGGCATCCTTGGAATCTTGGCAAATCTTTGGCAACTGTCACACTCTTTGGTGTAAGCCGTGGAATCTTTATTGATATCTGGCCAAAAGTAACCATATCGTAGGATCTTTTTGGCTAAAGTTTGTCCTCCGGTATGAACTCCGCATTCCCCTTCGTGCAGTTCTGCCATAATTGCCTTAGACTCCTTCTCTGTAACGCAGTGAAGTAAAGGTGTATAAAATCCCCGTCTATACAGTCGTTCATCTTGAATAAGGTATAAAGGAGCTCTTCGTAAGATCTTTCTTCGGAGTTTGGTTTCAACCGAGAGTGCCCCAGTCGCGAGGTATTCTTTAATTGGCGACATCCATGAATTCGATTCATCAGTTGTTTCCATGATCCAATCCATTTAGGTCTTCTTTGTGCTTGGATTGGAAAGGACTTCCACTGGGACTAACCCCATTAGCTGTGCATCTCCTATGCTCGCGTATTTGGCTATTGTATCAGCTTTAGTATTCTCTTCCCTTGGAATATGAGATATGGTGTAATGCTCAAAAGCTTCCAGTAATTCCAAGGCTTTTGTAAGATAATCTGGCAAGTTACCCATTTTTGCTTGGAATTCTCCTAGAATCTGGCATACTATGAGCTGGGAGTCACTGAAGATTTGTATAGTTTTTATTTGCAACTCTTTCGCTAGCTTTATTCCTGCGATAAGGGCTTCGTACTCGGCCACGTTGTTGGTTGAAGTGAATTCTAACCTTAGCGCATAGCATAAGGATCTTCCCTTAGGGGTTTCGAGAACTACCCCTGCCCCAGAACAACGGTCGTTCGACGCTCCATCTACAAATAGTTTCCACTGGATATTAGTTTCGATATCATCTTTCTCCTTTACTCCTCCTCGGTCGGTAAATTCTACAATGAAGTCAGCAAGTGCTTGTCCGTTGATCGCTTTCCGGGGGTGATACGTAATATCATACTGGCTAAGCTCTATATTCCATTTTAATAATCTTTCGGAGGTTTCTTGTCGGGACAGGACTTGCCTCAGAGGTTGGTTCGTGAGCACCTTGATGGGATGAGCTTGGAAGTAGGGACGAAGCTTCTTTGATGCAATGACTAGACAATAAGCAAGTTTTTCAAGTTTTGGATAATTAAGCTCCACTCCGGATAACCTCTTACTGATGTAATAGACCAGTTTTTGTATCTTCAATTCTTCTCTGATTAGTGCTACGCTTAGAGCATGGGCAGAGACTACCAGGTATAGAAACAAGTCTTCCCTGTCACTAGGCTTTGGTAGCATAGGTGGTGTTGCCAGGTGTTGGATCAGTTCTTCGAAGACTTTCTGGCAATCAGGGGTCCACTGTATCTCCTTTTTTCCTTTTCTGGGGGCATCAAAGAATGGAAGACATGTGTTCATTGCCCTGGATATAAAGCGATTTAAAGCTGCGATCTTCCCATTTAAACACTGAAGCTCCTTCTTGGTTCCTGAGGGCAAGCATTTCTCTCAGAGCTGATATTTTGGCTGGATTAGCTTCTATACCTCTAGCGTTGACCATGTACCCAAGGAACTTGCCTGAGCTAATACCAAAACTACATTTCAAAGGGTTCAACTTCATGTCATATTGTCGTAAGATGTCGATCGGGCTAGATCCTCCAAATGGTCTATTGCTTTCTTTGACTTAACCAACATGTCATCGACATAGACTTCCATCGTCCTACCAATCTGTTTCTTAAACATAGCGTTTACCAGTCGTTGGTATGTCGCTCCTGCGTTTTTTAGACCAAATGGCATTACCTTATAGCAATATAGGCCGAGATCAGTAATAAAGCTGGTGTTTTCCTAGTCTGAACCATACATCATAATTTGATTGTAACTGGAATATGCGTCCATGAAAGATAGCAACTCATGGCCGACCGTGGAATCCACCAGTTGGTCGATTCTGGGGAGAGGGAAACTATCTTTCGAACAAGCTTTATTTAGGTCTGAATAATTCACATAGACCTTCCATTTGATTTCTTGACGAGCACCGGGTTGGATACCCATTTCGGATATGTAGATTCTCTAATAAAACCATTTTCCATTAATCTGTCGATTTCTTCTTCTAAAGCGCGCGATCTCTCCAGCCCCTAGGCTCTCCTTTTCTGTTTGACAGCCGGAATGCGCGGGTCAATGTTTAGGTTATGGACTGCAACATCCGGAGATATTCCGCACATGTCGGAATGGTTCCATGCGAACACATCTAAGTTAGATCTCAAAAAGGCAATCAACTAGTTTTTCAATTCAGGGCTCAGCTGAGACCCTATATTCAACACACGGTTTGGGTCCTTTGGATATACAGCTATAGGAATCATGTCTTCGGCCGAGGTCTCCCTTTCGTCCTCTACACTGGCTTCTCTAGGATCGATCTCGTTTTGCATTCCACTATGCTCACCAGTGCACGAACCTTTCTTTAGTTGCTATAAGGGGGAGTTTTGGATGCGAGGGAGAACCTATGCATCCTTTCCTAATTCTTTTTTCTTGGCCTCTTTCAGTTCTGTCACATAGCAGTCCCTTGCGGCAATTTGATCGCCCTTGATTACACCGATTCCCCTTTCAGTTGGAAATTTTATGATCAAACACCAAGGAGCTAAAGCAATCTTGAAACCCGAAAGAGTCGGCCTCCCAAGGAATGCATTGTAGGACGAAAACTCGTCTATTATGACGAAGGTCTGTACCATGGAAACTCGACCCTCGATCTTATGTGGGTACGCGCGCACCTTTGCCATGGAGAGATTCATCTTTTGGAAAGTGTTTATAAAGATCACATTGACTGATGCCTGGGTATCAACTAGGACCATTTTTACCACAGCGGGCCCGAGACCAATTGTGATCACCATGGCATCAATAGTTGGCGTAATTAAGCCTTCTGCATCATTATTTCTGAATATCACATTTTCAGTCGAAGTTTTGTGCATTTTCGTTGGAAGCTCATTGTTCAAGATCATGCATCCTTCCTCTTCTGTGACATCCTTCAATTCGTTAGCATATCTTTCCATATCTGCCCAACTGTTCCCGGCTGGGTGGGGACCCCCAAATATCATATTGATTACTGGTCTGGAGTCGACTGGCATTTGGTCCTCTTCGCTCGAGTTGGGCTGGCTAGTCGCATCATTATGCCCTTACACGACTGAAGTGCTTTGAGGATTTTTCACATATTACTGAAGTCGGTTCTTCCTGATGAGTTCCTCAATCAAGCTTTTTAGGTACCGGCATTCGTTAGTGTTGTGCCCTGGCTGGTTATGGAAACGGCAGAATTTCCCTGAATTTTCCTGTTGTTCATTTACCTTCTGCGGCTTCATCCGAGGGAAAAGGCCCGAGTCCTTCGTGGCTTGGTAAATCCTCTCTGGGGTTTCGTTCGGAGGGTTAGGTCAAATGGTTTGTACATGCGCATTTTCTAATAAGCTTTGTTGTCCCTCTCATCGTTTCTCCTCTGTTGTCCTACATCGCTCTTCTGCTCAACCCTGGACTCATTGCTCTTTCCTTCTCTGGCAGCGTTATTTTCTATAGTCTTATGGACACCAGGAGCTTCATCTTCCATACTTATGTATTCCTCAGCTTTCTTGTGGAACATCTTTAAAGTCTTTGGTTTCTTCATCTTAAGCCACTTTCCAAATTCTGACTTCTTATCGATGGCCCCTCTCAGGGCTGCCAATAAATACCAAGGATCCAGTTCTATGATCTCCGCTGCTGCAACATTGAAGTGTGTAAGGAAAGCTCTGATGGTTTCCCCATGCTTCTGTTCCATTTCGCAGAGTGACATCACATCCCTTGCCTTGGTGGTCCGAAACCTCCTTGCCAGATCAGCAAACTGATCGATACATCTAGGTGGAAGTTTGGTGAACCATAGCGAGGCCACACCCTCTAGGGACACGGGAAAGTATAAGCACTTGATTTCGTCAGTGGCCCTAGCTCCATTCATGTGCTAGTCGTACTTGAACAGGAAAATGGTTGGATCTCCAGCTCCGCTATAAGGCGCTATTGCTGATGGTATAAATTTCTTCGGGAATTTCGCTTGACGGATCTCCTCTATGAATGGATTTTTGCTGGGGGAAACTCCGATTCTTTCTCCTCATCCTCTCGAGTCGCCTTCTCATTCATTACTCGCTGGATTAGGTCTATGATGCGCCTTTCGTCGCCTGCTTGTTCATCAGGACCGATGTTGATGCTCTTATCAGCGCGACCATGGTTTAAGCTTCGGTGCCTTGCATCCTTCTTGAGGGATGTTATGTTGGTGCGACTCGTCGCACGTTGTTCTTTGCGCTGTGGAGATCTGACCTTAGGATCCTCAACGCCAGCCTCTCCCCTGTCTCTCACTGGGTTGTGAGGTCGTCCAGGGTCTAAGGCTAATGAGTCCTCTTTTTCATCAACATTAGCCACAGTATTTGGCGGTAACAAATCGGCCTGACCATTGGTTGAGATATCAAACCTTTCCATTATCATCTTCGCTGTATTATCCATTTTCTCTTTCAAGCCGGTTACAACCACATTCAATTCATCTCACGTTACAGATGGCACAGGGGTTTCCCTTGCCCCTTGATTCAAGATTTGAGGTGTAGCTTCGTCAGCATTATCATCCCCATTGATCGCAGCGACTTTAGTAGATTTGCCACTTTTCTTCGATCCAACCATGATTTCAAAGGAGAAAACAATTTTGGGATGTTTTGATTGCTGAATTACAAAAGGAAATTACGAACACGGCCCCACGGTGGGTGCCAAAATGTTTACACCAAAAATGGTCTAAACACCCAAGGTACAAAACTGTACTTCACCAATTCGATAAGAAATAAATGGAACCGTATTTAATTAGCAATAAAAAGGAAAAAAATGTGAAAACAGTAAAGTTGAGACGAGATTTAGAGTGGTTCAGCCATTAACGAGGCCTACGTCCACTATGAAGGTGATTTGCTGCCTTATTATGGGAATTACAAAGTACGCCAACTCTCTCTTTTCATACATCTCTATATCCACTCAATATACCCTCGTTTATATACTTCAATCTAAGGAATTATACAAGAGAATAGTAGAATTTGAGGAGAAGAAGGATGGATGAAGATTGAGAAGAAGGATGTCTTTGTTTTCCTTCATTGTAAGAATGTATTTGTCGCCATGGCAGAATCTGCGGTTGAGGATGAAATTCGGAAGCACTTCGTGGTTTTTAGAAATCGTTCCCCTGTAATGTTGGTATCCATGGTGTATTTATAGGTGAACTTCCCTTGGTAAATGATATGGAATCCGTTTATCCAAGCTGTGGATCGTTCATTCTGTTAATTACGATCGTGCCACTAGCTAGCTGTAGCCAGCTGTCTGTGGCTGTATCCAGTTATCATGTGCGAACGGCTCATTGGAACGAGTATCTTGAATAGCTGAGCGGGTCCATGTAAGCGAACGTCCTGTGCGCGCCTTGTGAGATTTTGTGAGAGCGGAATGTGGTTCTGGAGTTGATTCTCCTTTGTTCCTTGCGCGACAGTCCTTCTTGGTCCAAGGGCGCTCGTCTTCTTGCTGCCTTTGTATGGCGCTATTAGGCTTCACGGCTATGTCATGAGGTCGCACCCACTTATGTTGAATGGGCTACTTGCTTTATTTCGGTGTTTGAGCGGTTCTCAGGATATGCGACCTTTATCTTTATCGGGTCGCACTTCTCATAATATGTTATGTCGTTGTCTTCGGTCGCACTAGTTGACTTGACCTGCCTTGGGTTCGGTATTAGGATCTTGCTCTATGCGGTTGCATCGTGCACGACCAACCCTGGTGATATCTGCCTTGTATTCTTTATCCAATGTGCGTATGGATTTTTAGGGATTAACACCTGCCAATTGATTTTCAAAAGGAACAAAATCCGAATTTATTATTTCTTTTTCAATATTATCACGAAGGAAATGATGATGAATGTCTATATGTTTAGTTTTTGAATGATTAACCAGGTTTTTAGATAAGTTAATTGCACTGGTATTATCAAAATAAATAGTGGATTTTGACAAGTTTATTCCAAAATCTTTAAGTGTTTGTTGCATGTATATGACTTGAGCATAAGCCAAAGTTGCAGATATATGATCATTTTCACATATTGATAGTGAAACTGTAACACCCTGTATTTTAACCACACTAAAGAGGATAAATTAAAGGATAATTAATTTAATATTTAGAACTAAGTGAAATGGACTGCACCAATGCGTTCGTCTCAGAATTTTGGTCAAAATAGACACCTGTTTTGCGTAAAACCATATGAAGAAGTTATCAAGGTTTGAAGTTTATACGTGTAAGATAAGTGTGTGTGTGTGTGTGTGTGTTTATATATATATAACAGTTCAAACCTATCCAGAAATCAGTTCAAAATTTGAAATTGGGTGAGCGGCAAAAATCCCGCCCAGGGGTGTCGACCCCTGGGTCAACCCCTCAAGGGGGGTGTCGACCCATGGGTCGACCCTCTAAAGGGTGGGTTGACCCCCTGCGGCAGACTGGGCAGATTAGGGTTTCAGGGGTGTTTGGCTATAAATATGGCCCTATTTCTCTAATTTTTTCACACTGAAAATAATGGAGGACTAGATGTTTCGCTGCCAGGATTGAATCAAACCTTTTTCTTCTTCTGCAATTGAGTTGATCAAGTTTAGAGATATTCAAGTGTAGATATATGATTCAACATCTGCTATTCTCCTTCTATTTTTCTAGATCCAAACACTATGAGTTTAAGTTACTTTTAGATTTAAATAATTAAAAAGTAAAACATGATATGACTATAACTTGGATCTATGCGTGTGACTGCTTGAATCATATCAGATCTGTTATAACTTGTGAACCTATGATATTCTGACATGACTATGACGTGGATCTTAACCTTTATCATGTCAGATCTACCTTTGATTATAAATCTAATTCACTGTTTAGATCACCTTATACCTATCATATTTGTGGTTAAATTGGATCTGTTAGTAGTTAGATGTCTAAATTATTGTTTAGATCTTATCATGCCTGTTATAACATCCCTATTATGTTAGAATCGGTTCTATTATCTCGTGATCACCAGATCTGTTCTTATATGCCCATCTTATTAATATGCCACTATGTTTTTATGTCTATCTTATTAGTATAATTATTTCTATCATCTTCCCTTCATCCTTTCCCTTTTATTTTATATACCCAGGCTACTTTCGAGCCTAGGCATGCCGCTAAAATATGTGAATGCGTTAGATTGGGAACGAGGGGAAAATGGTAAAATTGGGGCACAACTTGTAAATGGGGAATTTGGCATAATTTGAGTAATGTACATAAATATGAATTTGGGGGTATATGGTTTATTATGAACATGACTAGGGAAAGAGGGCATGAAAACTTATAACGACATAGGAATAATTGGTTAACAATTGAAATGCCTAGGATTACAGTAATTAGAAACTGTAACCACACTTAGACATGAGGTTAGGTGGTACTTGCGGTGGAAGTCTTCCCGGAACCGCCTGGCATATCCAGCGACCGCAAGTGTTGAATCTAATGTGAGGGGTCTAAGTGCATAAACACGAGATCTGCTAAGACACGAGGTTAAGCCCGACTTGTGGAAGAAGTCTGCCTGAAATTGACCGTTATATCCAGCATCCACAAGTTGTAGGCTTAATGTGGGAGGTCTAGTACATTATAACCATAAATGAATATGGCAAAAAAGTTGAATACTTAACCTAGTTGAATCCATAGGGATTGTATGAACATGAATTTGAATACGGGTTAAGTAAACTTGGTTGAAACGGTGGGAGGGTTAAGTATATCTAGGTTGGGTGGGTAATATTTATATATATGCCCACAAACTTAACCGGTTGGGGTTATGTAATTAAAGACACCGTTAGGTGAGCATAACCTTTGGAAATCCTAGTGGGAAAGCAAGACAAAGGGGAGAGCTTGCATCATCTTGTGTGGGGGACCCGTTTCAATCAGTAACCCATATAACGATATCAAACGAGTACTCCGCCCTAGGTCGGAGTCGGGGCACGCTTACTGGGCTGATTATAAGAGATCCAAACGTGGAGGACGGTGTGGGCGGTGCAAACCGACCGGGGTCATGTGCGTGCATGGTCTAGGCAGAGGGGGATAAGATGACCGTGACACCTGTAGATATGGTTGTGCACATCAACGAAGGGTTGCCACTTCAGGAAGTGATACATCCTACTGTGGGGCCGGCAAAGGGTATCTACGGAGTAGGGAGCCGATCGATTAGGGTAGTAGTTATGGTACATCTAGACTCTGGTAAAAAGTTTAGGAGCTTGTTAGGTTGGGCTGCCTGTTGACAGTATGACCTCTCACCAGAAGTACACTTAAGTCTACCATCTTATAGTTTTTGGGATCATCTCATTATAGTTATACTAGTATCAGTGCAGAGTAAGCATTAGAGAAGCGTATACACTCTATCATGTTTATCTTGTCATACCTGCTTTTTGTGATGTTACCTTTCTCATCCACTTTATATGCCTATCATGATACTTTTACTTATTTATTTGCTAAAAGTAACTGGACTTACCAGACTTTATGTCTAACCCTTTTTGTTTCCTCTTCTTCCTTCCGTTTTCTCCCTCCCCCCAGGTTCTCAGGGTGGGAATACTCAAGCTTGACTAGGATTCTGCTATCATTTTGCTGGAGCCGCTTATATGTATTTCTCAAGCTCCTGTCTTTTCTACTATGGCTATGTTTTTATTTGGGGATTATGCTTCTTTTATTTTGTACTCTGATGTTTTAAGTGCAAGACAGAAGTTTTGATGATGTACTAGGTTTATGTATTTTCAGACATATAATGTTTTGAACCACGATGCTTTATGATTAATAAAGTTAGTTTTTATTCCGCTGCTATTCTATATTTATCTTGTAATGTTTCTGTTTCTGTTTACCTATAACGCTTCATGAAACTAAATGCGTTCTCTTAATGAGTGACATTAACGGACATGGGGTGTCACACTTGGTATCAGAGCTGAAGGATATCAGATCGGATAAAAGTTTTTGAAAATTATTTTCAAAAAGGATTTTAAAGAAAGCATTTTCAAAAGAAAAGTTTGTTTTGAAAAACGTATTCCCCAAAGCCATATGTAATATCTTTCGATTCTCTATTTGAATCCCTTTTCCTTTTCTTTTCAGCATGTCTAGGGAAACTGATATTCATGAGGGCGTTACGATAACAGGCCGGTTCCATCAGTATCTAGGGGCCATGGCGCCTGCCGGTGGCCAAACTGACGTTCCTCCCCAAGTTGCACCCGTCGTTCCTCCTCCTCCTCCTCCGCATGTCAAAGATTTTTGTGCCATGGGAGGAAAGCCATTCCGTGGAACTGAGACGTTCATAGTGGCAAGTAATTAGCTCAAGGAGACGGAGGACTTGTTTGCAATTTTCGAAGTGGACGATCATAGGAAGATTCAGTTAGTCGCCTAGCTACTGAAGGATGAGGCTTTGTTCTAGTGGGAAGTTACCCAAGCCGGGCTTCCGGTGGAGACATGGAATGATTTTAGAATGAGGTTTGAAATGAAGTTTCTTTCTCAAGATGAGAAAAGCATGCAAATGCAAAGGTTCTTGGCGCTCAAACAAGGAAACATGACTGTTAAAGAATATGTGAACAAATTCAACCAGCTAGTTAGGTTTGGTTTGGAACTGGTAGACACTCCACATAAGAAAGCCTGGCAGTTTGTTAAAGGACCGAATGAACCCCTTCATGGGTTAGCTATGTCCCATATTCCAATGGGAGCTATTTTTGAAAGGCTTGTTGATATGGCCTTGATGCGTGAGGAAGACAAAGGAGAAAAGAAGGAAGTTAAGACTGAGGAAACAACGCAAAAAAAGAAGGTATGGACCAAGAAAGGACAACAACAACAACAACAAAATAAGGGCGAAAAGAATGACAAGGATAAGAGGAAGTGTCATAGTTGTGGACGTGAGGGTCACTTGGTCAAGGACTGCAAAAGAAGGAAGAATACTTCCTTCAGTTGTGGAGAGGTCAGACACTTTGCTAGGGAGTTCCCGAAGAGGCAAGGACAAGGTCAAAGGGCAGGAGCTTCTGGAGGGTAGGTGCATGCTCTCGTGACCAGTGCTCCAGATAGAGGTAGGAAAATTTCCGTGGAATGTTTAGTTTCTCTTTCCAATCATCCCATTAGAACTCTTTTTTATTCTGGCGCTTCACATTCATTTATATCTAGTTCTGTGGTTGAGTTTATGCACTTAAATACTAGTATGGTAGTGAATCCCGTTATTGTCTCAAACCCCATTGGTTGTTAGGCTTATTTGTCCATGATTTGTCGGGGTTTGAGAATATCTGTCTTAGGCATCGAATTTGAGTGCGACGCGTATGTGCTCGGTTTTATGGGCTACAATTTGATTCTAGGGATGGATTGGCTAGCCATGTATGGTGCCATTTTGGATTGTGAGAGGAGGATCGTTAGGCTTCTGACTTGTCATGGGAGGACCCTCGAGATTTCTTGTGACCCGCAAGGGTTTGTTATGCTTAGTTTCCTAGAGTCTCTTGATGCATCTATCGATGATCTGTAATCTGTTCCAGTAGTCCGAGATTATCCAAATGTTTTTGATGAGGTACGGGGCTTACCTCCAAGGCGTGATATCTATTTTCGTATATGTTTGGTGGACAATGCAAAGCTAGTTGCATTACCTGTGCGCTAATGGATCCAAGGATAAAGGAGGGAGCTTAGTAAGCAAGTAGGGGAGTTGCTTGAGAAATGGTTTATTAGGCGAAGCATATCTGAATGAGGTGCTCCAGTAGTATTGCGAATAAGGGGGTGGTTCGCTTCGCATGTGTGTATACTATAGGGAGTTGAATAAACTCACTAGGAAGAACAAGCACCACTCCCAAGGATAGATGACTTGTTTGACCAGCTTGTTGGTGCATCGGTATTCTCTTAGTTAGACCTAGCCACGGGGTTTCATCAGTTGAGGGTGGCTGAAGACAGTATATATAAGACCACTTTTAGGACTCCAGATGGTTTTTTTGAATGGCTCGTTATCCCTTTTGGGTTGACGAGTGCACCCGCCTATTTTTTTGATTTGATGAGTAGGCTGTTTCGGGAGTTTCTAAATAAATTTGTCGCGGTCTTTGTTGATGATATCTTAATCTTCTCGAAGAGCGAGGGAGAGAATGCCTTGCATATAAGGGAGGTTTTGAAAACTCTGCGAATTTCGGCCATTAACAACCAACCATCAGCTTTAGGAAAAGTTCTCCAAGTGCCATTTTTGGAGAAAAGAGGTGAAATTCTTAGGGCAGGTGGTTTCTGAAGAAGGATAGCAGTGGATCCCGCAAAGGTGGTTGTAGTTCAGGATTGGCAGATTCCAAAAGAATGCAACAGAAGTGAGGAGCTTTTTGGGGTTAGTAGGCTATTATAGGAAGTTCATTAAGGACTTCGCAAAAATATCAGCCCCAGTCACCAGGCCGACGAAGAAGAATTTGGCATTTTCATGGGATATAGATTGTGATGTTGCTTTCCAGTGATTGAAGAGGGCTCTGACAACAACCCCAGTCTTGACCTTGCCCGATGGAATAGTGTTTACAGTATACACTGATGCATGTGGTACAGAGCTTGGTGCGGTTCTAATGCAAGAGGGGAGGGTAGTATGTTATGGAGGAAGACAACTAAGTGTTCATGAGAAGAACTACCCTACCCACGACTTAGAGCTAGCTTCCATAGTGTTCGCGCTTAAGACATGGCGTCATTATTTGCTTGGAGAGAAGTTCGAGTTGTATACCGATCATAAATCTCTCAAGTACTTGTTCTCGAAAAAGGATCTTAATTTAAGGCAGCAGAGGTGGATGGAGTTTCTAGCATCTTATGACTTCGAGATTGCTTATACCCCTGGCAAGGGTAATGTGGTAGCAGACGCATTGAGTAGGCAGAGGATGACCTTGAGTCCTCTGTTTGTGGAAAGGAAAAGCTTGGAGTTCATATCAACTTTTGACTTTAGACCCTCCACCAAGTTGTTACCTGGCTTAATCGCATCACTGGAAGTGCGCCCTACTCTTATGGACCAAATAGGAACTTCGCAGTCAGAGGATCCACAAATTTCAGACATCTTGGATAGGCTCAGTAAAGGGGAGACTTTTAGTCATCTCAGTAGACACTCCACAGACGACAAAGGGTAGTTGCGACGAGATGGAAGTCTCTGTGTTCCCCGCATTAGGAGCTTGATAAAAACAGTCCTAGAAGAAGCCGATCATTCTAAGATGACCATTCATCCAGGTGGCGATAAGATGTATAGGTATATGAAGAGGGTTTTCTTTTGGGCTGGGATGAAGAAAGATGTGGCGGAGTTTGTTTCTCAATGTTTGATTTGCTAGCAAGTTAAAGCTGAGCAAAAGAAGCCCAGTGGTTTACTTCATCCTTTGGAGGTTCCACAGTGGAAGTGGGAGAGCGTCTCTATGGATTTACTAGATGGTTTTCCTAGATTAAAGGAAGGCAATACCAACATTTGGGTTGTGGTGGATAAACTTACTAAGAGCGCTCATTTCATTCCGGTTAAGAGCAAGAGGATGGTAGCATGGTTGGTAGCAGTTTATGTTCGTGAGATAGTTCGTCTTCATGGAATACCTTCCAGCATCGAAAGTGATCGTGACCCCATTTTCACCAGTGAATTTTAGAGGAGCTTGCAAGAAGCGTTAGAAACACAGTTGTGTTTAAGCACCGCTTATCACCCTCAAACGGATGGACAGAAGGAAAGGGTGAACAGAGTTCTTGAGGATCTTTTAAGGCTGTGTATCCTAGACTTCGGAGTGACTTGGGAAGAGCATCTTCCTTTAGTAGAGTTCTCCTACAACAACAGTTATCAAGCTAGCGTTGGCATGGTACCATTCAAAGCATTATAAAGACGACCCTGTAGATCACCGACTTGTTGGTGGGAATTTGCAGAAAGACTAGACCGAATATGGTTAGAGAAACGTCCGAGAAGATTGATCTTATCCGCAGACGAATGTAGACTGCTCAAGACAGGCAGAAATCCTACGCAAACAAGAGAAGGACTGGCATTGAATTTGAAGTAGGAGATATGGTTTTCATTAAGGTGTCACCTTTGAGGAATGTGGTTCGCTTCGGATCTATAGGGAAATTGGCGCCAAGATTTGTAGGGCCATTTCCAATAACAGAAAGGATTGGCCAAATGGCATATAGTGTAAAGCTACCAGACTCGACAACACTAGGCCACGACACAACATGCACAAACTGGACGAACCCCTAACTGGATTAGTCACGATTAATGGTCTATCACAAATCTCGGGTTTCAAACCCAAGCGACACACAAGCTCATTACAGATGAAAGAATGCGATGCTCCAGTATCAAGCAACACATGTACTGAAACACCATTAACTGAAAGAGTACCTTACATGACGACACCCTTTCCCTTCTTCTCTTCAGTCGTAGCTCTTGAAGAAGATGGCACAACTTTCAAACTGTATGCCTTCACAACCTGCTTTCCCTTAGCCGATTCTGGACAATCCTTCTTCTCATGCCAGGCTTTCCACACTTAAAGCATTTCTTCTCAGCTTTGGGATTCTTACAATCTTTGGAATAATGGCCCTTCTGCCAACAGTTAAAGCAAGTCACCTCTCCCTTCTACTTCTTCTAGCCATCCTTTCCCTTCTTTTGTTGTTGCTTCCTATTCTTATTGTTACCACCCGACTGTGGCTTTGGAGCTTCCTTGGATGTAATAACAACAACTTCCTCTTTTGGAAACAAGCTCTCATGGCGAACAGCTTTTTCCACAAGCTTCTCAAATGAATCGTCAAGGTGTTCCACCAACGGTCTTCCTATGTAGGCATCCAGACCCATAACAAACTTCTCATTATTCTGATAAGGTGTGTCAATGTATGAACAAGCATATCTGGACAAGGCCTCGAAATCAGAATTGTAGTCAAGTACAGGACGACCATTCTGCTTCAATTCCACAAACTTCTTGAATATAGCAGATTTTTGAGCTGTGGAGATAAACTTCGCCTCAAACTTAGCTTGGAATTGCTCCCAGGAAATCTCTTCCTCTGGAGTCTCAAGTGTAACTGAATTCCACTATTCCATGGCTCTGCCCTGCAGCTGCCTTGATGCAAGCTTTCTCTTAGTTGCATCATCCAACCCCAAGTCTCTAAAAATACGGACACAAGAATCCATCCACCTCTGAACCTCTTCAGATGGTTCTGTTCCCTTGAATGGATTTCCTCCTAGAGATGTATAATCTTTGCACAGCTTCGCAAAATTCACAACCCTAGGCAACTGAACACCAACATCTACTGTGGCTGCCACTAGAGCGGGTACCCTTCGCATGATTTCCTCGATCGTGGCTTCAAACATGGTTGGGTAATCTAGTGCACCGCCATTTCCCCCTCCACGCATAGTCTCCTCCCTAACAGTATGTCTTGAAGTACGTCGACTCATTCTAGGTCTGCAAATTAGAATGATTAGCTACTTTCAAGAAAAATTGCTAAAGAAGTACAAACGCTACTATACTCTATAATATCATATAGTATACATCCAACCGAAGTCTACAAATATGACTCTCATACGTGATTACATCTTCGAACTTTGGTTAAAATCGTTAACCAGAGCTCTGATAGCAAATGTGACGACCGCCCATAACCCCTGCACTAAACAAGAGGAATAATGAACTGAAATGTGTCCCAGGCAGCTATGGACGATCATCAAGGTAAGTTAATAATCGTGAAACCTGTTGTAGAACTCACAATGCAAGGATAAAATATAATAGAACATATACAACAGGTATTATTAGTGAAGCAGAAAACACCAAACTTTCATAACAACTAGAAAGTAATATCCATACACTTGGATTACAACAATAGTGTTTATACAAAAAAATTTCACTACAACACTGAGAGTCAAAATATCAAACATCGGAAACAAAGGTACTAGATAGTAGTACAGATAATACGCCAGCCTCTAGTTCGCCACCGAACTGCAACGTCGTCCTCATCAAGATATCACCTGTCACCTGCTACCTAGCCTGCCCATCCAACAATCGGATGAACATCCCAAGGTAATAAGAGGAAAACATAAAACCTTGAGTCAGACAACAGTCTTAGTGAGAGATAAAACAGCTAACAAACTTCATCAATAAAGTATATGAAAATGGATAAATAAACGAACTAATCTACCGACAACCCCAGAGAAGAACTAAACTCCCGTCTTCCCCACATCAGACAGTGATAACCTTTACATCAAACATTTCAACCATTCAACCAAAGAAACCAGAATAACCATTCATTCATGGCAATAAAAAACAACCATCAATAGCACTCATAGCATCCAAATTTTTAGATCTCACGTAAACCATCCTAATCGAATTCAACATCCCTCAAGCACAAGACCCAGAGACCTAAACCAATATCAGACAAGCGCCCAAGGAACAACTCCTTCAAAGTTGGATAATCTATGTGAGATGATACAAGCAAAACATCCAGCATGCATGACAGACTCTGGCTATGACCGGCCAAACACCTTGCCGTCCGTCAAGGGCCAATGGTAAACCCGGTTCTAGATAAAGACCCACACACCATACAATGAAATGTGTCTATGCCATACACGACGCCTAGGGTACTCGACCATACGACGAAATCGTGTAACCCCTGCTTTGAGCCTGCTAGAACCTACGATAATGATAATTCCTCGGCCTTCGGTATCTCGGGTCGTCATCGACGGCAACCATCCCACCATTTTCGATAAGATCAGAACACTTTTGAGTTGTCTTCACACCCATTGCATTCGACTAGCAACGAACTCTTCACATCACTTCGACATACCCCATTGAATTAACTTCGAAGTTATCACCAGTCCTGAACCAAAGAGAATCATCAACATAAGGTTCAATATCAATCCATAACATTTAACAAATCGCCACGGAAACAAGATACAACATTTCTACCATCAACCATGGCATTTGAAATCGCTACCATAGCCTTGAACGCACACATCAACCACTCCATGTGCAAAACTGGCTACTCTATGCTCGACTGGCCACTCCGTGTGTACGACTGGCCACTCCATGCTCGACCGACCACTCCATGCTCGACCGACCACTCCATGCTCGACCGACCACTCCATGCTCGACCGACCACTCCATGCTCGACCGACCACTTTATTCTCGACCGACCACTCCTTGTGCACGACTGGCCAATCCATGCTTGACCGACCACTCCATGTGCAAGACTAGCCACTCTATTCTCGACCGACAACTCCATGCTCGACCGACTACTCCATGCGCACGACTGGCCAATCCATGCTCCAGAAAACTGCCCCATACATAAAAATGCCTTGTCCATAAAACTGCCCATTCCATAAAACTACCCTGTCCATAAAACTGCCCAGTCCATAAAACTGCCATGTCCATAAAACTGCTCAGTCCATTTCATCACCGAATTCCACCAAAATTTCGTCAAATGACAAGATTGACGAAATCTACTCAACCAATCCATCCAATTCAACCACAACCATGATATAGAATCACTAACAACTCGAATACGACAATTTTCACCAAAATTATGGAAACTTTACCAAAATCATGATAAATGATCGTATGAACTAAATTATGGATCTAACTTGCATAAACATATGAAAATATATGAAAATTACCGGTTTTAAGTTGTTAAATTAGATCCTATGGCGATTCATAAACTTACCATGATGTAGATCTAAGGAAAATAACTTGAAAATGATGAAATTAAGATCATAGAACTCAAATACTTGATTGCATCCACATGAGAGATGCATATCACTCACCAATCCACCAAAACAACCCAAAATGGTTGAAATACGATTTCGGACGGCAAAGAATTCGATCTAAACTCTTCAATTTAATGATCTCCCCATTGGAATGATGTAGATCTAGCTTTCAACGATGTAGATATTCGATTCTCTAATGTAGATCTCGAATTTTAATGGTGGAAAAGTATAGGAGAATGGAGAAATAGAGGATCACAAGCTCCTCCAAATGAGAGAATGGAGAAAGTAATCTATTCTCCATACCTCCCACCCTCTATTTATAGCCTCCACCGGGCTACTAATGGGCTTCCCCAAATCATCCCATTAAGGCTCTAGAACATGAACATGCAACTATAAAACCTTTAAACAATGATTCCTCCCAAACCACTGAACCAAATCTTTAATGTGACCACTATACCGAAAGGGAATCATCATTTCCTTTCCAATGGCACTGGTCTCAACACCTGATTCGATCTGAATCGAAAGTTATGCCATGTACAAGAACGACAAGGGTAAAATTATCACAAATAAAATTGGTAAAAATTATGGACATGTTTCGCATCCCCATAAACAACATATCAAAATGTTAGAATGATCCAACCCTAAGGGAATAAAATAAAAATATTTTACGATCTTTCGATACATAAAATGCGGGCAGTTACACATGCTCTTCATAACAAAATCGCTAAGCGCACTGTGGGGTTAATTAGTGTTGGCCGAATACTCAAATTTGAAATATTTCTAATTCTTAGTCGTTTTAAAACCTATAAATAGCCCCATGACTAACTCATCGTCAAAATAATTTAATGTCGAGTTAGCGAAAGAAAAATAGAAAAGAAAATCGAATACGTTGTCTCACTAATCCTAATTTATTTATTCCTCCGATCGTCTAAACCTAAGCTCTGATACCAAATGTACACACTTTTCCAGTCTTGAATTTCCCATCTAATCACGAAGAGTATAAATCTGGTACCTGTAATCAATGAGCATGAGCATAATCAAAGTAAAATAAAACTAACTCACAGCGGAAATAAAATAAGATAATAAATACTGATTAAGGCGACTATCTTAAGGCATATCATCACATCGATATTGAACATGAGAGAAGAAGAACCGAAACCAAACACGAACACTTGCTAAGACCTATTTTCCTTGAGATAAACCCGAGAGTAGTTATGAGGAAGGGGGGGTCAAAACAACAAGTCCTGGTGAGGAGAAAGATGTATAACACTGTCTAGAATACACAAATGCACTCTGTTTGGTCAAAATCAAAACATATGTCTAACAAGGCTTGTAATTCTGACCTAACCTTGTAAAGATTTACGCATGATGACAAACTACCATACCTGAGGCAGTATCCCAAACACAATGACTTTACAATACCGAGATAGAACGTTTACGCATAATTACGAAGTCTTTAAACCATCACTCAACCAATTACTAAAAAGTAAGAGGTGGGCTCCCAACTATTCACTATTCATACAGAGGTTAATAATTTCTATATAGCCACTTAATACCTCACTATCAATGGTAGATAAGGATGGATCCTTTCGATCACTTAAGACTCAAGGCGGACCCATCAGTGACTTAATACATTTCTCGATGGTTTACTCTACATTAATATAAAGTAGAGGACACTAGCTATAAGTCCTACTAATTTAAGGCTTCTGTCATTCATGCATATACCCATTCCCTACATAATGTGAGAGATAGTAAGCAATCACTTATCACCTACAGGATAGGTAGGTGGTGGACCCCTATGTTACTATCTTGCTGACCTTATTGGATAATTCCTCGAATCACTTAATACTTCTCGTGGGATAGGCAGACCTATGGTACCTACGTAGTGGTCATTTAATACCTAATCTCAAGGAGGACCCTCAACCTAGTCACTTGATACCTAGAGGAAGCGGAACTTCGCAGGGATTACCAATCTACTACCCAACGGCCATTTAATACTTCGTACTATGGAGAGGTGAGCAACGCAATCACTTAATAACCTTTTTAACAATGGGTCTAACTACTTAATATCTTTATCCTAAAGAAGGCTCACACTTATAGATAATTTACTTTCTAAGGTATCCTCTTTTAGGACGAGGGGCGTGTCTTACAGCCACTTAATACCTCACATTTGAGATAAACCTTATTTAAGGAAATTGTTAACGATATTTTTCGTCAACACCGGAGATAGGTCCATGGAAGAGGACCTAAGGGAAAAACAGGGTTATTTGGTTTCCACGAGCTTAAGCTAGTTCACCGCTTCCTAGATATCAAGGTCTAAAGTCCAAAATATTAGTAAATCTTCCCTCAAAGGGGTGAGCATCACGCTTAAGTGACTTAAGAACTAACAGTTTTCTTGGGACAAGGGTTCCTTAAGCACAACACTCGGTAGAAAGCTAAATGGCTCTTAGGAAGGGGTTTTGTAATCCATTTGCGGAAGGGTTCAAATTTGAATAGGAAATCATGGCCATGTAGAAAGCATAAGGTATGTTTTGTAGGAAATAACTAAGAAAACTGATAAGTAGTTCATTAGAAATGTGCTAAGTGTCGATCTGCTCTTTATTAATCTTTGATTTGGAGTACATGAGTAATTACAATATAAATCCCCAAATCGGTTTAGAAATTAAGGTTTACTCTAGAAGAAAAGAGTACAAGAATGAGAAATAAGAATTTGGCCTCGAAAACGAGACCCCTGGGGTCTTATTTATAGACAAATTGTGGCCTCTTTTGCCATTGGGCCAGTAGAAGCCACTATCGACTGCTTTTCCTTCCAGTTCCGGTCACTTTGGCTCTCGGCCACTCTTTTAGCTTTGCTTATTGCTTTTTAGGGTATCGATCTTGACTCTCGGAAGGAGGGTCTAGGATTTTGGAGCTTTTCTCTGACGTTATTTTACTTTGTATTAATACCAAGCCAGTTGTTATGGATAGCTTTGGGAAAGGCTTTTATCTTCCAGCTATGGGCTTCCAGTTATGAGCTCTCGGTCTTGTTAATAATTCTTCATGATATTTGCCATCATGCTTCGAATGTATGGTTATGGGGCCCGCCATCCCTTTTGGTGTCGATACTAAGTGAATTGGTGTGGATAGCTTGTCTCTTTTAGAAAGTTGGGTTTGCTTTCAATAGTCCTCCGGGTTAGGTTTCTGTCTTCTAGAAGGAATGCATACGGAATGTAATTAGTAACCTCCTGAAACTGCCTTTCGGCGGTCAACCGTTTTTAGTCCTGGCAACTGGCTTCCGGAAGCCTCCTCTTTCCTTCCACACTTCCATTCCTCCTTGTAATGGCATTAAGAAAGTTAATGCCGATACCCCTTTCTCTTTACTTGGCTTCCGGTTATAGGTTCCCTTTGGACTTGAGCTTATGTTGACTACTTTGTGTGTCAGGGCTACCCTGTAGGTATTCTCCCCTTTTCATCAGCTTCGGGCTTCTTTCCTTACTAATGGTGACAGTTTCCTTGCTTTCAGGTTGTTCTCTTATACAAGTGAAGGTTCGTTACCCCTTCACCGATAGCCCGTCTCAGTGTTAATTTTGGTAGTTACATTTGCCCCCCTTTTGTGAAAGAGGTAATTTCGACTTTTCAAGTCAAACCTTTGACTTTCTTTCGGTGTATCAAATCCCTGTCTCTTGGCATCCTTCAATCAGACCCGTTGATGGGTTCCTGTCTGTACGGCTTGGATTTACAAGACAATTTGATATAAATGCTTCTCCTTCTTCGTCTCCATCCTTTATCTGCAAATTAAGTGCTCAAGCCAGATTATCATTTTTCAAGAATTACTCGAGCTTTTTCCTAGAATTTCAAATTCGATTCTTTGTAAGTATCTTTATTCCTATTATAGGTAGGAATCTAAATTATGCAATTGATTAGGAAATTGTTCAGGATTTGACATACTTAATGCGAATTAAACAACGATGATACCTTAAACAATAATTGTGGCCGATATGATGGGTTATCTATTCACCGAATGCACCCCTTTTTGGGGTTTGATATGCAAAACTTATCATGTAAAAGGTTAACTTTATCATGATGTAAGATGCTATTCATCCGATATGAGTTAATTCAATCGCCATTACTGCCAATTCATTTTGCTTCCGGCTTTATCGACACCGACATTTGTATTTACTTAGCTTCTGCCTCAGGGGTGTTGGGTTAGCTTGAAAGTGTGACCAACAAGCTTTCCTTTTTTTTAGTTCGAGTGTCGGTAAAGTCTGTAAACTTAACATCAGGATATCTAGATCTTAATTTTGCTCATATCGGGTTTGAGAACTAATTAGGCTTTTGTTGATAATATTGAATTATTTGGTTTCGTTTGAGCCACTATTGGACATCATTGATAGTTTAATTTTTCTGGCATCTGCCTCTCGTCCTTTAAACTTTGATGTCCGATAATTAATTTTATCATCACCAAAGGCCTGATCGTTTCTAAGTGAATGTAAATTATATATAAACCTTTCTAAGGTCAATACTTGGGATCAACTTGATATATGACAAATTAAACCATCGATATTAGCAAGTTGTACTGATGTTTATCATTTTACGGATGCTATATGCATATTTATGCAAAAGGAATGTAGTGTTAACACATATGTTATGAAATGATATCACCTGGAAGCATCATGTCTAGTAAAAAGAGTCCTATTAAGCCAAAGTCCAAGGGTTCCAGTACTCCACGAACCAAGGATGAGTGTGCTTTAAAGCCTTCCTTAATCACCTTTCAAGACAGGGTGAAGACCATTCTCAACAGCTTTGGAATATCTGGCGTAGATGCTATTGCGACTACTGCTCAAGGTACTATCCAAGACCCTCCAGAGGGGTACTTTGCATATTCAGCGAACCACATTTGGCACGGAGGTTTCCTTCCTTTCCCACTTTTCATGCATAGGCTTTTGTGTGATATGGGGGTTGCTCTAATCCAATTCTCACCCAACACCTACACCCTACTTCTATGCTTAGAGGTTTTAGCACTTGCATCAAATCAAGCCTCTCTTAGCCCCAAACTCATTCGTCACATGACATGATTCTCCAAGAGCGCAGAGTCGCCCATTTGGCATGCAAATCCTATAAAGAGGTTGATAAGCGAAAACATTAGCAAGATTAAGTCCTGGGAAGACTGGTTCTTTTATGTTAGGTGCCCCTTGGTATATCAGGGAAATTCGTCGAACTTGGTAAGTTTCTTATCTTTTGAAAGTAATTATATTATCTTTGTATTTCTTGTTTAACCCTTGTTTTTACATAGATCCTTCTTCTAAAAACAACTTTATCAAAAGAGGAGATTCAAGTCGTTGAAGCTATCTTAAAAGCACCAGAGGAGTTAGGACGTCGGTCATCCCTACTTACTGTTGACAGGCTTCGCCAATATGTTCTTCTTCCTGTGGGGCAATTTTTTTTGGGACAACCACCCATTCAGTTTTCTGGTGCTAAGGGTTTACCGCTGAACTCCAACGCATTTAATGCAACTTCTCCTATATTTCCAGGTACTTTGAACATAATTGCACTTCCTTTTGGACAAGATTTCTCACTTTTACCTATTAGCCTTCTTATTCTTAGTTTTATGATATAACTATTTCTGTTTAGGGTCCACGGCTTCTAAGAGTACCTCCGCTTTCGATGCTTTAGCCTAGTCTGATGTTGAAGCCTTAAAAAGGCTTGCTGATTCCAATATTGAGCCATCGCCCAAAAGACTGAAGCATGACAAGTAGGTACACTTTTCCAAAGTTGTTATTACAATGACTAGAACACAGACAACTTCTGACCCCGCCATTTCCGATGTTGATAAGGTTATTGATATTGATCATTCTCCCGACATTTTTCTAAGGAACAAAACTATAAGCAATTCTGCATCACCTGGCTTTCCTATGGAACTTGATGCAAGAGATCACAACTCATTTACAACCTCCCCTTCTCAACATGTTATTCCTCCTGTTCCGCCTCCATCGGTTTTGGACTTTGATAAGATTGTGAATCTTGCCCTTTCGTCTGCCGAGGTTGCTAACATTTCACAACCTTCTTGTCTCCAAACTCAGAGGATTATACCGACGACAGATTAGAGATGAACTTTTGGTATAAGTTTATCCTCCTTAGCTTCTTTTTCGCTATGTTACCTTCATATAGAGGCTTACTTATCTCTTTATTGCTATATTTCAGGTGACAAAAGGATGGTTCTTGTCTAGGGTAATGGCCTCTTCATATTTTTCTGAGAACACCACCCTTGGGGAGGAAAATGAGGGTTTGAAAGCTAAGGTTGACACCTTATCACAGGAGAAGGCAGAGAGCGATAGTGAATGCAGAAGATTGAAGGCCTCTCTAGAGGAGGAGAAGAAGGCTAAGGACAACTTATCGGAGCAGGATGAGAACCTTAAGAGTGAGAAGATGGAGATGGAAGCCGACCATGCCGTCGAATTGGAGAAGATGAACAACAAGCTTTCTGCTGCGAAATGAATAATTTACGAAGCCAATAATAGGAAATATGACTTCCTTGTTATGGAATACTACAAGGACGCTCTTTTCCTTGCTTTTTCCAATAATCATAAAAAGTTTTCAGGGATTTATTTTACTTCAGTGCATCCCTCCGTTAGGAGTAGAGTTTTGGAAAGGATTAAGCTGGCTAAGCGAGAAGGTAAAGCTCCACAGAAGGAAAAGATAAAGCCCAAGTTTTTTTCTTCTATTTATTGAGGAGCTTCCTGAAGATTTTGACAATGAAGAAGAAGAAGAAGACATAATTGTTGACGAAGGGATAGGAGGTGATGGAAATTAGCAGGAAGGGTATGGCATAGATGGTGGAGACTCTTCTTCTGATGTTGTAGGCATACTTGATTCTGAGGGAACCAACATTAACTCCCTGAGCACCTCATCTGATCGAGACCCAATTGAAGCCCCTTCCAAGGGGGATGATTCTTCCAAGCCAAGGGATAAAGGAATTTATTCTCAACTCGATATCCTTGCCACATAGGTATGGCTTTCACTCTCGAAATGTTTTCTTCACTCTTGAATTTGTATCAATAATTGGTTTCCTCATATTGCGACAGTCCCTTGCTTCCCCAAAGGTGTAAGTCATAGTAATGCTTTATATTCATCGCCTTTATCTTCAAAAGGTTTTCAAAAGAGCTCGCTTTGTAAACCTGGGAAAAATCATCTAGTAGAAAAGCTTATATGCGTTTGCATAAGATACTTTTAACTTCTTCGTGACTTATGGTCCAATTTTTGATAATATTTATTATCAGTTGTATTGTATTAATGTATAATGTGGACGGTATGCACACTGACTAGTAAACTTGTACTATCATGATCATGTGGATGTGTATATTTGTTGAAACAATTCAGGACTTTTATGGTAGAAGTTTATGTAGTTGTTTTCCTTTGATAAGTATGATGTTACTAGTGCCATTGTTTGATAATTAGATTTTATGCATCATTATATCTCATCTCACCTATGGGTAGAAGGACCAATTCCAGACCCCCCCCCCTCTCAATTTAGGGAAGAACCCTCGACAGTGGCAGGTCACAAAGATATTTTCGAGGATGCCCCCCTTTCGAAGTGGAAAAGGATGTACTATCTCCAAAAGATAACCAACAGCAACCTTACGGAACAAGTATCCTTTTTGGAGAACCGACTCAAAGAGAAAGATAAGGCCATCTACGAGTTGCAATGCCAACCAAAGGTTGGTACTTCTACTGGTTCAGATGCGGAGATTTGTAGATTGCTTCATCGAACCGATGAGCTAGAAACTGAATTGACGAAAACAAAGGCATATTATGCCTCTCTAGAATTTACTTGAAAGAATCCTGGCTCAGATTAACGGTCTCGGCTTCCAGGAATTTTTGTGTGTGTCAAATGTGATACAACACTCGCGTGACTTCAATATAGAACTCTTAAAATGGTAGTTATGTGTATGCAACAACTTATGAAATAGTTTTATAAACAAGTTTGTATATTGTGTGGACATCGCCTGATATGTGATATTCTTCCTTGGCTAGGGACGTTCCATTTTCAGAGTCTTATCGTACCATTCTACATAAATTTAACACACTCTATTAGGTGTCAGCTCGTAAGGTGCATATGATGCATCGCCTGCTCTTTGTTGAAATCAATAACATCATGATATTGAATGCATGATGAGATAACAATCCTATTTATATTTTTCTGCACTAGTAAAAGTCTCTAAGTGTAATAGGTATTCCCAGGATACGTCCCTCTACGGGGTTTTCAAGGAAAGTGTAACCTTTGTCCCAAGGTTCTATTGAGGTAACTTAAAATACCTACTTGAGTTCTCCCCTGAATTTATGTTCTAGCGTAGTGTGGTTTTTGTATCGTGTATGCATTTGACATAGTGAATAATGAGTTGATGTATATACGAGTTAAGAAAATCTCCCTGAGTAAGATGGAAGATTGCAATCTCCTTTTGAAGGGTCTTGTATAGCAGGCTCAAGCCATTGCCTTGAGTGTGGGAATAGATTCCTTCCTCAAACATTTGTACCTTGTGTCCCAAATTAGGGTATCAAAGATAGATTCCCGAAACTCTCCTTTCGGTAGCGATAGGTCTTTGCTCCATATTCTGGACTAGGGTATGAGACCAAAAACCCATTTTTAGCAATAATAGAAGTCTTGAACCAACCTAGATTTAGGTTAGTAAGAAGATCCAATATCCCTTTTTGGTAATAATTGAAATTTAGAACAGACCCAGATTTAGGTATTTAGGATAGGACCAGAAATTCACTTACTACAATAATTGAGATCCGAATCACCCCAGATTTAGGTATTAAAATAGGACCGGAAATCCACTTCTGGCAATAGTTTCGTTACCTCATTTTGGTTTTAATTTATGAAGCAAAGGGTATACGTGCTTCATAAGCCATTCCGTGGGCTTTTGACTACCAAAGCAGAGGATGTACGTGCTTTATTGGCCACTCTCTGGGCATGTGTGTCCGGTGCGCTTGGCTAACTTATCCACAAGCAAGGCCCAAGGACTTACCTGACCTCCCTCCAAGAGGTTCCTTATCCTGACCAACGCAGGCGATGATAAGGTCTTAGATGCTTAAATCGGGCCACTGTTGACGTGGAATTAAGGCTTACTCTTTCGATGCTCTATCCTGGCCATCGTAGGCGGCGATAGAGGCTTACACTCCACCCCCTCCAAGGGGTACCTTATCATGGTCATCGTAGGCGGTGATAAGGGTTTGAGTTCCCTTCTGCGGGTAACGCGGAACGTAAGAAGAGGTAGGACGTGCTCTTCTGCAAGCAGAGGTTTGACGTGCTTAGTTCATAGCAAAGGCATGGCGTACTCTTCTGCGAACAGAGGCAGAGCATGCTAATTAGACGCTCCGTCCCGACCATGTCTAGTGTGGATCGGAGGCTTACGCTTTTGATGCTTTAACCTGGCCTTTTCTAATTCAGGCACGGAGAAAGGCTTACACATCACCCCCCCTTCAGGGGGTGCATTGCCCTGGCCAACTCAATGGTGACAAGTGTTTTTATCCATTTGTGATTTGACCCACGTTGAGTCATTTCGAGTTCTTGAGTGGGTTTCCATACCCTTAGTCATGTGGATAATCCTAGGATTCTTTATCGAACTTAGTTTGATCCTTTTACAAAGTTTCGCAATTGTCCTTGGTTGAGGAATTTGATGATCATCCCTTCGAGAATTTTGCAATGGTAGTTTCATGTTCATTCATCATATGATAGTGATAGTAGGACCCTCCCAATTTCCTTTCATACTTGGGGTTCTTCTTTGTGGAGGGCCAATAGTTGAGTTCATATCTGGTTAGGAAATAAATGTTTTCCATTGAGGTAGTAAGGTGGCATCCCTCTGACATTCTTGGCATAATGTCCTTTCCTTGTCGTTGGAGTTTAGCCCTTTTATTATTAAATCCTGTCGCTTTATCCATATCCTTGTTTCTTCTTTTCAAGGTGTCTTGAGACTGAAGCATTATCCTTTTAGTCCATTTGGAAGCAAAGTGGTTACAATCCTTCATTATTTTTTGTTCGAAAACCATTCCTTTGGTTTGTTCATAGATAGCTTTCCTTATATGAGAGAAGGGGTCAGACTCCTTTGATGTAGAACCGCTTAGAGTGAAGATTGGTGCTCTCCCTATGTAGGAAGGCTTGTCACTCCAATGGTTAAGATCGTATTTCTCTACTTCCTTTTTCCATTTGATTATTTGTAAGGCTTTCATTCTTAACCTTTGTTCTTCCGCCACTCTTGGGTCAGTAGTACCTGACATAGACATTTGAGATCCAGAAGACTCTCGTTGGAACCTTCTGCCCATAATCATACTTCTTCAAAGCCTAGTCCAATATGGGATGGAACAACACAGTTAGATATGTAGTTGTTAACCACAAGGTCGGAGGTTCAAGGCCTCCTTCTAGCGCTAAAATGTTAACGATATTTTTTGTTAACCCCGGAGATAGGTCTACGGAAGTGGACCTAAAGGGAAAACGAGGTTATTTAGTTTCCACGAGCTTGAGTTAGTCCACTGTTTCCTAGTCTAAAGTTTGAAAGATTAGTTACCCTTCCCTCGAAGGGGTGAGCATCATGCTTAAGCGACTTAAGAACCAACAATTATCTTGGGACAAGGGTTCCTTAAGCACAACACTCGGTAGAAAGCTAAATGGTTTATAGGAAGGGATTTTGTAATAACTTTGTGGAAGGGTTCAAACTTGAGTAGGAAACTATGACCATGTAGGAAACATAAGGTATGTTGTGTAGGAAATAACTAAGAAAACTGGTAAGTAGTTCATAAGAAATGTTCTAAGTGTTGATCCACTCTTTATTGATCTTTGATTCAGAGTACGTAAGTAATTACAATAGAAATCCCTAAATCGATTTAGAAATTAGGGTTTACTCTAGAAGAAATGAGAATTAGACCCCGAAAATGAGACCCCTAGGGTCTTTTTATAAACAAATTGGGGCCCTTTTTTCCATTGGGTCAGCAGATGCCTCTGTCGGCCGCTTTTCCTTCCAGTTCCGGTCACTTCGGCTCTCGTTCGCTCTTTTGGCTTTGCTTATTGCTTTTTAGGGTACCTGTCTTTGTTCCCGGAAGGACGGTCTCAACTTTTGGAGTTTTTCTCTGATGTTATTTTACTTTCTTTCTATCAATACCAAACCTGTTGGTACGGATAGCTTTGGGTAAGGCTTTTATCTTCCGGCTATGGGCTTCCGGTCATGAGCTCTCGGTCATGTTACTAATTCTTCATGATATTTACCTTCATGCTTCGAATGTATGGTTATGGGATCCACCACCACTTTTGGTATAGATAATAAATGAATTATTGTGGATAGCTTGTCTCTTTTAGAAAGTTAGGTTTGATTTCAATAGTCCTCCGGGTTGGGTTTCGGTCTTCTGGAAGGATGCTTACGGAATGTAATTAGTAACCTCCCGAAACTGACTTTCGGTGATCAACCATTCTTTTTAGTCCTGGAACCTAGCTTTCGGAAGACTCCCCTTTCCTTCCACACTTCGGTTCCTCCTTGTATCGGCATTAAACAAGTTAATGCCAATATCCCTTTCGCTTTCCTTTGCTTCCGGTTATAGGTTCCCTTTGGACTTGAGCTTCTGTTGACTTCTTTGTGTGTCAGGGCAATCTTGTCGGTATTCTCCCTTTTTCATCAGCTTCAGGCTTCTCTCCTTACTGATGGTGACGGTTGCCTTACTTTAAGATTGTTCTCTTGTGCAAGTGACGGTTCGTTACCCCTTCATTGATAGCCCATCTCGGTGTTAATTTTTGGTAGTAATAGAAATAATCCTCGCTATGCACATTACTAGAGTCACGTAATTAAATATCGTTACAGGTTCCTATGGTTAATGATTTCTCACATTAGTTGAACATATGTACGATTGTTGGAAAGTGCAGACTTCTGACGAATAAGGTAACTGATCGTGCATCGTTAACCTACTAAGCCCCATTCCTATTCTTAATTATATTAATTCTAGATTAACCAGAAATAAATAAGGAAAACTTATAACTTCCTACCCTAGGATGTTTATTCTTTAACTTCCTTATTGTACTTAGCATTTACCACGCCAATCAATCCCCATTAATATCCCCTTTACTATTATTAATAAGGGTTCCTGCCATTAATGACACTAACGATCATATTTTCCAAAGGCACTAATTAACCCATTAATTACCATTGATTTGAATTAATGCTGCTTTATGAACCTAATAGTCATATTTCCTAAGGCATTAGATTTCCTTTTTATATTAGTCCCATTTTAAATTCCTTATCTGAAAATGACTAAGGCGGTTTGGAGTAGCTATAAGAAGACCTGAAGACATTTGTGAAAGGCATTCGAAAAAAACGAGAGCAAATATTTTCATAGTTTTGTAAATTAGTGTGAGCTTGAGTGTGTTTGTACTAAGCTTGTAATATTCTAAATAATCAATAAAAGTCTGTTCTGAGTGCAATCTTCTGTTAAAAATTTCTGAGTTTTTGATAATCATAAACAAAAGCTTCTAAGTCTGTTTACCACTTGGAAACCCTAAGCTATTTCCTGGAGTCCTGATTAGTATCCAGTGTTCATTGGCGTTTGGCAAGAGTGAGCCGTGAAGCCGTAGGAGAACAAGGAGAAGCGTAGGGATTGGAAGCGTTCTGGGCCCAAACAGGTAACAACTAGAGATTGCCGGTTTCTGATTATTCTTAATTTAGAAACTTTTCCAGTTGTTAGCTTTGAACATACATTTTAATTTGATCCTGTAATTTGAATTCCACTTTAAAATTAAGAATTCTGCTTGTTTGGTATCGGAGCCATGGAAGTTGATAGGATATATGAAGAACTTAAGAATAAATTATCAGTCTTTTTGATGGATAAATCGATCATAGAAACTGAAGAAAAATTATTTATCATTAAAACCGGAACCCCAGAATACAATCTGTTTGCTAATATTCTTACATATAATCATCTTAGGTTAGCTTCTTTACAAGATCCTAGTGATTATATTACAATAGTTGAGATAAACAACAAAATAGATAGAATGATTAAAAGGTTAGGTATATCAGATGAAATGCTACCTTCAAGTTTAAAACCATCAACTACAGGAGGATTTACTATTAATACTAGATCTTCGATAATAGAGAACACTAAAATGAATAACATTGTAGAGTCTCATACCCAGTATGATGACAAAACAATGGAGGAATTAGAAGAGCTTTGGGATAAGGCTGATGGTTCTCAGTTAGGAGACATAGCCATAGCCATGTCCAGATTATCAATATTACAACAATCTACTAATAAACCCATAGAACATCTAAAAATGGAAGCTACTAGTAGTAGTATAGTATCTGTTCAAAACCCTCCAAGAATAGACAACCGCCGAGATAATTTAACAATAATAGATCAAAATGAGGGGGAAGAAATATACAATGAATATATATTTCCAAAAAAGCAAAAACCATATAAAACGTATTCTGAATTATATAGACCAAAGGAAAAGAAATTACAAGAACATTCAAGAGCAGTTCTAGACCTTGATTGCGCTAGAAATGTTACTCAGCTAGTTGATGCTTGGGCTGGAGATTTACAAACTTTAAGAATTACAGAAAACATACAATCATCTATAGATATGTTAGGAATCATTGAAAATACATTTGTAGGTAATGTGAGAAATTGGTATAAAAACTTTACTAGGGAAGCTAAACAATTAGTTAACACAGGAGCAAGAGATTCAGTCAATATTTTAGATCCTTTAAATTTGGTTGAATCATTTAGAAAAGTTTTAAAAACAGAATTTGGTGGATTACCATTTGATGATAAAAAATTAGAAGATGAAGAAAAGAAAAAGGCCAGAATAAAACTCGCTAACCTTGCAATATGTGACTTGAGATATATAGATGAATATAATTGTGAATTTGCTAAATATTACTATGCATCTGCACCAGATGAAGGTACAATGGAAAATGTGCTTTCCTTATATTTCTTAAAATTACCTTTACCATGGGCAAACATATTAACCAATGATTATGAAAAGTATCTTAAGGATAATCCAGATGCATTTCCATGTTTAGGAATACAAATGAAATTCACTAAAGATAAAATTGCCTATTACTGTATGCAACAATCTATAATGGGAAGCGCTAGACAATATACCAAACAAAAAGGTTTATCCTGTGAAACCTCAGAAGTACCAACACAATGGGGATGTAATCCAGTTAGGAAAAAATATAAAAAGAAATTTAAAAAATATTTCAGACCAGCTAAGAGAAAGAAAAATAAATCGTTTAATTTTAGAAAGAAAAGATATTTTAAAATAAAGAATTCTAAAAATAAGAAAGATATGGGTAAAAAGACATGTAGATGTTGGTCATGTAATAAAGAAGGACATTATGCTAATGAATGTCCAGAAAAAGGAAAATATAAGAAAACGGCTATAAAAGCATTCCGCTTATTCTCTGAACAAATAGAACCTATTGAATTAGAAAATGAATATAACTCTGATGAAGAAATATATGAATTAATCTCAGACTCTGAATCAGATATGGATTCGGAATCTGAAGAAGAACATAATCATAAATCACACAGACTGAGCGTGGTGAATATTAAAATGTTAAGAACAAGTTCACAAAATTTTGTGCAATAATATAACGAAAAATTTGAAAAACTGGTAAAGAAGCCAGTACCATATGATATTTTAGAATTCAAAGAGCCTTTAGAAAATAAAAATACAAAACAGAGACCTAAGCATAAAAAGGTCATACCATGTGAACATCTTTTTGATCATAAAGCATATAGTGTCATGAAGACTAGACAAAACGTAATTGTAAGTAAAAAGAATAATGGAAAAATACATATTTTTGATAGAGAAAAATATAGTGTCCAAACATATATGGATGCATTAAAAAAGATAACAGTAGTAAAAGAAAGAGAACCAAAAGAAGTTATTTCTAAAATCTCATCTACAGAAAGTAGTAGTACTTTGTCAGATAACACAGAAGATCTTGAAGAAGAATTTCAAGAGTTAATGAATGAAGAAAATAATATTGAACAACAACATTTTATGGAAACAAATCTAATTTCAACATCTGAAACATCAGAAATTTCTGAGACTAAAGATGATGAAACTGGTTATGAACAAACTATACAAATGTCAGAAGAAAAATATAAACAAATAGAAAAAATAAAACATACACTTTCAAGAGAAGAATGTTATGAAATGCCCTTAATAAGATATATGTCTAAAGAAAAATATTTTATAAAAATCTTTGAACAACCAATAGATGTTTTTACTATGGAAGGAGAAATTCCTCTGAAATTATTAACATAAAAGGCAATAAAAGAAGATAGAAAACACTTTTCAAAGGAATTTAATAAACAAGTAAAATGGTTACATTTAGGAGGAATAGAACTTATTATAAAATGTGCATGTAGAAGGGGAATGGATGTTCCTTGTACATTTTGGATATCAGATGATAGAATACTTCATGATGCAAAGGACGCTTTATTAGGAGTAATTAGAGGAAATTTTGCATATCAAACGATAAAAATGAGAATATTTCCAGATTTTGCAATTGCTTTGTCTGATCAAAATATAGAACTTTGACTTACAATGTATCATAAGATTGAAAGACTCAAAATGCCACCAGGAAGTAAAGTATGTAGTATAACAGCATGTATGGTATACGCGTATTCTACTAGACATCATATTACTACAAAAAAATTTAAAGAAGAAAATATAAATATTGCTAAACCATTTACTGACATATGTGAAGTTATACCACCTAGAGAATTAAAGCATGAAGAATTAGACTTTCCACAAGAATTAATTCTTCAAAGAAAAGATAGATATAAAACACAACCAACTGTAAAGCCACATAGCAGAAATTCTTTTAGAATATGTTATGATAATGAGGCATCTACCTCTGATATATCAAGAGACATAAATATAACCTCTCAAAGAAAAGACTTAGATTTAATAACATTGGATAAATTAAACTTACTAGAATCAAATAGACAATTGTACATACAAGGTTTTTTAGATAACAAAGAGGTAAATGTGCTTTTAGATATAGGAGCGGCATCCTCTCATATCAATGCCTTTTTAGTACAAACATATCCATATAATACTATACAAAATCCTTATAAATACATAGATTATTTTGGACATGTACATGTGCTAGAAAAGAGCGTGGTAGCTAGATTATCCCTCATTGATAGGAATGGGAAAGTCCTGCAAATACAAATGGAAATGTTAGTAGATGATAAGTTAGCAAAAAATGAAATATTGCTAGGAATGAATTTTATTACAAAATATACTTTTATCTTAAAAGACTCATATATACAATTAGATCAATATGAATTTCCAAGAATTGATAAACAACATATTAAAAAGGCTATTGTTACCTCACCATTTTCCACATATATAGAAGGAACTATAGAAATACCTTATTACCAGCCAATACAACTAAATGCATACATAGATACTGGCTCAGGAATATCTTTATGTAAAAAATATATTTTACCACAGAAATGGTGGATCCAAGATGGATCTTCTATAATAGCTTTAGATATTCAAGAAAAGGAGATTTGTTATAAAGATTATGCAGTTAATGTTCCTTTTACCATATGGAATATTAAAATTAAAATACCAAAATTATGGGCTAGTAATGTCCAAGGCCCAGATATATTATTGGGCAATGATTTTTGTCTCGCATACCAACCTATGACCCAGTTAACAGAACATATTATATTCACTACACCATGTGGAACACCTATTTTAGCACCAAGACTTAAACAAGCATATGCCATTGATCCAAATTATCAACCTACGCCAGCACAGCGTGGTGATATTCCTAGATTTGAAAAAATCCCAATACTAAAACAAGAAAGTGTTGATCCTTTGGAAAAAATTAAAGAAAGGTTTAAAGAAACATATAATGAAAATCCTTTAGTAGCTTGGGATAAAGATAAAACACTAGCAGAAATAAAATTAAAAGAACCCAATAAAATAATAAGGGTAAGACCCATGAAATATTCCTTAGAGGATCTGGAAGAATTTAAGGTCCAAATTAAGGAACTTTTAGATTTAAAAGTAATCAGACCATCTAACAGTCCACATAGTTCTCCTGCATTTATAATTAGAAAACACAGTGAAATTGCTAGAGGTAAAGCTAGAATAGTTTTTAATTATAAAGCCCTAAATGATGCTACAATCTTTTATGGATATTATTTACCAAATAAAGAAGTATTGTTAAACAAAATACAGAATAAAAAATGGTTTACAAAAATGGACTGTAAAAGTGGATTTTGGCAGATAAGGTTAACAGAAGAATCTATACCATATACGACATTTAGTTGTCCACAAGGACAGTATGAATGGCTAGTTATGCCTTTCGGATTAAAAAATGCACCACAAATATTTCAAAGGAGAATGAATGAAGTATTAAAACAACATGATAACTACTGTATTGTGTACGTAGATGATATTTTAATATTCTTAGACAATTTAGAAGATCATATTAAACACTGCAATTTTGTTATTGATACATGTATAAAAAGAGGAATAACTCTTTCAGCTAAAAAAGCAGTTATTGGAGTACAAAAAATAGATTTTTTTGGGTATAACCATAGATAATGGAGACATAGAATTACAACCACATGTTCTTACAAAAATTAAGGAATTTCCTGATCAATTAGAGGATATGAAACAGTTACAAAGGTTTTTAGGATGTCTAAATTATGCTGATATATTTATCAACAAATTAGCGAAATTAAGAGCTCCTTTACAACAAAAACTTAAAAAGAATTATAAATGGCAATGGACAGAAAATGATACAAAATATATTTAGCATATTAAAAAGATTTGTGAAAATATGCCTAAATTATCTTTACCATTAGAAACAGATGAATTAATTATATATACAGATGCTTCAGATTCATACTGGGGAGCAGCTTTGGTAGCTATTAGAAATAACCAAGAAAAATTATATAGATATAAATCTGGAACATTTAAACAAAGTGAACTGAATTATCACTCTAATGATAAAGAACTCTTAGCTATTAAAAATAGTATTAAAGCCTTTTATCTATACTTAAATAAACCTTTTAAAATTCGCATAGATTCTATTACTGCAAAATCTAGAATAAAAAATAAAATTCCTGATATAGGACCCAATAAAAGATTAATAAGATGGCAATCATGGTTCTCTGAATTTAATTTTGATATTGAACATATTTCTGGGAAAACTAACTTTCTTGCAGATACTTTAAGCAGAGAATTGCATGATGGCGGGAAGGAAAGATGATACAATTAATTATCTAAGTATCTTTGATGAGATATATAATGAAGTACTTAAAGCACAAGAAGCCTTTGAGCAATATTTAATCACTGCAGATGACGAGAAAAAGGAGGAACTAAGGTTCTTCTTCCATCATATGATATCCTATTCAGAAATCATGTTCAGAGAAGTACAAAAAGATATGATTAATGAAGTTACTCAAATGTCTGAGAAATCAGTCAATAAGCCCTCAGAGGTAAAAAAGCATAATAAGGAATTTATTACATGGTTTAGTAATTGGGTAAAACCAATATTACTGGACCCAAATCCTTGTAAAGGAATATATTCAGGTTATGGTTATGATCTGAATAAAGTATATATTCATCCTGAAGCTGATCCATCAGTGGTGAGAGACTTATATAAAGCAGGATTGATTTATTGCATCTATACAGACAGTACCCTTAACAATCTCAAGGGACTACCCAAAATAAGAAATGCAGTTTACACTTTTTCAAAAGCAATTAAGCATAGCAATATTTACTTAGCATGTAATCAAGTTATTCCTGAAGAAGGAAAGGAATGTATATCTATGGTAGAGATGAAGATGGGATCGAAAAGGTTGATGCTAAAATTCTTCCAGAACATGTTCTTGGTTGAAGAGGATGTGATATCAGCAACAAGAGCAAAGCAGCTAGCAAGTCTAATACAAAGAACTATTGAAGCCTTATCAAGCAATATTTGGACTTTTGAGTCTGACCCTTATGAATTAATTCTGACAGTTAGTAAAGTTCCAAAGGCAGGGGCAAAAGAAGATATAATCCAGTTTGTGGAAAAAATTCTACGATGGGAAGCACATAAGACAGCATATAAACACTTTCTCAAAAAGAATATGACAGTGGATCCGCAGAAAAAATTAATATTACATGGAATAAAGTGGGAAACATTACAATGTGAAGTAGGACCCTCAAAAAGAAAAGATTCGCATGACAAACCTGTAGATAAGTCTGGAAAAGAAAAGGACTCCCTGGATGAATAAACATCTGTCCAGCTGTCCGACAAGATAATATGGCAACTTTAAAAAGAAATAACACCTGTCCAGGCAGATGGAAAGGTATATAAAAAGAGAATTCTTTAATAAAAGAATGGTAAAAGCATCGAATAACGTGGCCTTATCTGAAAATGACTAAGGCGGTTTGGAGTAGCTATAAGAAGACCTGAAGACATTTGTGAAAGGCATTCGAAAAAAACGAGAGCAAATATTTTCATAGTTTTGTAAATTAGTGTGAGCTTGAGTGTGTTTGTACTAAGCTTGTAATATTCTAAATAATCAATAAAAGTCTGTTCTGAGTGCAATCTTCTGATAAAAATTTCTGAGTTTTTGATAATCATAAACAAAAGCTTCTAAGTCTGTTTACCACTTGGAAACCCTAAGCTATTTCCTGGAGTCCTGATTAGTATCCAGTGTTCATTGGCGTTTGGCAAGAGTGAGCCGTGAAGCCGTAGGAGAACAAGGAGAAGCGTAGGGATTGGAAGCGTGCTGGGTCCAAACAGGTAACAACTAGAGATTGCCGGTTTCTGATTATTCTTAATTTAGAAACTTTTCCAGTAGTTAGCTTTGAACATACGTTTTAATTTGATCCTGTAATTTGAATTCCACTTTAAAATTAAGAATTCTGCTTGTTTACTAAGCTTGTAATATTCTAAATAATAAATAAAAGTCTGTTCTGAGTGCAATCTTCTGTTAAAAATTTCTGAGTTTTTGATAATCATAAACAAAAGCTTCTAAGTCTGTTTACCACTTGGAAACCCTAAGCTATTTCCTGGAGTCCTGATTAGTATCCAGTGTTCATTGGCGTTTGGCAAGAGTGAGCCGTGAAGCCGTAGGAGAACAAGGAGAAGCGTAGGGATTGGAAGCGTGCTGGGCCCAAAAAGGTAACAAATAGAGATTGCCGGTTTCTGATTATTCTAAATTTAGAAACTTTTCCAGTAGTTAGCTTTGAACATACGTTTTAATTTGATCCTGTAATTTGAATTCCACTTTAAAATTAAGAATTCTGCTTGTTTGGTATCGGAGCCATGGAAGTTGATAGGATATATGAAGAACTTAAGAATAAATTATCAGTCTTTTTGATGGCTAAATCCATCATAGAAACTGAAGAAAAATTATTTATCATTAAAACCGGAACCCCAAAATACATTCTGTTTGCTAATATTCTTACATATAATCATCTTAGGTTAGCTTCTTTACAAGCTCCTAGTGATTATATTACAATAGTTGAGATAAACAACAAAATAGATAGAATGATTAAAAGGTTAGGTATATCAGATGAAATGCTACCTTCAAGTTTAAAACCATCAACTACAGGAGGATTTACTATTAATACTAGATCTTCGATAATAGAGAACACTAAAATGAATAACATTGTAGAGTCTCATACCCAGTATGATGACAAAACAATGGAGGAATTAGAAGAGCTTTGGGATAAGGCTAATGGTTCTCAGTTAGGAGACATAGCCATAGCCATGTCCAGATTATCAGTATTACAACAATCTACTAATAAACCCATAGAACATCTAAAAATGGAAGCTACTAGTAGTAGTATAGTATCTGTTCAAAACCCTCCAAGAATAGACAACCGCCGAGATAATTTAACAACAATAGATCAAAATGAGGGGGAAGAAATATACAATGAATATATATTTCCAAAAAAGCAAAAACCATATAAAACGTATTCTGAATTATATAGACCAAAGGAAAAGAAATTACAAGAACATTCAAGAGCAGTTCTAGACCTTGATTGCGCTAGAAATGTTACTCAGCTAGTTGATGCTTGGGCTGGACATTTACAAATTACAAAAAACATACAATCATCTATAGATATGTTAGGAATCATTGAAAATACATTTGTAGGTAATGTGAGAAATTGGTATAAAAACTTAACTAGGGAAGCTAAACAATTAGTTAACACAAGAGCAAGAGATTCAGTCAATTTGTTAGATCCTTTAAATTTGATTGAATCATTTAGAAAAGTTTTAAAAACAAAATTTGGTGGATTACCATTTGATGATAAAAAATTAGAAGATGAAGAAAAGAAAAAGGCAAGAATAAAACTCGCTAACCTTGCAATATGTGACTTGAGATATATAGATGAATATAATTGTGAATTTGCTAAATATTACTATGCATCTGCACCAGATGAAGGTACAATGGAAAATGTGCTTTCCTTATATTTACCTTTACCATGGGCAAACATATTAACCAATGATTATGAAAAGTATCTTAAGGATAATCCAGATGTATTTCCATGTTTAGGAATACAAATGAAATTCACTAAAGATAAAATTGCCTATTACTGTATGCAACAATCTATAATGGGAAGCGCTAGACAATATACTAAACAAAAAGGTTTGTCCTGTGAAACCTCAGAAGTACCAACACAATGGGGATGTAATCCAGTTAGGAAAAAATATAAAAAGAAATTTAAAAAATATTTCAGACCAGCTAAGAGAAAGAAAAATAAATCGTTTAATTTTAGAAAGAAAAGATATTTTAAAATAAAGAATTCTAAAAATAAGAAAGATATGGGTAAAAAGACATGTAGATGTTGGTCATGTAATAAAGAAGGACATTATGCTAATGAATGTCCAGAAAAAGGAAAATATAAGAAAATATAAGAAAATGGCTATAAAAGCATTCCGCTTATTCTCTGAACAAATAGAACCTATAGAATTAGAAAATGAATATAACTCTGATGAAGAAATATATGAATTAATCTCAGACTCTGAATCAGATATGGATTCGGAATCTGAAGAAGAACATAATCATAAACCACACAGACTGAGCGTGGTGAATATTAAAATGTTAAGAACAAGTTCACAAAATTTTGTGCAACAATATAATGAAAAATTTGAAAAACTGGTAAAGAAGCCAGTACCATATGATATTTTAGAATTCAAAGAGCCTTTAGAAAATAAAAATACAAAACAGAGACCTAAGCATAAAAAGTTCATACCATGTGAACATATTTTTGATCATAAAGCATATAGTGTCATGAAGACTAGACAAAACGTAATTGTAAGTAAAAAGAATAATGGAAAAATACATATTTTTGATAGAGAAAAATATAGTGTCCAAACATATATGGATGCATTAAAAAAGATAACAGTAGTAAAAGAAAGAGAACCAAAAGAAGTTATTTCTGAAATCTCATCTATAGAAAGTAGTAGTACTTTGTCAGATAACACAGAAGATCTTGAAGAAGAATTTCAAGAGTTAATGAATGAAGAAAATAATATTGACCAACAACCTTTTATGGAAACAAATCTAATTTCAACATCTGAAACATCAGAAATTTCTGAGACTAAAGATGATGAAACTGGTTATGAACAAACTATACAAATGTCAGAAGAAAAATATAAACAAATAGAAAAAATAAAACATACACTTTCAAGAGAAGAATGTTATGAAATGCCCTTAATAGGATATATGTCTAAAGAAAAATATTTTATAAAAATCTTTGAACAACCAATAGATGTTTTTACTATGGAAGGAGAAATTCCTCTGAAATTATTAACATAAAAGGCTGTTCTGAGTGCAATCTTCTGTTAAAAATTTCCGAGTTTTTAATAATCATAAACAAAAGCTTCTAAGTCTGTTTACCACTTGGAAACCCTAAGCTATTTCCTGGAGTCCTGATTAGTATCCAGTGTTCATTGGCGTTTGGCAAGAGTGAGCCGTGAAGCCGTAGGAGAACAAGGAGAAGCGTAGGGATTGGAAGCGTGCTGGGCCCAAACAGGTAACAACTAGAGATTGCCGGTTTCTGATTATTCTTAATTTAGAAACTTTTCCAGTAGTTAGCTTTGAACATACGTTTTAATTTGATCCTGTAATTTGAATTCCACTTTAAAATTAAGAATATTGTATTTATTTTATTTATAAACATATTTATAGCAAATCAAATTCATTAATTGCTACAAAACTGTCATAATACCTATTTTGGTTTATTATGGATTATATATCTATATACCTTTCCATAGAAATGGAAACTATTCAAACATACAACCATAACAACATTTATTATAATAATATATTTGCCTTATTTATGTAGATTCGGATGGATATGCATGTTCATGTATATATATATATATACATTTAAGCGCATTAACATAATTACAGTGTTTTATTTTATTATTATTAACCGTTTATGTTTTGGTCTAAACTAACGACCAAAACAAACCTTTTTATGTTTAATATTGTTTAAGATTGCAAATCTTATAAAAAGGTTGATAACTGCAGTTATTGTAAAGTTGCCCAAAATAAAAAAAGGATAAGATATGAACATATTTCAAATTACAAGAGATAAGAAATATATATTTTTGGAATGGTTGTTGTAAACTATGTACAAATATACGTAAATTTACACATCCCTTCCTAATTGTTTTGTGCATATTTCTTGCTAATTTGAAATAATGTTCTTTTTATAAAAAAGAACAAAAATGGCATATCTACAATAACCAAGTAAAACCCCAACAACATCAAACATAAATAGGCATAATCTTTTAATCTAAATTTACATAAACCTCAAATTAACACCAAACCTAATAATCTGGATTAAAACTACTAATTTGACAATGATTTTTAGGATTAATTTTCAAATTCAAGGTGTATACAATATCCCCAACAATTGTATGAAAAATTGTAGGAAATATAATTTAATTAATCAAAAAGGCCTACAAACTCAATATTCAAACCATAACCTATTATTTCAAATTTGATTAAAAAAAGTAAACAAATCAGATAAACTTTTAGGCTTACATCTCAGATCTATTACAAATGAACTAAATAGGTTATTATAAACGATGTATAAAATTTTCCAACTCACCTGAAGCTATCGAAATCTGAATCTGAATAAACCTTTAGGCCTACAGTTCCTAGATTCTTATAGATCTACAATTATTATAAAAAGAGGATTCTTTCAGATTTGTAGATTTGCAAGAAAATAGGAAAGAGGGAAGAAACCTGAATGGAAGAAAAGCCTAAATGCAATACCACCTCCTTTGCGCACAAATATGATTATAATCTTCTTCAATCTATTTTTTTATTATATATATTTAGGCTTGATTTAGAAGAGGTTTAGAAGAAGAGGGAAATGACAGAGCTTTGTTGCTACCCTTAGAATTTTGTGCAAAAGGATTGGGTCTAACCCTTTATTTAGAGGGATTAGAATGGCCCTAAACCATTGGATTAGTTTTAATTAAGATCCCTTCATATATTTAAATAATTTATAAAATAAACCCCTAGCCGCCATAGCACCTAGCTCAATCCATGTCGAACGGGAAATCGACCGTCGGTCGACCTCCCCGGTAGACTGCTTGGTTCGACCGGGCTATGGTATGGGCGTGGGTTAAGGTAATTAATTAGTACCTTATATATTTTATTCCTATTTATTCATTTTCCATCTATTTTCGTATTTCGTCTGTAACTTTTTCATATGGACTCCGTTTGCGAAGTTCCAAACATGAAATTTGACCAGAATTCTGTAATGAACGCAACGGTGCAAGTTTTATGGTCAAATTCCATCATTTGCGAAAAATCCATTTTCAAAGCCTAATTAAATAACTAAATTAACTATTTCCAAAATTCTGGGTTGTTACATTTCTGCTTGTAGGTAACGTTAAGGAATCCATTCATGATTATTTTTCCCCAATTAACTTGCAAATGACCATAAGTAGCATAGAGAGATTGAAAATCCTTTTTGTAAGATTTTTCATAGCTTCCACTCTTTGGTTGCAAAGTGTGAATACAAGTACGATGGATTATACATGCTTGGGCACGTAAAACACTTGATTTCAAGTTATTCTAGGGCTGGCAATTCTACCCGACCCGACCCAACGTGTCTCAGTCATGTGGCGGTGTGGGTCTAACGGGTAAGCGGGTTGTTCGGATCGGATTAGTACGAGTAAAGAAAGCATAATTTGTGGTCCAAAACCGACCCGATCCGCAATTAAGAATGGGTATAGCAGGTTTCGGGTCGGTTCAGGCACACAATACCCAATGGCAAAGTGGACAGTAATCACATTCACACCCAGTATGTTTCCTTTCTGCACTTAAGAGTAATACTTCTTGGTTGGCATGTGTTGAGACTAGTATTTATATTATGCTTTCTTTTCCTTTTGAACGATGTAGGAATATATGCAAACACACAAATACTTACAATGTACTTTCCTCACTTTTACTGTTTTATAGGCTTACAGCTCGATGTTTTATCATTTTATGTCATTCCTCTTTTATACTTTTAGAAAAATTAAAAACTTTTCTAACTTTCTTCAAATTCTAAATTCTTAATAATATACACTACAAGAATTTGGGCTTTATATAGCAACAATTTATGGCGTTTTCGTGTATCCCGTCTGAAATGATCTTCAAGGCGGGGCTACCAATGCTATTTGACTTCAAACAACGCTATTATTCCATGTAAAGGCGGAAAACCAAAATTTGCACGGCAACCGAAATAATGCGTGTACTGCTTTGTCATCTCCTCCTCCAAAAAATAGCCTTCCTTTCACAACCCTAAGAAAACATTAAATGCCGCCATCATCACCTCCCAAAAAGCAGAAAACATTCGCTCCCCAAAATCTAAATCGTGTAACCCTAATCTCTATCACCGAAGTCGATTAGTACTTTATTACCTCTTTCAGCCAGTTAGTCTCAATCCCTAAACGTAGCCATCATTTCAACTACTAGCCACGCCTTTTAGACTTGAACAACCATGAGAGGTATTATGATATATTTTTCTTATAATTTTGATTATTTTCTGTATGAACATTTCGTTTGCTTGCAACGATTAGGTGTGGATTGTAATGTCAAAATACGATGAATATGCCTAAGGAAGGTAAATTCGAAGGCTGAACGACTTGTGAATAATTGGATAGATTATATATGTGGTGTAAATAGAGCATATTTGACCATATGATTATATATTCCTGGTTTTGTCTTCTTCCTTGGTATTATTTATTGTTTTTGAAATGTAAATACGGTACTTTGTTAACATAAGCTGCAACTTCTGGTTTACGTAAATTTATTGTTATAAATCTTGCTAAATGTTATCCTTTAGTGTTTCTAGGAGAATAGGTTTAGTAGTATCGCCTACTGTTACTGTGTTGGTTTTATAAGAGAACAACACTGCAAGACACGAATGTACAAATATATCTGGGCTAGTTTAATAATATCCATGAGATTTATATATAACCGATCATTTGTTATTTAAACTCTTGTGAAATTTCTTAGTTATAGGCTTATAGAAGAAATCTATGTTGACAAGCATAATCTTCTTGCATGTTAATTTCTTTATGGTTACAAGTATTGACATTGATAGATATATTCCACAATAATATCATATAAATACTTTTCCATATACTGTCTATATTCAAATATAGAATTTCTTTACAGCTCCCAACGTTTCATTATGTGTACGATTCATAATTTGGATAGATTGTAACATGTCATATATATAGTTAAATACCTGGCTCAAAAATTAAAATAGTATTCTGATTGTAAGTTTTCAAAGTGGTGCTAAATGCACCCCCTTTTTCAACTTCAATTTACATTTGCTTATTCCACTACCTACTCCATATTCTCTAATATTAATTAATATGTTACTTAATTGAGTCGGTTCGGCATAACAAACGTGTCGTCTTTCAACATTGTATTCCTTGATTGATTGATTGGTAATATAGTCAATGTTTTTTTTCTTTTTTAATGGAAAGACCGACCATATCATAACGTTCAATATAATTTGTTTCCCCTACAACCTGTAACATCCTGGATTTTTGGCCATTTAAAATAGAATATTTAATCGGTTATATATTTTATTTGAATTATAATGGGTTTTTATCGAATTTATTTATATTAAAGGATTTTTATATAAATGTAATATCATCGAAAACCAGGATTTTTGGTGTGAATTATTTACTGATTGAGATTGAAACCTATTTGTTTTAAGTATACGAGAATATTTATTTTTGTTAATTTGGCTATTTGAATTAATATATGTATATGCTTATCTATGTTTAATTAGGTTTGACTAGTACAACTAGGCAAGACAAGCCAAAACCAGGTTTTGGGCAAAACTTGATTGACCGTATATACACAAGTAAATTTTGAAACTGAAAACCCATCCAATTCTATATTATATATGTCGTTTTAAGTACATTTAGTTATTTACTTAATTTAAATTCCAACAATATATTCGTGATTTGAGTATAATAACTCATGAACTCCCGTAAGCATGAACATCATGGTACGATACAAAGCAAAGCATCATACTAAGCGAGATATACACTCAAGGATAGAATCATAAGAGATACTACAGGATTCATATATGGTGTCAAGATAAAACATATTAGTCTTAACATACAGTCATAAGAAAAAAATATAAAATATTCAGGTACACAGCAAATTGAAATCCACAATTCACATTTATAACAATAGATCTTGACAGAATTAAACAATACAAGTAGTTAGATCAGCTCATGTAGGTCTGAGCTGGTTTGGTACACCAAATCAACACAAAATCATTCATATTTTTCTGCTAAGCGAAGTGGCCATCCAAGTCTTCCTCCTAGTACGATACAACTCGATCATGTATCCAGACACAGCTGTAAAGAAGAAAGAAGGAAACCCATTAAAAGGGTGACTTAATGACAGCTATGAACGGCAAGCAAAGAAGAAAGAGCAATAATAACAATAAAAATGGCTAAACAGAAAAATAGAGAATATATAGATCAGTATACACACATCCATGTGCATATATATGGATACATAAATCATGAACAGTTTCAAGATTTGAAAAGGAAAACAGTACAATAAAAACAGCTAAAACAAGACAATTCATAAGGAAAGAAAGGAAAAAAAAGAAAAAAATGATATCATCAAATCTATACGGCTAAAAAAGACAAGGCAATACATAATTAAAGGAAAACAGCAAAGGAATGTATCCTTTTCAATTGTAGGTACGACATGCTTTGTCCATCCAAGAAAAACCATAAATGAACAGTTGATGGACAGAGGAGGCACAGCTACTATATTCATATAGGCAGCTAAAAACATATCAACATGGATAGCTAGATCAAATCTATACAAAAGCTGCTACCGTATATATAGAAATCAAATACAGGATCTACAGCAAATCTCTACATTGAATAAATAATTCAGTAAGCCTCACCAAATCCATGTACTTCAGATTTTATAATGGACAGTGAAAAATAAAATAAACAGCTAAAAAGGAGAATGAGCAGCTATAAATAAATAGACTACAGCTAAAGAAATAAATCTGTGAACAACTAAGAGATGAACAATGTATAGGAAACAGATATGCATATCTTTAAATATCAGATCCATATAGACAATAGGACAGCTTATATATGTATTCATGTATACAGTTGCATAACAGGACTATTTTCATACGTTTGAAAATATGAGCACAAATCTAAGGACAGAACCTAACATAGCAGCTACCCAAAAACCTATCCAAGATCAATTACAATCCATATCAAACCAATCTGAAATCATATACCCTAAATCCGAACAAAATCCAAGTACAAATACGAATTCGATTGAAATAACAACTCGTGGATAGACGTTGAACCTATCCAGTTTCAATCCGCAACTATAAATACACAAGGTGTTGTATCAACCAATTCGCAAAACGGTAAACCAGAGAAAAATCAATCAAAGTATTACCGCAATTTTTAAAATCAAGTAAAATAAAATTTAGCTTAATTCGAGATCGCTCGTCGTGATTCTAGAAGCCTCGGGGGTTGGCTAGCGATCGCCAAACTGGTGGCGCTGAGTGTTGAGGAGGATTGGCGCTTCGTAGGTTGTTTAGGGTCTGCCATAGGCTTGGGAGAGGGGGGTTTGACTGGCGAAGAAATGGTGGAGGAGGCCGCTCACTGTAGATCGACGGTGGAAGGGTTGCGATGCCCCAAAGCCTCGATTTGTTGCTGAAATTAAAAAGGGGGTTTAGGGTTGTGGATTTTAGGGTTTTCGCTGGGAAAATTTGAGGAGGCGGATGTTGGAATGGAAAGGAACAGAGGGATAAGGGTTTAAAAGGGAGGCGGGTCGGGTTCGTTGAGTTGGGCCGGCTGATAAGGTGTCGGATTAACGCGCAGTCAGATGCGTTGGGACCGTGGAGACGGGTACTACGAGATGGAGCAGGCCTGGTCCGGATCTGAAATTACTGGGATTTTTAGTCGAATTAAACGTCAGTCTAATTGGACTAAAACAAACTGTTCATCAATGGAATTCGAATACAGGTGAGTAAACTCACTCAGCCCTCCTTGTTTATATTTTATATAAACTGGGTATTTTATTTTGCTTGTTCTGATTTTAGTGGTTGACTGTTAGGAATATAGACTGCTGATTCATCAATTGTTTAAATTTAGAAAATACCCACTGTGGGGGATGACCCATAACAAAGTAACTCCTTGGGTTGATCACGTTTATAAACGTGTTTGAAATTATTTGAATTGTTTGAATTAGATGTTAATTGATTGATGATTGGTATAGAAAATATCAGAAAGGATTGGTTGTTATGGGTTGTTGAAACATATTTCAACGCATATATATCTGATATAAACCAATGATTAGTATGGTTGAGTAATTGGCATCACCTGGTAAGATATTGGTTTATCGACAGTGAATCGGGAATTTTTGAGTAATAAATATATTTATGATGAAAATAGATTTTGGGAAGTTATTACATTTCAAAGTTATTTAAAAGGGAAATAAATATTTAATTATTTATTTATTTCAAATTTATAAGGAATTACGAAATGGTTTTATAAAATGGATTCTTATGTCGATAAGAGTTATAAACAAAAAGCAGGAATTAACCTAGCGGTTAAATAATTAATTAATTATGAAAGATTACATAAAGTTATATAAATAAATTATACTTTGATAAATTTAAACATGGAATTTAATAGTATTGGTTAAAAAGGATAACCATGTTTGTGTCGACTATTTAAACTAAGTTAGACTTTGAAATTTGTGAAATAATTTGAAATTTAATTAATCCTAGTAAGGTTTTAAAAAGGAAATTTATTATCCATTTTAGTAAATAAAGGAGATGATTGAATTAGATGATGACTGTTAATGAGTTAATATAGTAAATGTAATGCCTTTAAGTAATCAAATTTGAAAGAAATGGTCGAGTGTTAGAAAAGGTTAATGATGAGTTTTAACTCGAGTTTTAAAATGGAGCAAATAAGAGGGTTGAACGAATTTATAACTTAAATGAAAGGTTTTACTTAACATTTGAGTTAAGGGAGGTGGAAGGGTTATATTAAATTTATAAACAAGGTTTATAAATGGAAAAGGGTTTTTGAATTACAACTCGTATTCATCTGGAGGTAAGAACGTTGTTGATCAAGGTCTGAGAGGTAATTAAATACCCCAACTTGAACAACTTCGGGACTATCCAAGGGTGATACTAGTTGGTAATGTCAAGTATGTGTGATAAGATTTCCAGAGTGACGGAAATGAGATGAGATGATATTTCCCTGGTAACAGAGTTAAAAGGAGTTTGAGCGATGAGATATAGAATGGGTCGTCCTATGAAAATATTGGTTTCAAATTATATTGGACAATTGTATTCAAATAAGAGATGATCGAGTATAATATTATAGGTAAAGTTAGTCAACTTAATTATTCAGTAAGAGTTCCATTGCGTACGACTGCTAGCGTAATTCGCAGTGCTGCAGATAGCCTACGGCGGTCGGATGTTCCCTGAGGGAATCAGGCGTAACCATTGTGATCGCTGCGATCTAGAGTCGACCGAATGGAGTTAAGTCAAATATAAATTAATCAATAGGATAATCAAGTCATTTTAGTCAAGTTAAATAGGTCAAGTTAGTCAAGTTAGAGTTAATTAATCAAAACAAATCATTCAGAGGAAATTTGGTTAAATACATTTTAAGAGCTCAAGTGTGTTAAGTGCTGGATCAGCAAAACCCATTGTGTTCACACTATTGTTATTCGATAGTTAAATCACCGACTATCGAAGTTGACCAATCCGATTGTTGGTATGGAAAGACCGGGATCGAACTTATATTCGAATACCATTCCGACCAACAAATTCGTGAAGAGATCGGAAGATGTTCGAGATGGAGCATTGAAGACTGTGGATTTTCATAAACGAAAGGACCGCTAAAATCTTTGATGTTGCAACCAGAGATAAACCGTGGTTCTGTCGTGGCTGGAATCTACGGGTTGCAAGGACTTCTCTCTACCGATCCATGGGGTGATTCCTATATTGGATGCAGTAGGAGAGTGCCTTCGGTTCATCCTGTTCCTGGATGACTTGTATGGACGGATGTCTGACAGAGTATTTCCAAAAGAATTACATGCGTTGGTTTTCTCCAAACGTACCATAGTTGATGGCGGAGAAATGGTTATTCTCTAGCCAGATAGCTAGAGTATGTTTGTGGACGTCAATCAAGTGTGATCTGGCGGATCTGACGATGTGGCATTCAAAGTGTATGATGACCAGATGTGTTCTGACCTCAAGCCTCATCAACCGGGAAATGACAAAAATCGGGCAGGCAGCATGGCTATGTGGGTCGCTCCCATTAGGATGTATGATCACCTATCTAGAGAAATTCCTATTGCTTCTTTATCTATGTTCGATTACGGAGACGGTGGTTTGAGCCCAACCGTCGGTGATATACATTCGATACACTCAAGTGAAATGAGTGGTCGGTCATGCGAGGGCCTGGTTGCAAGACGTTCTTGTTGAACCCTGTGTATTCGCCTCTAGAGATACACGTGCGGAAGGTGGTCCCATACCTTGTCAAGTTGGAAACCCAATATCAAATGAGCACTCGCGGTTTTTCGATTGTATACTATATACGGGGAGCGTGAGATGCAAGCGTTCCTCTAGATTTGTTAATTATTTGTATCTAGACATTATCATAATATCAGATCAATATATGATTTCAAAAGATGTTTTGGGTTATCGTAAGGTAAAAACCGTCCGTGTTTATGTGTGGATCGGTCTTACGATTATTCTTTTCTTTCGAAAGGATTTTAACTTTAAAATCAAGTTGTGTGATACCCTAAATGCTATGCGAGTTTTTCTCACTCTGGTCCACCAGACTGACCCGGTGTTTTGTAAATGCTCGGGTTAGTCCGGCATATACAGGTTCAGATTATCAGGTACTGAGAAGTCCAGTGACAAGCTGAAGGTGTTCAAACATGATTTCTATTCCGCTGTGTGAATATATATGCGGACAGATTATTAAAACTGTCCAGATGTGTGTTGTACTCTGATATTGTAAGTATTTTCAAAAGCTCTCAATAAAGATTATTTCTGTGTTATATTTTGTTCCGCTGCGATGTGAGACTCTGTGATGGTTCTTCTTCTTCTATTCTTATATTTCTTTCTTTCTTATCTCACCCTCTAAATTCTTTCTAAAACATTCCAGTGTTTTCGGGGTTGGAGGATCGGCATGGGTACGGTGAAGGGTATTTATGTCGATTTTTGGGCCAAAAATTTCTGGGTCGTTACAGTGGTATCAGAGCTATTGGTTTAGTAATAACCTTGGCTCTGTGGTATAACTCGATAGAGATGGGGTTAGTAACACACTAGATCGAGTTTGAGTGTATATGTATATTGTAATAAGCCGGAAATTTTGAGCCAGTTTAAAAATTTTATTTTGGCTATTTTAGCGAATTTTGAACATTTAAAATAGATTATTTCAAATAATATCGACGAGAAATTTATTTTGAATTGAAATTCGACGTATATATTATATACGTCGTCGTTAGAATATAAATATTTATATATAATTATAAATAGAATTAAAAATGGTGCGGTAGTTCGATAATTCGATTTCAAACTTCAATTGAATGTACCGGGTGCAAAACAATCCGGATTTTAGTGAAACAAAAAACATTAGGATCTAATTGATAATATCTTTCCAACGAATCCGAAAAATCAAATTTTCATAGCGGGAATCAAAAGATATGTCCAGTTGAAAATTCTGAATAGTCGCTATGGAATTCAGGCTCTTAAAAATAGACATTTTGCAAACGACCTCGGATTTCGACGAAACCACTTTTGTTGGGTCCGTGATGTCAAATTATTGCTAGATTCCAAATTTCATAATTTTTCGAATCAATATGTGAGCGTGGCGAAGGAAAACGCGTTTGACCAGTTTCAGTTGATTTTAATCGACTGGAAAATGACCATTTTTCAAATGGTCTCAGAATTCGACGAAACTAGTTTTATTAGGACCGTATCGTCAATACGAAGCTAGAAAATATTTTTCTGGAATTTTTCTAGTTAGTATGTAACCCCGGTAATTTGAAATGTACGTTTAAAATTCAATATAGTGATTTAAATGTAAATTAAACGAAAACTAATTGTAACAGCCGAATCAGCCTACGATACCTATCCCATTGTGTTCAGAATGGGGGTAAAACACTATGGACGACAGGCGGTGGGCCTCGTTTCGAGGTCGTATGTAAAAGTCAACTTTTTGAAAATAAATAAATTAAATAAATTAAAAATTAAATTTCTCTCTCCCTCCCCTTTAATCACTCTGGCCCCCCCCTTCTCAAATTCAGATCGATCGAAATAATGTAAAAAAAAAAGAACGGAGCAGCCACCGACGCTAGGGCCAGTCGCCCCCTCGCCACGACCGCCGGAGACTGGCGCTCCGCCCCCTCTTCTCCTTCCCCGCTTCAGCCTCGTCCGCCCCCTCCATTGACCTGCTTCTCCCTCTCCTCTCCGACCAGTCGATCCCCAAATCGACGAGACACCGCCGCCAATCACCCACCGCCCACCACCGCATCAGCTCTGCCTCCCTGGCCCCTTGGTCGTTGCTGCACCCTCCTCCTCCCTTCGACCCTCCCTGCTTCCCTCCTTTCCCATTTGAAACCCCAGACCCAAAAACGAAAACTGCTGTCCCCGCCCCAAAACACCCCATCGACTCCACTGCGACCACCAGCGGGCTTCAACCTTGCTAGCGATCGAAAATTGTGAGTATATGTTTTTTAAAAAAAAAATACATTACGAGATCTGATTTACTTAGTTTATTTAAATCGTGTTTAAATTTTTATATACATGAATAACTAGAGAAAAGTTTTAATTTTTACATATGTATAGGAATCAAAATGTGATTTTTTTATATAATGTAGAGATGTTAAAAATATAATTTTTATAATATAGGAAGGTTAAAAATATAATTTTTATATTATAGAAAGAATAAAAATTTGATTTTTATTATATATAAAGACGAGATTTTTAAAAGTGAAAAGGGCGATAACTTTGAAAATGAAAAGATGAGATTTTTAATTAGCTAAAGATACGATTTTTAATTGTTTAAAAATATAATTTTTATCGTATGCAAAGATAGAAAATATAATTTTCATATTAAGTAGAGTTATAAAAATATAATCTTTTATGTTGTAGAGTTATAAAAATATAATCTTTATCGATTTTTATATATTGAATAGCGAAGTAAAAATTCGATTTTTACATATGTAGTGGCTACAGCAACGAAGATGAAATGCGGTAACGATGAAGATTTCTATCAAAGAAGAGTCAAGATGATTGGATAGCTATCTGTGAGAATTTCTCACTCTTCAATTTCGTTTTCTAATTATATATATATATATATATATATATATATATACTAGGATGCAGACGGTGCTTAGTAGCACCCGACACAATCATCCACAGACCATGGACTTGTTTGTTTGGTTGCATAAATTAGTCAAATGATTTGATTTGAATTTGGTTGTTTGGTGAATTTGATTGATGTGTGAATGGCGTGGGCCTTCACTAGACCGGGGATAAGGCTAGGCCTCGTCCCGTTTCTAGTATCGTGCCGTTATGCCGCCGAAATTTTCTAAAATAAGTTAGAAAAATAAAAATATCATTTTATCTAAAGAATGAACTGAATAGAAATTCATATGTTAAGACAGAATATTTTATCGTTAAAAATATAATTTTTAACGTGAATGTGAATAAAATAAAATATTCATTTACAAACCGGATGGTTTGTTTATGTACACCTATTTGAAGGACGTTGATTGGGTCGATAAATTTTACACATTGCCCAACTGCACAAATGAAATCTGTGTTTGATTGTTTGAAAACCCCACACGGGTGTTGGGATGAAATTTGAAGTTCACTCATCCTGATTGATTAAATATGTCGATCGATTGATTGACAGGCTGTTATAAGCGTTAGATATCTATATTTGATGCTTATACAGTGTAGTGCACTTTGGTTGATGGTTGATTATTTTTCAATACTATTATATACGTGTGATGTATGAAAATCCATATAATTAACAGTATATGGTGATTGATTGGGCCTCATTCCAATTTAGAGAATAAAGAACAATATAAAATAAAGGTTCATGTGTTGACTGTACTCATCCGTTGAGATTAGTCATGTGTTGAACGAAATATTTCAATAATAAAATTTACATCTTTATCAATATAAAATAAAGGTTCATGTGTTGACTGTACTCATCCGTTGAGATTAGTCATGTGTTGAACGAAATAATTTAACAAAAATAGTCACACGTGGACAGTACTCATTCGTTGAGATTAGTCGTGTGTTGACAAAAATAAATATTCGTTTGTTGAATAAAATAAAGGAATATATGAAGCCGTGTTGATTAGATTGACGCCATTTTGACGTGAACGATATTTATATCGATTTTATTCATTTTAAAATGAATATTGAAAAGTAATATTGAAATCGAATATTTCGAAATGAAATGAATTGAAAACGATTTCGAAATGAAATGAATTGAAAACGATTTCAAAATGAAATGAATTGAAAACGATTTCGAAATGAAATGAATTGAAAACGATTTCAAAATGTAATGAATTGAAAACGATTTCGAAATGAAATGAATTGAAAACAATTTCAAAATGAAATGAATTGAAACGAGTTCGAAATGAATTGAATATAAAACAATTTCGAAAATGAATTGAATATAAAACGATTTCGAAAATGAATTGAATATAAAACGATTTCGAAAATGAATTGAATATAGAACGAATTCGAATTGAATCGAATAGAAAACCAATTCGAATTGAATCAAATAGAAAACCAATTCGAATTGAATTTAATAGAAAACCAATTTGAATTGAATCGAATAGAAAACCAATTTGAATTGAATCGAATAGAAAACCAATTTGAATTGAATCGAATAGAAAACCAATTTGAATTGAATTGAATAGAAAACCAATTTGAATTGAATCAAATAGAAAACCAATTGAATTGAATCGAATAGAAAACCAATTTGAATTGAATCGAATAGAAAACGACTTTAAAATTGAATTGAATTGAAAACGACTTTAAAATTGAATTGAATTGAAAACGAATTCGAATTGAATTGAAAACGAATTGAAATGAATTCAAATTGAATTGAAATTTGAATTGAATAGAAATGAATTTTAAAACGAATTTATAAGGAAGAATTCAATTTTGATTTGAATTGAAATGGAGGTTGAAATTGTTTTTGAAACGAATTCAAAACTATTTATAAAATTCGTTTTAAATAGTAATCGACGAAATATATATTATATATATTATATATATATAATATAATGGCCTGAATAGAACGCGCCGCGCCGCGGTAGTTCGTAAATTTCGACCATTTATTTCAAACGAACATTACGGGAGATCCGACCGTCGGATTCTCCTAAAACCGGAACCGTTGGGTTCATATCGAAAAGAGCTTTCTAACGAATATTAGAAATTGAAATCTAACGGTTGGATTTGGAGAAACGTCCAAATCAAATTCGAAAAAGGTCGCTGCAAGTGCAGTTCGATGGCCGTTGTTGGAAATCGATTGTACGGGCCTTAATAAAATTATTAAAAATAGTAATAATTTGTGTAAAATCATAAGAAATGATATGGGAAAAATTGGGGTGAAAAACTCCATATTTGAAAAGATAAAAATGGATTTTTATCGAAATGAACTAGTTTTGAACTAAATTTAAAACCCGATTTGTTTTTAAATAAATAAATTAGATTTAAAAAGGGGTTTTAAATAATCGGAATTCCTAATATATTTGAATTAAATTGAACTAGAATTGATTTGTGGGTTTATCGTGAACTGTGTTTTAAACAACACTAGTTCTTTAACCCGACGATAAATAGAATGTGATTTGGGTTTGTCGTGAGCTGTGTTTTAAATGACATTAGTTCTTTAACCTAATAAAAGGAGTTTTAACGAATCTGCAATTAGATTGAAATGTAAATTTTTAATCTAAATTATCAAATTTAGAAAATGAGCGAGAATGGAGTATTACCAGTTTTGCTCCAAAGCGATAGTTAAATCTTTAATGAGATTTGAACGTGAAATGGTAATTAATTTTACCGATGACACCACGGTGTTAAATATGGAGTATTACCAGTTTTGCTTCATGGGATGAATAGGTTGGGATTGGGAAATAAAATAAATAATTACTTCGTTGTGGTTCGCTAATCTCGACTAGTTTAGAAAACCATATTTTGGTTTGAAACGACATCCAAAGGAAGATTAAAGAATAAATTTAAAGAATTTATCTTTGATAAAATTAATGGGAACCTTTCCCTGAGAATATGAATTGGAATGAGGCGTATGTTGTGTTTGTGTAACATTTGTTTTTAATATACGCGGGTTGTTCGGAAAGGCCGGGTTTACACCCATTCTGAATAACCGATTTGACGATATGTCGAAGATGAAGACGGTGGTTGAAGACCGGAAGTCATCACATCGTTTGGATTATTACTGACGACCCTGATTGGCCTGTACACCTAAGAGGATGGAAATAGTTGGTGGTCGTCCAGACGTACTTGGAGATGGATGGATATGCGAGGAAAGTGCCTCCGGTTTCGTTCAGACCCAGAACGGACTTGTAAATGGATTGTGTGTCTGACATTGGATTTTATTCTGTGTTGATTGATTTCTATTAAATATACATCTGTTTGGCGGCGGAGAATTTATTCTTTTGCTTAACGCCCTTCTCTGAGACGTACGAGCTCAGAGGTTGTATATCGATGGACATCAGTCGCATGGCATGAATTGCCTGTGTGGCACGCTAAGATGCAATGATCAAGGCTTCTGTTGAAAAGCAAAGTCTTGTGGTTGATGATCAAAGCACGCCTACGTGGCAACTTTGTGTATGACGTGAATTCGCGAGCCTCACACCTCGGTATGAGTCAAAAACGGGATGAGGACCCAAGGAGTGCACGACGTTTCTTTCTAGCTATGGGTGGTGTCAGTGACCTACCAGCCCTGACATTTATATACTTTTCACCTTTGTGGTTTGGATGCGAGGCGCCTCGATTATAGGTCCTATAGGGCCGGGAAACGTGTGTTCAGGCATAATTAATCCTCTAACGTAAGTGAGGACCGGCCTTGGAGGATCCCAGGATTGCCTAGAGTGTGTAGTCCTGAGGCATTTGCTAGAGTGTCTCGAACGCGGAGAGGAGCTTGCCCCTTGCCTCGACTCATGACGGAAATCCAATTTCCAATACGTGTATTGCGGTTTTAATTGTAGAACTAGTATGGCGACATGATAGATGGTACCCATGCCGCCTATGATTGATATTTATGATTGAAATGTTTTGACACTATACACTTATTATAGTATCAAATGATTTGTTTTAAACGTATCAAGCATGCTTTGGCTGTTATAAAGGAAAACCCTATCCCCCGGCTTGCGTTGCATTGTGTGATAGGACCTGTGTCTTATAACAGCTTCATTTTTCTTTATTTAGCATTGCGCTGTTGTTTTATGCACTGATATTCTTGGGAGGAAACCCGTTCCGTGTTATATAGCGTGGTCCCTTGATTTACCTAACTATAAAAATAAAGATTAATAACTGTTTTAGTTCTCACATATATGAGAGCGTATTTGTAAATTTCATATACAATTGTTTTGTATTGTGTTGTTTGGTCGGTTCAAGTGTTGAAAAGCGTTGAACTGATAAGGAACACAATATTGTTTTGTAAAGAAGGTAAATGAAATAATTTTACCCAAGGTATATTTTTATATAGGAAAAAGTAATTTATTTTCTATAGTAATGTTGGGTGTTTGGTTGTTTGTTCTGATAGATATGATTTGAAATCAAATTTGAATTTTGAAATAATATTGAATTCGTCGATTGAATCGGATATGAATGTGAAACTGAACCTGGTTAAGTGAATTTAACCAGAAACTATATAAATGGAAAGCAAGGAGATAAATCCCGATGCAGTGGATTAGAAACAAGATTGGGTGTGAAGTGAAAACAGAATTATTATTTACATTATAAGTGGAATAAATGCAGAATCCTGGAGGTTGTGGAGATAATCTGGTTATACAGACTGAGAATGCAGACGATGAGCAATCACTTGATACGTATTGGAAATTGGAATTTGAGTTGAAACGTCAACGAAAAGGTAAACCTTAATATTATGGATTAAGCGATTAATTTTATACCCTGAGTGGGTAGCCGGTTGGATTTTGAATTTTAAATTTCTTTACGAAGAAGTTGAGGCCCAGAATGGCAGTGGTAGTTGTACCGATCGAGCCATGCAGGGGAGGTATTGGATGAATTCTCGAAAAATTTTAGAGTTTGAATTTATTTTGAATCTAATTCAAAAAGTAAGAGTTTTAAAATAATACGATTCGGAATATTTTTCTAACTTTACAATTTCGAGGACGAAATTTTTTTAAAGGGGAGAAGAATGTAACATCCTGGATTTTTGGCCATTTAAAATAGAATATTTAATCGGTTATATATTTTATTTGAATTATAATGTGTTTTTATCGAATTTATTTATATTAAAGGATTTTTATATAAATGTAATTTCATCGAAAACTAGGATTTTTGGTGTGAATTATTTACTGATTGAGATTGAAACCTATTTGTTTTAAGTATACGAGAATATTTATTTTCGTTAATTTGGCTATTTGAATTAATATACGTATATGCTTATCTATGTTTAATTAGGTTTGACTAGTACAACTAGGCAAGACAAGCCAAAACCAGGTTTTGGGCAAAACTTGATTGAACGTATATACACAAGTAAATTTTGAAACTGAAAACCCATCCAATTCTATATTATATATGTCGTTTTAAGTACATTTAGTTATTTACTTAATTTAAATTCCAACAATATATTCGTGATTTGAGTATAATAACTCATGAACTCCCGTAAGCATGAACATCATGGTACGATACAAAGCAAAGCATCATACTAAGCGAGATATACACTCAAGGATAGAATCATAAGAGATACTACAGGATTCATATATGGTGTCAAGATAAAACATATTAGTCTTAACATACAGTCATAAGAAAAAAATATAAAATATTCAGGTACACAGCAAATTGAAATCCACAATTCACATTTATAACAATAGATCTTGACAGAATTAAACAATACAAATAGTTAGATCAGCTCATGTAGGTCTGAGCAGGTTTGGTACACCAAATCAACACAAAATCATTCATATTTTTCTGTTAAGCGAAGTGGCCATCCAAGTCTTCCTCCTAGTACGATACAGCTCGATCATGTATCCAGACACAGCTGTAAAGAAGAAAGAAGGAAACCCATTAAAAGGGTGACTTAATGACAGCTATGAACGGCAAGCAAAGAAGAAAGAGAAATAATAACAATAAAAATGGCTAAACAGAAAAAGAGAGAATATATAGATCAGTATACACACATCCATGTGCATATATATGGATACATAAATCATGAACAGTTTCAAGATTTGAAAAGGAAAACAGTACAATAAAAACAGCTAAAACAAGACAATTCATAAGGAAAGAAAGAAAAAAAAAGAAAAAAATGATATCATCAAATCTATACAGCTAGAAAAGACAAGGCAATACATAATTAAAGGAAAACAGCAAAGGAATGTATCCTTTTCAATTGTATGTACGACATGCTTTGTCCATCCAAGAAAAACCATAAATGAACAGTTGATGGACAGAGGAGGCACAGCTACTATATTCATATAGGCAGCTAAAAACATATCAACATGGACAGCTAGATCAAATCTATACAAAAGCTGCTACCGTATATATAGAAATCAAATACAGGATCTACAGCAAATCTCTACATTGAATAAATAATTCAGTAAGCCTCACCAAATCCATGTACTTCAGATTTTATAATGGACAGTGAAAAATAAAATAAACAGCTAAAAAGGAGAATGAGCAGCTATAAATAAATAGACTACAGCTAAAGAAATAAATATGTGAACAACTAAGAGATGAACAATGTACAGGAAACAGATATGCATATCTTTAAATATCAGATCCATATAGACAATAGGACAGCTTATATATGTATTCATGTATACAGTTGCATAACAGGACTATTTTCATACGTTTGAAAATATGAGCACAAATCTAAGGACATAACCTAACATAGCAGCTACCCAAAAACCTATCCAAGATCAATTACAATCCATATCAAACCAATCTGAAATCATATACCCTAAATCCGAACAAAATCCAAGTACAAATCCGAATTCAATTGAAATAACAACTCGTGGATAGACGTTGAACCTATCCAGTTTCAATCCGCAACTATAAATACACAAGGTGTTGTATCAACCAATTCGCAAAACGGTAAACCAGAGAAAAATCAATCAAAGTATTACCGCAATTTTTAAAATCAAGTAAAATAAAACTTAGCTTAATTCGAGATCGCTCGTCGTGATTCTAGAAGCCTCGGGGGTTGGCTAGCGCGCTGAGTGTTGAGGAGGATTGGCACTTCGTAGGTTGTTTAGGGTCTGCCGTAGGCTTGGGAGAGGGGGGTTTGACTGGCGAAGAAATGGTGGAGGAGGCCGCTAACTGTAGATCGACGGTGGAAGGGTTGCGATGCCCCAAAGCCTCGATTTGTTGCTGAAATTAAAAAGGGGGTTTAGGGTTGTGGATTTTAGGGTTTTCGCTGGGAAAATTTGAGGAGGCGGCTGTTGGAATGGAAAGGAATAGAGGGATAAGGGTTTAAAAGGGAGGCGGGTCGGGTTCGTTGAGTTGGGCCGGCTGATAAGGTGTCGGATTAACGCGCGGTCAGATGCGTTGGGACCGTGGAGACGGGTACTACGAGATGGAGCAGGCCTGGTCCGGATCTGAAATTACTGGGATTTTTAGTCGAATTAAACGTCAGTCTAATTGGACTAAAACAAACTGTTCATCAACGGAATTCGAATATAGGTGAGTAAACTCACTCAGCCCTCCTTGTTTATATTTTATATAAACTGGGTATTTTATTTTGCTTGTTCTGATTTTAGTGGTTGACTGTTAGGAATATAGACTGCTGATTCATCAATTGTTTAAATTTAGAAAATACCCATTGTGGGGGATGACCCATAACAAAGTAACTTTAGAAAATACCCACTGTGGGGGATGACCGATAACAAAGTAACTCCTTGGGTTGATCACGTTTATAAACGTGTTTGAAATTATTTGAATTGTTTGAATTAGATGTTAATTGATTGATGATTGGTATAGAAAATATCAGAAAGGATTGGTTGTTATGGGTTGTTGAAACATATTTCAACGCATATATATCTGATATAAACCAATGATTAGTATGGTTGAGTAATTGGCATCACCTGGTAAGATATTGGTTTATCGACAGTGAATCGAGAATTTTTGAGTTATAAATATATTTATGATGAAAATAGATTTTGGGAAGTTATTACATTTCAAAGTTATTTAAAAGGGAAATAAATATTTATTTATTTCAAATTTATAAGGAATTACGAAATGGTTTTATAAAATGGATTCTTATGTCGATAAGAGTTATAAACAAAAAGCAGGAAATAACCTAGCGGTTAAATAATTAATTAATCATGAAAGATTACATAAAGTTATATAAATAAATTATACTTTGATAAATTTAAACGTGGAATTTAATAGTTTTGGTTAAAAAGGATAACCATGTTTGTGTCGACTATTTAAACCAAGTTAGACTTTGAAATTTGTGAAATAACTTGAAATTTGATTAATCCTAGTAAGGTTTTAAAAAGGAAATTTATTATCCATTTTAGTAAATAAAGGAGATGATTGAATTAGATGATGACTGTTAATGAGTTAATATAGTAAATGTAATGCCTTTAAGTAATCAAATTTGAAAGAAATGGTCAAGTGTTAGAAAAGGTTAATGATGAGTTTTAACTCGAGTTTTAAAATGGAGCAAATAAGAGGGTTAAACGAATTTATAACTTAAATGAAAGGTTTTACTTAACATTTGAGTTAAGGGAGGTGGAAGGGTTATATTAAATTTATAAACAAGGTTTATAAATGGAAAAGGGTTTTTGAATTACAACTCGCATTCATCTGGAGGTAAGAACGTTGTTGATCAAGGTCTGAGAGGTAATTAAAATACCCCAACTTGAACAACTTCGGGACTATCCAAGGGTGATACTAGTTGGTAATGTCAAGTATGTTTGATAAGATTTCCAGAGTGACGGAAATGAGATGAGATGATATTTCCCTGGTAACAGAGTTAAAAGGAGTTTGAGCGATGAGATATAGAATGGGTCGTCCTATAAAAATATTGGTTTCAAATTATATTGGACAATTGTATTCAAATAAGAGATGATCGAGTATAATATTATAGGTAAAGTTAGTCAACTTAATTATTCAGTAAGAGTTCCATTGCGTACGACTGCTAGCGTAATTCGCAGTGCTGCAGATAGCCTACGGCGGTCGGATGTTCCCTGAGGGAATCAGGCGTAACCATTGTGATCGCTGCGATCTAGAGTCGACCGAATGGAGTTAAGTCAAATATAAATTAATCAATAGGATAATCAATTCATTTTAGTCAAGTTAAATAGGTCAAGTTAGTCAAGTTAGAGTTAATTAATCAAAACAAATCATTCAGAGTTAATCAGAGGAAATTTGGTTAAATATATTTTAAGAGCTCAAGTGTGTTAAGTGCTGGATTAGCAAAACCCATTGTGTTCACACTATTGTTATTCGATAGTTAAATCACCGACTATCGAAGTTGACCAATCCGATTGTTGGTATGGAAAGACCGGGATCGAACTTATATTCGAATACCATTCCGACCAACAAATTCGTGAAGAGATCGGAAGATGTTCGAGATGGAGCATTGAAGACTATGGATTTTCATAAACGAAAGGACCGCTAAAATCTCTGATGTTGCAACCAGAGATAAACTGTGGTTCTGTCGTGGCTGGAATCTACGGGTTGCAAGGACTTCTCGCTACCGATCCATGGGGTGATTCCTATATTGGATGCAGTTGGAGAGTGCCTTCGGTTCATCCTGTTCCTGGATGACTTGTATGGACGGATGTCTGACAGAGTATTTCCAAAAGAATTACATGCGTTGGTTTTCTCCAAACGTACCATAGTTGATGGCGGAGAAATGGTTATTCTCTAGCCAGATAGCTAGAGTATGTTTGTGGACGTCAATCAAGTGTGATCTGGCGGATCTGACGATGTGGCATTCAAAGTGTATGATGACCAGATGTGTTCTGACCTCAAGCCTCATCAACCGGGAAATGACAAAAATCGGGCAGGCAGCATGGCTATGTGGGTCGCTCCCATTAGGATGTATGATCACCTATCTAGAGAAATTCCTATTGCTTCTTTATCTATGTTCGATGCTGTCCCTTATCAGGAGACGGTGGTTTGAGCCCAACCGTCGGTGATATACATTCGATACACTCAAGTGAAATGAGTGGTCGGTCATGTGAGGGCCGGGTTGCAAGACGTTCTTGTTGAACCCTGTGTATTCGCCTCTAGAGATACACGTGCGGAAGGTGGTCCCATACCTTGTCAAGTTGGAAACCCAATATCAAATAAGCACTCGCGGTTTTTCGATTGTATACTATATACGGGGAGCGTGAGATGCAAGCGTTCCTCAAGATTTGTTAATTATTTGTATCTAGACATTATCATAATATCAAATCAATATATGATTTCAAAAGATGTTTTGGGTTATCGTAAGGTAAAAACCGTCCGTGTTTATGTGTGGATCGGTCTTACGATTATTCTTTTCTTTCGAAAGGATTTTAACTTTAAAATCAAGTTGTGTGATACCCTAAATGCTATGCGAGTTTTTCTCACTCTAGTCCACCAGACTGACCCGGTGTTTTGTAAATGCTCGGGTTAGTCCGGCATGTACAGGTTCAGATTATCAGGTACTAAGAAGTCCAGTGACAAGCTGAAGGTGTTCAGACATGATTTCTATTCCGCTGTGTGAATATATATGCGGACAGATTATTAAAACTGTCCAGATGTGTGTTGTACTCTGATATTGTAAGTATTTTCAAAAGCTCTCAATAAAGATTATTTCTATGTTATATTTTGTTCCGCTGCGATGTGAGACTCTGTGATGGTTCTTCTTCTTCTTCTATTCTTATATTTCTTTCTTTCTTATCTCACCCTCTAAATTCTTTCTAAAACGTTCCAGTGTTTTCGGGGTTGGAGGATCGACATGGGTACGGTGAAGGGTATTTATGTCGATTTTCGGGCCAAAAATTTCTGGGTCGTTACACAACCCATCTGGGTTAACAAGGTAACTACAAATACTGAAATCATTTGACTATTTTGAAGCGGTGATTGGACTACCATGGGATATAAGTTGGTGTTAACAAGAACCTTTGGAAGCCCATTGTCCTTCCATCGCACATCACCAGAATGGGTTGCGTCTTGCAAAAGGTTAACCCACTTTTTGGTTATTGAATGTTTAATCCACTCTATTAGAGGATGCTCTTCTTCCATTATGTGCTCTAGCTCCTCAAACTGCTTCATTTTAGCCTTCGTCCTTTTTACTTGAGTTTCAATAATGGATGCTAAAAGAAGCTCCATTTCCCTCAATTCCTAACCAGGCAAGAGCTTTGCACGAGCAGCTGTTAATCCTAAATGAGTTGCAATTGCCAATTTAATTCAATATTGTCGTTGTACCAAAACTCTTCTCCATGGTAGGTTCTTTTATTGTATGCTTCATCATGTCTTGATCTTCATATTTAGGATCACTCTCCATAAAATCTTTAGATAAACTAATGCTTTCACTGGTATCAAAAGCATATTGCACACACGGTTCTCATTGGACAGTGCTGCAACAGCAGCCTCAGCTGCAGCTGCGGCAATGTGCGGTCGAGAAACTGTAGATAACAGAGCTACTTGCTCATATAGTTAATGGATATATGTACCAATCATAATATATTGGCGAGCAACTGGCAACATGAGGTTTTTTTTCCCTTTTGGTTTGGGTGAGACCAGCCACAGTTTGAGCAACATATAACATCCTTGTTCATTGCTGCAAGGTTGTTTTTAGTAATCATATTCAATTGTTTCCAACATTTAACCAAAATAGTATTATTCATAAATTTAAATTAGTTAGAAAATGCTAGCTCATGGATAATTTTAATTATTGTGTTGCTTTTTAGTTCTCCATGAAGTATGTTCATTTCTTCTCACAATTTTATCCAAGTCAGATTATTATTTGGCCAACTGCGGAAAATAGAGAATTTTCATAGATGAAGGGTAGATATCCCCAAAAAAAAGAAAAAATAAATAAAAGAAAAATAACAAAGGGTATCATTTTGTCTAAATCAAATCTTGCTGCTTTAGGGGCAGATATGGAGATTTATTCATGGTATTTGAATTCCATACTAGCACCTTTTATTGACATTTTATTTTTTGTCAGCATATTTCTAAAATAGGCTAGCAATAATTTTGATAGAAAAATCATTAAAGAAAATAATTGAATATTCTTCATAATACTCAGTATTGTTGGATTAATAAATATGTAGTTTTGATTAATAAATATTATAATTGAATAGAATTTCTTTAATTGTGTGTAGAGTATCATTTTGTTGTTCATCCCCTATGTTTCATTTTGGAATGTATTAATATTTTGAAGTTTTAGTGGTCTATTTCAAGGAGAAAGGTGAGTGGAAACTCGGACCTAATTAATATTGCATGTTGGATGGTTGTTATGAATTTGTGTGTGAATTATGAGGGTTGGTTGTCTGCTTGATGATTTTATGGTTATAAACCCTGTTGTTTACTATCACCAAATTAACGACTATAAAATTTAGTCTTGATTCGTACTTCCTTGAAAATTCGTTCAATTAATACCTTGAAGCCCGAGAAGCTTGATCACACATTTCACCGACGATTTTGGTTGATATGAAATCTGCAGCACGGATGTTTATTGCTGGAATGACACATTCCTGATTTCAACTTTATTTGAGTGGTTTCGCATTTTTTTGGGGTAGTTTTTTTCTTACATGCTTCAGATAACATGCCATAAGTTCCTATCACAAATAATCATGTATTGCATTATCAATTCTACCCATCCTGACAATTGTTTTGCTTTGGTGGCTACCTTCTTTTGCCTCAATATGTAAGCTCATTTTCATTTTCTTATTTTTTATTTCGTGCCTTGCTGTTACTTCAAATTGGAGATCGCTCTTGCCTACCCATGGTGTAATAGTTTATCTTATCAGCCTGTGCCTGTTAGCTGAAAGTTGCACAATGCCTCCTTTATTTAACGTGTGTTCTTATTTGAAGAAATAAAAATGAATGAGAGCAAAATTTCGTTATCAGGTCATGCCATGCATGCGTTTTTGGCCTTGACATTTTTTATGCCATGCATTTTTGGCTTGTTAGTGCATACTTGCTGTTACTTCAAATTAAAGTAGTCCTTGCGTTTGCTTTGCTGGCATGTCTTTACATTGTATAGTATAGTAGAAACTGATTTTTGTGGCCTTGTTAACATATAGAAATGATGCATTTATGGCTTTTAATACCATCCTCTCTCCCCTCTCTTCTAACATTGCTTCTCTCTTCTCTATGCTTAAAAACCTGTACGCGACTACTAAAAAGGGGACAAATGGTAAATGAAATGAACATATAGGAAAATATAGGACACAGTAAGACAATGTAGCATATATTATATATCAATCACCTTCACTCGTTGGTTTATTTGTTTTGGGATAGTCTTATGTTTGGTTCTTGAATTTTCCTAAGAGCTCTACCATTTAAAGCCAATGACAAAATACCATTAGCTTTCATATCCATTGCATGAAGTGCTTCTTCCTTTTTCTCTTTGTTACGTAATGTTTTAACCCAAGTCCACCACAGCCAATCATTATCTTCTTCTACAATTACAAGTTAGATTTTTTTTCCTTTCTATACAAAATTGGCATCTTTTGGCTCTGGATATATGCATGGGAAATTCAGCCGAAATCAATTTAAGTGCAATACCATGCCTCTATAATGGCAGATGAATGTGAACCAACAAGATGCACACGATGTTGCCAATCCTGCACATTCCATTGACTATTATCATAACAAATTCTACATTGATTTGCATGTGATCCTCTCATCCAAGATATGTTAGTCATTAAAGCTTTCATAATATACTGAATCTGACCATACTAATAGAGAACCAAGTCTAGATAATATGGTTAAGATATGTTAAGACAGCATTATGTTGTAGAAAATAAATTCTTTAATCTAGTTGTATTCTCAAATATCCTTATATCGATCCCTACATATCTATGAACATAATACCGCTTAACCATGAATTTTTGTAGTTAAGAAAAATTGCAAAATAAAATTGGTAGGTAAACTTGCATCATATGCTTCTTCTCTTTTGTGTGAATCATATTTGTGCAAGACTGAAGGTGCTTGTGGGTAATGTAAGGCAGGTAAGTGGTTGCTATTGAACTGTGATAGGCTGTTGTTGGTGTTGTAGTGATGTGGTTAGGCACTAAGGTGATTTCACATATTGGAGTTTGGTGATGAAGTGTAGCAGGTCACTGAGGTTTTGAATGGCTATGTCTTGAGGAGAGATTGGATGCAGATGTCAGTTGAGTATGGGGATGATGAAGGTGTAGTATTTATTAGGTAGTTGCAATTGGTTGTGATGTATTGGTGAAAGAGACGGTAGCAGGTCTGTTGAATGGAGTTTGAATAAGTGGGGAGAGTTGAATAACTAGAGAAGAAATTGTCGTAGATTATTGCATCAGTTTGTTTATGGTGGTGCAATTTGTAGGTGTTAGATTCTGTGGTGATTCTGTCTTGTTTTGGGGACCAGATTGTAGTTTGGTTGAAGGGATGTTGTGTAGTGGGGAATGCAGAAGGAAACGCGGTCGAGGTTTGATTGTATGTTTGTGATAGAGGATTAATTATGGTTTTTTGCTAATACAAATAAAAAATTATCAGCCTGAATTACTGATTAACTAAATGTAATAGTCACAAATAAGGAATGCTGAAGGATTTGAGGGTTTGACTGCACCATAGCCTGCAAGGCTTAAAACTGAATGGAAAAGGAAAATTAATAATAAATGATAAATTCAAAATCAATTTATCAATAAAAATAAAATAAAACTTCAGCCACCTGTGGACTATTGCGCAAGAAATCAAGGTTGCCTCCCCCAACATTTGAACCTAAACTAGTAAGACAAATTTTTATGGACAACAAATTTATAAGTACGAGTCAGTTAGAAAAAAGCTATACTGTGTTTAGCATACAACAGTAGCTCAATTCGCATTTGATTCTCTCATAAATTGCATATTGTCACAGTAAATTGTAGGGACTGTACAAACAATTTCTTAGTTGTATACCAAAACAAATGAACTTTTCTTATAGTGCATTTTCTTCTTCTAAAATAAGTATAATAGAGGTGAAAGTGGTTTAATTCATGTAGTGTGCTTTGGAATTGGTTTAATCTTTTCCTTTTTTTATAACCTTATTCAGTCTTTGGTGACTCTGCAGCTGATGTGTGCTACAACAATTTCTTGAAGACGCAATCTAAGGCTGATTTTCCACACTCTAGAGATACGGGTAGATTTAATATTGGTTATAATGACATTGATTTTCTAGGTGAGCTTTTTTTTTATTCACATTTTTCTATGAGTCTTTTTGCTTCGAGATGCAAATTTAGCTTGAAAGAGATAAACACTCAGAGCATGTGGTCAGTAGGAATATGTGAAGCTATTAGAAACATGTATATGTATGTCAATTTGTGTTTTCAATTGTGTGACATGTTACAAGAACATGTGATAGTTCAAGGTTCATTTTACAAGAATAAGCAATGGTTTAACATCCATTATCAGAAAACATTAAATGCATTGGAAGATGTATACTGGATGTTAGTCTAAGATATACGACCTCAAGTCTATGGAATATGTTGAACCGGGGCTTGCGGTTTCATAATTTATTTGATCTCAGATTGATATTCTTGGGGACCTTATAAGTGGAAGGCTTTTAAAGGAGAAGGTAGGGTATGCAGCTCAAAGTGCAGTGCTGAGTCACTGGGTCAGGTATCATTCTTCACAGACTCTTAAATCGGTGTACTCTTGCTTTTAAACCGCTGCATTTTCTTTGGAATCTGAATAGCGTGTTGCTCCTTGTTGCTGAAATAGCCTCCTGGTGCTCTTGAATCACTACCACGTACTCTTAAATCACTACCTCCTGCATCTGAATCTTCGCCTCTACCACTAAATCGTGTGTATTTCCCAAAGACCAAAATTTTGTTGTTGAAATTGCAGGTATGTATTTACAAAACAACATTATGATTTTGTAATTGTAGTTGGACTTTGAGTAGATAATTCTATATGGGTTCGATGGACGGGAGTTGCGCATGCCCAAAACAAGTTTGGAATGTTGCATACAAGTTTATATATTGACCCTTAAATGCAATGCAGTCCTGAGGCTGCTTACAATGCAGGTATGTTGTTGACATGTAAAATTGTAAATAGGATGTCTATATTTGCAGTTTATTGCAAAATTAATTCAGACCAATACATATGAACCACTGATCCTATAAGAACCATTACGCTTACTTGTGCCTGATCTATCGATAATACAGAAGCATAACATCTAATAGTAGACATACAAGACCTAAAAAAACAGGGCATACTAATATAACAGTAGTAAAAGAACTGAAAAAATGGAAAATCCATCACTAACCTCCCTACATAGTGTGCATTGCTATGGAGACTTTCAGTCCTCACAATGCATAACAATGCATCATTCATTTTACGGCTTTGTATTTAGAAATTAGTGCATGTTAACTAAATTTATATAAAATTAACTAAATTTTTACAAAATGTTAACTTTCTATTTAGAAGTTATTGCATGTTCGAATGCTAATTAACTACAATTCCTTGTATAAGTGTATCGTATTTTATGTTCTAGTTATATTTTGTTCATCTTCTTAGGTTTCTTTTACTTTGAGAATATATATAACAATTACTAATATCTTCTCTGTTTATTTGACATTAACAGGACCGCTATTGTTGATGTTAAGGAGAAAATATCATAAGCAAAGCAAGATTAGATCCATCGATTGCTCGCTTTGTAAGTAACTTATTGATGGAAAAATTGTATGATATTAACATGGAAAAATTGATAAAACAATATCTGTGATATATTATGTTTGAATATGTTAAGAGTTGTTTGAATGATGTGTACAAAGTACTATGTTTCGATATATGAAATTTTACTTGAATGTTATGAAATATTATGTTGTAATTTATACATTTGTTGTTTGTGAAAATATGTTGTGTTTGCATATATATATATATATATATGTATATATATATATATATGTACATATAAGTGTATATATATATATGTATATGTATATATGTATGTCTACATGTGTGTGTGTGTATGTGTATATATATACATATATATATATAATAATAATAAGCTAAAACCATAATAAATAAAATCTGTAAATTAATATTACAGGTAATAGTGTTTCAAAAACGCTATTGAATAGAAAACGCTATAGAAACACACATTGGGAATGCTATAGTACAAATCAACAAACGCTATAGAAACAAACAAGCAAACGCTATAGAAAGTAAGTATCAGATGATATATGCTATAGCGTTTTTGTTCGATAGCAAACACTAAACGCTATAGAAAATTAACCTTTTATAGCGTTTCTTTTATGCTATTTGAAGCAGAAGGTCTAACATAGCATGTCGTTACATGGCGTTCTCTGAAACGCTATGTTAGGATACAATAGCGTTTTTGAAACGCTATGAAAAGCCTGTATTGTTGTAGTGATAATATAAAAAATTCAATTTTTTAACTTTATATGTTTCCTTCTAATTTTGAAACTATCCAAATCACTTTAAGAACATTGTTTTTATATTCATTTAATATAAGAAATAGTGTTAGTTACTTATGTTTAATAACCAATGGATGTTAGATTTGGAGATGCCATGCATGCTACTAATTTAATCAGATTTATCTTCGAAGATTTGAGGAACAGGATAATCAAATCCCCTTTTATTTTTTGGGAGGCTATGTATATTTTAGTTCTATTTCGGTTCTATTTGAATATGTATATTTCAAATACACATAATTTTTAGTTCTATTTGAATACATGACGTTTTTAGTATGTGTATGTAAGGTGTTTGATTAAATTGCACAATTAATGTCTTAACGGATTTTTGTACCAAACACACATAATTGGTTATAAGAATTACTATTTACACAACCTTTGTCTTGTTCATGACATATTGTTTCAAATATTATAGTGCTTCATCTTTGCACTGACCATGTTTCAATGATAACTAAAATTATTTCGTATAACAAGTTACTCAAAATTTCTTTCTTGTGCAAATATAAGACAAGTTACTTAAATTTAAATGTAAGGCAAGTACTTGATTTAATTTTTTTTCATGTTAAAATATAAGGCAAGTATTTAAATTATTTTCAGGTTTAAAGAAAGTAATGCATGACTGAATTTGCATGTATCTTAATGACAATGAAGAATATATTTTCTTTTCCAATTTTTTTTTTAAAGGCAAATGCTTAAACTTATATGTTTAAAAGATATGGGAATACTTAATTCAAATTTATTTTCATGTTTCAAAGATAAGAAAATATTTAAATTTGTATTCATGTTTAATTATCTGACATGTATTGTCTGTGTTTTAAGGAAAATACTATAATTTGCTTTCATGTTCAAAAGAAATTAATCCTTCTCGGCTATTTTTAGCAAAAAAAAATCCATTTGACTGCTTTCTGAATTAGGATGAAACAACAAAATACAGTCTTTTTTCATAACTAATTTGATTTCATGTTTAAAAGAAACAACCAAATTAATGCATGCGATAAGGAAAGTAAATTGTATTCTTTTTCTATAATTTTGATAAATTATTGCATGTTTTATTGATTAAGGTAAGTATCGTATGCTATATATTGCTTGTATTTTGATGATAAGGCAAGTGCTTAAAATTTGCTTTCATGTTTAAAGGAATTAACGGTTCTTGTTTAAGATAAATGTTCATTTGTTTAGTTTTTGAATTAGAGAGAGACTAAGAAAATAAATAAGTGAAATGTATCTTTTTCCATAGTTAATTTGATTTGATAGCTATTTTTTTTCATATATAAAAGAAACTAATTAAAATGTTTTATATGATAAGGCAAGTGTTGTTGTGCACTTATTTTTAGTAATTAAGATATATTACTATTTGCTTTATCATTAAGGTAAAAGAATAAATTAGTACCGCAAATATTGTAGATAACCATGCCTATAAAATAGCAATTACATTGATAATAGCCTGCTGCAAAACATTCGCTCACATGGTCATATTATTAATACTTTCCAATAGATAAGGATTAAAGCATTTGCTCACATTGCTGCTAGAAAACAAGGAAAAAGGATATTTTTCAATAAATGATCATGCCAACCAGTGGGTAAATAGAACTTCAATCTCACATTTTTCAATAGATACTGATAGTACTATTCATCTATAGGTAGGTCTTCAATCTCATCTTCACATGTCTTCAACATTGCTTCATCTTCTTTTACTCATTGCTTTATTACTTCATCTTGCTTCCTCTCTTGAGATTTCAGCCAATCCTTATTACACGCAAATGCTTCGATAATGTTAGATCTAAGACAATATCTAAAGTTAGAAATTAAATGACCACTTGTACTAAAAGCTTTTTTCGATGCAGTTTTTGACGCTTGTAGACTTAGAAAGTCACGAGCCATGTTTGCTAGACATTTTGATACATTTGATTCTCTCTTCCACCATTCCAAAATATTAATACTATAGTCGCCTCTTTCCTCCGTCCTTTGAAGGTAAAGATCTAATTCTGAATTAGCATTTGGATCTATAACTCTTTGCCTCTTAAAAATAAATCCCAAATTGAATCTTCATTTGATGGAGTATCCCTTTGAGTAGATGAAGTATTGGAAGTTTCCCCAACTTGCACGTTATAATCTGTGAAAACAGATCTGGTTATTGAAAGTATATGATCAATTTGTTTTTTCCCTTCATATGCACAATATATAGACTTCAACGTTTTTTCCAAACCTCTAGATTTAAATCTTAGATCTAAAATAGTCGCTATTCCAAATACAACAGGAATTTCACCCCAGTATTTGAAAATTTTAGATTTCGACGCTGTCATTGCAGATTTGTACTTGTATTCATAATCAGTAGCAGATTCATATGCATTGAATATCATTGCTACTTTTGTTAGTTGTGCAAGAACTAAATTCGCAGTAGGGAATAAACACTTGAAAATGCAAGAGTGGCATAATCAAAGACTTTCAAAAAATCCTTATAGATTGTGCAATTTGTTTAATCATTTTCATTTGGTTTTTCTTCATAATCTCTTTCTAAGCGAGCTAAATAATATGCCACAACATCTTTATACTTGTATGCTCATTCCAACATGTGATAACAAGAATTCCATCCAGTAGCGACTTCAGGAATAAGCATCAAAGGTTTTTTTTACCTTTTTCCACACATGCATTTTTCCAGTTTCTCTTCTAATGGTGCTTTTAACATGTGTAACAAGCAATCTAATCTTACTAATGGAGTAAGAAATCACATCTATACCTTCCTTTACTATTAAATTCATAATATAAGCGCAACAATGCACATGAAACGACTTCGATGTAATTGAATCATTTGTAATATCTAGGTCGAACATCACATGCTCCATTGCATTTGTATATTAACTAGCATTATCCAAAATAATAGGACATATCTTTTTGTCCAAATGAAATTCTTTCACTATATTCAAAAACTCTATGGCAATGATTAGCCCATTATATGGTATTTCAGCAAGTCTAAATGCAATAATTATTTTTTGCAATATCCAATCCGAATCTATAAAATGCACAGTGAAACAAACATAATCTAGCTTTTGATTTGAACTCCAAAAATCAGAAGTTAGTGAAACTTTTCCATCAAACTTTTGAAAAAAGTCAATGAGTTCAATTTTACATTTGCGATAAGATTAAATTATATCGCTCCAACAAGTATTTCTTGATAAATCTTCATAACTTGGTTGAAAAGTGTTGAGATATTATTGAGATATTTTGTAGACATGAGTTTAGGATGTGTATAAGAATGAGTTATAGAGTTTCCTAGTTTACAGTATTTAGGATATGAATGAGTTAATGAGTTTCCTGGTTTACAATATTTAGGATAAGAATGAGTTTCCTGGTTTACAGTAATTGCCAATTGCCAGTTCCTTTGTATCATGTATATATATATATATATATATATGACAAAAATATATCAATAAAAGGGAGAAAAGACATACTTTATTTCTTCATGGTATTAGATCCACACGGCTAAGATACAGATCCAGCAATGGGTGACGGTAGAAATTCTTCTAGTGCTCCATCTAGTACGTCAAAGACTCCTACTTCTCTCACTAATTTGATTATGGAATAGTGGAAGACTATAGCCACTGTATTTGGTAATACTCAATCCTCTACTAATCGATTACATGGTGAGTTTTCTAAATTTTCTTGGATTATTGATACCGGTGCTTTCTAATCATGTAACGGGGGACGAGTCATATTTGTTTGATGTTCATGATATTGCTGCATGTCCTATTGGACTTCCTGATGGTCAAAAAATTGTTGCTACCAAAAAGGAAAGTGTTAGGCTCTTAAACGGGTTGTATCTTAAAAATGTTCTTTATGTTCCTAAATTGCATTGCAACTTAATTTCGGTTACACAGCTCATTGATGACATGCACTGTTTTGTACAATTTGTTTCTAATATGTGTGTTATACAGGACCGTCATATGAGGAAACTGATTGGAACAGGTGAACAGAGAGATGGACTTTACTACTTCCAGCAACCATCTATAGTACAATCTACATCTACAGTGCAAGCTATATTAGTGGATGCTTCTTCATCTATGTTGGAACTTTGGCATCAACATCTTGGACATCCTTCAGAGAAATTAGTAAAGTCATTACCTTTCTTATGTAATTCTAGTGATAGATTGAATAAGGTGTGTGATGTGTGCCCTCGTGCCAAACAATCTCGTGATTCTTTTTCTCTTAGTGATCATAAGGCCTCCCGAATTTTGAATTGGTTTATTGTGATTTATGGGGTCCCTACAATATAGTTTCTTCTTGTGGAGCTCGTTATTTTTTAACTATTGTGGATGATTTTTCTCGAGATGTATGGGTTTATTTGTTGATTAATAAATTAGAGGTATTTAAAATGTTTATGTTATTTTTGGCTATGGTTGATCGACAATTTGGACAAAAAAATTAAGATTGTTCAGAGTGATAATGGAACATATTTTAATTGTTTGAAAGACTATTTTCTTTCAAGTGGGATTTTATTTCAAACCTCTTGTGTGGGGACTCCACAACAAAATGGTAGAGTTGAACGTAAGCACCGTCATATATTAACAGTGGCATGGGCCTTGGGTTTTCAGAGTCATCTTCCTCTTTATTTTTTGGGTGAATGTGTCTTTTCAGCATCTCATTTGATCAATCTAACACCTTCGCGTGTTCTTCACAATAAAACACCTTATGAAATTTTATTCAATGCTTTGCCGAATTTTGATAATCTACGAGTATTTGGTTCTCTATGTTATGCCCATCATCAACGAGCTAAGAGTGATAAATTTGCAAGTCGAAGTCGAAAATGCATCTGTGTTGGATATCCTTTTGTAAGAAAGGGTAGAGACCTTTTGATCTAGAAAATAATTTTTTTTTTCTAGAGATGTTAAGCTTTTTGAAAATCAATTTCCATTTGCTGAACATGCTCATGCTACTATTTGTTCTAAATATAATATTGGAAGTATGAATTTGAGTGATGATGATTTGGATATTCTTGAAGAGCCTACAAATGAACTTGAACCTACAAATGAATCTACCCCACTACATATCACAACCCAAAGCTCCCCAACTACCACTTTAGAACCTACAAATGAGCTTGAGCTTGCAACTAAATCCTCCCCAATACATATCACCACCCAAAATCCAACAAGTACCATCTTAGAGCCTGTTCCCACTATTTCTTCGGCCGATGAATTGCAGTTTGACCCGAATGTTGAACAAATTCCTGTTACATCACCATCTTCATACCATCATTCTTCTAAAGATGGGAATGTAGAGGTTGCTACGGATGCTACTAATGAACCCCGCATGGGACGTGGATTCCGTGAAAAAGTTTCGTCCCTTCGACTTCGTGACTATGTTACTAACACTATCCTCACAAAAAGTCCATCTACTCCAAATTCATTCACGACATCTTCTTCCTCAGGTACGCTCTTTCCTATAACACATTATATTAATTGTGCAAAATTTTATGTTAGTCATCGGCAATTTCTAGCCGCTGTTACAGCAAGTCGTGAACCGAAATCATTTAAAGAAACTATGAGAGATGTAGGATGGCGTCGTGCTATGAAAACAGAAATTCGTGCTTTAGAGGACAATGGTACTTGGACTATGGAAAAATTACCATCTGGTAAACGTGCTCTTGGTAGTCAATGGGTCTACAAAATCAAATATAACTCCGATGGCATCATTGAGTGGCTTAAAGCTCGTTTAGTTGTTTATGGCAATCACTAAACAGCTGGGATTGATTATAATGAGACTTTTGCACCTGTTGCAAAGATGGTTACAGTTCTTTGTTTCTTAGCCATTACAACATCTAAAAATTGGGAGCTGCATCAGGTGGACGTGCATAATGCTTTTTTGCATGGGGATCTCAATGAAGAATTTTATATGAAGCTTCCTCCTAGTTTTGGGTCTTCTTAACCTGATATGGTTTGTCGTTTTCGAAAGTCATTATATGGCTTGAAACAAGCACCGATATGTTGGTTTGCCAAACTTGTTACTGCCTTTAAAGAATATGGCTTTCTCCAATCATATTTTGATTATTCTCTTTTTTACTTACAAGAAGGGTGCTACTCAAATTAATGTCTTGGTGTATGTTGATGATTTAATTATTTCTGGAAATAATTTTGCTGCTTTGAGAGTCTTTAAGAAGTATTTGAGCATGTGTTTTCATATAAAGGATCTTGGGGTTCGTAAATATTTCCTCGAGATTGAGGTGGCACAAAATTCTGATGCCATATTTCTTTGTCAATGGAAGTATTCACTTGATATTATTTCTAAGACTGGTCTTCTAGGTGTTAAGCTAGCATGTTTTCCCATTGAGCAAAACCATCGGCTTGCACATGCTTCAGGGGAGCCTTTGTCTGATCCGGAATCTTATCGTCGTTTGGTCAGACGTTTGATTTACTTAACAGTCACGTGACCCGATTTGGCATACTCTGTTCATATTTTATCCCAGTTTCTACAAGAACCGAGACATGAACATTGGGAAGCTGCTTTGTGTGTTGTTCACTACTTGAAGGGTTCTCCTAGACAAGGTATTTTACTTCGAACCAATAGCTCTCTATCTTTGACAGGATGGTGTGATTCCGATTGGGCAGCTTGCCCTCTTACTCGTCGCTCTCTCACTGGTTGGGTTGTGTTTCTTGGTCATTCCCCGATTTCTTGGAAAACTCAGAAACAACCTATTCTGGCATGTTCTTTAGCAGAGGCCGAATACCGATCTATGGCCGCTCTTGCTTTTGAATTGAAATGGTTGAAAGGTCTTCTTCTTAGCTTGGGAATCCAACATACTACAGCCATTGAGGTTCACTATGACAACCAATCGGCTTTACATATTGCACAAAATTCGGTCTTCCATGAACGCACAAAGCACATTGAAGTTGTCTGTCATTTTGTTCGTGATGCAATCCAAGATGGAACTATTCTGCCTTCATACGTTCCTACCACGATTCAGCTTGCAGACATCTTTACTAAGCCTTTGGGGACACATTAATTTCAGTTTTTGCTTTCCAAGATGGGCATTTATGATCCGCATGCTCCATCTTGAGGGGGGTGTTGAGATATTATTGAGATATTTTGTAGACATGAGTTTAGGATGTGTATAAGAATGAGTTAATGAGTTTCCTGGTTTACAGTATTTAGGATAGGAATGATTTAATTAGTTTCCTGGTTTATAGTATTTAGGATAAGAATGAGTTAATGAGTTTCCTGGTTTACAGTAATTGCCAATTGCTAGCTCCTTTGTATCATGTATGTATATATATATATATATATATATATATATATATATATATATATATATATGACAGAAATATATCAATAAAAGGGAGTCAAGCCATACTTCATTTCTCCAAAAAGCCCTTCTGATCATACTCACAAAATGGGGATTCTCGGTGAATCCTAGAGGTTGTTGTGCCTTCTGAATATATGTTACTATTTCGTTTCGTGCGACTGCAACACCGAATCGAAAGTTAACAACATGACCAATTCTAGCATCTTGGTTCAAAGCTATTTGTGTAGTGTCTAAAATTCATTTATGTTTTTTCTCATGTTTACGTAAGTGTGATGTATCATTTCATGAGTTACCAGCTAACCTTTCTTGACATATTTTACACTCCGCTTTAATGATTTCCTTATTTTTTGTAGGATGTATATCGCCTGTATAAACTTTTTGAAAGGTTTCCCATATCGTACATGTTCTTTTTCCACTTGTAGGTTGATTTAGATATTCCTCGGTTGCTATATTTGGGAGATTAGAACCACAATGAGTAGGCGAAGGTAAGTTATCATTTTGTTGGTTTTCCATTTTAGATTTTAAATTCTACATGAACAGTACTTCAGATTATAACTTACATGCTCTCATTTCATAAAGATTGAAAACATTCAAAAGCTTGCATTATTAAACCATGAATTAGTGTGAAATAATAATTATGATTTTGTTACATAATTTCTTATAAAAGGAATATATTTGCATGCTTTCATTTACAGAGAATCCTTATAAAGTGAACACCTTCTTATGCATGCTTTCATTTTCAGTTTTTCATTTGCATGTTTGATCCATATAATATGCATGACATGCAACTAAAAATAAATTCAACTTCTGTTTATACTGTTGTTCTATCTATGTAATGCTTGTACTATTGTTATATATTAAAATCCCACTATTGTAGCTGACTAGAAATAAATCAGACTTGTGTTTTAACATGTGTAAAGCTTATGCTTTTGAGCCAGAATCCAATACTGCAGCAAATTACTAAGAGATCATGGATGTTTTACCCATACATGTTGAAACTTGAATGCAAGGAGTTGTAGCACTAGCAACTATAGATTAGAATTTTTGATTTGTTAATGCAGCTCGAATTAGAATTTGTCCTTTGTTGATAACTTGATGTAATATATATATATATATATATATGCTTATGTTGAAGCCTAGCTAGTGGCTATTGAAATTTATATTTATTATTCAAATTCTAAAGGACCATAGTATGCATAAGATGAGATTTGTTCATTTATTATAACGTATTTTAATATTTCGAAATATATGGTTATGTATGTAGAAAGATTTTCTATTAGAAATCTTGCAGGCAGCATGCACTAGTGACCATTCTCAGGATTAATTATTAATGACTGCTCATTCCAAAAGTCGTATTATAGTTTAAGTTATGAACTGGAATCACATCAGCTTAGTAAAGATATATAGTTCCTGTGTTGGTACTGTTCGGGGTTGTTATCCGGTTAGGTGGGTTGGGTCTTGTTAAGGGTTCGGGTCGGTTTTAGCGGTAAATTTGTGCAACCCTTACCCTATCCTAGACCCAACGGGCCAGGTCTCGGTTTGATTCAGGCAGCAGTTCGGGTTGATAATTTTTTTTTGTTTGGATCGATTCGGGTGAGCGGGACTCGGTTATAATTGCCAGCCCTAATTATTCATATTAAGTAAAGCGTCGAAAAGAAATCAATGAGGTATTTCATCTCTTTTGGTCATATCCACTTGGATATTGTCTACATCATTTTTGTGATGAGGACAATGTGGGATTTGTCCTAGTCTAGCGAGGGGCAAAAATATATGAACACCACAAACCATTTACCATATAACATTTTATCTATTTTCAGGGTTTTGAAAATCAAGGTTCATGTTTTCCAAGAATAACATGACCAAACAGATGGCCTAATTTTACATTATTAGTAGTATAATCAATAAGTGAGTCGAAATTATAAGATCAAGCAATTTGTTCCATTTGGTAAGCAGTAAATTTCGGAAAATTAATAAACGAACCGGGGAAACTCTATGAGTTATTCATATTATCGAACCTTTAAATATCGGTCTTGTTATATAACCATTGTTGAATTTGTTGCTCATATGGTTTGGAGACTGGTTTATTTTTCTTTTCGCTCGGAAAGTCATTTTAGTTTGATACTGAATAGAGATTTGATTAGAAATTTGAAAGGTGGTGATAATGGAGGCTGGGTTGCAGTAAAAATAGGTAAAAAAAAGAGAAAGAAATGGAGCAAGTAATATGTTGGGGAGTGAAATCGAATCAGGTTTTGAGTTGAAATCCAGAAAAAAATTATCCAGGCACAATTCATTAAGTGTGCCATGGTTTTTATCCTGAGAGCACACTCTATTTTCAACCAGTAGAATAATGGATTCAAAAGGCTATTTCCTAAGCGAAATTTTTATACAACATGAAGATTCAGTCGTATGAATATCAGATTTAGACGTCTGAATATGTACTGCCTTTGTCATCTCTATATTTTCTTAAATGAAACTGGTATGTTTACAAATCTTGTATTGTGATCGTTATTATTGATTTATAGTTCTATGCTTTGTAAATATAAGAAATATTAAACACACACACATATCATATATATAATCGATGTGAATAAATTATGCGTGTCTTTATATATATATATATATATATATATGTGTGTGTGTGTGTGTGTGTGTGTGTGTGTGTGTGTGTGTTTATATGGTTTTTGGAAACAAAATATATTATATTTCGTAAATGCATTTTGTAAAGAAACTTATAGACTAAATGAAGTTATTTTCATATATATACTTGAAATCAAAAGATATTAAGAAAAATTTGTAAACACATGTAAGTTGCGTATGCTAAAAACTTGTCTAACGTATAGAAGTTATAATTTCATATGTAAAGTGTAATGACCCGTATTTTTCAGCGATGTATAGTTAATTTATTTAATTATTTAAATAATGATTTAGAGAATAAAATGATCATTGAATTAGGTAACTTGAATATTTAATTAAAATAATAATTAAATAATATATTTAATTCAGAAATAATCAGAATTAGTGGAATTCACAATATGGTGTGAACTGGATCATCCGTGATATTTAATTCAGTTTAGAATTGAATTAGAATTACTAATATATTATTTGAACGAAGTTTGAACGTATAATTATATTATAATTAAAATCGAGCTTGAAATGGCGCGGCAGTTCGCGATTTGGCGATTTGAACTTCAACTGAATGTACAGGATTCGTTTTAAATCAGATTTCTGTGAAACAAGAAACGTGTGGAGCTGGTGGAGTATATCTTTCTAGTGGAAGAGAAAAATCGGGATTTCATCGTATTAGATTTTAATTTATGTCCAAATCAAATTTTAGAAAAGTCTCTATGGAATTCCTTTATAATTTATAAAGGAATTATTTATATTTTAAAAAGGAATTTCAATATAAATCGAATATCGGGTTGACCCAGATTTGAAATATCGAGTTAGAAATCCATATAAGATTTTTCTGAAGCTGTATGGTATTCCACTGTGAATATATACGATAATATTTATTTTTAAATATTAAATTTAATTGTTTTTAAATATATTTATATATTTAAAAGGGTTATTTAGGGCTTTAGAAATAGCCAGTTTTACCAACGACCTCAGAATTCGACGAAACTAATTTTGTTGGATCCACAACATCAAATTATTGTTAGATGTCCAGTTTCGTGATTTTTAGAGTTAGTATGTGGCTGTACCGATTTTTAATGTAAAATACAGTCGATAATTCGACCTTTAAAAATACGTTGTGTGAGCATACGGAGTCAGAATTCGACGAAACCAGTTTCGTTGGGACCGTAATGTTGAACTCTAGCTGCATGTCGGTTTTCATGATTTTTAGATATCATGTGTGTTCGTAGGGATTTTTAGAGTGTTGAAACAAATATAAAGTGAATATTTAAAACTAAAATATCAGAGTATGTGTGAACCAAAACTACCCACATAGTCATCGTTTCAGCCACATATACAAATATGATCCCCTATAAAATCAAATTCTCAGGCCGCCACCAAATTTCCTCAACACAGACAAAACGTGAGATTCAAAATTCAAAGAGAAACCAAATAAAAATCTATAAATTACAATGGATATATATATGGATTGGCAATGAGATTCTCTTCGATTTGGTGTCCCTTTTAAGTAGACCGGTCATATTTTGGCGAGCTCGAGTTGGTACCGTAGGAACTAGGGTTCCTTGTTTTAGCCGTTTGAAGTCTTGATGTCGGTTTTAAGTATCTTACTTGAGTTTGTTGAGTGATTTAGCACTAGTACGCAAGTTTTTGGTGATTTCCGTATCAAAAGCTGTCGATGTAAGTCACGGTCCAGGCGCTGAAAGGTAGAAGTTGCGAGTTCAGGGGAGGCTGCGAGTTCGATGTAAGGAGGATAGGGGGAAGAGGATATCGAAGAGGAGAACAAAGCTAGTCTTGGTTTGGGAATTCACGAAGTAATGAAGGAGAAAAAGGGGATTGAATGAACGGTAATGGCCATGGGTTTCAGTGTGTTGGTTTGGGAGAGAAAGAAAGAGCGGACCTGGTAAAAGAAACTCGGGTTTGTGCTTTGTGAGGGAAGTGGGCCGGTGTTATTTAAAAGGGTGAAGCCCGGTTTTAAATAATTCAAGTTTTATTTATTTAAAAATAGTGTATGAACTTCATAACGTCGTATCTTCTACATACGATATCAGATTGACGAACCATAAGTTGCTTTGGGATCATAGGGACGGTGGCTACACCATGGAACTGACTGGAAGTCCATTGGAGCTCATTTGAATTTATGGCAAAATAATTTTTTTGATTCGAATCAAACAAATAGTTTATCGTTCTTTAACGATGAACTGCCAAAGTGAGTAAAACTCACCAACTCTGAACAGTTCTATTTTTACAACGTATTCTTAGAACTGATAATTATCTGCTGATTGCTGTGTGTTAACTGTTTGGTTGAATTGTTTGTGTATTGTTTGAAATTGTAGATAACGATATATATATATATCATTAATCGAATATTGATTCTGTTTAACAGAATATTTCATATCAAAATGAAATCGCGGTTAATTATATTGTTTAACATCTGTGATGCAGGGAAACAAGTTGGAGAGGTCCAACTGGACTCCTCAATATTTATAATACTGTTCTGTTCATATATTGTAATATATGATGTGATATATAATCTATTGTAAAATATGTGTGTTTGGACGATATTGGCCAACGTGATTTGATATGTTAAATACCATAACATACCGGAATGTTGATAAGGGAATTTTCAAAGTGATATTTGAAAATAAATTATTTATAAAATCCAAGGATTTTATAAAAGAGAAAATATTTATAAAATCAAAGAAGATTTTATAAAAGGAATTTATTTATAAATGGAATATTTATAAAGGGGGATATTTATAAACTCCTAAGATTTTATAAATGACATATTTATTTGTTAAATAAATAGGAGATATTAAACGAATTATTTATTTAGTAAATAAATAGGATATCATAAACAAATTATTTATTTAGAAAATAAATAAAGATATCGAAGGAAATATTTGTGAAAACAAATATACAAGGACATATTTGTGAAACAGGAATAGAAAGAGAAATATTTGTAAAACATTTACTAATCGAAAAGGAAAATATTTGTGAAATCAAATATAAAGGAAAATATTTGTGAAAGCAAATATAAAGGAAAATATTTGTGCAATCAAATATAAAAGAAAATATTTGTTAAATAAATAGAAAAGATAAAAGAAATATTTAATTGTTAAATAAATAGAATTGGAAAAGGAATAGTTATTTGTTAAGTAAACAAATAGAAAAGGAATAGAAAAGGAGTTAAATTCAAATGAGTTAATCGAATATTAGTTATTCCATTAGAGTTAATCGAATAGAGTAAATAAGTTAGAGTTAACCAGTTAGGGTTAACCAGTTAGAGTTGACCAGTTAGGGTTGATCAGTTAGGGTTAACCAGTTAGAGTTGATTAGTTAGGGTTAACCAGTTAGAGTTAATCAGTTAGAGTTAATCAATTAGGGTTAACCAGTTAGAGTTAATCAGTTAGAATTAATCAGTTAGAGTTAACCAGTAGAGTTATTCAAATGGAGTAAATCGAGTAGAGTTATCGAATATCGCTTATTCAAAGTAGAGTTATTGAATATCACTTATTCGAAGAAGAGTAATCGAATATAGTTTATTCGAGAAGAGTAATCAAATATAGTTTATTCGAGAAGAGTAATCGAATATAATTTATTCAAAGAAGAGTTATCGAATATTGGTTATTCGAGGTGAGTTAATCGGATATTAGTTATTCGAAGTGAGTTAATCGGATATTAGTTATTCGAAGTGAGTTAATCAAATATTTGTTATTCGAAAGGAGTTATCGAAGTTAGTTAAATCGAAAGGAGTTATCGATGTTAGTTTAATCGGAAGGAGTTAATTGAATATAGTTTATTCGAATAGAATTAAAGGAGTTAATCGAATATAGTTTATTCGAATAGAATAAAAGGAGTTAATCGAATATAGTTTATTCGAATAGAGTAAAAGGAGTTAATCGAATATAGTTTATTCGAATAGAGTAAAAGGAGTTAATCGAATATAGTTTATTTGAATAGAATTAAAGGAGTTAATCGAATATAGTTTATTCGAATAGAATTAAAGGAGTTATCGAATATAGTTTATTCGAAAGGAGTTAAGTAATAAGAGTTAATCGATTAGAGTTAAATCAAATAGAGTTAATCCAATAGAGTTATTTGATAAGAATTAATTGAATAGAGTTAACCGAATATAGTTTACTCGAAGAAAGGTTTTTGAATCTAGTTATTCGTAAGAGAGATTATCGAATATAGTTATTCGAAGGGAGGAGTTATCGAATAGAGATTATTCGAAAGAGAGTTACGTAAGGAAGTTTGTTAAAGGTTTAAAAGATAAACTTTGACTATTTCGAAGTTAAAACGTTGTTCAGTTAAGGTCTGAGAGGTAATTATACCCCAACTAGATTGACTTCCTTCTTAACTAAGGAATGGCTAAGGTTTGATAGTGAATGATGGTTAAATGAATTTAGTAAATGGTTTGAGTTGGCGTCGCGATGTTTTATCTAAACATCTGTTTAAATCCAATGAAGGAACTTTGGAAATGTTTTCCGAATAGAAATCAGAAATATTTTCTAATATAGAAAACAGGAAATGGAAATGTTTTCCATTGTTAATAACGTATATTTTCTAAAATTAGAAAATAAAAAATGTTGAATATACGGAAATAGGAGATAAAAAAATGAATAAGTTAAATAGAGAGATAAATGTTCAATGATGATTGATCGATATAATATCCATTTGGAAATGATATCGTTGTTTGCACACGTTTTTTTCTTTGATAGTTAACTCATCGACTATCGAAGTTTTTGACCATTTTAATGTTGTTAATATGGAGAGACTGGTTGGATTATTATCCGAAGAACCACTCCGTATTGGCATAAGCATTGTGAATCATATATGCCAAAGATATTGAAGATGGAGTAAAGTGCAAGGGCTGTTGTATAAATCTAAGGTAAAGATTGCCTAAGATGGTTGTACTGAATAGTGCCTTCGGTTTGTCCAATCCCAGGACGAGCTGTATGGAAGAATATCTGGCAGAGTATATATAATAGATCGCGTAAGTTGATTCCTTCAAACGTATTTACGTTTGGTGGCGGAGGAATTCGTTTCTCTTAGCTGTATACCTGTGATTTTTGTGGGGAAATCAATTTGTGATTTGGCAGATATGACGATGTGACATTCAAAGTGAATAAACGTGTAATCTGTCAGAGATAAGCGTGGCCTCTAGCCTCACAACCGGGAAATGACAGAAATCGGGCAGGCAACATGGCTATGTAGGTCGCACCTATTAGGGTGTATAATCACCTGATCTAGAGTTTCATTTACTTCTAAAAATCTATTGTCGATGCTGTCCCATTCGAGAAACGGTTGCTGATCCCAACCGTTGGTGATATACATTCGATACACTCAAGCGAAATGATTGGTCGGTCATGTGTGGCCGGGTTGCAAGATGTTCTTGTTGAACCCAGTGTATTCCTCTCTAGAGGTACACTAGCGAAAGGTGGTTCCATACCTTGTCATAGTTGGAAATCCATTACCCAATACGTGCTTGCGGTTTTGATTGTATACTATATATGTAGAACGTGAGATGAAAGAGTTTCTGCTAGATGGTTATTATATTGTGGTTGATAGACATTACCATAATATCAAAAGGTTTTTGATATAAAGATATTTTGGATTCTCATAAGGGAAAAGCCCGTTCCGTTATATGGCGTGGTCTTATGAGATATCATTTACTTGCTTGAACTGTTTTAAACTGTTTTACTCATACCAGTCCCATGACTGACCCGGAGTTTATTTTGTTTTGTTTTCCCTAAACTCTTGGGTTCCCAATTTTGTACAGGCAATCAAGTAGTCAGGATTTACAGATACTTGAAAAGCTGGAGCGGGAGCCTTCAGAATCATATAGCTATTGTTTATTTCCGCTATGTTGTAAGTGTTGTACGTTGGAAATGATATTTATATTCAAGTACGGATTTGTATTTCAAAGTTATGTTATGAAATATATTTATTCGTTCCGCTGTGAGATTCGGGTTTACTCTGATGTTGTATGTTCTTCTTCTTCTTCTATTCTAAATTTCTATCTTATCTTTCCTCACCCTCTAATTTCTTTCATTAACCATCCGATATTTTCGACTCTTGATGTTCGATATGTGTATATTGGATAATCATGGTCGCTAAATTTCTGGGTTGTTACATAAAGTATAAGTGTAAACAATAGGTATAAACTATACTTTCATATCTAAAATAATTTAGACACTTAACATAAGAAACTGATACTTTTATATATATAGCAGTTATATATTTCTATGAACAGTCGTATGTTATATTCATGTAAGTTTTTATATGTCATGAAGAAGATGTGTAGGATAGAAAATCGAAGAGAATTTTAATATAAAACAATAAAAGAAAACAAAAATACATGATATTTTTCTAAAAAATATGCACTCAAAAGATAATATAACAATCCTATTATTTAGAATAACTTGGAGTTTTATTTTGAAGATGTCGAAGAAGAGTTACTTGGAGATTTGCCTTCCTCCTTGTCCACTTTTTCATTAGCTTCATAATTGCGGTAGAGTTGGATGAGTAGGGAGGACGTTGTGGACTTGGATTCCAAGGGTTTCTATATGATGAAGATAGACTGAAAGATGATGTTGAAGGTTGATATGGTTCGTGAACATCATATTTAGCTATTTCGCGAAATTTTTTATGTTATTTATTCAAGAAAGCTTGAATGCCTAACATTTACTTTATGTTCGAAGTAGAGCCCACATTGCAATTCCAACTGTTGTCATTGGTAGTGATGGATATCATCTATCTTGTTTTTAGTGGATAGGAAAACAATAATTGGTTGTTTTGATTTCTTACTATCCGGTGTATAACCGGTATGGTCAGATGACCATTTATATACAGGTTCATGTTTTGGTGTGGGGGTTGGTAGTAAAGATGAAGATAGTAATGATTCAGATGTTGATGGGGTTTAGTCAGGTGATAAGGATTGGTTGTTTGAGCCATTTGAGACCATATAGTAGGTTGGTATAAACTTTGTTTGTTAAAAGGAATAATAATTTGTTTGATCATAGTATCGTATATATATAGAAGTAAGCAGTTGAAAGGTAGGATTAGTGATAGTGGTTTAAAATTACATTTAATTCTGATCCTTCAGTTTAGTCTTATTAATCTATACTATACTATTAAAGCTGAATGGAGAATAGTGAGCTCTCAGCCCTTCTTCATATCTAGTCCTCCATTTATAAGTGAATTTAAATCAGATCTTGACATCTGTATTTCCAAACTGAACCACCACAGATTAACTTGCTTTTATTTCCTAGAACACGAAGAATTTTCCCGAATTTACCGAATGTTTCTTCATTTTCTCTTCTCCCTCTCCAAAAGTTTTCCTGTGATCCCAACTTACTAAATCGTCTCGGCCAAATCTGCTAAATAATCAAACGTCACTCTATCGAATTCATCCATTTTTGTTGCTCTTTCACGGATCCAAATTAATTTTCCTAAATGCAAGGTAATTTTTGATCTACTATGCATCCATTTTTTTCATAGTTTCGATTACGTTAGACAAGTTCTAATTGAGGATTAAATTTGTAATTTGCTATATTTGATCGCAACAAACTTCATCACGTCTACTCGATTATTATTAGGGCTCCATACCAACGCTTATTTGTTCAAGGTTTGCTTCCAATTCTATTTTTTGCTTTTAATTTTTTGTACATTCTACTCAATTGAATTAGGATTTATGCTTATTGTTAAATTTGTTTGATCACTGCCGCAGTTGTGTTATTTGACCAAATGTAACCTAGGTAGGCGGATTCAGTTTTAGTCAACTCCTATGTAATATGCTTTTGAATAAAGGATAAAACCTCCTACATATAGAAGGGATGAAATCATAATCATTGGTTTTGTTTTAAAGGTAAAATAATAATTATCAATGGCATGTTTTAGAATTATTACAATATAATTTGTTTAAATATGTACGTCATCCATGGAAAGTAACATTTTTTTGATATAGCCATCAGGTAAACAGTCATAATACCTTAAAATAGTTTGTTGTTGCTTATATTAAGTGCATATGTTGTACATATATTAGTTATCATTTATACATTTTTGTTCATATGTTGATTAGTTAAGATCAGAAGTTTCTAAAATGATGTTAATTTGTTTTTTCTTCGATGTTCATGCTATAATCATGGTGATTTTGATTTTAGTTTTTGAATTTCTTCGCAACATAAACCTTTTGGAACTTGCAAAAAACAATGGCAGCATATACCACTGTTCTTTAGATATGTGGTCCATGGATGCTGCTAAAACACATGGAAAAATGAATGCTTTAAATAGCTGATTGGTTAGACCATTTGAATGAGGAATGATTTATGGGATTTTTAGTTGAGAATGAATTCATTTACTCAAGTACTATTATCTTTATTCATAAAAAGAAAAAATCGTACACACTTTATATTGCATGTCGTTTTATAGTTTGATATAATTTTATAAGCATATTAAAATGGAATATGAGTTTAATTACAATACTATTCATTTTTTAGTTCTCTTATACCCAGATTCCAAAATAGAGAAAAGGAAAGCTGTGTGTGGCCGAGGCTGTTGAATACATTTATCCATTTCTTGATGGTAACTTTGTATTAATTTTTTATTTTGCTACTTTGATATCATTGGTTTATCTTTTCATTTAACTACCAAAAATATTGAATGTTCTTCCTCCACATCTGCAAAAAGTTTGACAATCATACATGATATAAGTTGAGTTTTAGACACATGACAAATACAAAGAACAATATAGTGAAGAATTAAGGATTTGTAAAGAATTAAGTTTAAGTTCATTTATTGAAATACTATTATCTTTAGTCATAAAAGAAAGAAAACTGTACTCTATTTAGATTAACTGCCAATGCAAAATTTTGATAAAATTTGCTAAGATGTCACGGAATCTGTAGATGTATACCACCTTAGGTATTGATTCTACATTATGTAGTCTTAGCTCAGTGTTGTTCTACACATAGTCCTTATCCATTATTATAATACCTCGACTTCGTTAGTTTATGGAATTAAATTTGGAGCAAATAAAATGATGACAATAAAGCCAATAAGGGATGGTCAACGATAACACTTAATCTTGGGTTGAAGTTTGACAATTAGATGTATGTATATAACTTGAGATGGTCAATTATTTATCAATGTTACTTATAATAATCTCTATTAAAAATAACTTACTTATTGCGAATCATATAATGAGCTAGGATTTTAGATGAAAAAGTCAACAGGTACATTTTTTTCCTTCGTTCTAAAATAGAAAAATTCTCTTATATCAATCTTGTAATTTTTACAAATATGCAGTATTCAGTTCTCAAACCCAAGTGACAAAATATTCGCCTACGTCCCTATCTAAACACATACTTCGCAAGAAACAAAATATTTTCTCGAAGAGAAGTACTCAGTACTACTTATGCGCTAATTTGGAACTTTGCTTAATTATGTTTTATTTTTTGTTTCCTAATTTTAATAAGCATTTTTTTTTGTTTCTTAACCAACTCTAATGCAAAAAAAAACCAGTTTCAAATACTAAAGTTTTGAATCTACTATAGATATTGTAAAATTAAACTTCACATGCTCGAAGTTCTTGGAATAATTTTTTTAGTACGTGAAGTTCTGTATTTCCGTTAATTTCACTTTCATACTCCAAGCATGGGTCTTTGATTAAAATGATCGTGTTTACCATCAAAATTTATGTAGGTTCTCAAGTCAGTTGAATACCTAAATTCAGCATGCGAGGACTAAATAATATTTAGCTCCACTTTTTGTGCAAAATAAAGTTTTATGTTTTTTTTATTTCTTTATATGAATAACCAATTTTATTTCAGAACTGCTCAGTGTATTAGAAAATTTAACATATTTTATGAGCTTACTAATTTAAATGATTAAATTTGTTACTTTGTTATCCACCACTTGGATTTATTATTATGCTCTAATTTTATTTTTTTGTTGCTTTTGTTACTAAAGTTTTGTATTGTGAGCTCTCAGCCCTTCTTCATATCTAGCCCTCCATTTATAAGTGAAATTAAATCAGATCTTGACATCTGTATTTCCAAACTGAACCGCCACAGATTAACTTGCTTTTTTTTCCTAGATCACGAAGAATTCACCGAATGTTTCTTCATTTTCTCTTCTCCCTCTCCAAACGTTTTCCTGCAATCCCAACTTACTAAATCGCCTCGGCCAAATATGCTAAATAATCAAACGCCACTCTATCGAATTCATCCATTTTCGTTGCTCTTCCACGGATCCAAATTAATTTTCCTAAATGCAAAGGTAATTTTTGGTCTACGATGCATCTATTTTTTTAATAGTTTCGATTACGTTTGACAAGTTCTAATTGAGGATTTAATTTGCAATTTGCTATGTTTGATCGCAACAAACTTCATCACATCTACTCGATTATTATTAGGGCTCTATACCAACGCTTATTTGTTCAAGGATTGCTTCCAATTATATTTTTTTTCTTTTGATTTTTTGTACATTCTGCTCAATTGAATTAGGATTTATGCTTATTGTTAAATTTGTTTGATCACTGCCGTAGTTGTGTTGTTTGACCAAATGTAACCTAGGTAGGCGGATTCAGTTTTAGTCAACTCCTATGTAATATGCTTTTGAATAAAGGATAAAACCTCTTATATATAGAAGGGAAGAAATCATAATCATCGGTTTTGTTTTTAAGGTAAAATAATAATTATCAATGGCGTGTTTAAGAATTATTACAATATAATTTGTTTAAATATGTATGTCATCCATGGAAAGTTACGTTTTTTTTATATAGCCATTAGGTAAACAGTCATAATACCTTAAAATAGTTTGTTGTTGCTTATATTAAGTACATATGTTGTACATATATTAGTTATCATTTATACATTTTTGTTCATATGTTGATTAGTTAAGATCAGAAGTTTCTTAAATGATGTTAGTTTGTTTTTTCTTCGATGTTCATACTATAATCATGGTGATTTTGATTTGGTTTTTGAATTGCTTTGCAACATCAACCTTTTGGGACCTGCAAAAAACAATGGCATCATATACCACTGTTCTCTAGATATGTGGTGCATGGATGTTGCTAAAGCACATGGAAAAATGAATGCTTTAAATAGCTGAGTGGTTAGACCATTTGAATGAGGAATGATTTATGGGCTTTTTAGTTGAGAGTGAATTCATTTACTCAAGTACTATTATCTTTATTCATAACAAGAAAAATCGTACACACTTTATATTGAATGTCGTTTTATAGTTTGATATAATTTTATAAGCATATTAAAATGGAATATGATTTTAATTACAATACTATTCTTATTTTAGTTCTCTTATACCCAGATTCCAAAATAGAGAAAAGGAAAGCTGTGTGTGGCCGAGGCTGTTGAATACATTTATCCATTTCTTGATGATAACTTTATATTAATTTTTTATGTTGCTACTTTAATATCATTGGTTTATCTTTTCATTTAACTACCAAAAATATTGAATGTTCTTCCTCCATATCTGCATAATGTTTGACAATCATACATGATATAAGATGAGTTTAAGACACACGACAAATACAAAGAACAATATAGTGAAGAATTAAGGGTTTGTAAAGAATTAAGTTTAAGTTCATTTATTGAAATACTATTATCTTTAGTCATAAAAGAAAGAAAAACTGTACTCTACTTAGATTAACTGCCAATGCAAAATTTTGATAAAATTTGCTAAGATGTCACGGAATCTGTAGATGTATACCACCTTAGGTATTGATTCTACATTTATGTAGTCTTAGCTCAGTGTTGTTCTACACATAGTCCTTATCCATTATTTTAATACCTCGACTTCGTTAGTTTATGGAATTAAATTTGGAGCAAATAAAATGATGACAATAAAGCCAATAAGGGATGATCAACGATAACACTTAATCTTGGGTTGAAGTTTGACAATTAGATATATGTATATAACTTGAGATTGTAACGACCCGGAAAATCTGAACCAATTTAAAATTTTTAAATTGGCTAATTTGGTGAATTTAAAATATTTAAAATAAATATTTTAAGTAATAACGACGAAAAGAGAGTTTGAATCGTTGTTTGAAAAGAAATATAATTAATTCCAATTATAAACAAGGCCTGAAATGGCCCGACAATTTCAAATTTTCATTTCAAACTTTGACTGACTGTTCCGGGTGCAAAACAAAAGGGATTTGAGTGAAACAAAAAATATTTAAATCTGTTAGTGAATACCTTTCTAACGAATCTGAAAAATCGAAGTTTCATAGCGGGAAGCAAAAGTTATGGCCAAATTAATTTTCTGAAAGGTCGCTATGGAGTTTATATAGCCCGTGAAAATGGCCATTTTGCAAACGACCTCAGAATTCGACGAAACCACTTTTGTTGGATCTGGGATGTCAAATTATTGCTAGGTTTCAAATTTCATAATTTTTGAAGTTAATATGTGAGCGCGGCAAAGGAAAACGTGTTTTGGTCAATTACAGTTAAATTGGATCGACCAGAAATGGGCCATTTTTCAAACGGTCTCAGAATTCGACGAAACTAGTTTTGTTGGGACCGTATCGTCAAAACATAGCTAGATTTATTTTTCTGGAATTTTTCGAATCGGTTTGTGGCCCCGGAAAATTGAAATGTACGTTCAAATTAAATATTGAATGTTTTATATTTTAATTTGAAGAAAAACTGACTGAAACAGTCGAATGGGCCTACGAAACATAACTCATTGTGTTCGGAATGGGGATATTTAGATAGGGATGACAGTCGTTGGGTTTGAATTGGTGTTCGTGCGTAAAGAGGGGTATTTTAGAATTTTGAAAATATATAAATAAATAAATAAAAATCCCATTGGCCAGAAGTATTTTCTCTCTCCCCGAAATCAAAATCGCGAACGACGGTGGGTGGTCAAATCTTCCCATCCATTTTCCGGCCAAACCGCTGCGATTCAGACCTCGACCCAGTTGAGGATTTTGTAGCCCTCGACGAGAGCTTCAAATCCATACCTGGAGCATCCCCTATTGTTGCGCCGTCGACGAGATATCCACCTCGAAGGTCGATCACTTCAGAGCGCCGCCGCGCCTTCATGCCAGCGTCGAACAGGACGCCACCACCGACGCCGAGGATCCTGCTCCATCCTCTTCAACGCTGTGTCGCCCGATCATCGCCTCGTTACACGGATTTGCTGAAAAATCAAAACCTAGTTTTGAACAGGTTTAGAGAGGTACGGCCTATTTTAAATTAAACTATTCTATAGCACTTTAAAGCGCTGCGGTTTTTTATTTCACTGCAAAAATCATATCTGTTTCGTTTGTTGACGAAATTCAGTGAAACAAGAGATAGTGGACTCATGTGGACGTCTTCTACATTCTAGAAGAGACCGCATATTTTTCTGAGCCTTCTGTTATTTTTGGTGGAGTGGAACCCAATGTGAGATTTCTAAATTATAAACGATATGGAAAACGACGATGTATAAATTATATAGTCGATGTATGATTTATATAAGCGTTATACACCTCTTGTATAAGCGTTGTATAAGTTGTACGTTCGATATATAAGTTATATATGCATTGTGAAAATTATATATGTGTTGAATAGAAGTGAAATGCTTATATAAATAAATATATATATATATGCCCCTCGTCCACAAACCATGGACGATATTTATTGGTTGTGATTGGTGTGAAAATTGGTTGATTAGAATTGTTTGTGGTTGAAATTGATTGATTGTGGTTGAAAAATACCTGTTTGTGGTTGAGAATTATTTGGTTGAAACCACATAGGATTAGTTTGTGAAAATGAAAAAAATATACATGCCGCCTGCGTGTGAACTAGATGCATGAAATCCCCATTGTCAAAAGCTGCGAGGCTTTAAGGTAGAGCAAGGAGCCGTACTAGGGACGACCCCGGTTTTAACTACCCTGCCGTTATGCTGCCGAAATTTTGAATAATATTTATGTGTTAGAATTATTTTCATGTGTTGAAACTATATTCGTGTGTTGAATAGAAATTCATTCATTGAATAGAAATTCATGTGTCGAATGACATTCGTGTTTTGAAAGAAATTGTTTTATAATAAAAATCATATTTTTATCATCTATATCAACTATATAAAATAGTCGTGTTTTAAAATAAATTGTTTTGCAATAAAAATCACCTTTTTTATTTATATATATAAACTATAGAAAACATTCATGTGTTGAATAGAAATTCATTCGTTGAATAGAAATTCATGTGTTGAATGGTATTCATGTTTTAAATAAACTATTTTAAATATAAAAATCACCTTTTTTATTTATATATATAAACTATAGAAACATTCATGTGTTGAATAGAAATTCATTCGTTGAATAGAAATTCATGTGTTGAATGGTATTCGTGTTTTGAAAGAAATTGTTTTATAATAAAAAAAATCATATTTTTACCATCTATATGAACTATATAAAATAGTCGTGTTTTAAAAGAAATTGTTTTATAATAAAAAAAAATCATATTTTACCATCTATATGAACTATATAAATTAGTGTGTTTTGAAATAAATAGTTTCACAGCAAAAATCACATTTTTATTATATACATGAATTGTTAAAAATAGTGAAGTGTTGAAATAGAAGTCAGTTGGATAAAAATATCATTTTTATCAAAGGTATGAAAAGAATATGGTTTTGAAATCGAAGAATCGATTATATATATATATATATAATTAAAATAAATCGAATAGCGAAGCTGCAGTTCGTGTTTTGAAACCGTGATTTCAAATGATTAATGCGGGAGATCCGACCATCGGATTTTTCCCGAAACCGAAACCATTGGGTTCGCTTTGGAAATATCTTTCCAACGACACCAACTTTGTAAAGATCCAACGGTTGGATTGTCTGGAATGTTTAATTCAAATCTGGAGAAAAACAGCGCCAGAATCGATTATATTTATATATATATATATATATATATATATATATAATTAAATTAAATCGAATAACGACGTTGCAGTTCGTAGTTTGAAATCGAAACTTCAAACGATTGTACCGGGAGATCCGACCGTCGGATTTTCCCAAAACTGGAACCGTTGGATTCGTTTTGAGAAGATCTTTCTAATGATATAAATTTTGTGAAGATCCAACGGTTAGATTTTCAGATATGTGTAAATCAAATCTGAAAAAAAAAAAACAGCGCCACGGTCGCGTTATGGCCTGAAGCGTCATTTGAATAAATTGGCTATTTTTAAATAAATAAAAATAGCGGTAAATCGTTATAAAATATTATAAACGATATGGAACGTGAAATTTAGAAACTAACTGAAGGTTGGCTAAGTCGAATGGTTTCCTGGATTTTGATCTGATGTTGGTTTCGGCCCTCGGGGTTAATATTTGGGGAATCGTTCTCTTACTGATTTACGGTTAGTGATTAATGAATTGGAATAAGGCATATGTTGTGTTTTTGTAGCACTTGTTTATTATATATGCGAGTGCTCAGAAAGACCGGATTTATCCCATTCTGAATAACTGAATCGACGATAAGAAATCGAAGATGAAGACGGTGGTCGAAGACCGAAGATCTTCACCTCGTTTGGACGGCAACTGATGTCCTGATTGGGAGGCATCCCGAAATATGGATAATGAGTGGTGATCGCCCAGACGTACGTGGAGATCGATGGGTATGCGAGGTATATCGTGCCTCTGGTTTCGTTCAGACCCAGAATGGACTTGTAAATGGACTGTGTGTCTAACATTGGATTTCATTCTATGTGATTGATAGCCATCAGTTACGTGGGGTGGATTGCCCGTGTGGCATGCTAAGATGCAGTGATCAGGGCTTCTGTTGAAAAGCAAAGTCTTGTGGTTGATGATCAAAGCACCGCCTGTGTGGCGTAGCTTTGTGTATAACGTGAATTCGCGAGCCTCACACCCCGGTATGAACCAGAAACAGGAGAGGACCTCAGGGAGGGCATGCGTTTCCTTCTAGCTAGTGGTGGTGTCGGTGCTTAAACTGGCTAACATTTATACTATTTTTCACCTATGTGGTTGTTGCTGTTGCGAGGCGCCTCAGATATATCGGTCGATCCGGGACCGATGGAGTCATTCGTTGGCTCATATACGCCCCAGAGGGCAGGGAAACGCAGTGTTCAGGAATTTTAATCCACATCGGTGGACCGACCCTGACGATCCAAGGACCCACCTGAGTCTGGGTCCTGAGACATGGGCTAGATTGTCTCGAAGTCGGTAAGGACTATCTTTTGCCTTGGTTCATGACGGAAATTCAATTTCCAAATACGACATTGTGCGGTTTTGATTGTAAACCTATATTTGGCGACATAGTGGCATGGGACGCTCATGTCGTCTATGATTGATATTTATGATTGTGTATGAAATTAGAAACTAACTGGAAACGAGCTAAGATGGGTGGTTTCCTGGGTATTGGTCTAATGTTGGTTTCGGCCTTCGGGGTTAATACGCAGGGAATCGTTCTCTTACTATTTTGCAGTTCGAGTCTGATTAAGAATTGAACGACAAAGTTTACATTTTAAATGATTTCTTTTACTCGTATCAAGCATATTTTGGTCGATATAAGGTAAAACTCTATCCTCCGGTTTGCGTTGCATTGTGTGATGGGACTTGAGTGTTATATCGGCTTCATTTTTATAAAAAAGCATTGCGATGTTTAAAAGATTTAATTGTTTTAAAGCACTGGCAATCCAATGGAGTAAACCCGTTCCGCAAAAGTGGCGTGGTCCTGTGATTGGCCATATTATTAAAATGTGTTAAGTAGATTTCTCATACCAGTCCCATGATGACTCGTAGTTTGTTTCACTTGCAAACTCGGGTGCCCCTTTTTCTATACGGGCAGCCTTGTATTCAGATTTTTAGCAGGCTCTTTCTAGATAGCTGGAGCTGAAGATGGATTCTATCATTTATCTCTTTTTATGTTGTTCAGCTCCTATTGTACATATTATGTTTGTTTTCCGCTGTAGACATTTATGTATAGCTGAACTGTATTTGTACTAAGTATGATCCTATATACTGTGTAACTATGATGATTATGTTAATCCAGTGTATTATTTGTTCATTATCTGGTGTATTTATTTATTTCTATTCTGTTATTATCTGTTTATGTGTTATATTCCAAAGATTACCCTTGACACCGTCGTACGGGGTTTTGGGGTCATCACAGAGATGGTCAATTATTTATCAATGTTACTTTTAATAGTCTCTATTAAAAATAACTTACTTATTGTGTATCATATAATGAGCTAGGATTTTAGATGACAACAGGTACATTTTTTTCCTTCGTTCTAAAATAGAAAAGTTCTCTTATATCAATCTGGTAATTTTTACAATTATGCACTTTTCAGTTCTCAAACCTAAGTGACAAAATATTCTTCTACATCCCCATCTAAACACATACTTCGCAAGAAACAAAATATTTTCTCGAAGAGAAGTACTCAATACTACTTATGCTCTAATTTGGAACTTTGCTTAATTATGTTTTATTTTTTGTTTCCTAATTTTAATAAGCATTTTTTTTGTTCCTTAACCCACTCTAATGCAAAAAAATCAATTTTAAATACTAAAGTTTTGAATCAACTGTAGATATCGTAAAATTAAACTTCACATGCTCGAAGTTCGTGGAATAATTTTAGTACGTGAAGTTATGTATTTCCATTAATTTCACTTTCATACTCCAAGCATGGGTCTTTGATTAAAATGATCGTGTTTACCATCAAAATTTATGTAGGTTCTCAAGTTAGTTGAATACCTAAATTCAGCATTCGAAGACTAAATAATATTTAGCTCCACTTTTTGTGCAAAATAATGTTTTATGTTTTTTTTTGGTTTCTTTATTTGAATAACCAATTTTATTTCGGAATTGCTTAGTGTATTAGAAAATTTAACATATTTTATGAGCTTACTAATTTAAATGATTAAATTTGTTACTTTTGTTATCCACCACTTGGATTTATTATTATGCACTAATTTTATTTTTTTGTTGCTTTTGTTACTAAAGTTTTGTTTTGTAATGAGGTCATGTTCAGTGCATGCCAATGATTTAATAACCAGCATTGACGAGGTATTTGCATTGCGCCATCAATCGGCTGCTCCTATTTGAGGTGAAATACCAGCTTTACAGTAAATTTTTCTCTAATTGTGCAACTTTCGATGTCAATTTTGTTTTAATTTTGGATGAGAGATCGATTGATTGCTCCTACTTAAAGTGCAATCCTAGCTTTTAAGTTAATATTTTCTATAATTTTACTAAGGATGCTACACTTCAGAAACTAAAGATGCTATTTCTTTGATTTTTAAACATGGGGATGCTTGCTGCATCGTTACAATATATTTTTCATTTAGTTTTCCTAATATTCGACTAAAAGTGCATTCAGACTGTAACGACGCGGATTTTCGGCGACTTTGGTTATCGACATAAGCTCGATGCCGATAACCAAAACATCGAAAAATCCCGGTAATTAATGAAAGAAATTAGAAGATGAGAATAGATAAGATAGAAACTTAGAATAGAAGAAAAAGAAGAACACAACATCAGAGTAACACGAACCTTACAGCGGAACGAATAACATATAATATATAACATAACTTTGAAATATAACAGTTATGTATACAATAGCACTTATCAGAGTACAGCACTTACAACACAGCGGAAATAACTATAGCTATATGATCCAGAAGCCTCCTGCTCCAGCTCTTCACGTATATCTGTAAATCCCGACTACTTGACTGCCCGTACAAATTTAGGCACCCAAGAGTTTAGGGAAAACAACAAAGTAAACTCCGGGTCAGTCATGGGACTGGTATGAGTAAAATAGTTTAAACAGGTATATGAACAAGTAAACGATATCTCATAAGACCACGCCGCAGAACGGAACGGGTTTTCCCCTTATGAGAATCCAAAATATCTTTATATCAAAAACCTTTTGATATTATAATAATGTCTATGTACAAATAGATATCAACTAGCAGAAACGCTTTCATCTCACGTTCTACATATATAGTATACAATCAAAATCGCAAGCACGTATTGGATAATGGATTTCCAACTATGACAAGGTATGGAACCACCTTCTGATTAGTGTACTCTAAGAACGATACACTGGAGTTCAACAAGAACATCTTGTAACTCAGCCACACATGACCGACCACTCATTTCGCTTGAGTGTATCGAATGTACATCACCAACGGTTGGGATCAGCAACCGTTCCCGTATATATATGGGATAGCATTGATAGATTTAAGAAACAAATGAATATTCTTTAGATAGGTGATTATACACCCAACTTCGGTGCGACCGACTTAGCTATGCTGCCTGCCCGATTTCTGTCATTTACCGGTTGATGAGGCTAGAAGCTACGCTTTATCATCACATCAGATTCACTTCGAATGCCACATTGTTAGGTCCATCGAAAATCACTAATTGACGTCTACAACAGTACATTACGTGTCAGCTAAGAGAAGTTTCCTTCTCCGCTTCCACTCTTGGTACGGTTGAAGAAATCAATGTACGTGACCTTTCTAGAAATACTCTGTCAGACATCCATCTTCATTCACTTAAAATGTCACATCGTCATACCCGCCAAATCACAAATGGACTTATCCAAAAATAACACGGGTATACAGCTAAGAGAAACGAATTCCTCCGCCACCAAACGTGAATACGTTTGAACAGATCAACTTACGCGATCCATTGGATATACTCTGTCAGACCTTCATCCATACAAGTTGTCCTGGGACTGGACAAACCGAAGGCACTATTCTGTAAATAGGATAGCCCTTGCATTTTACTCCGTCTTCAATTATCTTTGGCATATATGATTCGTGACGCTTATGCCAATACAGAGTGGTTCTTCGGATAATAATCCAACCGGTCTCTCCATATTAACAACGTTAAAATGGTCAAAAACTTCGATAGTCTGTGAGTTAACTATCAAAGAAAAACAAGTGTGCAAACAACGATATTATTTCCAGATGGAAATTATATCGAACAAACATCATTTAACATTAATCTCTTTAGTTCATTTATTTACTTATCTACTGTTTCCCTATATTCTAAATTCTTATTTTCTTTTATCAAAAAACATTTCTGATTCTCGTTTGGAAAACATTTCCAAAACTCCTTTACGATCAAACCTTACCATTTCTTAGTTAAGAAGGAAGTCACTCAAGTTGGGGTATAATTACCTCTCAGACCTTAACTGAACAACGTTATAACTTCAAAATGGTCAAAGTTTATCTTTTAATCTTTAACAACTTCTTTACACCTTTCTCGGATCCAATTTTACTAATCCACTTCTATATTTAAAACATTGGTTATAACGATAACGTTATAATCCCTCCTTTCGAATTATCTAACTTTAATTATAACTTCTATTCTTATTAGTGAATAATTAACCTAACACTTATTTATTTATAAATAAATAAATCTCTATTTAAACACTGGAAAAGTATAAGTACATTCCCGAATTCGATATAATCGAATTTGCCGATTAACTCTCTTCGAGAAATCTCTATTTGATTAACTCTTCTTCGAATAACCTATATTCGATTAACTCCTTCTCGAATAAACGATATTCGATAATCTCTCTTCGAATAACTAATATTCGATAACTCTTCCTTTTCAAATATCTCATATTTGAAAATCTCACTTCGATTAAACTATAATTGATAACTCCCTTCGATGAAACTAACATCGATAACTCCTTTCGATGAAACTAACATCGATAACTCCTTTCGATGAAACTAACATCGATAACTCCTTTCGATGAAACTAACATCGATTTATTTAACTCGACGAACTTAACTCGACTAACTTAACTTGACTCGACTAACTCGACTTACTTAACTTGACTAACTTAACTCGATTTACTTGGTTCGACCAATTCGATTCGATTAACTAGGCACGACTAACTTGGTCGAACCACCCGATCAACTCAACTTATTTAACTTAACTTATTTCTCAACTCGATTAACTCCTATCGAATAACTAATATTCGATTAAACTCCATTCGCTTGACTCTAGATCGCAGCGATCACAATGGTTACGCCTGACTCCCTCAGGAAACATCCGACCGCCGTAGGCTATTTACAGCCCTGCGAATTACGCTAGTAGTCGTACAAGATGGCAACTTACCCTGAATACTATGTTTGACTAACTCTGTCTCAAATAACTATATTTGATTAACTCCAGTTCGTTTTAACTCTAATCGATTAACTCTAACTAATTAACTCCAACTGGTTAACTCTAACTGATTAACTCTAACTGATTAACTCTAACTGGTTAACTCTATTTGACTAACTCGACTTGACTAACCCCTTTCGAATAACATATTCGATTAACTAACTTTCGAATACCATATTCGATTAACTAACTTCGAATACCATATTCGATTAACTCCTTTCGAATGTCTATATTCGATTAACTACCTTCGAATACCATATTCGATTTCTCCTTTCGAATACCATATTCGATTTCTCCTTTCGAATACCATATTCGATTAACTAACTATGATAACCATATTCGATTAACTAACTTCAAATACCATATTCGATTAACTAACTTCGAATACCATATTCGATTAACTAACTTCGAATACCATATTCGATTAACTAACTTCGAATACCATATTCGATTAACTCCTTTTGAATGTCCATATTCGATTTCTCCTTTCGAATACCATATTCGATTAACTAACTTCGAATACCATATTCGATTAACTAACTTCGAATACCATATTTGATTTAACTCCTTTCGAATGTTTATATTCGATTAACTACCTTCGAATACCATATTCGATTTCTCCTTTCGAATACCACATTCGATTAACTAACTTCGAATACCATATTCGATTAACTAACTTCGAATACCATATTCGATTAACTAACTTCGAATACCATATTCGATTAACTAACTTCGAATACCATATTCGATTTAACTCCTTTCGAATATCTATATTCGATTAACTTTATTCACTTTATAAAGATTTCCCTTTTAACAACGTTTTATTCATTTGAAAAGATTTACTTTTAAATAACGGTTCTACACTTTAAAAATGATTTCCTTTTTATAATGTTCCCTTTCCAATTCTATTTGTAAGTGGTTTACAAATATTTCCTTTTAAAATTTATTCTTGAAATATTCTAACACCTTAAATTCCCGGGAAAATTCGCCATAACCTCCTTTGTATCGTGAGCATCGGGAAAATCCCCAAACTCGCCACACAGGCCTTTCCATTCAAAAAGAAATGTTTTGAATTTATTTTCCTTTTTAAAATATCTCCTATTTATAAATATCCCAATTTATAAATATTCCTTATTTATAAATATTTAAATTTATAAATATCTCTTATTTATAAATATTCCAATTTATAAATATTCCGTTTTCAATATCACTTTGAAAATCCCCTTATCAACATTTCAGTATGTTATGGTATTCAATCATATCAAATCACGATGTTCAATATCGTCCAAACACATATAATTGCCCACAGATTTTATATCACATCATATAACAATATATGAAAAACAATAAAATAACTGTTGAGGAATCCAGTTGGATTCCTCCAACTTGTTTCCCTGCATCACATGTTAAACAATATAGATAACATCACTTTCAGTTCCATATGATATATTATGTTAAACAGAATCAATATAGAAATTCAACTAACTGACTAGCAGTTCAATCAAACAGTCAACACACAGTAAATCAGACAATTTCTAACAGTTCTAAAAATACAACATGAAATTATAAACTGTTCAGAGTTGGTGAGTTTTACTCACATTAGCAGTTCATCGTTAAAGAACGATAAACTGTTATTTGATTTGAATCAAACAATTTATTTCGCCATAAATTCATACGAGCTAGAATCCACTTCCAGTCAGCTTCATTGTGAAGCTCTCGTCCATACGGTCCCAACGGATCCGACCGTTCGTGATTCTGATATCGTATGATAAAGATATTAATTATATAAGTTATCATACAAATATTGAATTTAAATTAAACTAATATAATTCTCTCACTTGGGCTTTTATCACTAAGGATCGACCCATTCCCTTTCCAAAGTACCAGGCCCAATGACAGCCTTCTTCGCCGATTACATGAACGCGAGCTCCTCCCTTTTACAGTCTTTACCTGGCCTGTCCTCCATTGTACAAACCACCGATTTCAACGAGACCCACTCCATTAACATTATCATCAAAAACACTACCAACTATATCACTTCCATCGTATTCGATCACCCCTTGGAATTTCCGTTCGAACCAAAACTACCACGATACCCAGTAAGGCCACCGAACTCCATACTCACAAAAATCCTCCAAACTCCACCTTCCAGCTCGGTTTTTCATCACAAACCCGAAAATACCACTCATTTCTCCAATCGAACCACCAAACTCTTATGAATCCAAACCCTAGGTTTTACCGTGTAAAAACGCAACCACCCTATCGAGCGTCGAACACTGAATACAGCATACGAAAATGAAGAGCATCATGTAAGCAACTCGAGAATATAAATATTATGATTTATAGAAATTTCCTTTGTTTTCTTTTGATTTTAAAAAGGATCGATTTTTCTGAAATGTGAAAGAGGGATGCGGCGGAAAAGATTTGACTGTAAAATTAGGTTTTATGGATTTTGTGGGGGTATTTATAGAAGGCTTAGATATTTTCCTTGATTATTATATTAATATATATATCCTATGCTATCTATTTTTATTGTTAAAAATCTCTATGGTAACACACGATACCCAAAAATCACCAAACTGGACATGCACCCTCAGTTCGACATTACGGTCCCAATGAAACTGGTTTCGTCGAATTCCGACTCCGTTTGCTCACACAACATATTTTTAACCGTCGAAATACTGACTGTTTCTCACTCTAAAAATCAGTACGGCCACACAGTGACTCTAAAAATCACGGAACTTGGAATCTAACAACTATTTGACATTGTGGATCCAACAAAACTGGTTTCGTCGAATTCTGACTTCGTTTGCAAAAGTGGCTATTTTCCAAAGCTCTAAATAGCCCATTTAAATATATAAATATATTTAAATAAATTAAATTAAATATAAATAAATTTATATTATCGTATATATTCACAGTGGAATACCATACAGCTCCAGGAAAATTATATGTTCTCTATTCCGAGTCCAGATTGAATCGATATTCAATTTACATTGAAAAACCCTTTTACAACGTATATAAAGCGTTACGAATTATAAAGGAATTCCATAGCGACTTTTCTGAAATTTGATTTGGACATAAATCAAAATCTACACGATGAAATCCCGATTTTTCTCTTCCACTAGAAAGATATACTCCACCATCTCCACACGTTTCTTGTTTCATAGAAATCCGATTTAAAACGAACCCTGTATATTCAGTTGAAGTTCAAATCGCCAAATAGCGAACTACCGCGTCGTTACGCGCTTTATTTTAATTATGTTATAATTTTACGTTCAAACTGTCGTCGATTGAATATATTCGCTAATATAATTCAACTCCTAACTGACATATATATTTTAAATAACCCAAATTACACCATAATGTGAATTTCACTATTTTTGATTATTTCTGAATTAAATATATAATTTAATTATTATTTTAATTAAATATTCACCATTATTTATTTTAACGACCATTTAAATTCTTTAATCACCCTTTAAATAATTAAATAAATTAACTATAATACCTCTGCCAATGCGGGTCATTACAATCTTCCCCACTTAAAATAATTTCGTCCTCGAAATTGCTAAGTTAGAGGACGACCCTATCTATTGGAATTCCTATGATTTGTTTACCCCTTATTTCTGATTTCAACTGAACCAATTAATATCGACAAAAATATTTATTCATTTCGACTAACTAAAATTTTCAAAAATTTTGAAAATTTTCTAACACTTTAAATTTTCGGAAAATTTCGCCATAACTTCCTTTGTACAGCCCTATCGGTAAAACCACAACTCGCCTCTCCAGGCCTTCTCCAACCCAAAAGAAAATCAAACAGCCAAGCGGCTTGCCAATTCGGCTTATAAATCTCATGCTTATATCAAATATAAACTTGTACCTTTTTGTTGGGTATATCAACTTTATCCCTTTCACCTGCTGTCAATTCAGCATATACCAATGTATTTCCAATCAAACTCCAACCAAGTTATTCTTAACACAACCATTCGCTTATTCAAGCCGAATTCAATTTCAAATTCGAGTTTCAAATTCCAAACTCTTAACTTATCATTTCAAATCCAAATCCAGATTATCCGCTAATCAATTCCATTTCCATTTAACTTAGTCACGGTTAAATTCTAATTTATTATTCACTTTCACCATTTAAATCCATTTAACTTCATAAGTTAAATTTTAATTTCTAGGACTTAAATTCCTGGGTAAATTTCAAATCAATTTGAAATCATACTGCCAATTCAAAACCTTTGAATTTTCTAAACAACTTGTTTTCTCAAAACAATTCAAATCAAAATCTCTGGTAGTAATCCACCACTTAGAACTCGAAAATCACACCGATGATACTGCGCAGTCATCATCGGAATTATTTTCCAGCGACCCAAGTGATTTCAATACTATATCATTTTCAATACCATTACTAAATACTTCCATTTTGAAAACATTTCAAAATCTCCCAGGAACTTAAAATTTCCTTATTTTAATTCCAAATCTGATTTAAATTCATATTTAATTCATCTTATTTCATATACTTATATGATTCTGATTGGTTATATATAACCATTTCACATTTTATAATCTTATCTGATTAAAATCACTACCAACACATCCTATATATGATAATATATCACATATCCATACTGTGTCGGTCCATCGTATTCAAGTGTTTATTTACTCCTACCAATACAGTGGATCAAACTGATCGACCAGAACTCATAAACAACTCAGCCAATGAATCTCCACAATATAAAACCATTTTCATATCAAATACAAATACGCACTCGTATATATACACTCAAACTCAATCTAGGGTATTACTAACCCTATCTCTACCGAGTCACGCCACAGAGCCAAGGTAAATTCTTAACTTAAGCTCTGATACCAACTGTAACGACCCGGATTTTCGGCGACTTTGGTTATCGACATAAGCACGATGCCGATAACCAAAACATCGAAAAATCCCGGTAATTAATGAAAGAAATTAGAAGGTGAAAATAGATAAGATAGAAACTTAGAATAGAAGAAGAAGAAGAACACAACATCAGAGTAACACGAACCTTACAGCGGAACGAATAACATATAATATATAACATAACTTTGAAATATAACAGTTATGTATACAATAGCACTTATCAGAGTACATCACTTACAACACAGCGGAAATAACTATAGCTATATGATCCAGAAGCCTCCTGCTCCATCTCTTCACGTATATCTGTAAATCCCGACTACTTGACTGCCCGTACAAATTTAGGCACCCAAGAGTTTAGGGAAAACAACAAAGTAAACTCCGGGTCAGTCATGGGACTGGTATGAGTAAAATAGTTTAAACAGGTATATGAACAAGTAAACGATATCTCATAAGACCACGCCGCAGAACGGAACGGGTTTTCCCCTTATGAGAATCCAAAATATCTTTATATCAAAAACCTTTTGATATTATAATAATGTCTATGTACAAATAGATATCAACTAGCAGAAACGCTTTCATCTCACGTTCTACATATATAGTATACAATCAAAATCGCAAGCACGTATTGGATAATGGATTTCCAACTATGGCAAGGTATGGAACCACCTTCTGATCAGTGTACTCTAGGAACGATACACTGGAGTTTAACAAGAACATCTTGTAACTCAGCCACACATGACCAACCACTCATTTCGCTTGAGTGTATCGAATGTACATCACCAACGGTTGGGATCAACAACCGTTCCCGTATATATATGGGATAACATTGATAGATTTAAGAAACAAATGAATATTCTCTAGATAGGTGATTATACACCCTACTTCGGTACGACCGACTTAGCCATGCTGCCTGCCCGATTTCTGTCATTTACCGGTTGATGAGGCTAGAAGCTACGCTTTATCATCACATCAGATTCACTTCGAATGCCACATTGTTAGGTCCATCGAAAATCACTAATTGACGTCTACAACAGTACATTACGTGTCAGCTAAGAGAAGTTTCCTTCTCCGCTTCCACTCTTGGTACGGTTGAAGAAATCAATGTACGTGACCTTTCTGGAAATACTCTGTCAGACATCCATCTTCATTCACTTAAAATGTCACATCGTCATACCCGCCAAATCACAAATTGACTTATCCAAAAATAACACGGGTATATAGCTAAGAGAAACGAATTCCTCCGCCACCAAACGTGAATACGTTTGAACAGATCAACTTACGCGATCCATTGGATATACTCTGTCAGACCTTCATCCATACAAGTTGTCCTGGGACTGGACAAACCGAAGGCACTATTCTGTAAACAGGATAGCCCTTGCATTTTACTCCGTCTTCAATTATCTTTGGCATATATGATTCGTGACGCTTATGCCAATACAGAGTGGTTCTTCGGATAATAATCCAACCGGTCTCTCCATATTAACAACGTTAAAATGGTCAAAAACTTCGATAGTCTGTGAGTTAACTATCGAAGAAAAACAAGTGTGCAAACAACGATATTATTTCCAGATGGAAATTATATCGAACAAACATCATTTAACATTAATCTCTTTAGTTCATTTATTTACTTATCTCCTGTTTCCCTATATTCTAAATTCTTATTTTCTTTTATCAGAAAACATTTCTGATTCTCGTTTGGAAAACATTTCCTAAACTCCTTTACGATCAAACCTTACCATTTCTTAGTTAAGAAGGAAGTCACTCAAGTTGGGGTATAATTACCTCTCAGACCTTAACTGAACAACGTTATAACTTCAAAATGGTCAAAGTTTATCTTTTAACTGTTAACAACTTCTTTATACCTTTCTCGGATCCAATTTTACTAATCCACTTCTATATTTAAAACATTGGTTATAACGATAATGTTATAATCCCTCCTTTCGAATTATCTAACTTTAATTATAACTTCTATTCTTATTAGTGAATAATTAACCTAACACTTATTTATTTATAAATAAATAAATCTCTATCTAAACACTGGAAAAGTATAAGTACTTTCCCGAATTCGATATAAACGAATTTGCCGATTAACTCTCTTCGAGAAATCTCTATTCGATTAACTCTTCTTCGAATAACCTATATTCGATTAACTCCTTCTCGAATAAACGATATTCGATAATCTCTCTTCGAATAACTAATATTCGATAACTCTTCCTTTTCAAATATCTCATATTTGAAAATCTCACTTCGATTAAACTATAATTGATAACTCCCTTCGATGAAACTAACATCGATAACTCCTTTCGATGAAACTAACATCGATAACTCCTTTCGATAAAACTAACATCGATAACTCCTTTCGATGAAACTAACATCGATTTATTTAACTCGACGAACTTAACTCGACTAACTCGACTTACTTAACTTGACTAACTTAACTCGACTTACTTGGTTCGACCAATTCGATTCGATTAACTAGGCTCGGCTAACTTGGTCGAACCACCCGATCAACTCAACTTATTTAACTTAACTTATTTCTCAACTCGATTAACTCCTATCGAATAACTAATATTCGATTAAACTCCATTCGCTTGACTCTAGATCGCAGCGATCACAATGGTTACGCCTGACTCCCTCAGGAAATATCCGACCGCCGTAGGCTATTTACAGCCCTGCGAATTACGCTAGCATTCGTACAAGATGGCAACTTACCCTGAATACTATGTTTGACTAACTCTGTCTCAAATAACTATATTTGATTAACTCTAGTTCGTTTTAACTCTAATCGATTAACTCCAACTAATTAACTCCAACTGGTTAACTCTAACTGATTAACTCTAACTGGTTAGCTCTATTTGACTAACTCGACTTGACTAACCCCTTTCGAATAACATATTCGATTAACTAACTTTCGAATACCATATTCGATTAACTAACTTCGAATACTATATTCGGTTAACTCCTTTCGAAAGTCTATATTCGATTAACTACCTTCGAATACCATATTCGATTTCTCCTTTTGAATACCATATTCGATTTCTCCTTTCGAATACCATATTCGATTAACTAACTTCGAATACCATATTCGATTAACTAACTTTGAATACCATATTCGATTAACTAACTTCGAATACCATATTCGATTTAACTCCTTTCGAATGTCTATATTCGATTAACTACCTTCGAATACCATATTCGATTTCTCCTTTCGAATAACATATTCGATTAACTAACTTCGAATACCATATTCGATTAACTAACTTCGAATACCATATTCGATTAACTAACTTCGAATACCATATTCGATTAACTAACTTCGAATACCATATTCGATTAACTAACTTCAAATACCATATTCGATTAACTAACTTCGAATACCATATTCGATTTAACTCCTTTCGAATGTCTATATTCGATTAACTTTATTCACTTTATAAAGATTTCCCTTTTAACAACGTTTTATTCATTTGAAAAGATTTACTTTTAAATAACGGTTCTACACTTTAAAAATGATTTCCTTTTTATAATGTTCCCTTTCCAATTCTATTTGTAAATGGTTTACAAATATTTCCTTTTCAAATTTATTCTTGAAATATTCTAACTCCTTAAATTCTCGGGAAAATTCGCCATAACCTCCTTTGTATCGGGAGCATCGGGAAAATCCCCAAACTCGCCACACAGGCCTTTCCATTCAAAAAGAAATGTTTTGAATTTATTTTCCTTTTTAAAATATCTCCTATTTATAAATATCCCAATTTATAAATATTCCTTATTTATAAATATTTAAATTTATAAATATCTCTTATTTATAAATATTCCAATTTATAAATATTCCATTTTCAATATCACTTTGAAAATCCCCTTATCAACATTTCGGTATGTTATGGTATTCAATCATATCAAATCACGATGTTCAATATTGTCCAAACACATATAATTGCCCACAGATTTTATATCACATCATATAACAATATATGAAAAACAATAAAATAACTGTTGAGGAATCCAGTTGGATTCCTCCAACCTGTTTCCCTGCATCACATGTTAAACAATATAAATAACATCACTTTCAGTTCCATATGATATATTCTGTTAAACAGAATCAATATAGAAATTCAACTAACTGACTAGCAGTTCAATCAAACAGTCAACACACAGTAAATCAGACAATTTCTAACAGTTCTAAAAATACAACATGAAATTATAAACTGTTCAGAGTTGGTGAGTTTTACTCACATTTGCAGTTTATCGTTAAAGAACAATAAACTGTTATTTGATTTGAATCAAACAATTTATTTCGCCATAAATTCATACGAGCTCGAATCCACTTCCAGTCAGCTTCATTGTGAAGCTCTCGTCCATACGGTCCCAACGGATCCGACCGTTCGTGATTCTGATATCGTATGATAAAGATATTAATTACATAAGTTATCATACAAATATTGAATTTAAATTAAACTAATATAATTCTCTCACTTGGGCTTTTATGACTAAGGACCGGCCCATTCCCTTTCCAAAGTACCACACCCAACGACAGCCTTCTTCCCCGATTACATGAACGCGAGCTCCTCCCTTTTACAGTCTTTACCTCGCCGGTCCTCCATTGTACAAACCACCGATTTCAACGAGACCCACTCCATTAACATTATCATCAAAAACACTACCAACTATATCACTTCCATCGTATTCGATCACCCCTTGGAATTTCCGTTCGAATCAAAACTACCACGATACCCAGTAAGGCCACCGAACTCCATACTCACAAAAATCTTCCAAACTCCACCTTCCAGCTCGGTTTTTCATCACAAACCCGAAAATACCACTCATTTCTCCAATCGAACCACCAAACTCTTATGAATCCAAACCCTAGGTTTTACTGTGTAAAAACCCAACCACCCTATCGAGCGTCGAACACTGAATACAGCATACGAAAATGAAGAGCATCCTGTAAGCAACTCGAGTATGTAAATATTATGATTTATAGAAATTTCCTTTGTTTTCTTTTGATTTTAAAAAGGATCGATTTTTCTGAAATGTGAAAGAGGGATGCGGCGGAAAAGATTTGACTGTAAAATTAGGTTTTAAGGATTTTGTGGGGGTATTTATAGAAGGCTTAGATATTTTCCTTGATTATTATATTAATATATATATCCTATGCTATCTATTTTTATTGTTAAAAATCTCTATGATCACACACGATACCCAAAAATCACCAAACTGGACATGCACCCTCAGTTCGACATTACGGTCCCAATGAAACTGGTTTCGTCGAATTCCGACTCCGTTTGCTCACACAACATATTTTTAACCGTCGAAATACTGACTGTTTCTCACTCTAAAAGCCAGTACGGCCACACAGTGACTCTAAAAATCACGGAACTTGGAATCTAACAACTATTTGACATTGTGGATCCAACAAAACTAGTTTCGTCGAATTCTGACTTCGTTTGCAAAAGTGGCTATTTTCCAAAGCTCTAAATAGCCCATTTAAATATATAAATATATTTTAATAAATTAAATTAAATATAAATAAATTTATATTATCGTATATATTCACAGTGGAATACCATACAGCTCCAGGAAAATTATATGTTCTCTATTCCGAGTCCAGATTGAATCGATATTCAATTTACATTGAAAAACCCTTTTACAACGTATATAAAGCGTTACGAATTATAAAGGAATTCCATAGCGACTTTTCTGAAATTTGATTTGGACATAAATCAAAATCTACACGACGAAATACCGATTTTTCTCTTCCACTAGAAAGATATACTCCACCATCTCCACACGTTTCTTGTTTCACAGAAATCCGATTTAAAACGAACCCTGTATATTCAGTTGAAGTTCAAATCGCCAAATAGCGAACTGCCACGTCGTTACGCGCTTTATTTTAATTATATTATAATTATACGTTCAAACTTTCGTCGATTGAATATATTCGCTAATATAATTCAACTCCTAACTGATATATATATTTTAAATAACCCAAATTACACCATACTGTGAATTTCACTATTTTTGATTATTTCTGAATTAAATATATTATTTAATTATTATTTTAATTAAATATTCACCATTATTTAATTTAACGACCATTTAAATTCTTTAATCACCCTTTAAATAATTAAATAAATTAACTATAATACCTCTGCCAATGCTGGTCATTACACAGACACTTACTGGAACAATGTCTGAATCACTTAGTCTTGAATTTTATAATACCATTACTGTCAAACAATGTTTTTAGTTAATGCTTTCTGCAGATTTAATGTATAATGGTTTGAATATATGCTTGATGCCTTTCTACATTTATATGTAAAAACATAAGAGCATTTGGATATAAATTTTTCATTTTCTTTAGAATTAATTTGCTAGAGAATCCAAATATAAAACTATAATTTGAGTTAGTTTTTTAAAAAGAAGGATCTACTTCATTTTTGAATTATTTACTGTTAATTATGTCACTTGATTTCATTCCGTACTTATGATTACTGACTTCCTCAACCATTCTGTACATATATTTTCCTATGACTTCAACTCAATTTCCTTTTCAAAGTTAGAGAAGGTAAAATTTTGTAACATCGAATGTGTACTGTTTATTTGTTTGGGTATGCAGTAGTTAATTTTTGTTTTCACAAGTCTCTTGGTGATCATTCTGTGGATGATTATCAAACCTGTTAGGGATTGTACAAAATTACAAGTTTGTAGCACCATTATTCTAGACGTCCTGCCAAATCGGTATTTCAAAAGGACCATGCTATACTTCAAACTTCAGCATCGCATCACTTGGTTTCTTCTTTCTTTTCCAATTATCTTCTCAAACTCATATTCTAATATTCATATTTTAGTGTTCCAACTTAGGACAATGATTCAGGAAGGAAGTTGCAATTATTTTTTATTCAATCTGACATGAATTCTGTTTGTTTTTCCTAGGACCCAGTTTTCTCATTTCAAAAATCACAATCATCAAACTAATGGTTCTATTTGGGCTTAAAAGCTTATATAAATTACTAAGACCTGGAAATCTGCTCACTCACTTGATTGTTTTTCCAATGGCATTTAATTTATCGATTTAGTTGATTCACTCTTAGGTTATTTCATGTTTTTTCTCCAACGTTGCATAAAACATACCTCTTTCTATATGTATCTTTTTTCGACTGTACATATATTTATGTTAATGAAGCAATTTAGCAGTGTAACATTATGCATATAATTCAGCGGTTGTCTAACATTATTCATTTGGTGACCTATTAATTTTTGCAACATCCATCCTTAGAAGATTGACCCTCTCTTAGACAGAAAATAATAATATAAACTACTTCCTAACATTTCAGTTACTCTCCATACAAACTTTTAGAGCTTTGATTTATAGATTATGCACATTATAACTTAATATTTTGCATCTATGTATGGGCACCACTTGGATTTATTATTATGCACTAATTTTATTTTGTTTTGTTGCTTTTGTTACTAAAGTTTTGTATTGTAATGAGGTCATGTTCAGTGCATGCCAATGATTTAATAACCAGTATTGACGAGGTATTTGCATTGCGCCATCAATCGGCTGCTCCTATTTGAGGTGAAATACCAGTTTTACTGTAATTTTTTCTCTAATTTTGCAACTTTCGGTGTCAATTTTGTTTTAATTTTGGCTGAGAGATCGATTGATTGCTCCTACTCAAACTGCAATCCTAGCTTTTAAGTTAATATTTTTTATAATTTTACTAAGGATGCTACACTTTAGAAACTAATGATGCTATTTCTTTGATTTTTAAACATGGGGATGCTTGCTGCATCGTTACAATATATTTGTCATTTAGTTTTTCTAATATTTGACTAAAAGTGCATTCGGACAATTACTGGAACAATGTCTGAATCGCTTAGTCTTGAATTTTAAAATACCATTACTGTCAAACAATGTTTTTAGTTAATGCTTTCCGCAGATTTAATGTATAATGGTTTGAATATATGCTTGATGCCTTTCTACATTTATATGTAAAAACGTAAGAGCATTTGGAAATAAAATGTTTTTTATTCCTTTAGAATTAATTTGCTAGAGAATCCAAATATAAAACTATAATTTGAGTTATTTCTAACAAATTCTAATTATTCAAATTCCATTTATGCCCATTATAAATCTTTTGGAAATAAATGTTCTTACTGTGGTTCTTTTCACAACTTTGCTTGGTTATACGGTTCATATAATTTTAAGTGAATAACATAATAAGTAGTATGCATTCTCTTTTGTGATCAACTGCAAACATAATTAGTCGTTTAGTTGTCTTATTCATACGGAAAGACACTAAATTTTGCAATTTTAATTGGGTCGGTTTGGTATAAGTGGTGTGGTTCTCATAATTGTTAAGTGGAAATAATACAAGGACACACCTCTATGTGTAAGTCTATTGGCAATCCTAATCCTCTTTGGATTTTGAAATATTCATCGTTACTACAAATTTAATACCATTTTCTTTTGAGATTTTATGTGTGCTAGAATATGTTTTGTTAATTTCTAAGATCAGAGAGGATAACACACCAATAGTTGATGCAGGTATTTAGTCCCAACGCAAGTGTATGCTTGAGTAGGAAATTGATCGGGAAGTATGGGATAGTTCCAACCATTGAGTTAGTTTGTGCTTAGTATATGCATAATCGGTTATGAGAGGAGGGTGATGTCCCGTAAATGGGGCAGTGGTTGAAGCAGCAGATAGATCCATCCATGAGAAACAATTAAAATGTTGGCTTTCTTTGTCAGAAGGTTAGATTTGAATTTCTGATCATTTTCTACCAGTTCAGTGTGTTATTTTTTAATCTTGCATTTATATTGGATTTTAATTTATTTAGGATTCACACAAGGTGTTCATTTATCTGAAAATATTTAATCAAAAATCTTTTTGCAATAAATTATCATATCAAATTTTAAACTTTTAGTGAATTTTGCACGTTAAATTTTGTATTCGTTCGACCATGCTGATCATTTAATTAACACCGATAGTAAATAAGAACTTACAAAGTGGTGGCATGCATGTTTATTACATTTGGAAATGCATTCTGAAGAAATATGAATTGCGTTAACATATCTATAATATAATAGTGTGATTGTTTGTGTTTTTGGTTTCTGGATTTAGATAAGCCTGGAAACGAGGAAAAACATAAAGATATTTTTAGTTTTCTTTAGTATGCCCATTTTTCAAAATACTGTTTTTTCAAAATGAATTTTACAAAGCAATAAAAGAAACAAGTTTACAATGTTTTTCAAAACTAAAAGTTGAAAATGGTTTGAAAAAGCTAAACCAAACAAGGCCTAATCTTCTGCTCTTTTCCTTTTGTTTTCCAGTGACTTTTAAAATTTAAAAGCATGGGATCAGGCCCAAGCTTTAACTGCAAGTTCTGAAAATTTTGTTTTCAAAGCACCATTCCTTATCTTATTCTGTTTTTGGTTTGTATGTGCATGTCACCACCATTCATTGATGGATGAATATATTATGTAGCTCTTTAGGTTTTCATAACAGTCATTTTAAGATCAATGGATCATAGTAACGTTCACTTGGAGTAGACTGTTTGGACTCCATTGGATTCATTAATATAATCTATGTAAAATTATTTAGTCTACTAATTATAGTTCATGAATAAGATTCATATATGCAGTACTAAGTAGAACCTAAGGGAAGTTGCTACAAAAATTAATATAAACATTTAATCTTATAAATAATTTTCAGTTCATATACAAAAAATAGGCAATAATTTGAAGAAGAAAAACTACCTCCTTCTATCAATGGTTTTAAGACCAAGATAATATTTTAAATATATCAAACTATGTATCAATGTATATTATTTTTGTACCATAAAGCTCGGACTAGAATAAAAGTTAAAAAGATAGATGTCAACCTCAGTTCCAAGCAACTATCACTTATTCGAAGTCCACCGGTAAATGTAATGAATTTTTTGATAATGTCATTAACGCTGATGTTAATTATCCAATTTTTTATGTTTGACTGATCCAACACACTTTTTGGCACGGAGGTCAAATGAAATTTATTTTGCAATAAACCCGTACAACATAAAAAAACATATGTTCGCTGCGCTACGATGGTCATATGTTTCCTTTAAAACAACTGTTGTTTGAAAATGGAATTTATATGTTTTTTTGTGCTTTAAGGCTTACATACTATGTAATATATTGTCTGTACTTTTCTATTTTCATTGGCTCTTAGTAGAGATTTTATTATTAACTTTCTCTCCGAGAAGGTTATGTGATTCTTTCATCACTGTATATGAAGTTTTTTTCTCTAAGATTGTAGATTACATGTAATGGCCCCTAGCGAGCTATAATTACATAGGTAATGAATGTATGAATGTGCAACTTTTTTATTCGTTGACTTAATCTTTATTTATTGACTAAGCAATATTTTTCTACATCTTCTGTAAATGAACTGTTGTGCTATATTTTAGGATGATTTTGTACCTTATGGAGTAGTAGACAACTGTTTTGAACCTAATAAGCACAACATCAGTCGATGTTTTTTGAATGAGCAAGTATTACTCTAGATCTTATTCTCCAATCTGTGACTCATTACTATTAACATGGACGACTTATTTTCACAATTTTACAGGGAGCCAGCAGGACTTGGCAACATCCATGCAACAAAGGCGGGAATCTTGCGGTTTGTTCCTTCATGGTTGATGTTGCTTAAGTTGCTTACTCCATGATTGTTCTTTTGTTGGATAATGGATAGTTTCGTTTCTTGATAATAGATCTTTTTTTTTGGATGCTCGGTTGTATGTATGGGCAATGACATACTTACCTTAGGCCCAGTAGGGTCGGCTGACCCCACCGGATTTAAAAATAAATAAAGAGTAGCGAGCATAGAATACACCACCTTTAGCTTTCCAGAGACCAACTTTACTCTTCTGCTTTTCCCATTCATCCATTTTCTTCTAACTGGAACATTTCCCAAATTCTTTCTAGAACACGCAACCGTCAGCTGCTTAGAGACATCTACACTCAAGTTATGAAGTGTTATAGCTAGCGGTGACTATTCAAGGCAGGTAGCTACTATAGTGGTTTGTGGAAATCGGACCATCAGAGGCTAATTCCAGATCTGAGCACGGTACAGTTAGCGGTGACTGTTCCTGCTAGATCATTTGGAGGTTTATCTCACCAAGGCCAAGAAGCAAGCTAGATGCAGCAGCTAGGAAACTACAGAAGTTTTATAAGAGTTACCGAACTCTAAGGAACCTTGCTGATTGTGCAGTAGTTGTCAAGGACCTGTGGTGAGACTAGAAACATAAACGCAACATTGAGTTGTTAATTTTGTGTATACTTGATTAGTTAATCTAACATTCATTTGAATTTGTAGGTAGGAAGCACTTGATTTTGCATCCCTGAAGCATAGTGTTATATATATATATATATATATATATATATATATATATATATATGAGGAGGGTTCCGCTACACCTCTTATATTGCACGTGAACTCTCCCCCTTAATCTCCACCACCCATTTCTCCACTCATTCTCTCTCTTCCCACTAAGAAATAATATTGAAATGGGAAGAGAGAGAATGAGCGGGGAAATGAATGGTGGAGATTAAGGGGGAGAGTTCACGTGCAATATAAGAGGTGTAGCGGAACTCTCCTCTCTCTCTCTCTCTATATATATATATATATATATATATATAATTCTTTGATGTAGAGAAATAAGAGATGGCAGTATCTCGATGGGCAAGAGCAGCTAAGGTAAATTCTACACAGCTAATAAATTTTATAATGTCCTAATTTTGCATAAAAAATTGATTGTGGTTTATGTTGTAATATTGTTTAGGTGGGCCACAAAGGTTTGTCTAAAGATGAAAATGCACAAAAACTTGCAATACAACACTGGCTAGAAGCAGTATGTGATCTTCGTTAATTGCCTGCAATATTTTATGATCACTAGATACAAATAATCCAATGCTTACATAAATTTCCATCTACAAATAAATAAATAAAATATGTTATTCCTTAGATTTGATTGTTATTATATTCTTACACAAGTCAACGTTTGACCTGAGATCCATGAGCAAATAACATAAATGATATTTGTAAATAAAATTATAATAAAAGAAATATGCAACACCAAATGAAACATAATAATGGTATTCTGGGTGCTTTTGAAGATTAGTTTGGGTAATGCGTACACACACACATATGTAAGATGATTTTTTATTTTATTTATATGAAAAGTCAAATAGTTACTAAAAGACACGAGTAATAATTTATTGAGCTATTTCAGCAAATCGATTAAGAGATAATGTTATGAACTATTGTTTAGTGCCATATGTGGAAAGAGAAATAGCAGATACCATTGAAGTTGAAGATATCATTAAACGTTTTCAAAATATGAAGAATCATTTGTCGGGATGATATTTTGATAGAAAAGCATATGATATTTTTTTTGATATTTTGTAAATTATATTTTATGATGATAATTTGTATATTTCAATCAAATGGTAATATAAATGTGTTGGAGATTTAAATTCATCTAGTTTTAATATATAATGTGATACACCAAAATTTAGAAAAATGAAAAATCCGCCCCCACTGTATATAATTTCTGCGTACGTCCCTATGTATGGGCATTGTCAGAGTTAAAACAATTGTCCTTTAAGACATATTTTATAAGTAAATTATGTACCATTTTTGTGTTATCACAGCAGTACATTTTGCATGTCAATTTTAACTACGTGTATTGTTTTCTAAAGTTGCTTTGCTGTTTTGTTCGCCACCAATACAAACGTTAAACCAATTAAATTTTAAAGTGGTCTTCCGTAGTATGAGCTGAATGTGATACTGAACATTATTGTCGTATGAATTAAATTTACAACAAAACAAGGATTTGCTGATAATTAAAAAATATATAAATGTAGCCCTGTGTGCGAAGCACAGGTTCACACTAGTAGATAACCAGTAGTGGTTAGAAGTAATTTCGAAACTGGTTAAAAGAAGTACAATATGTTCACATGTTTGGACAAGAAATATTAAACAGCCAAATGGTAAGAATACATGATTTATATCAAAGCAACCAGGGTTCAAGTAAAAAGTGAATACAATTTTTTTTTCTTATTTTCAGAATTTTTTTTGAAACTTATAAATCTTTGGATGAGACAATTCCAAGTTTACGTCTTAATTTATAATCACGTTTCCAAGTAGCAGTTTTGTAAAAATACCTGCTGTTTACACCAAAAATGGTCTAAACACCCAAGGTACAAAACTGTACTTCACCAATTAGGTAAGAAATAAATGGAACCGTGTTTAATTAGCAATAAAAAGTGAAAAAAAAAATGCGAAAATAGTAAATTTGAGACGAGATTTAGAGTGGTTCAGCCGTTAATGAGGCCTATGTCCACTATGAAGGTGATTTCCTGCCTTATAATGGGAATTACAAAGTACATCAACTCTCTCTTTTCATACATCTCTATATCCACTCAATATACCCTCATTTATATACTTCAATCTATGGAATTATACAAGATAATAGTAGAATTTGAGGAGAAGAAGGATGGATGAATGATTGAGAAGAAGGATGTCTTCGTTTTCCTTCATTGTAAGATTGTATTTGTCGCCATGACCAAATCTGTGGTTGAGGATGAAATTCGGCAGCACTTCATGATTTTTAGAAATTGATCCCCTGTAATGTTGGTAGGCATGGTGTATTTATAGGTGAACTTCCCTTGGTAAATGATCTGGAATCCGTTTATCCAGGCTGTAGATCGTTCATTCAGTTAATTATGACCGTGCCACTGGCTAGCTGCAGCCAGCTGTCTGTGGTTGTACCTAATTATCATGTGTGAACGGCTCATTGGAACGAGTATCTTGAATAGCTTAGCGGGTCCATGTAAGCAAGCATCCTGTGAGCGCCTTGGGAGATTTTGTGAGAGTGGCATGCGGTTCTGGAGTTGATTCTCCTTTGTTCCTTGCGCGACCGTCCTTCTTGGTCCAAGGGCGCTCGTCTTCTTGCTGCCTTTATATGGCGTTGTTTGGCTTCACGGCTATGTCATGAGGTCGCTCCCACTTATGTTGAACGGGCGACTTGGTTTATTTTGGTGTTTGAGCGGTTCTCAGGATATGCGACCTTTATCTTTATCGGGTCGCACTTCTCATAATATGTTATGCCGTTGTCTTCGGTTGCAATAGTTGACTTGACCTGCCTTGGGTTCGGTATTAGGATCTTGCTCTGTGCGGTTGCATCGTGCACGACCGACCCTGGTGATATTCACCTTTTATTCTTTATCCAATGTGCATATGGATTTTTAGGGATTAACACTTGCCCCTCGAAGTCCGTGATTTTTTTTTGTATGGAATACCGGCTTCGACATATTTGATCGCACATTGGTTGGTGGGTTTGTCCTGACTTGTTGAGGAGTCGTTCGTGCAGGGACCGAGATTGCTTTGCTGTGGCTGATTGGCGTCTTTACCTTTGGGCGAGACATTTGGAATGCTTTGTCTTTATTGTAAATAGCTAATTTATGGGGAAGTGAATAAGCTAATTGGTCTTCTGATGGGACACCTGTTTTAGTACTCAAGTGTTATGCTGACGTGGCGAAGAGTACCTTTGAGGTGTGCCTTTTAATCTCCCCTTCATTCTCTTATTTTTCATTCGATTTTTTCTCCATTTATTTTTCAGGAGGGTCTCTTAAATCTAGAAGAAAAACTCTGTATCTCTTTCCACTGCCACTCAGGTTTGTTGATTTTTTTCTCGTATTCATTCTTCCTTTGAGCCTTACGGCTATTCCTGGTCCGTTTTCAGGATGGTGTCATCTCCAGAACAACGCCAAAAGGGGACCTTTGTTGACTTGAGCATCTCAAGAGATGAGATTCAGTTGGTTGGTCAACCGTCTGTAAATTCTCCTTCCGGCCCTTCTTATACGGAACTTCAAGCTATCATCAACAGGCCTCGTCATGCTCCTGGGCCTTGCAATCCCAGATTTGCTAAGTGTTAACCCCGTTCTTAGAACGCGATTCAAAGTGTGGTGCGTTGAGACCATCTAAGTCGTTAACACGACATGAAACCACATCGACCAAGTTGTCCGCATCAAACTGTTAGGTGCGTTCATACCGCTAATTCTGTATCGCTCGAACTCAATCCATTAACACAACATGGCTTCATGTCGAGCAGCTTGAGCCGTTCGAACCATGTCTTTATAAGCATACCGCCGGGCCATAAGAATGTCGGGTAGTTCATGATGCAAACGATGGTGCCAGCACATTAATTCGTGTCGGTATCTTTCGTTCCGCTGAAACGACCTTACAAAGCAGTCATAACGACATGAAAATAAGGCATTCAAATTGTTTATTCATTTATGCCGCAAGCACTATGTCGTATGCCGCCATGTCCAAATCACAAGTCCTTAAGCCACTCAATGTCACGTTCTAGTGTGAAGTGGATCAATAATACTTTGGTCATGCCGCTATTCTTCAGGAGATTCCTGTTCATGCCATTTGTAAACGAAGCCGTGACGCGAGCCATTTCATGGCGTTTCTTGTTCATGCTGCTAGCCATGTCATTGACTGGACCATTCAATGTCAGTACGCCATGTAGAAACACAACAGTCATCATGTCATGATATGCTCAGCAGTTGTCAGCACCTTCCATTATTCATATAGTGATAAATCATGTCGTTAGGGGAAGGTTAAAGCATGTTCTCCGCTGATATATGAATCAAGTCGTATAAATAAACTAGGCCGTTGAATGGATAGTTGTATGCCGTTATGTGAATTCAAGTTGTTATTATATGAGCAATGGGTCAATAGCAGAGTCATGCCGTTGGCTTCATGTTGCATGTCTTAACGGCAGGTCATATTATCAAGGTGTACAAAGATGAAGGGAATTATGGCGTTAAAGTTGCACAATATATTAATGTCGTATACCCCAATCCACAATATCCACATCATATGCCATTTCATATCTCATGCCTGGAGTGAAAAAGTAAGTCACGGGACGTGAATAAATGGATTCCAACCGTAAAGCATGTCCTTAGCTCCTTGGAAAAGCTATTGCTAAACCCATTTCGATCCATGTCGCATATGGTACCATCAGGCAAGACGTTGAACAAAGAAGGATACTGCTACGTTCAAAAGCATGTTGTTCCAGGCAGTTGAATATCCCCATGCCACAAGACCTGCTCATGCAGTGTTCCACTTCATGTCGTGTGGTACAACAAAATAAAGCATGTCGTTCATAAATGCCGTGAGTAATGATCCGCCAGCTCATGCATGGTTGAAAAAGTGTTATTGACAACCAGACACACTTATTTACCAAAGTGCCACTGAGAGTTATGCCTCATTTCACCATGCAGAAATTGAGTCATGTCGAGATGAGTCATGGCGAGATGAGTCATGGCGTTTTTCTGCATAATTACAGAATTGCCACCTGGGCTAAAATCACCTATAAATACCCCTCATAATTCATTTGAGGGGGGGAGGCGAAATTCATTCCAAGAGGGAGACTCCGCCAAATTGAAAACTCACTTACAACTTCTCTAATGGCTTCTATGGATTCAACAACACTTTTCTAACTTCATGAAGATGAAATCCATGTCAATGATCATTAGAATTCTCTACAATTGAATCTAAGCATCTTCAACCTCATTCAAGCTACATAATAAATTTCTCAAGCATCATTCAAACGATCTCTAATCCTCTCTGAAGCCTGAATCGAATGTTAATTCACTATGAAATCTATGAAGATCATGGAGAAGGATCAAAGCACCTAAATGATTGGACATTCATCACAAAGCCAAAGGCCTCTCCATTTTTCTTCGCCAAATTCAAGTGAAGTTAGATCATAAAGAGAGTTAAAAGAGAGAAATGAATGTAATGAGGGAAAATTTATATTTTGTAAGCTGGAATATTATAATGAGAATTGATTAGAAGTGGACGTAGATTCATATTTAATCGAACCACTATAAAAATTCCTTTGTGTTCTTACTTGTTTTCATCCGTTTATTTTGTGACTACGCGGTTCCATATTCTTACTGAATTGGTGAAGTGTAACTTTTACACCTTTGGTGTTTGATCCCAAATTTGGAGCAAACATTTGGCGCCGAACCGTGGGGCCGCGCTTGCATCTCCTACCTCTTCTCGTACTCTCCCGAAGTTGAGATCCTGGCATTAAAGCTCTAAGTTGCATCCTTCTCCGAAATCATGGCAAAGTCTAAGAAGACCGTTAGCAAAACCATGATAGAAGCCGATGATGTTGCTAATGAAGAGACACCGCTTACTAACCGTTTCGATGTTGGTGAAAACTCGATAAGTGGAGCTGGCGTAACTAGAAATGAACTAAATGCCGCTATTGCCAACGTGAACAGCCGAATTGAAACTTCAAATAAAACTTTGATGGATGCTAATGATGCTCTAATGGAGAAAATGAACACTCTTCTAAATGCTCAACCAATTAAATCCCCTTTGAAAGTCCATGTTAATTTCGATGAAATTGACAAATCGCCTGCTTCCGATCATAACCACAATGACAATATGGAAGATGATTATGATGGAGCAAGTGACAGGGATGAAGCTAATATCGAAGGATTGAAATCAAAAACTAAGAACCATTCCAAAGCGAATGCTCGAAAAGCCGCTAATCCTATCACGGGGGCACCTCTTCGTCGAGAAGGCAAAGGGCCTAAGCTCTCTAATCGACATCATATGTCTAAACGAACATTCAGTAAAGAGCTCAACTTCACATAGCGCCATAGCACCGAAGAATACATTTTGGACATAATAGAACGAGCCATGAAAAAGAATCAAACTAGCAAGGATGACGAAAGTGAATGGGACTTCTCTCCCGATAGGACTCCATTCACCGAAAGAATCCTTGAAGCAGAATGTCCGAAGAAGTTCAATCCTACGACTTTGCCTCCGTACAACGGTCTCATTGATCCAAACTACTTCCTATTTAAATATGAATGGCATATGAGTGCAGCTAAGGCGACCGATGGGATGAGGTGCACGTACTTTCCTCTTTACTTGGAAGGTGCCGCATCACTATGGTTCACAAAGCTGCTACCCAAATCCATCGATCGGTTCTCTGACCTGACCAAAAAGTTTAAGGATCAGTTCCGCTTGTACACTACCAAAGCCAAGGATGCTATAATGCTTTCAGCAATGAAACAGAATCCAGGGGAAACTGTCAAAGCCTTCCTCAATCGATTCAATGTTGCTTTGTCTAGAGTAAGGAACACGTAACCTCGCATAATTCTCATGTCTCTACTCAGCGCTATAGATGAGAAGAGTGAGTTCGGAAGATGGATAAAAATAAAGGAACCGACTACACTTGACAAGTTCTATAAGAAGGCGGAGGAGTACATGAGAGTGGACGACAATCCTATACCTCTTCAGATCATTGGTGGTAACCAACACCTTGAAGCTCCTAAAAGTGCAACTATTGAGCCCAGTCAAAAGAACCCCGGAAATGGTCAAAAGAGGGGAAATGACGGAAGGGATGACCGGAACAGTAAGAAGCCCCGCTTGTTCAAGAATTTTGAACTAACCCCCTTGATGGAAACTCCGTAAGACATTTTCGTTGCGACTAAGGACACCGAGGAGTATCCAATACCAAAGCCTCAAAAAATAGGAGATGATCAAGCCAAATCCGGGAGGTTCTGCAAGTTCCACAATCAGCCAGGCCATACCACCAACGAATATAGGCACCTGAAATCATTAATTGAAGAGCTGATGAGAAAGAACCGTCTTCAACAGTATGTGAAGAACTCCCAAAAGGCAAGTCCTTCTGCAAGTCCCTAGGGTCAAGGGGCATCAAATGGCCAATCCGGCCAAAGAAACGTAGCTTCCGCTCACACTATGCCAAGGCAGATAATCAACTGATGATCGTTGATGATGATGTAACACCCCACCTCCGCCAGGGTGTCTCTTGCAAGCACTCTGACTTTGGAGGGGCGTTTGAATCAGGTAAACATGCATAATGATATATCAAGGCAGAACAAGAACATATGTATATATATAAACAGAGTAAATAAGATAGATAAAACAGCGGAAGATTTCAAACCATTTCAAAACAAGTATGGTACAACATAATGTCAACTTTCCAAATACACAAGTCTAGATAAAAACAACATTACTGAAAAACTGAAATACATAAGTACTATCCCCAAAATAAGTGATAACCATAGCTAGCTTCATGTCAAGACCGTACATGAGCTAAAATCCCACAAGCAAGCGATCAGAAATCCAAGCTAAGCTCCAATATTCCCACCCTGAGAACCTTGGGGGGGGGGGAAACGGAAGAAAAGAGGCGAAAGAAAACAGGTCAGTCAAAAAGACTGAGTAAACCCTACTACAATCAATGTAAACTGATAAAGTTAACTGACATGAGAAGCAGGGATGAACATAAGGATAACAACATACTAGCATGATGATTAACTAACAAGGTAGATAAAGGTGTCATCGCATAATCAGGTTTAAGGTTTTGCACCACAGGTGTACTAGCAAACTAACATGACTTGAATATACAAGTATTGATCCCTTGGCCCAAGCTTTGGCCCAATAACATGAAATGACCCTAATACAAGGTCTAACCAAACGGTCTAGTCGATCGGCTCCCTATAAGCCTAACTCGTCACGTGTTGGTGTCCATACGACCCAAACATGATTGTAGTCAGACTGTGCCGGGTCACCCGTCGGGTGTATCAAGCCCTAGGGTGGCAACCCCTGGACACCATAAACATGCGTGCACAGTCTCGATCTACTGGTACCCGTGCATGTTTTCCCCGGCTTCGGACTATGTGCACGACCAAAAGTCCGCCCGGAACTACACCGGCGTACCACTCTGCCGTCGTTTTTGGTCGCTTACCTCAAGTTCAGTAATTCTGCCCCACACCCTAGCCTAGACCCTAGGGCCATGATGATACAAACTTGGGATTACTGCTGGAGTGGACCCCCATTGCTAGGATTTTCTAGTGGGTTAAGTACGGTTTAACCCTCTTGCTAATCATGGATTAACTTGGTTAAGTGTAACGATGAGTTCACGACTTAACCCTGATTAATCTACCAAGCCCAAATTGGTTAAGTATTAAGTGGACCATGACTTAACCCTAATCACGAGGCATTAATTAATTTAATGCGCCTTAACCTCTCACATTAGACCTTGTTGTGGTTACTAGTTAAGCCGGGCGGGTCCGGGTAGCTTTACACCACAACTTGGTCTAACCTCGGGTTCAAGGTACAACATGGCCAACTTCTCACATTGGGTCCTATTGTTTGTAGCAACTAGTTAAGCCGGTCGGTTCCGGGTAGGTTTACGCTACAAACTCAACCCAACCTCGAGTTGGTCACACTTATCTTTTCTAAGTGTCATGTCCATCATGTTTCCAAAACATGTTACAAATTTTCAAGCAATTGGGTAGACCTAACTTAATAGGTAAATTCCCAATGGGTAGACCTAACTTAATAGGTAAATTCCCAATCTTATGTTTTTATGTCTTTTAAGTTTACCCAACCCCAAACGCAATCCCATCGCTTACATATCGCAATAGCGCATAAAGGATAGAAAGAGGGAACTTGGCATAATCATGACATAAAGGTGTTGAAGCCACAAGTTTAACATGGTGGCATATGAAATGTACATATGTTCATATACTTGCATATTACATTTTAGGCCTCAAAAGCTTGCATAAAACCAAACTTAGCATATTGGTGATACATGGTGATAAATAACATGTAGAAATGGCCATAAGTTCGCATTTGGCCTCACATGCAAGTTATCGTAAGGGATATGATAACTTACATGTTGCCAAAATGCAACCTTTAGCATAAAGCTTGAAGCTTTATGTTCATATACTCAAGATAAGCTTGCATAGCATGATAACATGAACAAAATGATCACCCCAAACTTGCATAACATACTTGCATATCATATGACGAACTTGCATCTCAAACTTGCATAACATAACATGATAAACTTGCATATCATAACATGGCAAACTTGCATAGCATAACATGGTAAACTTGCATAGCATAACATGGTAAACTTGCATATCATAACATGGCAAACTTGCATAACATAACATGATAAACTTGCATATCATAACATGGCATACTTGCATAACATAACATGATAAACTTGCATATCATAACATCTCAAACTTGCATAACATGACATAGTAAACTTGCATATCATGGCAAACTTGCATATCACATCATAGTAAACTTGCATAACACATCATAGTAAACTTGCATATCATGGCAAACTTGCATATCATACATTTAACTTTAGAGTTTAAGTATGAAAGTAGAATAGGGCTTACAATACTTATGAAGGCACAAAAGATATGACAAAGCCCTTATGCAATCAAATAGACCCAAAATGCAAGCTCTAACATAAAAACCCTTGAGCCAAAATGATCAAAACTCTTTCTTTATGATGCAAATATAGAAACTTGACTTGAATGCAAGCTAATGATGCTCATACAAGCTTGAAAACACTTGTATGCATGGAAAATCTCATAGAAATTTATTTAGGAATTTTATGAAGAGAGTGGAGGCCATGAGAGGTAAAATTTTGCCATAGTTTAGTTGTAGGATTGATTATTAATGATTTAGGGCTAGCTTAGGGTCTTATTTATAGATTAGGCAAGTGTTTTAGGCCATAGGATTAAACCCTAGTTCCAATCTCAGCCCTCAAAACCGAATCTGGCCCCCAAGCTCAACACAATCCCAAAATGGTGCACCAGGCAGGACTGCCCGGCTGAGCCAAGTCGACAAGGCTGTCGACTTGGTCCAACCAAGTCGACTCCCAAGTCGACAGGGCTGTCGACTTGGGTGCTCTGGCGGAAATTTTCCCGCCTGGCCCAATATGACCCTAATTTTCAATTTCAAACTTGAATTTGAAATCTGTTTTTACTTTGAAATTTTCTGAAAACTTCGTTGGGCCTTAATCGGGTCATACGGACTCCGATTTTCGAAAACTCGGACTCTATTTCGCGTATTTTTCCGAGATGAACGCAATGGCATAGCCCGTTTCCCTTGATTCAGATTTTTGAATTAAATTCTGCCTCGATTTATGTTATAACAGGTTATTGAAAATACGGGTTGTTACATTCTCCCCTCCTTAAAGGATTTCGTCCCCGAAATCTTCAAGTTAGGAAGAACGTATCCTACCATCCAACATCCATCTACTCAAAACATCATCCACGAGCAATCATTGCCCTTACAAGTTTCTAAATGTTGTATGAACATATGCAAGGGTATGTGTATATGTACTTATCTAATGCAAATATCATCAATGCAAATTATGTTAGTGAAATGAATCCATATGTATGCAATTCCTAACATAATGTATAACATCTATACGCGTGCACATAACATACATCCATATGCAACATCCATGTGATAACACAAAAATTACCATCCATGAATAAGCGTAAACACTCATGCATATGCAATATGAGGAGTGTGTGAGCCGATCTAGTGCCTAACGTGTATAATGCATCCACGAGTAACCACTTGCAAACACTTGCAACCACTTGCAACCATCAAGCATAACATGTTTCAAACACATGTTTCATCCAAAGGGTTTCTACCTAAGGTTCTCATGACAAGATTAACACGATAAACTAGATAAACATGGATAGCAAAGGATATGCTACAAAGAGATCGGGAAGATAAGCAGGATATACTCCTTTTGGATTACAAGAAATCCCTTCCTAACCCAACCCCAATCCTATAAGAGCCCAAAAGGTTTAATCAACCTAACAGACCCCTTCAAACCATGACATGTATTACTAACCGATGAGTCATACCCCCTTATGGAGTTTACAACAGAAATGGGATCGAGAACGGGACCGAGAGGATATATGTAAAAGATAACCTGCAAGTAAGTTCCACAGGAAAACAAGGATCAAGAATATACTCTTAAAAAGAGATATGATGCGCGTATCTAGCCTTCAGTCTTCTAAGTCACGTTTCCTTGAGCTTAACTCCACTGTGCTTTGACCGTCTTTTACTTCATGATTCCTTGGCTTCTTAACTCTTATTTCCAAATATGAGTTGGAACCCATTTCATTGTCACCTCTCGTCTTCCTCTTTCACTTACTCTTCTATCATTCTTGGCTTAAACATAACTATGACCTCATGGTTTCATGCAAGCTCTCTAAAATTCACTAGTGAATCCTGGATCTCGTTTTCTTACTATAAAGTATTCCACGCAGCAGAACTTTTCTTGGAAATACCAATCCACGTTGCCAATTGCTCTTACCAACATGATTTTCTATAACTCATGCTTGAACGAAATGAACCATCTGCCTTGGTAGTAAATACTACAGGCGCTCCCCATTCAGATATACTTCATCTAATGAAGTTCTTCTCAAGCAACTCCTTGACTTGCTTTCTTAACTCTCATCTTGCGGGGCCATGTGCCTAACCGGCCACGAAACTATCTTGGCATTATCAACCAGATAAATGCGGAAATCTATTTCTCATTTAGGGGTAACCCCCTTCACTTCACCCAAGATATCAGGATATTCTCGGACCACCCTCACCGATTACAAACTATCGATAGACGAGTTGAGGGATTCAAGATAACACAACATGACGGGACTCGTAGGGTTACTAGAAATTTTTAGGGTATTACCGAGGCGAGTCATGAGCCTCACAACCCTATGCTCAAAAATCAAGGATGGCTCCAAAACTGGACAACCCATCCATGCCCAAAAATCAACCCATACCCGAGAATATAAGCATCACACGAGAACTCTACACTAAAGATAGAGATTTTCAAATCCACTTAGATAATAGACAAATGGGCGGAAACCCCAATTGGATTTGAAACACACACGGGATCATTAACTTGACTAGTACTTAGGTGCAAACTTTCAACTAGATCAGATGAAATAAAGCTATGCGATGCACCATAATCAAACAAAGTACGAACAGGAAAATCAGAAATGTAAACAAGACTTTCAACAGAAATACTACCTCGATCGGGAACTAGAGCGGCATTGAGAGCATGAACTTGCCCTCTCGAAGGTCCAGCACGCTGAGTCTGACCCTGGCCTTGCCCTTGCTTCTTCGGGCAATCCTTACTGAAATGTCCAGTCTCACCGCAGAAAAAGCATTCACCATTCTCCCTTTTCCTCTTCTTACAATCCTTAATAAGATGCCCAACTGAACTGCAATAATGGCACTTCCTCTTTTTGTTATTGCCCTTGTTGTTGTTCCCCTTGTTGCCTTGACTCTTGTTCTTGTTCTTATTGCCTTGACTGCTCTGACCGCTTGGATTACCCTGATTTCCTTTCCACTGGGAATCGGTCTTCTTGGCTTGAGTATCATTCATCTTGATCTCCTTCTTGTCACTCCTATTCTCTTCATTGAGTAGGGCCATATTCACCAAGCTCTCGAAAGTTGCCCCCAAGGGTATATGAGTCATGGCTAAACCATGTAATGGCTCGTTTAATCCTAGAGCAAAGTATAGGGCCTTCTTCTGAGCTGTGTTGACCAAGTCTAAACCGACCCGAGCCAGTTGATTAAACTTATCTATGTATTCCCTAATAGTCATGTCCCCTTGCTTTAGTGATAGTAACCTTAGTCCAAACTTTCCCCGAAAGTCATCCCAAGTCTCAATTGGCCTAGTAGCGGTGGTGACCACCCACCAACGTGCAGCTTCTTCCTTTAGCAACCACACTGCCAATAAAACCTTCCTACGATCATCTATATCAAAGAAGGCAAAAAGATCTTCGGTTTCTTTCAACCAATTCCTTGCCTCTACATAAGTCTCGGTTCCAATGAAATTCTTGCAACCCATCGCCTTAAAGTCTTGGCAAATCTTTGCGAAGTCAGCTTGAGGATGCTGAGGAGGAGGAGGAAGAGGAACCTCAGCGACAGGAGGAGGAGGAACATCAACTACCGGAGGAGGAGTAATATTTGTGGGGCCGGCTTCGGTCGCCCTAGCCTCCAAAAGTCTCCTATACCAAACAGGTACGTGTACTCCCTTCGGAATGGCAAAGTTATCGGCCATACTGAAAACGAAGAAAAAGATAGATTCAGAATGGAGAAAAACGAAGGAATTTTGCTAATGGCTTTTTGGGGAATAGCCTTTAAAATAAACTAGACTTTTCTTTGGAAAATACTTTATACTTGATTTTGAAAATAGTTTTTCAAAAGTTTTAAAAACCTTTTTGTTCCTTCTCGTAAACCATATGCTCTGATACCAAATGTAACACCCCACCTCCGCCAGGGTGTCTCTTGCAAGCACTCTGACTTTGGAGGGGCGTTTGAATCAGGTAAACATGCATAATGATATATCAAGGCAGAACAAGAACGTATGTATATATATAAACAGAGTAAATAAGATAGATAAAACAGCGGAAGATTTCAAACCATTTCAAAACAAGTCTGGTACAACATAATGTCAACTTTCCAAATACACAAGTCTAGATAAAAACAACATTACTGAAAAACTGAAATACATAAGTACTATCCCCAAAATAAGTGATAACCATAGCTAGCTTCATGTCAAGACCGTACATGAGCTAAAATCCCACAAGCAAGCGACCAGAAATCCAAGCTAAGCTCCAATATTCCCACCCTGAGAACCTGGGGAAGGGGGGAACGGAAGAAAAGAGGCGAAAGAAAACAGGTCAGTCAAAAAGACTGAGTAAGCCCTACTACAATCAATGTAAACTGATAAAGTTAACTGACATGAGAAGCAGGGATGAACATAAGGATAACAACATACTAGCATGATGATTAACTAACAAGGTAGATAAAGGTGTCATCGCATAATCAGGTTTAAGGTTTTGCACCACAGGTGTACTAGCAAACTAACATGACTTGAATATACAAGTATTGATCCCTTGGCCCAAGCTTTGGCCCAATAACATGAAATGACCCTAATACAAGGTCTAACCAAACGGTCTAGTCGATCGGCTCCCTATAAGCCTAACTCGTCACGTGTTGGTGTCCATACGACCCAAACATGATTGTAGTCAGACTGTGCCGGGTCTCCCGTCGGGTGTATCAAGCCCTAGGGTGGCAACCCCTGGACACCATAAACATGCGTGCACAGTCTCGATCTACTGGTACCCGTGCATGTTTTCCCCGGCTTCGGACTATGTGCACGACCATAAGTCCGCCCGGAACTACACCGGCGTACCACTCTGCCGTCGTTTTTGGTCGCTTACCTCAAGTTCAGTAATTCGTGCCCCACACCCTAGCCTAGACCCTAGGGCCATGATGATACAAACTTGGGATTACTTCTGGAGTGGACCCCCATTGCTAGGATTTTCTAGTGGGTTGAGTACGGTTTAACCCTCTTGCTAATCATGGATTAACTTGGTTAAGTGTAACGATGAGTTCACGACTTAACCCTGATTAATCTACCAAGCCCAAATTGGTTAAGTATTAAGTGGACCATGACTTAACCCTAATCACGAGGCATTAATTAATTTAATGCGCCTTAACCTCTCACATTAGACCTTGTTGTGGTTACTAGTTAAGCCGGGCGGGTCCGGGTAGCTTTACACCACAACTTGGTCTTACCTCGGGTTCAAGGTACAACATGGCCAACTTCTCACATTGGGTCCTATTGTTTGTAGCAACTAGTTAAGCCGATCGGTTCCGGGTAGGTTTACGCTACAAACTCAACCCAACCTCGAGTTGGTCACACTTATCTTTTCTAAGTGTCATGTCCATCATGTTTCCAAAACATGTTACAAATTTTCAAGCAATTGGGTAGACCTGACTTAATAGGTAAATTCCCAATGGGTAGACCTAACTTAATAGGTAAATTCCCAATCTTATGTTTTTATGTCTTTTAAGTTTACCCAACCCCAAACGCAATCCCATCGCTTACATATCACAATAGCGCATAAAGGATAGAAAGAGGGAACTTGGCATAATCATGACATAAAGGTGTTGAAGCCACAAGTTTAACATGGTGGCATATGAAATGTACATATGTTCATATACTTGCATATTACATTTTAGGCCTCAAAAGCATGCATAAAACCAAACTTAGCATATTGGTGATACATGGTGATAAATGACATGTAGAAATGGCCATAAGTTCGCATTTGGCCTCACATGCAAGTTATCATAAGGGATATGATAACTTACATGTTGCCAAAATGCAACCTTTAGCATAAAGCTTGAAGCTTTATGTTCATATACTCAAGATAAGCTTGCATAGCATGATAACATGAACAAAATGATCACCCCAAACTTGCATAACATACTTGCATATCATATAACGAACTTGCATCTCAAACTTGCATAACATAACATGATAAACTTGCATATCATAACATGGCAAACTTGCATAGCATAACATGGTAAACTTGCATAACATAACATGGTAAACTTGCATATCATAACATGGCAAACTTGCATAACATAACATGATAAACTTGCATATCATAACATGGCATACTTGCATAACATAACATGATAAACTTGCATATCATAACATCTCAAACTTGCATAACATGACATAGTAAACTTGCATATCATGGCAAACTTGCATATCACATCATAGTAAACTTGCATAACACATCATAGTAAACTTGCATATCATGGCAAACTTGCATATCATACATTTAACTTTAGAGTTTAAGTATGAAAGTAGAATAGGGCTTACAATACTTATGAAGGCACAAAAGATATGACAAAGCCCTTATGCAATCAAATAGACCCAAAATGCAAGCTCTAACATAAAAACCCTTGAGCCAAAATGATCAAAACTCTTTCTTTATGATGCAAATATAGAAACTTGACTTGAATGCAAGCTAATGATGCTCATACAAGCTTGAAAACACTTGTATGCATGGAAAATCTCATAGATATTTATTTAGGAATTTTATGAAGAGAGTGGAGGCCATGAGAGGTAAAATTTTGCCATAGTTTAGTTGTAGGATTGATTAATAATGATTTACGGCTAGCTTAGGGTCTTATTTATAGATTAGGCAAGTGTTTTAGGCCATAGGATTAAATCCTAGTTCCAATCTCAGCCCTCAAAACCGAATCTGGCCCCCAAGCTCAACACAATCCCAAAATGGTGCACCAGGCAGGACTGCCCAGCTGAGCCAAGTCGACAGCCAAGTCGACTTGGTCCAACCAAGTCGACTCCCAAGTCGACAGGGATGTCGACTTGGGTGCTCTGGCTGGAATTTTCCCGCCTGGCCCAATATGACCCTAATTTTCAATTTCAAACTTGAATTTGAAATCTGTTTTTACTTTGAAATTTTCTGAAAACTTCGTTGGGCCTTAATCGGGTCATATGGACTCCGATTTTCGAAAACTCGGACTCTATTTCGCGTATTTTTCCGAGACGAACGCAATGGCATAGCCCGTTTCCCTTGATTCAGATTTTTGAATTAAATTCTGCCTCGATTTATGTTATAACAGGTTATTGAAAATACGGGTTGTTACAAATGACATCTGCGGCTCAGAATAAGCGAATGCTATCACATTTACTTTACTTCCTGCATTACCTTACTCTTTGCTATGTTCTACTTTCTTGAAAATATTCTGCAGCGATTTACATGCATTGTACCGAACAATAGCACTATGAATGAAGCTATCGAATAAGTGTTTTCTCTCTCGAGGCCTGACAAAGTGAAATGCTTCCAATGAACACTAATTCAAATTTTAAGTGCTTTAACCGTCAACATGCATGACGCAAAGAAGAGAGGCACCCCTTTGAAGGGTAAATGGGGAGGATCACAATGAGTTAAGCAATAAAAGAAGAGAAGCACCGCCTTGGAAAGTGAATGGAAAAGTCGCAGAGATTCGAATAGCGAACGAGCGCACCATTAAACAAATAAGAAGGTTGTAACTTTCGTCTAAGGGGCACTTTCCTAAGTGAAAGTTTCAAAGCTCTAATTCTTAAACTGAGTTGGCTCGCCAAGTCGATCACCCGACAAGGGAATTAGATTCAGCCCCGTGAAACGATGCAACAACCAACCAATTAACTTGCACAGTGTCTGAATATCTCAGATGCGACAGGTGTTGGATCATTAACCAATTAACTTACGCAGTGTCTGAATATCTCAGATGCGACAGGTGTTGGATCATTAACCAATTAACTTGTGCAGTATCTGAATATCTCAGATGCGACAGGTGTTGGATCATTAACCAATTAACTTGCGCAGTATCTAAATATCTCAGATGCAACAGATGTTGGATCATTAACCAATTAACTTGCGCAGTGTCTGAATATCTCATATGCGACAGGTGTTGGATCATTAACCAATTGACTTGCGCAGTATCTGAATATCTCAGATGCGACAAGTGTTGGATCATTAACCAATTAACTTGCGCAGTATCTGAATATCTCAGATGCGACAGGTGTTGGATCATTAACCAATTAACTTGTGCAGCGGCTGAATATCTCAGATGTGACAGGTGTTGGATCATTAACCAATTAACTACGTAGTGTCTGAATATCTCAAATGCGACAGGTGTTAGATCATTAACCAATTAACTTGTGCAGTGTCCTAATATCTCAGATGAGACAGGCGTTGGATCATTAACCAATTAACTTGCGTAGTGTCCGAATATCTCAGATGCAACAGGCGTTGGATGATTAACCTTTGCTCAGTGTCTGAATATCTCAGATGCGATAGGCGTTGGATCATTAACCAATTAACTTGCCCAGTGTCTGAATATCTCAGATGCGACATGCGTTGGATCATTAACCAATTAACTTACGCAGTGTCTAAATATCTCATATGTGACATGTGTTGGATCATTAACCAATTAACTTGCGTAGTATCTGAATATCTCAGATGCGACAGGTGTTGGATCATTAACCAAATCGCTTGCGTAGTGTCTAAAACCTCAGACACGACAAGTGTCGGATTTCAGCCTAAGCAGGGGCATAAAAAATCTAGATTACTTCTCATAGAGAAGACTAGAGGACCTCCTAAATTGGGGCATGAATACCTAAAGCTTCTCCAAAGAGAAGCAGAGAATAAATCACAAATATGTATTTCTCAAATGAGAAATATCGTATACCATCGTATAAGTTATAAAGCGATAATGTTTGGAATCCACAGTCGGCATAGTCGATTAGTTGATTTCAAGAATTAACGCGAATTCGAATTTGAATATCGTATTTGTACAAACAGTATTCAATGAGTTATGAACCGCTGAGTAGAACAATCCTGTGCAGATACTTGATTCAGTTCAAAAATAAAATTCACTATAATTCATTTTCTAATGATTAACTAATCCACTATCGATGTGGACGGTCGATGGTGAAGTATGAGTCCAAAAATTGTGCAAGTGCTTGTTTTAAATTACAAAACATGTAACATGGAGCACACAAGTTCAAAGCATGATTCGCCATAGCAATACAAAAAGCTGTAACTGGATCTCAATGCAAAATATATCAACAACAAATTGTGTTAATTTCGAAGCCGGCATTTCTCGCAAGCGAAGCTTCGAGGGGAAAATGTTAACCCCGTTCTTAGAACGCAATTCAAAGAGTTGTGCGTCGAGACCATCGAAGTCGTTAACACGGCATGAAACCACATCGACCAAGTTGTCTGCATCAAACTGTTAGGTGCGTTCATACTGCTAATTCTGTGTCGCTTGAACTCAATCCGTTAACACGACATGGCTTCATGTCGAGCAGCTTGAGCCGTTCGAACCATGTCGTTATAAGCATACTGTCGGGCCATAAGCATGTCGGGTAGTTCATGACGCAAATGATGGAGCCAACCCATTAGTTCGTGTCGGTATCTTTCGTTCCGCTGAAACGACCTTACAAAGCAGTCATAATGACATGAAAGTAAGGCATTCAAATTGTTTGTTCATTTATGCCGCAAGCACTATGTCGTATGCCGCCATGTCCAAATCGCAAGTCCTTAAGCCACTCAATGTCGTGTTCTAGTGTGAAGTGGATCAATAATACTTTAGTCATGCCGCTAATCTTCAGGAGATTCCTGTTCATGCCATTCGTAAACGAAGCCGTGACGCGAGCCATTTCATGGCATTTCTAGTTCATGCCGCTAATCATGTCATTGTCTGGACCATTCAATGTCAGTACGCCATGCAGAAACACAATAGTGATCACGTCATGATAAGCTCAGCAGTTGTCAGCACCTTCCATTATTCATATAGTGATAAATCATGTCATTAGTGGAAGGTTAAAGCACGTTCTCCGCTAATATATGAATCAAGTCATATAAATAAACTAGGACGTTGAATGGATAGCTGTATGCCGTTATGTGAATTCAAGTTGTTATTATATGAGCAATGGGTCAATAGCAGAGTCATGCCGTTGGCTTCATGTTGCATGTCTTAACAGAAGGTCATATTATCATGGTGTACAAAGATGAAGGGAATTATGGCGTTAAAGTTGCACCATATACTAATGTCGTATACCCCAATCCACAATATCCACATCTTATGTCGTTTCATATCTCATGCTGGAGTGAAAAAGTAAGTAATAGGACATGAATAAATGGATTCTAGCTGTAAAGCATGTCCTTATCTCCTTGGAAAAGCATATCGCAAAAACCATTTCGATCCACGTCACATATGGTACCATCAGGCAAGACGTTGAACAAAGAAGGATACTTCTACGTTCAAAATCATGTCGTTCCAAGCAGTTGAATTTCCCCATGCCACAAGACCTGCTCATGCCGCGTTCGACTTCATGTCGCGTGCTACAACAAAATAAAGCATGTCGTTCATAAATGCCGTGAGTAATGATCCGCCAGCTCATGCATGGTTGAAAAAGTGTTATTGACAACCGGACACACTTATTTACCAAAGTGCCACTGAGAGTTATGCCGCATTTCACCATGCCGAAATTGAGTCATGTCGAGATGAGTCATGGTGTTTTTCTGCATAATTACAGAATTGCCACCAGGGCTGAAATCACCTATAAATACCCCTTATAATTCATTTGAGGGTGGGGGGGGGGGGACCGAAATTCTTTCCAAGAGGGAGACTCTGCCAAATTGAAAGCTCACTTACAACTTCTCTAATGGCTTCTTTGTATTCAACAACACTTTTCTAACTTCATGAATATGAAATCCATGTCAATGATCATTAGAGCTCTCTACAATTGAATCTAAGCATCTTCAACCTCATTCAAGCTACATAATAAATTTCTCAAGCATCATTCAAACGATCTCTAATCCTCTCTGAAGCCTGAATCGAATGTTAATTCACTATGAAATCTATGTAGATCATGGAGAAGGATTAAAGCACCTAAATGATTGGACATTCATCACAAAGCTAAAGGCCTCTTCATTTTTCTTCGCCAAATTCAAGTGAAGTAGATCATAAAGAGAGTTAAAAGAGAGAAATGAATGTAATGAGGGAAAATTCATATTTTGTAAGCTTGAATATTATAATGAGAATTAATTAGAAGTGGACGTAGATTCATATTGAATCGAACCACTATAAAAACTCCTTTGTGTTCTTACTTGTTTTCATTCGTTTATTTTGTGACTACGCGGTTCCATATTCTTACCGAATTGGTGAAGTGTAACTTTTACACCTTTGGTGTTTGATCCCAAATTTGGAACAAACACTAAGCGAATTCAGGGATGGAGTTTACGGGGGTCCCTTCGAATGTGGCTGTATCTTCGGCTAACTCTCTGAATTTCGCTTACGATATGACTGCAGTGAAAGGGCAAATGTTGGCTCGCCTCGAAACTGCTGTGCACCAATTTGGAAAACAGATGGATTTGCTGAAGAATCATTCTGCGAAGCGGATGATTGGCTGGCATAAGTTGTCCTCTGACCTCCAGATACTTCACAAGGACAACCTTGAGCGCATTTCTGTTTGGAAAACGATAAGGCGAAGTTAATCCAGGCCCTCAGGTCCAATGATAGCATAGTCACTTCCTTCGCCCCTGGGGATGTTGAGTCGTTGGCTTCTGCACATCTGAAGGGCCTTCATCTTGTTCTGCTCCTGCGAAGAGGAAAGTAGGTAGGCCAAGGAAGGTTAGAGATCTGTAATCTCCTCTCTCTTGGTTGTTTTGCTTTTTTGAATTTTGAGACCGGTTGTGTAAGCGGGTGTCGGTCCTCGCTCATGACATCATGCTGGTTGTTGTTTGTGACTTTATTTTTGACCTGTGACACTTTCTGTGCTTCTGATTAATGGTTACTTGGCTGGTTTTGCGATGCTTTCCATGTATGTGCTATGCCATGTATTTTTGCCCTGCTTTGATAATACACACACATTTTTCTTAAAAGTTTTTCGCGGCGACCGTGCATTAGCGTCGTATCACGCGGCGTTCGTTCATACGTTAATATCATATCACGAAGCGCTCGCTCGTTAATGTCGTATTACGGTTAGTCTTGTATTGCTCTTATTAGGCTGGGTTTATCCAGCTCTTAGTATTTGGCTTGATTGGTAAGTTTTTATTTGTTTTAACTTTGGCAAGTCAGCCATTTAGATTTTTATTAAATATCCTACTTTATTTGTTTGGGGTATTTTCGTGATGCATTTTTATGCATGCCCCCATGGGAGGACTTGGGCTCCAATGTAGAATCCGATCTTGGTTTCATTTGACTTAGTTAACAACAAAGAACAAGAACGGACATCCCTATATGGCTGGGATTTCTGCTTTTGTAATCCAACCTTGGATTTGTTTGACTTGGTTAACAACAAAGAAAAAGAGTGGGCACCCCCATACGGCTAGGATTTCTGCTGTTGTAATCCATCCTTGGTTTTGTTTGACTTGGTTAACAACAAAGAACAAGAATGGCCACCTCCTTTCGGTCGGGTTTCTGTTTTTGCGTTGGGCTTTCCAGCATGTTTAATCCTTCCCCATTTTGTGCTTCATCCGAGTAGCTAACACTAATTCATCTCATCGAGCTTTAACTCAGAAGGGAAATATTCATGTCTTTTACCTACCAAGGTAGGCGCCCCTCGAAATTGGATATTTTTTCCGTTTCGGGACATGTCGGTTTTTCCGACTTTTTGCTTTGACCTAGGACATAGATGTTGGTTCGCCTCATTGAGTTTCTTTTTCTCGAGTTGGAAAACCCATGTTCAGCACCTAGGAAGGTCACCTAAGATGGTGCTTCTTCGGTGGACTTTAGCAATTTTATCCGTGGGACTTTTGAGTTGCTTTTACTCCAGCATTGACTCTTTTTAAACTGGCACCAAGCTTTTGTTAGTCCTATATTGAAAGGTCCAGTGTTTCCTGATGGAAGTTGGAATTCCTCGAGTTGGTGCTCCCTGATTGCTCGTTCGCCTACACAAGGAAGTCAACTTTTAGTAGAGGATTGTGAATGAGTGTCCTGTACATGTAATTAGGATTTCATATTCAATCACTTCATGTACATCATTAAAAATGCGAAAATTTCATGAATCTTTACAGCATTTTCTATGTATTTGAATAACATGCTATAAGAAACAACGACAGATATGCTCGCTATTCCATGCTCGTGGAATCTGGTTCCCATCTGTGGTGGCCAATTTGAAGGTTCCGTCCTGGAGTTTCTGACTTATAACATAAGGTCCTTCCCAGTTGGGCCCGAAGACTCCAGTACCGGTCATTATCTTTTTCAGAACGAGGTCTTCGATTTCAAAAGTTCTATGCTTGACTTTTGAATTGAAGTGCCTGGCCACCCTCCTTTGGTGCGCGGCTACTCTGAGTTTCGCTTCTTTTCCTCTTTCCTCGAGTTGGTCGAGGGCTTCGAGCTGTAGCTTCTCGTTCTCTTTGGAGTCAAAACGTATTCTTCGATGGGTAGGGACTTCCAACTCCACTGGTACCATAGCTTCAGAGCCATAGGATAAAGAAAAGGAGTATGCCCTGTTGCAGTTTTGTGTGTAGTGCGATACGCCCATAATGCCAGCGGGAGTTCATTTACCCATCCACCCTTAGCCTTTTCTAGTTGCTTCTTGATGGTAGTATTCATGATTTTATTTACTGCCTCCACCTTCCCGTTCGCTTGTGGATGAGCGACCGCTGAAAAGCTTTTTTGGATTTTATACTTAGTGCAAAAGCTTTGGAATTCTTCACTTTCAAACTGGGTTCCGTTGTCCGTAATTATCTTTTGTGGTACCCCGAACCTGCATATGATATTTTTTTAAGACAAAGTTAATAACCTTCTTTGAAGTTATAGTGGCCAATGGTTCTACTTCAGTCCATTTCATAAAATAGTCAACGTCAATAACTGCGTATTTGAAACCGGATTTTGCAGTGGGAAGGGCTCCTATGAGGTCGATGCCCCAGATAGCAAACGGCCATGGGCTGACCATGTGGGTTATGGTTGTGGATGGCATCCTTGGAATCTTGGCAAATCTTTGGCACATGTCACACTATTCGGTGTAAGCCGTGGAATCTTTATTGATATCTGGCCAGAAGTAACCATATCGTAAGATCTTTTTGGCCAAAGTTTGTCCTTCGGTATGACCTCCGCATTCCCCTTCGTGCAGTTCTGCCATAATTGCCTTAGACTCCTTCTCTGTAACGCAGCGAAGTAAAGGTGTAGAAAATCCCCGTCTATACAGTCGTTCATCTTGAATAAGGTATAAAGGAGCTCTTCGAAAGATCTTTCTTCGGAGTTTGGTTTCAACCGAGAGTGCCCCAGTCATGAGGTATTCTTTAGTTGGCGACATCCATGAATTCGATTCATTAGTTGTTTCCATGATCCAATCCATTTTGGTCTTCTTTGTGCTTGGATTGGAAAGGACTTCCACTGGGACTAACCCCATTAGCTGTGCATCTTCTGTGCTCACGTATTTGGCTAATGAATCAACTTTAGTATTCTCTTCCCTTGGAATATGAGATATGGTGTAATGCTCAAAAGCTTCCAATAATTCCAAGGCTTTTGTAAGATAATCTGGCAAGTTACCCATTTTTGCTTGGAATTCTCCTAGAATCTGGCATACTAAGAGCTGGGAGTCCCTGAAGATTTGTATAGTTTTTATTTGCAACTCTTTCGCTAGCTTTATTCCTGCGATAAGGGCTTCGTACTCGGCCACGTTGTTGGTTGAAGTGAATTCTAACCTTAGCGCATAGCATAAGGATCTTCCCTCAGAGGTTTCGAGAACAACCCCTACCCCAGAACAGCGGTCGTTCGACGCCCCATCTACAAATAGTTTCCACTGGATATTAGTTTCGATATCATCTTTCTCCTTTACTCCTCCTCGGTCGGTAAATTCTACAATGAAGTCAGCAAGTGCTTGTCCATTGATCGCTTTGCGGGGGTGATACGTAATATCGTACTAGCTAAGCTCTATATTCCATTTTAATAATTTTCCGGAGGTTTCTGGTCGGGACATGACTTGCTTCAGAGGTTGGTCCGTGAGCACCTTGATGGGATGAGCTTGGAAGTAGGGACGAAGCTTCTTTGATGCAATGACCAGACAATAAGCAAGTTTTTCTCGTTTTGGATAATTAAGCTCCGCTCCGGATAACCTCTTACTGATGTAATAAACCGGTTTTTGTATCTTCAATTCTTCTCTGATTAGTGCTATGCTTAGAGCATGGGCAAAGACTACCAGGTATAGAAACAAGTCTTCCCTGTCACTAGGCTTTGATAGCATAGGTGGTGTTGCGAGGTGTTGGATCAGTTCTTCGACGGCTTTCTGGCACTCAGGGGTCCACTGTATCTCCTTTTTTCCTTTTCTGGGGGCATCGAAGAATGGAAGACATCTGTTCGTTGCCCTGGATATAAAGCGATTTAAAGCTGCGATCTTCCCATTTAAACACTGAAGCTCCTTCTTGGTTCCTGGGGCACACATTTCTTTCAGAGCTGATATTTTGGCTGGATTAGCTTCTATACCTCTAGCGTTGACCATGTACCCAAGGAAATTGCCTGAGTCAATACCAAAACTACATTTCAAAGGGTTCAACTTCATGTCATATTGTCGTAAGATGTCGAACATTCGGGCTAGATCCTCCAAATGGTCTATTGCTTTCTTTGACTTAACCAACATGTCATCGACATAGACTTCCATCGCCCTACCAATCTGTTTCTTGAACATAGCGTTTACCAGTCGTTGGTAAGTCGCTCCTGCGTTTTTTAGACAAAATGGCATTACCTTATAGCAATATAGGCCGAGATCAGTAATAAAGCTGGTGTTTTCCTTGTCTGGACCATACATCATAATTTGATTGTAGCCGGAATATGCGTCCATGAAAGATAGCAACTCATGGCCGGCCGTGGAATCCACCAGTTGGTTGATTCTGGAGAGAGGGAAACTATCTTTCGAACAAGCTTTATTTAGGTCTGAATAATTCACACAGAACCGCCATTTGCCGTTTGATTTCTTTACGAACACCGGGTTGGATACCCATTTCGGATATGTAGATTCTCTAATAAAACCATTTTCCATTAATCTGTCGATTTCTTCTTTTAAAGCGTGCGATCTCTCCAGCCCCTGGGCTCTCCTTTTCTATTTGACAGCCGGAATGCGTAGGTCAATGTTTAGCTTATGGACTGCAACATTCGGAGATATTCCGCACATGTCGGAATGGTTCCATGCGAACACATCTAAGTTAGATCTCAAAAAGGCAATCAACTAGTTTTTCAATTCAGGGCTCAGCCGAGACCCTATATTCAGCACACGGTTTGGGTCCTTTGGATATACAGCTATAGGAATCGTGTCTTCGACCGAGGTCTCCCTTTCGTCCTCTACACTGGCTTCTCTAGGATCGATCTCTTTTTGCATTCCACTATGCTCACCAGTGCACGGACCTTTCTTTAGTTGCTATAAGGGGGAGTTTTGGATGCGAGGGAGAACCTATGCATCCTTTCCTAATTCTTTTTTCTTGGCCTCTTTCAGTTCTGTCACATAGCAGTCCCTTGCGGCAATTTGATTGCCCTTGATTACACCGATTCCCCTTTCAGCTAGAAACTTTATGATCAAACACCAAGGAGCTAAAGCAATCTTAAAACCCGAAAGAGTCGGTCTCCCAAGGAATGCATTGTAGGACGAAAACTCGTCTATTATGACAAAGGTCTATACCATGGAAACTCGACCCTCCCCATCTGCCAATTCGACATGCAAATCTATTGTTCCGATGGGCTGCGTAGGTTGACCTATAAAACCGTGGATCTTATGTGGGTACGCGCGCACCTTTGCCATGGAGAAATTCATCTTTTGGAAAGTGCTTATAAAGATCACATTGACTGATGCCCGGGTATCAACTAGAACCCTTTTTACCACAGCAGGCTCGAGACCAATTGTGATCACCATGGCATCAATAGTTGGCGTAATTAAGCCTTCTGGATCATTATTTCTGAATATCACATCTTCGGTCAAAGTTTTGTGCGTTTTCGTCGGAAGCTCATTGTTCAAGATCATGCACCCTTCCTCTTCCGTGACATCCTTCAATTCGTTAGCATATCTTTCCATATCTGCCCAACTGTTCCCGGCTGGGTGGGGACCCCCAAATATCATATTGATTACTGGTCTCGAGTCGACTGGCATTTGGTCCTCTTCGCTCGAGTTGGGCTGGCTAGTCGCATCGTTATGCCCCTACACGACTGAAGTGCTTTGAGGATTTTTCACATATTGCTGGAGTCGGTTCTTCCTGATGAGTTCCTCAATCAAGGTCTTCAGGTGTCGGCATTCGTTAGTGTTGTGCCCTGGCTGGTTATGGAAACGGCGGAATTTCCCGAAATTTGCCTGTTGTTCAGTTACCTTCTACGGCTTCATCCGAGGGAAAAGGCCTGAGTCCTTCGCGGCTTGGTAAATCCTCTCTGCGGTTTCGTTCAGGAGGGTTAGCTCAGATGGTTTGTACATGCACGTTTTCTTATAAGCTTTGCTATCCCTCTCATTGTTTCCCCTATTTTGTCCTACATCACTCTTCTGCTCAACCCTGGACTCATTGCTCTTTCCTTCTCTGGCGGCGTTATTTTCTATAGTCTTCTGGACACCTGGACCTTCATCTTCCACACTTATGTATTCCTCATCTTTCTTGTGGAACTTCTTTAAAGTCTTTGGTTTCTTCATCTTAAGCCACTTTCCAAATTCTGACTTCTTATCGATGACCCCTCTCAGGGCTGCCAGCAAATACCAAGGTTCCGGTTCTATGACCTCCGCTGCTACAACATTGAAGCATGTAAGGAAAGCTCTGATGGTTTCCCCATGCTTATGTTCCATTTCGCAGAGTGACATCACATCCCTTGCCTTGGTGGTCTGAAACCTCCTTGCCAGATCAGCAAACTGATCGATACATCTAGGTGGAAGTCTGGTGAACCATAGCGAGGCCACACCCTCTAGGCACACGGGAAAGTATAAGCACTTGATTTCGTCGGTGGCCCTAGCTCCATTCATGTGCTGGTCTTACTTGAACAGGAAAATGGTTGGATCTCCAGCTCCTCTATAAAGCGCTATTGCTGGTGGTATACATTTCTTCGGGAATTTCGCTTGACGGATCTCCTCTATGAAAGGGATTTTTCTAGGGAAAAACTCCCATTCTTTCTCCTCATCCTTTCGAGTCGCCTTCTCCTTTATTACTCGCTGGATTAGGTCTGTGATGCGCCTTTTATCGCCTGTTTGTTCATCAGGACCGATGTTGATGCTCTTATCAGCGCGACCATGGTTTAAGCTTCGGTGCCTTGCCTCCTTCTTGAGGGATGTTATGTTGGTGCGACTCGTCGCACGTTCTTCTTTGCGCTGTGGAGATCTGACCTTAGGATCCTCAACGCCGGCCTCTCCCCTGTCTCTCACTGGGTTGTGAGGTCGTCCAGGGTCTAAGGCTAATGAGTCCTCTTTTTCATCAGCATTAGCCACAGTATTTGATGGTAAAAAATTGGCCTGACCATTGGTCGAGATATCAAACCTTTCCATTATCATCATCGCTGTATTATCCATTTTCTCTTTCAAGCCGGTTACAACCACATTCAATTCATCTCGCGTTACAGATGGCACAGGGGTTTCCCCAGCCCCTTGATTCAAGATTTGAGGTGTAGCTTCGTCAACATTATCATCCTCATTGATCGCAACGACTTTAGTAGATTTGCCGCTTTTCTTCGATCCAACCATGATTTCAAAGGAGAATTTTTTTTTGGGATGTTTTGATTGCTGAATTACAAAAGGAAATTACGAACACGGCCCCACGGTGGGCACCAAAATGTTTACACCAAAAATGGTCTAAACACCCAAGGTACAAAACTGTACTTCACCAATTCGGTAAGAAATAAATGGAACCGTATTTAATTAGCAATAAAAAGGGGAAAAATGCGAAAAAAGTAAAGTTGAGACGAGATTTAGAGTGGTTCAGCCATTAACGAGGCCTACATCCACTATGAAGGTGATTTCCTACCTTATAATGGGAATTACAAAGTACGTCAACTCTCTCCTTTTATACATCTCTATATCCACTCAATATACCCTCGTTTATATACTTCAATCTAAGGAATTATACAAGAGAACAGTAGAATTTGAGGAGAAGAAGGATGGATGAATGATTGAGAAGAAGGATGTCTTCGTTTTCCTTCATTGTAAGATTGTATTTGTCGTCATGGCAGAATCTGTGGTTGAGGATGAAATTCGGCAGCACTTCGTGGTTTTTAGAAATTGTTCCCCTGTAATGTTGGTATCCATGGTGTATTTATAGGTGAACTTCCCTTGGTAAATGATATGGAATCCGTTTATCCAAGCTGTGGATCGTTCATTCTGTTAATTACGATCGTGCCTCTAGCTAGCTGTAGCCAGCTGTCTGTGGCTGTATCCAGTTATCATGTGCGAATGGCTCATTGGAACGAGTATCTTGAATAGCTGAGCGGGTCTATATAAGCGAACGTCCTGTGAGTGCCTTGTGAGATTTTGTGAGAGCGGAATGTGGTTCTGGAGTTGATTCTCCTTTGTTCCTTGCGCGACCGTCCTTCTTGGTCCAAGGGCGCTCGTCTTCTTGCTGCCTTTGTATGGCGCTGTTTGGCTTCACGGGTATGTCATGAGGTCGCTCCCGCTTATGTTGAATGGGCGACTTGCTTTATTTCAGCGTTTGAGCGGTTCTCAGGATATGCGACCTTTATCATTATCGGGTCACACTTCTCATAATATGTTATGTCGTTGTCTTCGGTCGCACTAGTTGACTTGACCTACCTTGGGTTCAGTATTAGGATCTTGCTCTGTGCGGTTGCATCGTGCACGACCAACCCTGGTGATATCCGCCTTGTATTCTTTATCCAATGTGCGTATGGATTTTTAGGGATTAACACCTGCCAATTGATTTTCAAAAGGAAACAAAATCCGAATTTATTATTTCTTTTTCAATATTATCACGAAGGAAATAATGATGAATGTCTATATGTTTAGTTTTTGAATGATTAACCAGGTTTTTAGATAAGTTAATTGCACTAGTATTATCAAAATAAATAGTGGATTTTGACAAGTTTATTCCAAAATCTTTAAATGTTTGTTGCATGTATATGACTTGAGCATAAGCCAAAGTTGCAGATATATATATTAATTTTCACATATTGATAGTGAAACTGTAACACCCTGTATTTTAACCACATTAAAGAGGATAAATTAAAGGATAATTAATTTAATATTCAGAACTAAGTGAAATGGACTGCACCATTGCGTTCGTCTCAGAATTCTGGTCAAAATAGACACCTATTTTGAGTAAAACCATATGAAGAAGTTATCAAGGTTTGAAGTTTATACGTGCAAGATAAGTGTGTGTATGTATATGTATATATATATATATATATATAACAGTTCAAACCTATCCAGAAATCAGTTCAAAATTTGAAATTGGGTGAGCGGCAAAAATCCCGCCCAGGGGTGTCGACCCCTGGGTCAACCCCTCAAGGGGGTGTCGACCCATGGGTCGACCCTCTAAAGGGTGGGTTGACCCCCTGCGGCAGACTGGGCAGATTAGGGTTTCAGGGGTGTTTGGCTGTAAATATGGCCCTATTTCTCTAATTTCTTCACACTGAAAATAATGGAGGACTAGATGTTGTCGCTGCCAGGATTGAATCAAACCTTTTTCTTCTTCTGCAATCGAGTTAATCAAGTTTAGAGATATTCAAGTGTAGATCTATGATTCAACATCTGCTATTCTCCTTTTATTTTTCTAGATTCAAACACTGTGAGTTTAAGTTACTTTTAGATTTAAATAATTAAAAAGTAAAACATGATATGACTATAACTTGGATCTATGCGTGTGATTGCTTGAATCATATCAGATCTGTTATAGCTTGTAAACCTATGATATTCTAACATGACTATGACGTGGATCTTAACCTTTATCATGTCAGATCTACCTTTGATTATAAATCTAATTCACTGTTTAGATCGCCTTATAACTATCATGTTTGTGGTTAAATTGGATCTGTTAGTAGTTGGACGTCTAAATTATTATTTAGATCTTATCATGCCTGTTTTAACATCCCTACTATGTTAGAATCAGTTCTATTATCTCGTGTTCACCAGATCTGTTCTTAAATGCCCATCTTATTAATATGCCACTATGTGTTTATGTCAATCTTGTTAGTATAATTATTTCTATCACCTTCCCTTCATCCTTTCCCTTTTATTTTATATACCCAGGCTACTTTCGAGCCTAGGCATGCCGCTAAAATATGTGAATGCGTTAGATTGGGAACGAGGGGAAAATGGTAAAATTAGGGCATAACTTGTAAATGGGGAATTTGGCATAATTTGAGTAATGTACATAAATATGAATTTGGGGGTATATGGTTTATTATGAACATGACTAGGGAAAGAGGGCATGAAAACTTATAACGACATAGGAATAATTGGTTAACAATTGAAATGCCTAGGATTACAGTAATTAGAAACTATAACCGCACTTAGACACGAGGTTAGGTGGTAATTGCGGTGGAAGTTTGCCTGGAACCGCCTGGCATATCCAGCGATCGCAAGTGTTGAATCAAATGTGAGTGGTCCAAGTGCATAAACACGAGATGTGCTAAGACACGAGGTTAAGCCCGACTTGTGGAAGAAGTCTGCCTGAAATTGACCTTCATATCCAGCGTCCACAAGTTGTAGGCTTAATGTGGGAGGTCTCGTACATTATAACCATAAATGAATATGGCAATAAAGTTGAATACTTAACGTAGTTGAATCCATAGGAATTGTATGAACATGAATTTGAATATGGGTTAAGTAAACTTGGTTGAAACGGTGGGAGGGTTAAGTATATCTGGATTGGGTGGGTAATATTTATATATATGCCCACAAACTTAACCGGTTGGGGTTATGTAATTAAAGACACCGTTAGGTAAGCATAACCTATGGAAATCCTAGTGGGGATGCAAGACAAAGGGGAGAGCTTGCATCATCTTGTGTAGGGGACCCATTTCAATCAGTAACCCATATAATGGTATCAAACGAGTACTTCGCCCTAGGTCGGAGTCAGGGCACGCTTACTGGGCTGATTATAAGAGATCCAAACGTGGAGGACGGTGTGGGCGGCGCAAACCGACCGGGGTCATGTGCGTGCATGGTCCGGGCAGAGGGGGATTAGACGACCGTGACACCTGTAGATATGGTTGTGCACATCAACGAAGGGTGGCCACTTTAGGAAGTGATACATCCTACTATGGGGCCGACACAGGGTATCTACAAAGTAGGGAGCCGATTGATTAGGGTAGTAGTTAGGGTACATCCAGACTCTGGTAAAAAGTTTAGGAGCATGTTAGGTTGGGCTGCCTGTTGACTGTATGGGGTTAAAACCTCTCACCAGAAGTACGCTTAAGTCTACCATCTTATAGTTGTTAGGATCATCTCATTATTGTTATACTAGTATCAGTGCAGAGTAAGCATTAGAGAAGCGTATACACTCTATCATGTTTACCTTGTCATACCTGCTTTTTGTGATGTTACCCTTCTCATCCACTTTATATGCCTGTCATGATACTTTTACTTATTTATTTGCTAAAAGTAACTGGACTTACCAGACTTTATGTCTAACCCTTTCTGTTTCCTCTTTTTCCTTTCGTTCTCCCCCCCCCCCCCCCCCAAGGTTCTCACGGTGGGAATACTCAAGCTTGACCAGGATTCTGCTATCATTTTGCTGGAGCTGCTTATATGTATTTCTCAAGCTCCTGTCTTTTCTACTATGGCTATGTTTTTATTTGGGGATTATGCTTCTTTTATTTTGTATTCTGATGTTTTAAGTGCAAGATAGAAGTTTTGATGATGTACTGGGTTTATGTATTTTCAGACATATGATGTTTTGAACCACGTTGCTTTATGATTAATAAAGTTAGTTTTTATTCCGCTGCTATTCTATATTTATCTTGTAATGTTTCTGTTTCTGTTTACCTATAACGCTTCACGAAACTAAATGCGTTCTCTTAATGAGTGACATTAACGGACATGGGGTGTCACACTTGGTATTAGAGCTGAAGGATATCAGATAGGATAAAAGATTTTGAAAATTATTTTCAAAAAGGATTTTAAAGAAAGCATTTTCAAAAGAAAAGTTTGTTTTGAAAAACGTATTCCCCAAAGCCATATGTAATATCTTTCGATTCTCTGTTTGAATCCCTTTTCCTTTTCTTTTCAGCATGTCTAGGGAACCTGATATTCTTGAGGGCGTTACGATAACAGGCTGGTTCCATCAGTATCTAGGGGCCATGGCGCATGCCGGTGGCCAAACTGACGTTCCTCCCCCAGTTGCACCCGTCGTTCCTCCTCCTCCTCCGCATGTAGATAATTTCTCCAAGATCTGCAAAGATTTTTGTGCCATGGGAGGAAAACCATTCCGTGGAACTGAGACATTCATAGTGGCAAGTAATTGGCTCAAGGAGACAGAGGACTTGTTTGGAATTTTCGAAGTGGACGATCATAGGAAGATTCAGTTAGTCGCCTGGCTACTGAAGGATGAAGCTTCGTTCTAGTGGGAAGTTACCCAAGCCGGGCTTCCGGTGGAGACATGGAATGATTTTAGAATGAGGTTTGAAATGAAGTTTCTTTCTCAAGATGAGAAAATCATGCAAATGGAAAGGTTCTTGGCGCTCAAACAAGGAAACATGACTGTTAAAAAATATGTGAACAAATTCAACCAGCTAGTTAGGTTTGGTTTGGAACTGGTAGACACTCCACATAAGAAAGCCTTGCAGTTTGTTAAAGGACCAAATGAACCCCTTCATGGGTTAGCTATGTCACATATTCCAATGGGAGCTACTTTTGAAAGGCTTGTTGATATGGCCTTGATGCGTGAGGAAGACAAAGGAGAAAAGAAGGAAGTTAAGACTGAGGAAACAACGCAAAACAAGAAGGTATGGACCAAGAAAGGACAACAGCAACAGCAACAAAATAAGGGCGAAAAGAATGACAAGGATAAGGATATGAGGAAGTGTCACAGTTGTGGACGAGAGGGTCACTTGGTCAAGGATTGCAAAAGAAGGAAGAATACTTGCTTTAGTTGTGGAGAGGTCGGACACTTTGCTAGGGAGTGCCCGAAGAGGCAAGGACAAGGTCAAAGGGCAGAAGCTTCTGGAGGGTAGGTGCATGCTCTCGCGACAAGTGCTCCAGATAAAGGTAGGAAAATTTCCGTGGAATGTTTAATTTCTCTTTCCAATCATCCTATTAGAACTCTTTTTTATTCTGGCGCTTCACATTCATTTATATCTAGTTCTGTGGTTGAGTCTATGCACTTAAATACTAGTATGGTAGTGAATCTCGTTATTGTCTCAAACCCCATTGGTGGTTCGGCTTATTTGTCCATGATTTGTCGGGGTTTGAGAATATCTGTCTTAGGCATCGAATTTGAGTGTGACGCGTATGTGCTCGGTTTTATGGGCTACAATTTGATTCTAGGGATGGATTGGCTAGCCATGTATGGTGCCATTTTGGATTGTGAGAGGAGGGTCGTTAGGCTTCTGACTTGTCATGGGAGGACCCTCGAGATTTCTTGTGACCCGCAAGGGTTTGTTATGCTTAGTTTCCTAGAGTCTCTTGATGCATCTATCGATGATCTGTGATCTGTTCCAGTAGTCCAAGATTATCCAGATGTTTTTGATGAGGTACGGGGCTTACCTCCAAGGCGTGATATCTATTTTCGTATATGTTTAGTGGACAATGCAAAGCTAGTTGCATTACCTGTGCGCTCTATGGCTCCAAGGATAAAGGAGGGAGCTTAGTAAGCAAGTAGGGGAGTTGCTTGAGAAAGGGTTTATTAGGCGAAGCATATCTGAATGAGGTCCTCCAGTAGTATTGCGAATAAGGGGGTGGTTCGCTTCGCTTGTGTGTATACTATAGGGAGTTGAATAAACTCACTAGGAAGAACAAGCACCACTCCCAAGGATAGATGACTTGTTTGACCAGCTTGTTGGTGCTTCGGTATTCTCTCAGTTAGACCTAGCCACGGGGTTTCATCAGTTGAGGGTGGTTGAGGACAGTATAGATAAGACCACTTTTAGGACTCCAGATGGTTTCTTTGAATGGCTCGTTATGCCTTTTGGGTTGACAAATGCACCCGCCTATTTTTTTGATCTGATGAGTCGGCTGCTTTGGGAGTTTCTAAATAAATTTGTCACGGTCTTTGTTGATGATATCTTAATCTTCTCGAAGAGCGAGGGAGAGCATGCCTTGCATATAAGGGAGGTTTTGAAAACTCTGCGTGTGCATCAGCTTTAGGCAAAGTTCTCCAAGTTCCATTTTTGGAGAAAAGAGGTGAAATTATTAGGGCAAGTGGTTTCTGAAGAAGGGATAGCAGTGGATCACGCAAAGGTGGTTGCAGTTCAGGATTGGCAGATTCCAAAAGAATGAAACGGAAGTGAGGAGCTTTCTGGGGTTAGTAGGCTATTATAGGAAGTTCATTAAGGACTTCGCAAAAATATCAGCCCCAGTCACTAGGCCGACGAAGAAGAATTTGGCATTTTCATGGGATATAGATTGTGATGTTGCTTTCCAGCAATTGAAGAGGGCTCTGACAACAACCCCAGTCTTGACCTTGCCCGATGGGAATAGTGTTTACAGTATACACTGATGCATGTGGTACAGAGCTTGGTGCGGTTCTAATGCAAGAGGGGAGGGTAGTATGTTATGGAGGAAGACAACTAAGTATTCATGAGAAGAACTACCCTACCTACGACTTAGAGCTAGCTGCCATAGTGTTCGTGCTTAAGATGTGGCGTCATTATTTGCTTGGAGAGAAGTTCGAGTTGTATACTGATCATAAATCTCTCAAGTACTTGTTCTCGAAAAAGGATCTTAATTTAAGGCAGCAGAGGTGAATGGAGTTTCTAGCATCTTATGACTTTGAGATTGCTTATACCCATGGCAAGGGTAATGTGGTAGCAGACGCATTGAGTAGGCAGAGGATGACCTTGAGTCCTCTGTTTGTGGAAAGGAAAAGCTTGGAGTTCATATCAACTTTTGACTTTAGACCCTCCACCGAGTTGTTACCTGGCTTATTCGCATCTCTGGAAGTGCGACCTACTCTTATGGACCAAATAGGAACTTCACAGCTAGAGGATCCACAGATTTCAGACATCTTGGATAGGCTCAGTAAAGGGGAGACTTTTAGTCATCTCAGTAGATACTCCACAAACGGCAAAGGGTAGTTGCGACGAGATGGAAGACTCTGTGTTCCCCGCATTGGGAGCTTGATAAAAACAGTCCTAGAAGAAGTCGGTCATTCTAAGATGACAATTCATCTAGGTGGCGATAAGATGTATAGGTATATGAAGAGGGTTTTCTTTTGGGCTGAGATGAAGAAAGATGTGGTGGAGTTTGTTTCTAAATGTTTGATTTGCTAGCAAGTTAAAGCTGAGCAAAAGAAGCCCAGTGGTTTACTTCATCCTTTGGAGGTTCCACAGTGGAAGTGGGAGAGCGTCTCTATGGATTTACTAGATGGTTTTCCTAGATCAAAGGAAGGCAATACCAGCATTTGGGTTGTTGTGGATACTAAGAGCGCTCATTTCATTCCGGTTAAGAGCAAGAGGATGGAAGCATGGTTGACAGCAGTTTATGTTCGTGAGATAGTCCGTCTTCATGGAATACCTTCCAGCATCGAAAGTGATCATGACCCCATTTTCACCAGTGAATTTTGGAGGAGCTTGCAAGAAGCATTAGAAACACAGTTGTGTTTAAGCACCACTTATCACCCTCAAACGGATGGACAGACGGAAAGGGTGAACAGAGTGCTTGAGGATATTTAAGGCTGTGTATCCTAGACTTCAGAGGGACTTGGGAAGAGCATCTTCCTTTAGCAGAGTTCTCCTACAACAACAGTTATCAAGCTAGCGTTGGCATGGTATCATTCAAAGCATTATACAGACGACCCTATAGATCACCGACTTGTTGGTGGGAATCTGCAGAAAGACTAGACCGAATATGGTTAGAGAAACGTCCGAGAAGATTGGTCTTATCCGCAGACGAATGAAGACCGCTCAAGATAGGCAGAAATCCTACGTAGACAAGAGAAGGACCGACATTGAATTTGAATTAGGAGATATGGCTTTCATTAAGGTGTCACCTTTGAGGAATGTGGTTCGCTTCGGATCTATAGGTAAATTGGCGCCAAGATTTGTAGGGCCATTTCCCATAACAGAAAGGATTGGCCAAATGGCATATAGAGTAAAGCTACCAGAGAGACTATTCGGCGTTCATGATGTTTTCCGCGTTTCTCATTTGCGGAAATGCTTTCATGATACCGCAGAAGTAGTTCAGCCGAGTATATTGGAGGAAGTAGAAGTGGAATAGGAGGCGACAATTAGATGAGTTCCTATATGTATTCTTGGATCAGAAGTTAAGAAGCTATGCAATAGAGAGGTCAAGTTGATGAAGGTTCAGTGGGGAGATAACCCAAAGGATGCAACTTGGGAGATCGAAGATAAGATTCATGCTTCGTTCCCTTTTCTCTTCGAGGGTATGTTCTTAACTCCCTTTCCAAAGATTTTATTCTTGCTTGTTTCTATCATTTAAGTATACCCTATCGATCGATCTTCGACCCTTAGGTAGGAATCCTATAGATGTAAACATGTGTTTGAGACATTTTATGTTTGATGGATGCAAGCGTTTGCTAGTGGTTGCTCGTGGATGCATATACACACATGTTAGGCACTAGATCGGCTAAATAACTCTTATACTGCATATGGATGTGTGTGCATTTTTCTTCTTTTAATGGATTAAAATGGATGTATCATCATATAGATGTTGCATTTGGACGGATGATTATGCACACATATAGAATTTATATGTTATATTAGGATTATTTGCATACATGTTGGATTCATGACACTAGCAATACATTGCATTAAAAAGGTCGACCGAATCAGTAGACTACCTGATCTTTTTGCATTAGTATCGGGACATATACACACACCTTTGCATAAGCATCAGAAATCTTTTAAGGACAATGTATGCCTATGATTGGTGGATGAGTAGATGGATGTGGAACGTGGGATATATTCTTCTTAACTTGGAGATTTCAGGGATGAAATCCAAGGGAGAATGTAACACCCCGTATTTTAACAACACTAAAGAAGATAAATTAAAGGATAATAAATTTAATATTCAAAATTAAGTGAAACGGACTGCACCATTGCGTTCTCCTCGGAATTATGGTCAAAATAGACACCTGGTTTGCGTAAAACAGACACCGTATGAAGAAGTTATTAAGGTTTGAAGTTTGTATACGTGCAAGATAATTATATATATATATATATATAACAGTTCAAACCTATCCAGAAATCAGTTCAAAGTTCAAAATTGGGTGAGCGGCAAAAATCCCGCCGAGTGGTGTCGACCCCTTAAGGAGGGAGTCGACCGCTGGGTCGACGCCTCAAGAGGGGTGTCGACCCATGGGTTGACCCCCTGCGGAAGACTGGGCAGATTAGGGTTTCAGGGGTTTTTGGCTGTAAGTATGGCCCTATTTCTCTAGTTTCTTCACACTGAAAATAATGGAGGACTAGATGTTGTCACTGCCCGGATTGAATCAAACCTTTTTCTTCATCTGCAATTGAGTTGATCAAGTTTAGAGATATTCAAGTGTAGATCTGTCATTCAACATCTACTATTCTCCTTCTATTTTTCTAATTCCAAACGCTGTGAATTTAGGTTACTTTTAGATTTAAATAATGATATGACTATAATTTGGATCTATGCGTGTGACTGCTTGAATCATATCAGATCTGTTATAACTTGTGAACCTATGATATTCTGATATGACTATGACGTGGATCTTAACCTTTATCATGTCAGATCTACCTTTGATTATAAATCTAATTCACTGTTTAGATCGCCTTATACCTATCATGTTTGTGGGTAAATTGGATCTGTTAGTAGTTGGACGTCTAAATCATTGTTTAGATCTTATCATGCCTGTTATAACATCCCTACTATATTAGAATCAAATCTATTATCTCGTGTTCACCAGATCTGTTCTTATATGCCCATATTATTAATATGCCACTATGTGTTTATGTCAATCTTGTTAGTATAATTATTTCTATCATCTTCCCTTTATCCTTTCCCTTTTATTTTATATACCCAGGCTACTTTCGAGCCTAGGCATGCTGCTAAAATATGTGAATGCGTTAGATTGGGAATGAGGGGGAAATGGTAAAATTGGGGCACAACTTGTAAATGGGGAATTTGGCATAATTTGAGTAATGTACATAAATATGAATTTGGGGGTACATGGTTTATTATGAACATGACTAGGGAAAGGGGGCATGAAAACTTATAACGACATAGGAATAATTTGTTAACAATTGAAATGCCTAGGATTACAGTAATTAGAAACTGTAACCGCACTTAGACACGAGGTTAGGTGGTACTTGCGGTGGAAGTCTGCCCGGAACTGCCTGGCATATCCAGCGACCGCAAGTGTTGAATCTAATGTGAGGGGCCCAAGTGCATAAACACGAGATGTGCTAAGGCACGAGGTTAAGCCCGACTTGTGGAAGAAGTCTGCCCGAAATTGACCATCATATCCAGCGTCCACAAGTTGTGGGCTTAATGTGGGAGGTCTAGTACATTATAACCATAAATGAATATGGCAATAAAGTTGAATACTTAACCTAGTTGAATCCATAGGGATTGTATGAACATGAATTTGAATACGGGTTAAGTAAACTTGGTTAAAACGGTGGGAGGGTTAAGTATATCTGGGTTGGGTGGGTAATATTTATATATATGCCCACAAACTTAACCGGTTGGGGTTATGTAATTAAAGACACCGTTAGGTAATCATAACCTTTGGAAATCCTAGTGGGGATGCAAGACAAAGGGGAGAGCTTGCATCATCTTGTGTGGGGGACCCGTTTCAATCAGTAACCCATATAACGGTATCAAACGAGTACTCCGCCTAGGTCGGAATCGGGGCACGCTTACTGGGCTTATTATAAGAGATCCAAACGTGGAGGACGGTGTGGGCGGAGCAAACCGATCGGGGTCATGTGCGTGCATGGTCCGGACAGAGGGGGATAAGACGACCGTGACACCTGTAGATATGGTTGTGCACATCAACGAAGGGTTGCCACTTTAGGAAGTGATACATCCTACTGTGGGGCTGACATAGGGTATCTACGGAGTAGGGAGCCAATCGATAAGGGTAGTAGTCAGGGTACATCTAGACTTTGGTAAAAAGTTTAGGAGCCTGTTAGGTTAAGCTTCCTGTTGATTGTATGGGGTTAAAACCTCTCCTCAGAAGTACACCTAAGTCTACCATCTTATAGTTGTTGGGATCATCTCATTATAGTTATACTAGTATCAGTGCAGAGTAAGCATTAGCGAAGCGTATACACTCTATCATGTTTACCTTGTCATACCTGCTTTTTTTTTATGTTACCTTTCTCATCCACTTTATATGGCTGTCATGATACTTTTACTTATTTATTTGCTAAAAGTAACTAGACTTGCTAGACTTTATGTCTAACCCTTTTTGTTTCCTCTTCTTCCTTCCGTTCTCTCCCCCCCCCCCCCACCCCCCAAGGTTCTCAGGGTGGGAATACTCAAACTTGACCAGGATTCTGCTATCATTTTGCTGGAGCTGCTTATATGTATTTCTCAAGCTCCTATCTTTGCTACTATGGCTACATTTTTATTTGGGGATTATGCTTCTTTTATTTTGTACTCAGATGTTTTTAGTGTAAGACAGAAGTTTTGATGATGTACTGGGTTTATGTATTTTCAGACATATGATGTTCTGAACCATGATGCTTTATGATCAGTACAGTTAGTTTTTATTCCGCTGCTATTCTATATCTGTCTTGTAACGTTTCTGTTTCTGTTTCTGTTTACCTATAACGCTTCACGAAACTTAATGCGTTCTCTTAATGAGTGACATTAACGGACGTGGGGTGTCACAAAAACGCAATTTTTTTCTTACTAAATCATGAGACTAGTGATTTGCCAATAAAATGACATGTACCACTCATACTTTTTCGATCCACCTGATATCCCCCTAAATCAGCGTCACTAAAGGATACTAATTCGAAAAAGCAATCTTTTGGATAAAAAAGTCCAAAGTCTTTGGTATTTCTTAGATAATGCAATATACATTTTACTGCTCGTAAATGTGATTCCTTTGGATAGGCTTGAAATTATGTACATAAAAATACACTCATAATTATATATGGTTGACTTGCGGTTAAGTATTGTAGTGACCCAATCATACTACGATACAGTTTCTGGTCAACACTTTTGTCATTTTAATCTTGATCGAGATGTATTGTTGTACTCATAGGAGTTGGTTTAGCAAAAGTCTTTTCTATTCTAAATCGTTTGATTAGATTATTACAGTATTTTTCTTGATTTATAAAGATTCCATTTCATAATTTTTAATTTATAAACCAAGAAAATAAAGTAATTCTCCCATGTTCTTGACAAAGTTTTTCATTGATGCATGGAACCAAAAATAATATCGTCTACGTATATTTGTATTATTATAATATCCATTTAAGAACGTTTTATAAAAAAGTGTTTGATCAACCTTCCCTATTTTAAAACCTGAATAAATAAGATAGCTCTTAAGTCATTCATACCAAGCACGGGGTGCTTGTTTTAAACCATATAGAGCTTTCTTTATTGTCATATGAAGTAAATTTGCAGGCTAAAAGAGTACAGGCTCATTTTATGCTAAAAATGTAGACTCAAATTCAGATAAAGTTAACATTGCACTTATCGCCAAAACTTCAAAAATAAAATAAATTATAGAAACAAAAACAAAAATTATGGCAAGAAAAGCTCCAATCACAACAATTCCAGCAAGCCATCATCATCGGTTATCGAATGTTTTAACTTTCACAAGAATGGGCACATACAAAAGGGTTGTCCACATAAGAATAAAGGATATCACAATAAAAACAAGGACATATTAAAAAAGAAAGCATTTTTAGTAACATGGGATGACTCAGATTCATCTTCCTTACAAAGCAACAGTGATAATGAATAAGCTAATGCGTGCTTCGTGGATTAAGATAATGAGTTAGTGATTTAACTTTTGATGATATGGTAGAAATAAACTTTGAACTTTTAGATTCTAGGAGTAGTTACAAAAGAAAATATAAGGAAGCTCATAAAAATTAGAAAAAGGTAGAACTCGAAAGGGATATGCTCAAAGATGAGGAAGAAAAACCTGAAAATACAAGAATTTTTTTCTAATGTTAATTCTCAGCTTACTTTATTGACTCAAGAAATTGAAACTCAAAAGAAAAAGAATAATATTCTTTCTTCTGAAAATAAGGAATTAAAAACTAAAATTAAAATAATATAACTAGTTAATTCTAATCTAAAAACTAAATTAGAAGGCATTACTAAAAATGTCTCGAATTTCAATGAAGGAAGAGAAAACCTATCTAGGATTATTGAAAATTCCCAATCAGCATTTAATTAAAAAGATTAGGATATAATAAAAAGTTTATAGCTTCATCTCAGAAAACAAATAATAAAAGGAGAAATGATTTAAACCTAGTAAAGCATCAGAATCTTTAAAAAAGGAAGACAAATTCAGAAATTATTACGATATGAGTTCCAAAAACTAACAACAGTTTGATTAGGATTAAGTATATAAAATTGTTTTTGGAAACTATTTATAAAAATAAAAATTATGTTTATAAAAGTGATACCGCAACATCTTGGGTTTGGATTCCTAAGATCTAACTCTTAGAACTCATTTAAAATTTGGTACCAACATCATCTCTTTCACTATCCTTCCCGCATTTATGCCCTCCAAGCTTGGTGGGCAAGAGGTATGGGGTAACGGAAAGGACCTTCGGTCTACCCTCTTTCGCCTCGTCCTTAGTCTTATCTACTGGCACCTTTGGTGTTCTAGGAGAAAGTTTGTTTTCGATGATGCTGTCATGTCTTTCGAGCCTATCATTGGGTGTGTTTCGTCTGATATCCATTTCGTGTTTCATGGTAGAGCATTCTGTGGTATCCTCGATCTGTCGCTGGCCCATCTTTCCCGTAACCTTGACATTTGTTTAGGGTTTAGGTCCAGTACGAGTGTCGGATGAGTTAGTATTTGGTCTTCTTCTTCCTCCTCGCCCATCGTCCTTTTTAATTTGGGTCTTGGTCCTTGTTTTTTTTAAGGTCCTAGGTTTTGGTATGCTTTTTTCCTGGCGCTCTCAGATTAGTTGGCTTACTGAGGGGTATATGAGTTTTTTTTGCTAGTGATCTAGGGTTGATTGGCTTCGTAACTACCTGAATTTTTTGTACCTGGGTTAACAAAACAATAACGTGTTTTGTAATTTTAAAATCAATAAGAATTAAATATGAGTTTAAAAACCAAACTCATATAACAATTTTAGCTAAGAAAATAAAGAATTTGATATTTATAAGCAATTGTGTGTATTGGTATAAACATAATCCACTTAGTGTAATAGGAAAATTTATTTCAATCCGTGTTTGCTAAATAAGTTGAAATGATAATAGTAAAGTTGCTGAAATTTATAAATTATGTTTAACAGATTTATTTAACTGTAATAATTAGTGATTGTTACTTGAAAATCTTTTGAGTCATTAAAGTGAATAATAAAAGTATAAAATACTGATTTGGAATCATATTTAAATGTTGTATATTTTTAATATAAGCTTTAAAGCTATTCAAAATATTTAATTAAGTACTTTTTATGAAATAAGGTGTTTGGACAAAAATAGTGTAACACATGGTTAAATAAATTTAAATAAATATAAGTGTGGAAAATAAATTTTAGGGAACTTTATAAAAGTGGAATTTAAGGTAAAACAAGTGTTAGCAAGCTTTTATTTTGTCATATTGCAATTATATATATATATATATATATATATATATATATGTAGGAAGCTCTTTCTGGACACAAAATAATGACACAAACAAAAAACAAATCTAACGGTTCACAATTTGTGTGTCTTATTTTGTGTCCCAGTAGCCGCTCCATATATATTGTATGCAATTTTATGTCCTCATTTTGTGTCTAGATAGAGTTTTCCTATATATATATATATATATATATATATATATATATATATATAATTTTCCAGGAATAATCTTTTAGAGAAAAATGGCGGCCATGCACCCTACTTCCCCACTTTCAAAACTCGACAACCGCCAGAACCACCCCCTTCCACTACCGCACCACCGTCTTCCAAACCAACTCCACTAGCACCGTCTGAGTCCGACACCAACATAGTCAAGAAACTACCCAAAATCGTGCATCCCCAAGACCAAAAATTGCCTTTCATCAAACAATTGCAGCTATACGTCGTTCTTCCAAAGACAATGTACAAGAAATCAAAAGATGCTTGGACTAGCACTATTGTTTTACTACCAATGCATTTAGACTCTCCTTACTTAAACTGAAGGATTATATAACAAAGGTATGGAAATCGTGTTAGAAAATTTTATAGCTATGATACCACTGTTAGAAATTTTAGAAAAATAAGGAATTTGAGAGATAATATTATATGAAGAGGAAATAAACTTATTTTATTTATTTTCTTCAAACTCAATTTCATACATCAGCTTGATACATTACTTCATACAAATAATGAGTGATTACGTCCTAATTTATATAAGATAGAATCACTAGCCTCTTCTTTTTTTAGACTTTTCTTCATTTTACATATTTTTCTAGTCTAGATTCTTCTCTAATCTTATTTTGATAAGTCTATATTTTATTTCCATTTATTTTGACCTTTCCTAAATACAATAATTAAATTTGTCACATAATTAATGTTTCCTAATAAAACCAAGTTTATTTCCAACATCCCCCCATAAACTTGGGTTTTCCAAACCGTATCGCGCCTTCTTCAATCCTAAGACTTTGTCTTCTTGCCCTTTATCTTTATAACCGAGTGGTTGCTCCAAATAAATTCCCTCCTTCAATTTACCATTTAGGAAAGCAGATTTCACATTCGTTTGATGTACTTTCCATTTGTTTTGAGCAGATGCTCTTTGCTTGTATCCTTTAGCCACCAACTTTGCTTTGTGTCTTTCAACTTCTCCTTTAGCATTCTTCTTCACTTTGTACATCCATTTTGCACCAATAGCTTTGTGTCCTTTATCCATACCTTTCCTCCATCTTTTGTCTTGTTTTGCTTCTTCGTAACCTATTGGTTTACGATTTCCAGAGAGACAAAATAATGTAGTATCATCAAAAAATTGGCGTTACCGCATATAATTCTTGCAAGGATCGCATGCGTGGTGGTCTTTCTTTTGAGCTTTGTTCAAACAAATATTCTTGATGGATGGATGAAGGATATGACGGTGTTGGACTAATGGGCTCTTCTTCCACATCATCATTGCACTCCTCTTCATAAAGCGGAAAGAATATATAATCATCGTCTTTTTTGTTCCAACTCCAAGCACTTTCTTCATCAAACTCCATGTCACGACTAACAACCACCTTTTGATTAATAGAATTATTCAACTTGTATCCTTTTGATCGTGAATTATAGCCAATGAGAATGTATTTTTCACTTTTATCATCTAACTTTGAGCGTCTTTGATCCGGCACATGGGCATATGGAATGATTTCGAATACTTTCAATTGAGATATACATGGCTTTCTACCACTCCGTGCTTCTTCAGGCATTTTGTTCCACACATTTCGAGTTGGAGAATGATTTGCTAAATATATTGCGTATTCGATAGCTTCAGCACAAAAACTCTTTTGGAACATTTTTCTTTTTAACATGCTTCCTGCCATGTTGAGAACAGATGAATTTTTTATTTCTACAACTCCATTTTGTTGTGGAGTGTATGGAACTGTCAATGGACGATGAATTCCATTTTCTTCACAAAGCCTCTCAAATTCTTTTGATGTAAATTCTCCATCTCGATCAGATCTCATTGCTTTGATCTCGTAACCACTTTCGTTTTCTACTAAAGCCTTAAATTTCTTAAAAGCATCAAATACATCTGATTTTTGTTTGAGATAATAGGCCCATGTTTTTCTACTAAAATCATCAATAAAAAAGGGTAAAAAAAAATATTTTTCCAAGTGAGCATGGTTTTATTGGGCCACAAATATCAGTGTGAATCAATACTAATGGTCCTTTGGCTCTTGTAGTTGATTATTTTGGAAAAGATTTTCTTGATTGTTTTCCAAATATGCAACCTTCACACAATTTGTTTTCATGGTTTATTGATGGTAAACCTTTTACCATGTTTTTATTTTTTAACAATATTAAACTCCCAAAATTAAGGTGTCCAGACCTTAAGTTCCAAAGCCATGATAAATCTTTATAGCATGATATTAGGCATTTTGCAACATTATTGGAGATATTTAATGGAAACATTCAATTTTTTGACATCTCCACTTTAGTAATTAAATCATCTTTGCCATCTCTTATAAATAGGTTTCTATTTTTCATGTGTATATCATATTCTTTCTCCAAAAGTTGCCCCAAACTCAAAATATGTTTCTTCATTTTAGGCACATAGTAAACATTAGAAATAAAATCATTCTTTCCATTCTTTAAATTAATTTGTATTTTTCCTTTTCCTTTAACTGGAATTTTAGAGTTATCTCCAAAAAGAATGTTTCCATTTACCGATTCATCAAGTTCTGTGAACATGCTTCTCCTTCCATACATATGGTTGCTTGTCCCCGAGTCCAAATACCATGTATGATTGTCTCCGCTTTAATCTACTTTATGTGCCAACAAAAGTGCTGAATCCTCTTCATCTTCTTTAGCATAATTTGTTCTCTCTTTAACTTTGTAAAAATTGGATCTACAATCCGACGCAAAATGCCCAAATTTATCACAATTTTAACATTTTATTTGTGATTCGTCATACCTTAGCCTTCCATTTCCCCTTATGTTTCCCCCTCTTCCTCGACCTCTTGTAATATGCATTTTGGCTTCTCTTTTCTTTATTGAAAAATGTGTAACCACCTCTTCCTTTTTTTGTCCTCGGCCTCTTACTCTTTAGCTATGACTTCTTCCATCTTTAAATGTCATTTTCTCCCAAGGTGAGCTTTGTTTGAAGAGCTTGCTCCAACGGCTCTTCTTTGACTTTTTTCTTCAATTTCTCTTCATGGGCTTGAAGTGAACCCAAAAGTTGATCAACAGTTCTAGATCTTAAGATTCTTCAATTGCCACAATTATGTAATTGAATTTTGAATCTAAAGATCTTAGAATTTTCTCGACAATTCTAGAATCTTCCATTTTTTTCTCCATATCTTTTCATTTGGTTTACAATAGACAGAACTCGAGAAAACTATTCATCAACTAATTCTAATGATTTCATATGTAAAGTTTCAAACTCACCTCGCATAGTTTGTAGTCTAGTTTTCTTCACCTTATCGAATCCTTTAAAGGCATTCTCCAAAATCTCCCTTGTTTTCTTACTGTTTTTGCATTAGCTATCTTCTCGAGCATAGCGTCATCCAAACTTTGATAAATGAGCATAAGAGCCTTGTGATCCTTCTTCCTCAAAAAATTTAAATTAATCTAGGATAAGACGGAATATCAGCGGGTTCTTCATATCCATTTTCTACGATATCCCATGCATGATCCATGCAGCGCCTTTATGTGGATGCTCCAATAGTCATAATTATCTTTCTGTAATGAAGGAACTTGAAAAAGTGGCGTTCCATTAGCCATCTTCCTTGATTATCTAACCGGGCTCTGATACCACTGTTAGAAAATTTTATAGATCTTATACCACTGTTAGAAAATTTAGAAAAATAAGGAATTTGAGAGATAATATTATATGAGGAGGAAATAAACTAACTTTATTTATTTTCTTCAAACTCAATTTCAAACATCAGCTTGATACATTTCTTCATACAAAATAATGAGTGATTACATCCTAATTTATATAAGATAGAATCTCCAGACTCTTCTTTTTCTAGACTTTTCTTCATTTTACATATTTATTTAGTCTAGATTCTTCTCTAATCTTTTTTCGGTAAGTCTATATTTTATTTTCATTTATCTTGACCTTTCCTAAATACAATAATTAAAATTTTCACATAATTAAGGTTTCCTAATAAAACCAAGTTTATTTCCAACAAATCGAATGATTTTTATTATATTCACATATGTCAAAATTATCTATATACTATGCAATTTGCTGATCATGATGATTTCCAGTGCATAACTGAAACATTTACCTATTCCTGTTTCGGTAAGTTACTTATGATTGATGTGTGGTATCCTGGTTATAAGTTTTATAAGATAAATGCATAAAGTATTCAAATATGGGTTAGATTGTACAATCTGGACATGGAAATATGGACCTTTCAAGCTTTATCTATGATATCTAGTTTTGTTGAAGAGCCAATTCAAGCTGATGACAAAATCGTCACAAAACAATTTACTAGATATGCCAGAGTAAAGTTATCCATCAACATCGATACTAATCTTATCGATACAATTCCAATTTTCCTACATACTGGTGTCACAAAACATATTATAGTTGAATATGAATTTGTACCTCTAAGTGTGATCCATGCAAGCTTTTTGGCCGCAAGACTTCCGCACATGACAAGAACACAACCCCGCAGTGGATTCCAAAGAAAACAACAAGCATTCCTTCTACTTATAATGTAACGTCCCGGATTTTTCTGCCATTTAAACTTGAATATTTAAATATGTTTATATATTATATTGGAAATACAATGGATTTTATATCGAATATAAAATCGAATTCGAATATATATAATTTTTAATATATATAAAACAAGCTCGAAACGACACTGCAGTTTGTAATATTGAATTTGAAACTTCAGTTGAATATGTAGGATCTGATATAAGTCGGATTTCTGTGAAACAAGAATCGTTTGGATTGATTTTATTATATCTTTCTAACGGAAGAGGAAAATGGAGATTTCATCATATAGATTGCAAATTATATTTAATTCAAATTTCCAAATAGTCGCTATGGAATTTCGTTAATAAACAACAACGTTTGTTTAACAAATATCAAGGAATTTCTATATAATTGAATAACATTTTAAACCCAATTTCTGAAAATTGAGTTTAGAATGACGTTCTACGGTGCGTATATTTAACGTATTATCTAATATAGGTATAATTAAATAACGGTATAAAGAAAATAAAACGAAAACTACAGCTACCCTGATCAACTGTTACACATGAACTATGTCGGACTTTTCTTTCATTGCCGTGTCCTTGTATATTTACATAGAGAAATGAAACTAGCAGATGCAATTACGATTAAAATAATCATTGCTATAAATGAAGAAAATATCTTTGGTCATAGTCAGTAACAAAATTTTCTGTGCCGCCTTACCTATCTACTATACCCTTTATTTTCTAAATTTAATGCACTCATTCCCTGGACTAATTTCACGTCCACCCTATCTCTCAGCAAACAAACAAATGTGGGAAGAAAAAGTCGCAAGCCATTCCCCTATTTAATTGCACAACCAAATGTTTCTTTTCAAGTCAAGGGAGACCACCATACTGCATACTGCAGACCCATATTAGTCGCTGTACGTGTATGAAAGGAAGCACACCCAACCATGCAGCTACCATTATTTAGCCGACGACCTACCTCCTTCTTGACATGACTTAATTTGTTTCTATCGTATTTTCTTTCTTCTGTAATATCCCCATCGTCTTCAACCGTCTCAGCTGCAAACAAAATCACAAGCAAACCATTCTTCCCATTAAAACACAAGCCGCCATTAATTATATTACAACAATAACGCATTACCATAAAAGAAAACAATAAAGGAGGGGAGGAAAGGCTGGTTTCCGTGCATAAGAGGGGGATGTTTTTAATGCACTGGAAGACACTAAATACGTTCAAATAGTTGAGGCGAGAAGAAGTAGAACAGTAGTGAGGAGGGAAGCTTTACGTGCTATTATAACAGCAGCTCGCATGGGGATGTTTTCAAACTGTGGTGAAGACGTTCGAGAAGGAGAGAAGCGCGCAGGCTGCCGGGGATGGCAGGGGTACATGTCTCTAGGGGCGTCAAGGTGGTGAGAAATAGCTAAACGTTGGTGAAGGAGGTTCAACAGAATAGAGCCGGAAGGAGAAGCTGGGAAGATAAACGGATATGGAGAAGTACTGTAAGAAGAAAGCAGCAGGAGTTTTCGGAATAAATCAAGCTTAGCAGTAGTATATTTATATTAAGCTAGTTATCTATCTGTTATATTATATGAAAGCTCTATTATATGAAAGCAGAATCTTGTTTCGTGAACCTTTCTGTTTCATTTCTTCCAAAAAAAAAAATAGGATGCTGAAATCTGTACAAATCCTAAATCGACTGGCTAGCATTTCCGTTCTCTCCTACCTGCCATTTGGGTTTCCTTCAGTTATTTCAGATCCACGATCTCCCCTTCAATTTCCCCTTTCCCTTCCAGTGCGACATACCGATATATTTTGCTATCCACTCGCCATCGCCTTCCCTTCTGTTCAACTCTAAAGCAAAAAACCATATTCAGCCGCCAGTTTCTCCTGCACCATCTACCTTCTCTTCTCTTTTTCCACTTCGATTGAACGTAGACAGATTTCGACCACTACAAACACCATCGACTGCAACCCCAACTCCACGCTTTTGCGCTTGAACCAAAAATATAAGGTTGCCACTTTCTTCTCCTCCTTGCCCTAACCCAAAATGAAACCTCAAACACCCCATCCTCTTTCCCTAATGCAACCGCCGATTGAAGTTGTACAGCTCGAAAAATGGAAGGTTAATTTTGATTCATTGTTGGTCTCGGCATTTAATTATGAGCACATATGTTATAATTTTTTTTTGGTTAAGTTCTATATTCGTGATGTTTCTTTTTTGCGAAGACAGAATTATAAGAAGTTCGAACAATGCAAGTTATCTTACCAGTTAAAAGTTGACGTTTTAAAGATGGTGATGGAGATCCAAAAGAGAACCACTGTTTGTTTAAAGGAACACCGCCTTGCCAACTACTGACGCACATTTAACGTGTTAAAGTTTGCAAAATTTACATGTACTCTTACAAGGTAATATATACAATGTGCATTTCAAGTAACCTCTTTTTTATGTGTTAAAGTAAATAAGATTTATGGCCATATTTAAAGGCATACTATTGACTGTTTCAATAGGAAATGCTATTTATAGTTTCAGCTATACTAATCAGTATTTCCGATATGATCTTATGCTAAGCTCTTGCATTCATGAAACTATCAGACTCATTATTATGGTAATATTTTCAACAGGTAAATACTTTATTCTGTTCCACGTATCTATATTTGTGCCTTGGCTTGAAGACTACGTATCCATCATCAAATAACAACAAAAATTTTCAATAAAGGATTTTTGCGAGCAACAGGAAATTGAACGATCGGTGCATTCGGTACTTCATATCTTTGAGTTGTTATGAAGGGTACTTAAGCTTAAATTGTGAATATAATTCTGAGTGTCATTGAGCATAAATGCTAACTTTGTATGTTTTGAGTGACACAAAGCTGTGTTCAGATTATTGGCCTTTGAACTATATGATCAAGCAAATGGAGATGTAATTCATGGTTCCTTTTGTTTAAGGCATACTGATACAATTTGGAAGGTCATTCTAGCAATATTGTTTACTTTCCATCGATGTGATTGCAATATAAGGTAAGGTATCTAAGGTACCTACTCATCAATTTACAAATGTACGAACAAAAACACACATCAGTTTTAGCGCTGGACCAGCTCTGCTTTTGACCTTTAAAATTAATTTTATTCATTATGTGCTATGTAGAGCGAATCCTTCATAAAGGTCCTAAAAATATCACCATGGTCCATGATGAGCGTAGTTTTAACTTTGGCTCCCATTGATTTATTCGTCTCTTTTATTGAAAGCTTTATCCATAATGCACTAAGCAAAATATGTTTGAAATACCAAAGGTAAGCTAACCACAAGTTTCACTGGAAGTTTAGAAGTTGCATATTGGGTTCAAACAGGTGAGTCAAAAACCACTATGTCAGATATGCTGGGTACCATTTTATCATTTCACCACTGCATATGTTTATAAACAAACATGTGTTTGTGTGTGTGTGTATATATATGTGTGTGTGTGTATAGACACAGATAAACACACGCACACACATCCAGTGTGCGTGTATGTATCCGTGTTCGTGCCGCCACTAAATTTCTATCTCTATGACCATTCATTTCGAATCCAGTCGAAAATTCCTTAACTCGCCACTTGTCCGCCGATCACATCGCTACGTTGATTCCTTCCTAACCCAACAAGGAAATGCTGCTTCCAAACCAACCCTGTTTCGAAAAGTTCCTGCCAGCTCATGTTATCTTCTCGCTCTACCGCCAGTTTCATTGCCGATCCACCACCGCTTCTTCTGCCACTTTCCCATCCTACAGCTCTTTGCGCCTTTGATCCAACTGTTGCCGATGGCTGCACAATCTGATCGTTTAACCTACATCTACGCCTACTTTTGCTAGCCACTGTCGGATTCTGCTTTAGTCGGTGCTTTGTCCCTATGTCTCCTTTTCCTTTCCAGAGGCTTCTGCTTCTTGGTAAAAACTGTCTTCTTTCTATTTAGTTTGGCCGTGTTTTGACAATTAATTTTGGTGATTCATTATGTATTTCGACCATTCATGTTCAGGTAGAAAATCCTAATTTAAGTTAATGTATATACACATGTTTTAAGCATTTCAGACTCCTTTTGTTAAGGCAGGTTTTGTTAAGGCACACTATTCATGCTATCCTAGCCTTGGAACATGAATAATTTCAAATACTTTATTTAGACGGTAAGATTAGTTTTGCTTAATATTTCAACCATTCATGTAGCGAGTTATGACAGCCATATTCCATCTGTTCAAAACTCTATATTACGGAAGAAAAATTGTTAAAAATGTTCTAAGAATAAATGTGTTATCTTTGAGAGAGAACCACTTCATGCTGAGGACTGAACATTAAATTCTAAATAAATTTTTTCACTTGGTCTTATTGAGCATATTAAGTATTCGGTGGGTCATTCAAGGATTTAAACACATCATCATATTCATAAAAATCATATATTTTCTAAGACCAACCCCAACGCGGGGTTGGTTGGGGAGCAACCGACCCCCAACGGGGGGTCGGTAAGTCCCATCTGGGTTGCCTTGGCAACCCCGAAGGTTGCCAAGGCAACCCAGCGGGTTGCTTTAAACATAAGCCATATCCGGCTTATTAAAAGCCGGATATGGCTTATACGGCTTATTTAAAGCCGTATAAGGGGGAAATTCATTTCCCCCTTATATGGCTTTAAATAAGCCGTATAAGGGGGTGGACATTTAATTCTGTCCACCCCCTTATAAGGGGAATTTTTTTTTTTTTTTATAAAAGTGTTATCCGGCTTTTATAAAGCCGGATAAAAACAAATTTTTTATCCGGCTTTTTAAAAGCCGGATAATCCCTAAAAGCAACTCACCCCGTTGGGGTGAGTTGCTTCCCCAACCAGCGTGATGGGATGTACCCCAACACGCTGTGTTGGGGATGCTTAAGGAAAGTAGATAAGGAAATAAATGGCATTAGATTGTATGGTAGTAGTGATGATATCATAAAAGGTGGTGTGTCTCCATATGTTTCTGAATACCTTGCAATAATTACAATCGACTATGAAAGTGATTGTTTATTTCCCTGTGTTCCCATCTGTGGTACGATACTGATTTTATTCTATATAAATATCCTAATTTTTATTGCCTTCTGACAATTTATTTTTATATATGATATAAATTTCCATAGATTCTCCATATGCAATTTATTTGATTATTTAATATTTGTTTTTCGGTGCCAATAGATGGTTCACTGCCACAATTTGGCTATCTTTTTCTCCATTAGCATTTCACACTATCTTAATTTCTTAGCCTTTGCATTGGATTGGGAAGTACTGCACATATTCGGCATCCACATTCCTGAATTTAACGCTGTGTTTTACTAATTAATGTTGATTTCTTAACTAATACTTTTATGCGATAATGTATACTAGAATTTCGTAAGCTTATTTTATGGAAAATACAAATTTGTTAATTGTTATCCATCTAATTTTAGTAATCATGTGTTGGAAATGAAAAACTATTGCTTCTCATCAATGTGGAAATGTACATTTTTGAGCTTATTGTTGGCTCTTTCCTTTTTTACGCAACATACATGCTTCATACGGATTTTCTATTACAAAAAATGACTTATATTTTCTATTCGCAATCACAATTTATTCCCTGTATTCATTTAATTTCTCCTGATAATCACAATTTATCACTGCCATTCAGTTATGATGAAGGGTTAATGTCAGGTAAATTTCTAGATCCATGCCCCCTTTTGTATGTAGATATACCTATATTTTTTGATTGGGAAGAGCATTTGAGGGATCCAAATTGGTATATTCCCAAAGTTATTACCACTATAGAGAACTCATAAGGTGTGTTTTGAATTCAATCATCTATTTTAATACTTTATACACACACTCTCAACATTTTTGTTTATTATATTTTTATATGAAAACCTAATTAATTTTTATCTTTATGATCATTCATTTCCAGTCCACCCTAAAGTTCCTTAACCCACCACGTGTCCGCAAATCACATCCCTGTCGTTGGTTCCTTCCTAATCCAAAAAAATGCTGCATCCAAACCAATCCTAATCCGAAAAGCCAGCCCATTATCTTTCCCACTCTAATGCCAATTTCGTTACCGATCCACAACCGCTTCTTCTTCCGCTTTCCCATCCTCCAGTCCTCTGCGCATCAATTAACTATTGCCGATTGCTACACAATTTGACCAATTAACCAACATCTGCTCCTATTCCTGGTAGTCACTGTCGGATTCTACTTCAGTCGGCACTTTGTTACGATGTCTCTCTTTCCATTCTCGAGGCTTCTGGTGCCTGGTAAAAACCATTATCTTTCTATTTGATTTGGTCGTGTTTTGACATTTAATTTTGCATGATTCAATAGGTATTTCGACCATTCATGTTCAGACAACAGATCCTAAGGCATGGTTTGTTTGAGGTAAAGTTATTACCATTTTATTTGAATGGAATCTCCAACATTATATTTAAAGTCTACTGATGTGATGTAGCTATTTTGTTTTAATGGTACACACCATTCTTGCTATTCTAGCTTAGTAAACATGATTAATTTCGGGGATTGTTAAAGGGACTCCATTTTTTGTTAAGGGAGGGACAATTTTTTAATTTTTGATGAATTGTTAAGGGGAGGACAAAATAAGTTAGCCCCTCTTAACCATATAATTAAAAATTCAAGTACTATCCCTATAATAGAGAAAAACTAATGCACACTTATTAACATTTCTTGGTCTAATAAGATACATAAATAATTAACTCTGCAAATTGCAAAATAAATTTAGAAACAATATACACTGACCTTCTATAATTCAACTTAAAAGTAAAATAAAAAGAAATAACAATCAAACGAAGATCCACCTCATTCAACTCTCCCCGATTCAAACAAAGTTCATATAATCTCAATAAGGCAAATTATATTTATACACCGAAAATCCCTCAACATACACCATTATTTTTTCTATAAAATTTTATTACTAAATTACCCTTTTCTCATAATTGATTATTAAAACTTCTGGATATAAAAAGTCAAATTGTTCTTAAAAATATTGAAACATGATACAAACTAGATATGTTAATAAATTATTTATTCACGGAGTCTAAAATTTCTATTAAAAAACATTCAGAAATAATGTCTAATTTTTAGAAGTGTTGATTTATTTTGTAGAATCATAGTAATTTTGTTGAAATTGATTTTTTTTTTCAATTTTTTTATAAAAGTTACAATATTAGTACAAGAAATAAATTTCATTTTGTTAAATTTTACTCAATTTGATGCAAATAATTTCTAATTTTGGGTAATTTTGTTTTAAGTTCGAAAGAGGGAAGAAAAAGAAGATGAGAACATGAATAATTTAGTAAAAGAAACGGTGTACGTAAAGTAATGCACGATGTATAGTAGTTTATTATAATTTTTGGTATATATTTAGCAATTTTTGGTGTATAAATAGAATTAGCCTCTCAGTAATCCAGTTTAAATCATGCTTTTATCACTCATATATATAAATAAATAAATAATAGAGAAAATAAAAAACGATAATTACATGCCTTGCAAAAAAATAAAAAATAAAAAACGATAATTATAGTTGCATGCACCTTATATTTGGTAATGATATAAATAGTGTAGATGATTTACGCAAGTATTCAAAGAAAGTTAATACCAAACATATCCAAAACTAAGCCCGGAATTATGAGAAGTAATTAACAAATTAAAATATAGTTAATTATTGCATGTCTAATTAATTAATGTTACGAGGGGCAGTGCAGTCCATGCTTATTTTAAAATAAAAAAAAACAAACCCTCCCTTAACAATTTTTTTTTTTAAGGTGGAGTCCCCTTAAAAATGTCTCCCCCTTAACCAAAAGTGAGTCCCTTTAACAATCCCCTTAATTTCAAATACCTGATTTGATGGTATAAATGGTAAGATTTGTTTTGCTTTCAACCTGTTGTATTACCAATATTTCAACCATTCATGTAGCCAGTTATGATGACTATATTCCATTTGTTGAAAACTTTATATTACATAAGTAAAATTATTAAATATACAACTGTGCTATCTTAGTAGAAAACTGCTTCATGCTGAGGAGTGAATGTTGAATTCTAAACAAGTTTTTTTTGCCGAGCTTAATTGACATGTATTTAGTATTCAGTGGGCTTTCATATATTTTTGAATACCTTGATATAATAGATTGAGAAAATGATTGTTTGTTTCCATATGTTCCCATCTTCAGTAAGTTTTGATAACTTACTCTGTATAAATATCTGCTTCTCGAAAATAATATTTTACATGTGATACAGATTTCCATAGTTCTTCCATATGCAATCTATTTGATTATTTAATATTTGTTATTTTGTATGATTAAGCCAATAGAAGGAAGCTTCATTGTTACAGTCTGTCTATCCTTTTCTCCATTTAGCATCTAATTCTATCGTTACTCTTTAGTTTTTGCATTGGATTTGGAAGTGCTGCACATATTCGGCATCCACATTCCTAAATTGAGCACTATGTTTTACCAGTTAAACTTGATTTCTTAACTAATACTTTTATCTTATAATGCATACTAGAATTTCACAATCGTATTTTCTGGCAAGTACAAGTTTTTTTTTTCTCTTTACTTTATAATATTGTCATGTATTGGAAATGAAAAAATATTGCTTCTCACTAATGTGGAAGTATACAATTTTGGAAGATGCTAGAAAGCCCGAAAGATAAAGGTCAGAAAAGTGCGGATCTAGAATTGGAAGACTGGAAATAAGGGAGATAAACAAATTATGCAGTCAAAACAGTTTTTGTCACTTTTCCTAGCCTATAAGGAATTTTGTATAATTTTTGAGCTTATTTTGTATCTTTCATTTTTTACGTAATAGATATGTACCATACAGATGTTCTATTGCAAAAAACGGTGGTATTTGGTTTAAATTATGTTTTTTATTTTGAATTTTCAACATTGCATACAAAATATAAAAAGGGTTGCGGAACGACGGATGAAACGAAAGGGAGATGGAGGGGACCACGAAAGGGAGATGGACGACGGAAGGATAAATTATCTCTAATTCATCCATTACTTCCCAAAACAACAAAAATAAATAAAAATTGTTTTATGTTTTGTGTGTTAACTTGATTTTCTAAAGTGACCATTTTTCACGATATATATGTAATGTTCTCATTTTTGTATAGGCGAAAACTAAAGACTAAAAAAGGAAAACCAAACACCATGGAAGTATTTCGTCTATTCTTGGTGTTTTCTTTTACGAGTAAGACTAGACTGACAACCTGTATTGAATGATTTATTATTTTACCATTTTTAATCATGCATGTCCCATGCTGGCAAATTTGTTTAGGGACCTTTTTAACCTTTTATCTGCTTCCTAGATTTACAATCAAAAATTTAATAAAAACATTAAGCCAGTACTGAGTTTGGCAAACAAAGCTTGCACGTGTTCCATTTAACACAATACAGTTTACATACGTTGACAGTTTGACATATTACTTGAAAAATTGCATTGAAATATCGTCATATTTAAATGTCAGTCGTCGTATGTCTACATTTAGGCACCAAGAAATCTGTTTGATTGGATGTTTTCGTATGTTAATTGATAGACATTTTGTATTTTTCTCTTAATATATATCACCTTGGTTGCACATTTAACTTTAAATTTTACAGGAAACACTATTTTGCACTAATGCAAAGCCTATTTTTTTTAGCCTGTTATAAGTATCACACCCAACTTCCTTTCACCTACTATGGCGAATTCAATTTGTTCAGTGCAGTAAGTAATTAAATTAAGTTTCTTTAAAAATTGCCCACTCTGCTATTTGTACATATATGGCAAGTACTTTTTTTTTCATAGCACCATGTTGAGTTTGAGTATTTTTGGAATCCTAGCAGTTATTAATAAACAAGAGTCAAATTTCAATCAAAAATACTTTTCAATGTAGAGTTAAATATCGACCGATGTCAGTTTGTCAAGGGAAGAGGTATGACAAATGCTTCTATTAAACTAATTATTTTGAAATTTTTGCAAGAAAGTAGTTAGGATTTTTAATGGATATGAATGACATTGATATTTTGACCTTTTATTCTATGAGAAGAGACATATTCTGAGAAAATCGTACTTTTCATTGATTTTGATTCGTGCTAAAATAAAATAATTCTAACTAATTTATATAATTTTGAAAATCATTATTTGCATAGCAAATCACTAATACTTTCGTTATATTATTTGTTGCACATGCGCACACATATGTTATAAAAAAATTATTTCTACTATAAAACATAGTCGTCAGTCGATAATTTTTCTAATAGTATTAACTTATTTTCATAAGTTTGCTTTGCTAATTTTGTTTCTTTATTTATTCTAATAGTATCAAGTTATTTTTATAAGTTTTCTTTGCTAATTTTGTTTCTTTACTCATTCGATCTACATTAATTTTAAGTCTATTGTCATTTTAAGTTTTTCTCAATGTTGATCCAAAAATATATTTTCGATAATGATATTAGTTATGTTTAACTTATTTATGCTTATGCCATATTAACTTGAATATTTGATTTGAATGGATACTCAAAGGAAGAAGTACAAATTAAAGAGTAAAAATTCTTTGTTTATCAATAATTTGTTTACATAACGCATATACTACATATAATTCTCATATTATATCATGCTATATATATTTGAAAATATGATGTTTTAGCGTTATAATGTTTCTATCAAATCCGTGTGCGTAGCACGGGTTCGCACTAGTTTAATATAATACGTGTGCATTTAGGAATGTTTAAATATGGTGGATAACTTTATTTGTACCCAACTGCATTTAAAAAGGGGATAATCGGAGCTTTAAACTAATTAACCAGTTTTATACAATTCATAAATATTTTAGGTTGCCTGTATAATTAGTATATGCCTAACTATAATTAAATCCCCTAATCTAGATTGCCTTGCCTAATCTAATGGATTGAATGTGGCCTCCTAATGAAGTTTTATGAACGTAAGTAGGTGATAATATAATATTATGAATATTATCTTAAACAGTAGATATACAATGAATAGTAACAGTGTGCATATGTGTTAACAAAGCTTGGGTAACTTTACACCATGCCTAATCAGATTAGTGGACATAATGGGAGATTTAAGCTAATAATCATTTTAGAGTCTAAACAATACTATATTAAATAGGAGGATAACATATTAAATTTATAATGTATGATTATCAGAATCGGATGAAACAAGGGACCCGAAACCATACCGAAAAGCGTAACATTCTGGAACTGGTTTGGACAGAGTGAGGGCGCAACTGCGAGTATTAAATGAATTTTTTCAACGTCGAACAGAATCCCAGGTGAGTTCAACTCACTCAGTTTATCCCATTTATATAAACCGAGTTTTTATTTTGTGTGCAATGTTTGCTGTTGATTGATGATTTGATGACTGTTGCATGGATGCTGAATATTTAAAAATATATTCATTGATTTAAATTAAAATTTTGTTTAATTTAATCGAATTAAATCGTTATTTTAACGGTTAGATTCCAAACGAGGTAACTTACCTTGTTGGTTACGTTTCTACCAATATAAATGTATTCAATAAATAATTTAATGCTTGATTGGATGTTATTAGTTGTTATTGACTGTTATTAGACAAACTGTCTATTTCTATTTATCGGAATAAATAAATATATTGTCGTATTGAAATCAATATAACCATTGTGATGCAGAGACGGACAGGTTGGAGGGATCCAACCGGATTCCTCAAATATTGTTTATATAAACTGTTTAAATCAATCTGATTGATTGTTAAATCCAAATTCAACACTGGTTTGATATTAACCAATAGGTAATATTGGTTGAGCAATTTTCAACGGATGGCCTATAAATGAATCGGTTTATAGAGACCGATTTACCGTCAGGAAGTTGAAAAATTGTGTTATAACTAAGGATAGATTTTGAAATCTATTTTATATAGATTATTATTAACGAAATTTATTAAAGGAAATAAATATTAATTATTTTATGTTATTCGGTTTATCAGCAAATAAAGTCGGAATTAACCAAATGGTTGACAATGGGATTAATTGTTTCAAATAACAATTAATTAAGATTATTTAATTTAATTAGATTATTAATTAAATTAAATAAGATTATTTAAATTGATTTTTAAATCAATTTAAAGGAAGGATTAAATTAATTGTTTCAAATAAACAATTAATTGCAATTATTTAAATTAATTAGATTGTTAATTCAATCAATTGAAATCATTTACAATAATTTTATTTAAAGAAAATAATAAATGGAAAAGGTTAACGAATTAACCTTGTTTAGAGTTGACGAATCAATTGCTTATCCAAAATTTATTATTGGACAATTATTGAACTTTTAATTATTTAAATAACCTTAAAATGAAAATTAACTATTATAATAATAGTTAATGAGTTGGTTTCTAAAATGAATGGAATTGATTATTATTTAATGACAATCAAAATGATAAATCTGGGAATCTAGTTCCTTAAAATGGAAATTTGTTAGATTGTAAAACCTTATATGAAGTTTAACTGAAATGATAAGCGAATTTATATTCGATATGAACTCCTATTAATAATTATATTGATCGGATTTTTATAAATCCAAATGGGCAATTATAAAAGCAAGTATAAATGGATTATGTTATAAGAGTCGAAACGAGTGAAAAATGGGATTTGTAATCTAAAGGGAGTTAAAAAGAATTTAAATTTTGAAGACGAGGAAATAGAAATGTTTTAAATTGGGAATTTGTAATTTTGGAAATTGGGAAAAGGGGTTTCCAAAAGCAATTAGATGGAATTAAACTAATGTTTAAAATCGCATGGTAAATAGAAGCGTTAGTATATTTATTGGAATAATATTCGTTGATAAACTTCTATCCATTCCGAAGGTAAGAATGTTGTCATCTCAAGGCTGAGAGGTAAATAAATTACCCCAACTTGTAATGACTTCATGATTATCCAAGGATGATATTAGTTTAGAGACGATGGTGATTAAGGGGATTAAAAGAATATTTCCGTAAAGGATATATAAACTATAATTCAAAGAATTATAAGTTGAATCATTTGATTTAGAAATAAGAAATGGGAAAAGGAGATAATCCAAATGATTGGAGATTTAGAAATTTAATTAACAATTGTTTAAATAAAAAACCAAGTGACACTGTATACTGAACCAGTGAAACCACTTTATTTTCTATGGATGATGGTTGTTTATTTTGATAGTTAAAACACCGACAATCAAAATCTGGCCAAGTCGATTGTTGGTTATACGGAAAGACCGGGATCGAAGTTATATTCGAAAACCATTCCGACCACCAAATACATAAACGTTAAAATATCAGAAGATGGTCGAGATGAAGCATTGAAGACCGTGAATCTTCATAAGCAGAAGGATTTTTGTTGAATTTTTCTGGCTAGCTACCAGAGGTGTTTAAAATGCGGTTCGGTCATGGTTGAGATTTTGCGGATTGCAAGGACTTCTCGCTACTGATCCATAGGGCAATTCAAGGATGTAGTAGGAGGGTGCCTTCGGTTCATCATGTTCCTGGATGGCTTGTATGGACGAGTGTTTGACAGAGTATTTCCAGAGGGTCACGTACATTGATTTCTTCAAATGTGCCCAGTGTATTTTGAGGACGTCAATTAGTGATTTGATGGATCTGATGATGTGACATTCAAAGTGAATGGTGATAAAATATTCAAAGAAATAATCGTAGCCTCAAGCCTCATCAACCGGAAACTGACAGAAATCGGGCATGCAGCATGGCTAGGTGGATCATCCGCAAGCAGGGTGTATTGTCACAAATCTAGAGAATATTCATATCTGTACTTCTTTCTGTATCTCCCGGGAAGTATGGTGGCGCCATAAAACCATACGGTGACAATATATTCGATACACTCAGGTTAAATGAGTGGTCGATCATGTGTGGTCGGGTTGCAAGACGTTCTTGTTGAACCCTGGTGTATCCCCTCTAGAGTACACCGATCGGAAGGTGGTCCCATACCTTGTCTAGTTGGAATCCAATCTCCAACAGGAGCCCTGCGGTTTTTGATTATAGACTATGCACGTAGAGCGTGAGATGCAAGCGTTCTACTATTTGGTTATTTATTTGATTGACACTATAATAATATCACTAGGATTTGATATCAAAACTATTTTGGGTTATAGTAAGGCAAAAACCGTCCCTTTTTATGTGTGGCTTGGTCTTACTATTATCCTTTTCCTTCAAAGGGATTTTGGACTTTAAATCGATATGGATATGTTTTAAACTTAGTGAGTTTTTCTCACGTTGGTTCACCAGACTGATCAGTGGCGTTTGTAATGTCTCGGGTCAGCCCGAGTACAGGTTCAGGTTATCGGATGCCATGAAGTTCAGAGATGAATTGGAGGAGTTTAGACGTACGTTAGTATCCAATATTAATTCCGCTGTGTTATGTATTTGAGGACAGGTTATTATAACTGTCCAGATGGTCTGCTGTACTCTCATGAATGTAAGTATTTATGTAAAGTTATTTATAAAGTTTTATTTTTGTATATATTTTATTCTGCTGCGATGTGAGACTCTGTGTGTTGGTACTTCGCATTCTTCTATTCTAATAGTTCTTTCTTACCTTTTCTCATCCTCTAACTTCTTTCTTCTAGCTTTCTAGATATTCGGTACTCGAGTTTGGACATGGGATGTGTTAAATGTCGAAATTCGAGCATCAAATTTTCCTGTCTGCTACATATAAAATGTACTAACTACTGATGAACCCGTAGCAGACTCTCCTTCAGAAAATCAGGCAGGCATACTAGTGATCGACGAAGATAAAGACTACCTTAATTTCATCAACCATGGTATACCACCTGATATTTTGCCTGATCATATTCAAAATGTTGCTGAGGCATTAGATGATGATCCAACTGTAGAAGAAATAATAGATATTTCTAATTTTGTGACTAAGAACAAAGAATAAGCAATCCATAGGTAAGAAAATCATTTCTTCTGTTGCTCCTGCTAAAAGACAATTTAGGAGAAATCCTTAATTAAATGACGACATTATCTTGGAATATTAAGGGTATGAAATATGAATGCACTACAGCGAATGTGTGATGTACTAAAACTCTTAACCAAGTACAAACTAACAATTGTTGGTTTGGTAGAATTTAAATTAAACTCTGCAGATTTGCTTGAATGAAAATCCCATTATATTGGGATTATATAATTAATAACTCTGCAGAGTCTGCAGGTATAATTTTGATTCTTTGGGATTCAATAGTTCGGACAACGACAGTTTATCAACCTCCCCACAACATGTAACTTTTCCTAATGTTAATTCTGGTGGATTATCCCTAGTTGTCTCTATTATTAATGGTATCAACTCTTTCCACAACAGACAATTTGTATGGGAGCATATTATTCACGAGTCTGAAGCTATATCTGATACATGAATTATAATAGGCGATTTTAATAATGTTTCTTCTCAACTAGACAAGAAAGGGGGAGTACCATTCCATTCCAACATTTGAGAGCGTTTACTAGCTGCCTAAATCAATCGAGACTTACTGAAGTTAGACCAATTGGTTTGAACTTTACATGGAGGAGCAAGTGGTTGGCCTCCAATATTGACAAGATTTTGGTCAATAATACGTGCCTAAAAAAAATGTGAAGGCTTTTACTCTTTCACAATTTTCAAGTGGCCATAACCTTTTATTATTGCACTATGCATCCATCATTGCTTACATCATTACAAACCTACCATCTTTGACCATGCATGCCTTTCTCCCTTTCACACTAAATAGCTGCTGTACATTAAACTTATGCATGGAAGGGTTTGAATTCTAACACTCCCCCTCAAACCCGAATTTGCATTCCGAGCTTGATATTCATTTTCTGAAATACATCCGGCTTCAATGGCTTCATGAAAATATCCGCTAAATTTTCTTTAATTTTGCAGTGCACCAACTCCACAGTTTTGTCGTTCACTTGTTCTTGAATAAAATGATATTTAATATTGATGTGCTTGCTTAGATTGTGTAACAGGGATTCTTTGCAAGTGAAATAGCAGATTTATTATCCACGTAAATAGTAACTGGATCTTCCTTTGCAAGGTTTAAGTCGCCCAATATGTAGCCTACCCACATAGCTTGACATGTTGTTGCTGCAGCTGCAATATACTCCGCTTCACATGTCGAGAGAGCAATTGTCTGTTGCTTCTTTGATGACCACGAAAATATCGCCGAACCGATATGAAAAGCATATCCTGAAGTGCTTTTCCCGTCATCCAAATCACCACCATAATCACTGTCTGAGTAGCCAACTAATTTTGAATTTTGTGAATAGGTGTAAAAAAATCCATGATCAAGTGTACCTTTTATGTAGCGCAAAACTCTTTTTGCTTCCATGAAATGATCTTGCTTTGGCTTTTCCATGTACGTACTAACCAATCCAACCGCGTACATAATATCGGGACGAGTGAAAGTTAGATACCTTAAACTTCCAACCAAACTTTTGAACAACGTCGGATTTACCAACTCTTTGGTTGAATCACTTCTTAGCTTTATGCTTGCATCTGCTGGTGTGCTCACTGGTTTGCATTTTTTCATTCTGAATTTTCTTAAAATCTGCTCCGCGTATTTTTTCTATGACATAAAAATCCCAACTTTGTTTTTCCCGACTTCGACTCCAAGAAAGTACGCCATTTTACCAATATCCGTCATCTCGAATTCATTAGTCATAACTTTCTTAAAATCATCAAACATACCAGGGTTGTTCCCAGTGAAGATCATGTCATCCACGTACAAGCATACGATCATAATATCTCCCCCTGAATTTGTTTTTGTGTAGAGTGCATGCTCGTATAGACTCTTGACTAAACCATTTTTCTGAAAGTATTCACCAACCCATGTGTTCCATACTCGCAGAGCTTGCTTCAAACCATATAAGGCTTTCTTCAGTTTGTAGACTTTGTTTTCCTAGCCTTTCTGAACATATCCAAGAGGTTGCTCGGTGTAGACTTCTTCTTCGGGATAGTCATTCAAGAATGATGACTTTACATCCATCTGATAAATGTTCCACTAATTTTTTGCTTCAAGTGCTGTTAGAAGTCTTATGGTATCAACTTTTGCAACTGGAGCAAATACCTCATCATAATCAATTCCATATCTCTGTTTGTAGCCTTTAGCCACTAGCCTTGCCTTGTACTTTTCCACTTCTCCATCTTGATTGGTATTTGTCTTGTATACCCATTTGATATCAATTGCTTTGTGTCCTTATGGAAGATATGTGAGATCCCAAGTGTCATTCTTCTTTATTGCACCGATTTCTTCATCCATGGATTTGTTCCATTTGCTTTCTTCACTAGCTTCCTCAAATGTCACTGGATCACATTCGGCAATTAAACAAAATGGTGAATAATCAAACGTTGCTTGTACCGGACTTGTTGCCTCATAGATATTATCTAGACTCCGCATTCTTCTTAGTACTCCCTATGAACTATTGCTACTACTGGAACTTGATAACACTGAAGTAGGAGTTTGTTGATTAGGGCTTTCTGGAGGAGTCTGATCATCATTTCCATCACCGTTTGTATCAGAGTCATCTTTGTCATTATCATCATCATTAAAGAATAGACCTGCAACTTTTCTTTCTTCCACGCTTCATCTCTAGTTATCTGATTCATCAAATTCAACATCTCGAGAAATGATTAATTTCTTTATGAGTGGATTGTAAAGACTGTAGGCCTTGCTTCTTTCGTCATATCCGATAAAAATACATTTCTCACCTTTGTCATCCAGCTTCTTTCTTTTCTGATTGGGAACATGTGCATATGCAAAACATCCGAAAATTTGAAGATGTCCAACTGATGGTTTACTACCACTCCATGCTTCATTTGGAGTTCTCTTTCAGACACTTTTTGTTGGACAACGATTCAACAAATAAACAACACATAGTACAACTTCAGCCCAAAAACTTCTTGGCATGTGCTTTCCCTTCACCATACTTCTCGCCATGTCAAGAATAGTGCGATTCTTTCTTTCAGCAACGCCATTTTGTTGTGGAGTATATGTTGTTGTCAACTGGTGATTGGTTCCATGTGTCCTGCAAAATTGTTTAAACAAGTTTGAAGTATACTCGCCTCCTCTGTCTGATCTGAGTATCTTCACATAATTTCCACTTTGCTTTTTTGCCATTGCTTTGAACTCCTTGAATTTATCAAGATCCTCTTCTTTTTCTTTCAGAATATATACCCAACTTTTTCTGCTAAAATCATCAATAAATGTTAGGTAACACCTACTCCCGCCAAGTGATGTAATACCAGATGAACTAGCTATGTCAGTGTGAACAATCTCTAGTGGCCTCCTCGCTCTCCATGATTTTCCAATAGGAAAACTTTGTCTATATTGCTTTCCTTTGATGCATGCTTCACATAAATTATCTGGTTCATTGATTTCTGGCAAACCGTCCACCATCTTTGTCTTTGACAATAATTTCAGACCAGAAAATCAATGATGACCGAATCTCAAATGCCACAACCATGAATCATTTTTAATGGCTGACTTCAAGTATTTTTGTACTTTCGTCTGCATATCAAGTGTGAATAGACGATTCTTTAACATATCCACATTAGCAGTCAACTCTTGAACTTGATTTCTGATAATGATAGAATTGTCCTACATCTATATATTATATCCTTTCTCCACTAGTTGACCATGACTGATGATATTACTTTTCAACGCACGTATATAATAAACATCATTTATATACTTCGTATCACCATTCTTTAACACAATCATGATGGTACCTTTACCTTTGATCAAAATTTTGATGAGTCACCAAAAGTAACTTCTCCATTGACATTATCGTCTATCTCTGTAAATAATTCCTTGTGGCTGTTCATATGATTGCTAGCGCCTGAATCAAGATACCAAACGTTTTTCTTACCTTCATCTTCTCCTTTGTAAGTGAGAAACATAGCAGCTCCCACCTCTTTGTCTTCTTTTACTGCAGCAAAATGACTTCTTTCTTCCACTTTTGGAGACCTACACTTGTGACTGAAGTGACCACGAGCATAACTGCTATTGTTTGAATTGTCACCCATGGACACCTTACTTTGCAAAGCCTTCTCTAAATGACCGTGTCATCATACTGGTTCAGGCGTTGCTCATGCGCTTGAAGCGAACCAACAAGGTCGTCAATCGAAATTGTGAACAAATCTTTTGACTCTTCGATTGATGTAACAACATAATCAAACTTTCTTATTAACGAACGTAGAAGCTTTTCCATCACCCGAACATCATCGAGACTTTCACCATTTGTTTTCATTTCATTTGTCACCGTTTTTAAACGGGCAACATATTCATCGATGCTTTCAGGACTTTTAATTTTTATATTTTCGAACTCGCCACGTAGTACCTGGAGCCATACCTTTTTTACTTTCTTTGCTCCTTGCATTGATTTCTGCAGAATCTCCCATGCATCTTTTGATGCTTTTGCTTCCGAGATTTTTTCGAAGGTCGATTCGTCAACCCCTTTAAAAATCATGAACAAAGCTTTCATGTCTTTGTTCCGGGATTCTTTGAACGTCATCTTCTTGTCATTGGATAAATGTGCTTCACCAGTTGCATTTACGGGTTCGATGTACCCTTTTTCGACAATATCCCAATTATTGTAAGAACCGAGTAACACCTTCATTTGGATGATCCAGTTCTCATAATTTGTAGCCGTCAACTTTGGGATTTGTTGTGCATCATATTCGTCATTTTCCACGAACAAAACCTTCGCTCTGATACCACTTGTTAGAAGCATGTATGGAACTCACGGCAAATACTGATGCTTTCTATGAATCAAACACACAAACTAACTTTGTTTATGTAACGCCCCACCTCTATACTTGCGTTAGCCAAGGCCATTGCAAGCAATGGTGTCAACTAACCCGAAGAATAAGGCTATTGAGGAGCGACCATTTGTATATTAGCTTTGAACGAGTGTTAAACTTATCGGATAATATGGTCTTACTTTTCCAAATTCTCATGAGGAAATCGATATATCTAATCCAAGTTCAAATCTACTATGTAGGATCTAAATTAACCCTAAAGGGGGGGTGAATAGGGTTTATCGCAGATTTTCACAGAATAATTAAATAATCACAGCACAGATTAAAAAAAAATGCAGAAAATAAATAACACACAGATATACCCAGCTTTGGCAAAACCCTGCCTACTGCTGCATTCCCCAAGGTTTCTACTAGGAGTTAAAACAATCTGTACGCTTACAATCCCCTGTAAACTCGCGACACTCACTCCCAACTGTTCTTAACCCTACGCTCAAAACCCTGCACTGGTTTTTATCCCCAAAACCAGATTTCCCTGAATTACAAACCCTGTAATTCGTCTCTCTAGTTTTAGAGACAAACTAGAAAACTCTAGACTGATTACAAAGTTGAAAACAATAAAAAAATTAAAATGGAGACCCTAGTTTAAAACAAAACCATAGTTTTGTTTTATAAAAATCCTTCTTAATAAAAAACCCTTAGTCTTTGATATAGACTTGGCCGGCCCCTTGTATTTGCTTCACCACTTTATTTTGCTTGATCTCTTTCCTTAAAAATGGCGGCGGCTCTTGAGAAATTCCTAGGGTTTCTTCAATCTTTCCCCAAATCTCTATGCTTGAGTGATGGAGTGCGATTCTCTAATGCTCGACCTCGATGTTGCTTTCAGATTCTTCGATTTGGATCCAAATTTCTGGCTTGTCCTCTGGTATGATTTTTAAATCGAATTTTTCTTTGATTGTGCTTGAACTTGGATGATTATCTGCCGATGATGATTGGTGTATTTATAGGATTAAAATCCTAAAATATCTCTGATTTCATGCTTAGACTTATTCATGATATATACGAAATATTGGGGCTTGACAACTGCTTTGAATTGAGCTTTTCGTGATTTCTGAAATTTCGTATACACTTTCTGATTGACCATTTCTAAAATACACTTTTCAGTAAATTTTTGAGTTGGTCCTTTTGTTGCTTCCTGGATATTTCAAACTGAAGAGATACTATATTTGATTGAGAAAGATGTCCTATTCTTGTGGGTTTATACTCGTATATAAGCTAATTCTAGACTTTGAATTTAACTTTGAAATATCCTTATTTTGTGGCAATATATTTCGAATATTGTTGAAGCTTTGAAAACTATTTTTCTGGCAGTATTTTTCACTTTGACCTGAAAGTTGCATCATGACTTGTGGACTTTGAGATATTCAACCTTGCGTGAGAATTTGTTGCTTTGAATTGGTTGTGATATTGTTCCCTTTGAATAAATACTTTTTCTTAAAAACCGTCTCCATAAATAAGAACTGTTATTACACTTGTCTAGCCATTGAACACGTTGTTTTTGCCGGTTTCCTGATCCTTCTTTTTTTTTTTTTTTTTTTGGTATTGCTTCGAACAGACTTGTTTGGCTAATGCTTGTAAGCAGATTTGAACTGATAAGAGCAGATATTTCCCTTTGATTTTCCAAAACTCTTGAACTGGTGCTTTACTCTTGTGTTTTTAGTATGAATCATGAACTAAAAATAAACTGGCCTGATGAACTACTATACTATACTCATTGTACTTCTAACCATCTGTGTACTCTGTCATTGTCTTGTTTGGCCATACACACTGATCATATAAATATATGTGTGTGTACACTGTCGTGTTGATACATCTGCATTATATACTTGACCCTTGAAACATCCACTTCTTGACTTAGTTGTTTGTGCGTGTATCCTTTACTGTGTGATACTGCTTGATCATTTGTGTTCCTTGCCTGGTTAGTTCATGAACCTTAGCACTTTGGCATTTTGTTGACCTTGTCAAATAGTTCTGCCCTTTTTTTACTCTTTAATACTTTTCATCATGATTCCTTAGTACCAATTTCACCTTGCTTATAGTTGTGTTCATGTCACCACTTTCCTTGTCTAACCTTGATACTTGACATGAATCTGCACCATACATGACTGCATGTCCATATGTATTAGCACCATTGTACAGTCATGTTCTTGTGACTTGTATTTGAAAAACTTCCTGTCTTGAAAGAGTTGGCTTTGCAGTTATTTGTATATATGAACACCATCTTCATGCATGAATATGGCTGTACTGTTGTAGCCTTGCTTTTATCATGTTGCTCCAATATTTGGACCATGAGCCAGAAACTTGTGTCATAATCTGGAACTTTTGTCATGACCTGTATATACACCATTTATCTAGCAGTCATGTAGATTTTCATTTGAATACTGAAATGTGTTGGCTTGAACATGATTTCTAGACCATGCTTTCTCTCCATGTATACACTTGCTTCTAACCTGATACTTTTTTTAAATACTTTGTTGTTTTCTCATTGCTTTATGTTGAACAAATAATGCACTTGGACTTTTCTTGAATTTTTTCCTGACTTTTAAAACTGTGAATTTGAAATGCCTTTCCATATTATTGTTATAAGTTGTTTCCCTTTCTTGATCTTTGACCTTTTGCTCGACTATTTGCACACTGATTTGCACTGAGTTAAGACGGTCCTTGTGGCTACTCCTCAGTTGCTCACCGTATTGGCGAGGCAGTGACACGTGTATATACACGTGTGTACATGCAACCATGTTTTTCCTGTCCCTGCATATCAGACCAAGTCTAGAAAAAAATGATGAGAAACACACCGTAATTCTGAGGCAAATAAAATTTTATTTGTTTGTATTTAATTTTATTTTTGTTGCAGTCTACTGTGTGTGTTTTTCTATTTGTGACAGGTATGAAGACAGGACTAACTGAAAGCTGTAAAAACAGAAGAATGAAGATGAAGACAAGAACAACATTAGTGTGTGTATATATGTAAGAAACAGTGTTTGTACAACTGAAAGAATATGTAATGAGGAATTTCTGTATTGATTGTGGACATGAATAAAAAATTGTACTACTATTTGTAATAAACAGATCTGATTGAAATAAAATATTATTTTTGTTGTTCAATTCAATCTGTCTATTTTTATTTTGTTTGAATCTTTTAATAGTACAACGACTATGATGTGTTAAATGTGTCATGACAAAAATATTCAAAAATATTTGAATGTGTAAATAGTGGAGTGTTGTATACGTACTATTTCAAATGCTAAAAATAAAATATTTATTCGAATAAAAAACACTGTTTGGATATTCAATTTTGTATAGTAGTGTTCTATTCAATAAATATTTATTTTTGTGTAAAATATAGAATAGTACTATTTACAAACACATTTATAAAAACAAATATATATATATATGTTTGTTATCATCAAACAAAAAATCAAACTGTTATACTCAACAATCTCCCCCTTTTGATGATGACAAACATATACAAGATTTTGACTGTGTTAAAATGTGTTTGATCGTGAAATATATTACTCCCCATATTTGTATACTCCCTCTACAACTGAACTCCCCGTATATATGTGGAAAATATGACGATGAAATCCAATTGACCATTTTACCTCTAGATATTTAAGTTCCAATCTTAAAATATTTTTGAATTAAATACTCATCAATCAAAATCTTGACCATTCTCCCCCTTTTGTTATCATCAAAAGGATAATAGAAATCGAAACAGTGATGGATATAGACTAGAAATATAAATTCAAATCAAGAGAGAGAATATTGACCGCAATTCCCATTTAATCAAACAAAAATCATAATAATCTTTAAATCAGAAGCAAAATTTCACTTTCAGAATGAATGGATTTATGATGGATTTTATTGAATAAGGAGAGTTCAAAAAAAATTGAATATTTTATTATGAATTTTGAGGATTTTAAAAATGCTCAAATTGTGTTAAGCACTTTCTAACCACGCATAGCCCAAAGGTCTTTTAAATGGGGTTAGTAGTAACTTAACTTTATCCTCTCTAATGAGTTCCATCCATGCACAACCCAAAGGTTTTTTAAGTGAGCATGGAAGCACATAGAGATTAAGGTAATTCACCCACGCATAACCGCGAGGACTTTTAAATGGAAGTGAATACCAAGGATAAATTATTTTTTTTTTTTTTTTTTAATTATTATTTTTAATTTCAAGAATAATTAGAACTCCCAAATTAAATAAAACCATGATGAACGACAGAAATATGATAGATATAGAAGATGGTCGTGAAATAAGCTCTAATTCAAAGATATTATAAAATCTGTCCAATCATTATGAGATTTAAAATAATATCTCCTCTAGTTATGAATTATACCATAGTCACAACTCATCACAGTTTCATAAATCTATCAATAATTTTGATGAGTCTCAAAACGGTTCAAATTAATCAATAATTTCAATTTTTGCATAAATAATCAAAAATAATTTTAAAATTGAAAATATCAATTTCACGAGGAGTTTTTGAAAATATCAATACAAGTTTGAAAATCAGTTTCAAAAATCAATCAGTAGAATATGAAATTATCTAAATTTTTTTAATACTGATTGTTCCTAGACAATTTTGAAACAACTTATATATTTAATTCAAATTGTCTATGGAATTTTAAAGATATTTAATTACTGATTTTTCACCTCATCGTCCAATCACCGAATCAAATCAATTTCCTTATCAGAGCAGCACAAGATCACTTTCAAAGCAAGAATCATGAGTAAAATTTTCAGAGAATTTTTAGACAAACACAAGAAGCATTCAGTGATCAAATCTAAGATAATTATTTGGGATCACAAAAAAATCAAATTTTTCATAATCTAGGAAATTTAACAATCTATAATGAATGATTTCAAAATTAGCCAACGAAAAAATAAAAACTAAAAAGGAAAATAAACTAAAAGGAATTAAAATAAAAGTACGAGTTTAGAGATCATACCTTACTTACCATAATCAATGTGATCCAATGAATCTCCAACTCTGAATCTATGGCTAAGGAACTCCAAATAATTCGATATATGAATCAATTTGAATTTTATCTCACTTAAGCACAGTTATTCCTTAGCCTCCCACGGTATCTAAATGTTTATATGATCGAGTGGTCTAACAAAAGTTGTTTTACCACTCTTATCTTCGTTTACACGTTTTGGTACCCAAACCCGTTTATATAACAACCCATTACTATTCACTAGCGTACCCTTTGGAACCCAAATTTTTTTAGATTTGTTTAAATTTATTTTGTTATTTTTTGGAATCCAAACAGATTTAAATGAATCGTTTTTAAACGAGTTATCAATTTGTTTATGATTTAAAAACCCTTTGAAATTATTAAATTTCAAAAATTCAACTTGATCATTTCCAAAGCCAATTGAAGGATTTTTAAAATCATTAAAATTTTGTTTTTCAACTTGATCAGATTCAAAACCAAGTCCCTTTTTATTCTGAACAAAATATTGATTTTTTAACAACATATTCAACGATTTCTCTCCTTTAGAAAATTTAGTCAAAGCTGACTCAAGTAGTTGAATTTTAAATTTAAGATTGCTATTTTCTTTTATTAAATTTGAACAACGATTAATAGCGATTTTCCTCTTCTCAGCATCAGTTTGTTTTAAAATCAAATTTTCGTTTTCAAGTGCTTTGATTTTAGCATTGGACTTGGAAATTTCAATTTCAAATTGTTTTCGCTTTTCAAAATCAAGTTTTTCAGATTTTCTAAGCTTTTCAATTTCCTTCTCAAAATCACGATTCTTGTTTTTCAAAATCATGTTTTCACTTTTAAGTAATTCAAAATCAGTTTTGAATTTCAAAGAATCGTTACTCAAAAATTGACATTTTTCGCATTCTGAAATCGGTGAATTCTTAACTTTTTCAAGTTTTCTTTCTAAACTGTTATTTTCATGAACTAGTTTTGACCTATCAGATTTTAATTTCTCAACTTTTAGTTCAAGAGAATCAACGATTTTTGTGAGGTCGTGACACATTAAAATTAATTCTTTATAGGTAAAATTCGATACCTTACTAGAATCCTCTTCACTACCTTCCGAATCAGATTGAGCCATAAGACACAAGTTAGCTTCCTCTTCATCACTTTCAGAAACTTCTTCTCCTTCCTCGTCATCCCATGTAGCAGCAAAAGCCTTCTTCTTTCTTCTGAACTTCTTTTTCTTTTCATTTTTAAGCTGTGGGCAATTTGGTTTGATATGTCCTGGTTTCTTGCAGTTGTAGCAAAACACTTCATCGTTTGAACTATCTGAGCTTTCGGACTTGTCGGTTTTTGAATTCTTCTTTCGTGGTTTGTATTTTCCTTTGGCCCACTTTTTCAAAACCATGGCTAGCTCTTCAGCGGGATCATCATCATTACTTTCAACAGAATTATTTAGAGCGATCGTCTTTTTCTTTGATTCAGAATCCTTTCTTTCTTCTCTTGCTTTTAACTCCATCTCGTAAGTAATCAGATTTCCGATCAACTCTTCCATGCTTACTTTATTCAGATCTTTTGATTCTTGTATCGCCGCCACCTTAGCTTCAAAATTCATCGGTAGTACTCTCAATATTTTTCTGATTAATTCCACTTCAGTATAGATTTTGCCAAGAGATTTTACATTGTAGACTAGTGATGAGAAGCGTCCATACATCTCTTTTATATCTTCGTCTTTTTGCATAGAGAAATTTTCATATTCGTTGCTGAGAAGAGCGAGACGAGATTCCTTCACTTGAGATGTACCTTCGTGTGTAACCTCCAACGTATGCCATATTTCCTGCGCAGTCTCACAATGAGAAATTCGATTAAATTCAGTTTTATCAAGAGCACAGATTAAAGCATTCTTCGCTTTGGCATTAGTTGAAAATAATTTTTTATCATTTGCATCCCACCTGTCTTTTGATTTAGGAATTTCAACACCACTAACAATAACAGTGGGAGATTTATAACCCGTTTCAATAATATCCCACACATCATAGTCGACTGAACTCAAATAAATTTTCATCCTAGCTTTCCAATATGCATAATCAGTTCCATTAAACATTGGTGGCCTAGCTATGGACTGACCCTCAGAAAAAGCGTTATTAGACAGATTCATGACTCTAGAGTTAAAATAAAATTAAAAAATACCTTCTCTGATACCAAATGTTCTCGCTTTCTCGAGGATTTTAATGACACCCCGGTGGCAAACAAAAGTACCTTAGAGACTGATTTCACGTCCTGCCTCTCGACATGGACAACAACCCACGAACATGTAGGGATAAGAGTCACTACTTCGCCACTAGATCATAGAGCGAGAACTCCCTATCATGTTGTAACCTTATACCAGCTCTGATACCACTTGTAGGATCTAAATTAACCCTAGAGGGGGGTGAATAGGGTTTATCGCAGATTTTCACAGAATAATTAAATAATCACAGCACAGATTAAAAACAAAATAAATGCAGAAAATAAATAACACACAGATATACCCAGCTTCGGCAAAACCCTGCCTACTGCTGCATTCCCCAAGGTTTCTACTAGGAGTTAAAACAATCTGTACGCTTACAATCCCCTGTAAACTCGCGACACTCGCTCCCAACTGTTCTTAACCCTACGCTCAAAACCCTGCACTGGTTTTCATCCCCAAAACCAGATTTTCCTGAATTACAAACCCTGTAATTCGTCTCTCTAGTTTTAGCGACAAACTAGAAAACTCTAGACTGATTACAAAGTTGAAAACAATAAAAAAATTAAAATGGAGACCCTAGTTTAAAACAAAACCATAGTTTTGTTTTATAAAAATCCTTCTTAATAAAAAAACACTTAGTCTTTGATATAGACTTGGCCGACCCCTTGTATTTGCTTCACCACTTTATTTTGCTTGATCTCTTTCCTTAAAAATGGCGGCGGCTCTTGAGAAATTCCTAGGGTTTCTTCAATCTTTCCCCAAATCTCTACGCTTGAGTGATGGAGTGCGATTCTCTAATGCTCGACCTCGATGTTGCTTTCAGATTCTTCGATTTGGATCCAAATTTCTGGCTTGTCCTCTGGTATGATTTTTAAATCAAATTTTTCTTTGATTGTGCTTGAACTTGGATGATTATCTACCGATGATGATTGGTGTATTTATAGGATTAAAATCCTAAAATATCTCTGATTTCATGCTTAGACTTGTTCATGATATATACGAAATATTGGGGCTTGACAACTGCTTTGAATTGAGCTTTTCGTGATTTCTGAAATTTCGTATACACTTTCTGATTGACCATTTCTAAAATACACTTTTCAGTAAATTTTTGAGTTGGTCCTTTTGTTGCTTCCTGGATATTTCAAATTGAAGAGATACTATATTTAATTGAGAAAGATGTCCTATTCTTGTGGGTTTATACTCGTATATAAGCTAATTCTAGACTTTGAATTTAACTTTGAAATATCCTTATTTTGTGGTAATATATTTCGAATATTGTTGAAGCTTTGAAAACTATTTTTCTGGCAGTATTTTTCACTTTGACCTGAAAGTTGCATCATGACTTGTGGACTTTGAGATATTCAACCTTGCGTGAGAATTTGTTGCTTTGAATTGGTTGTGATATTGTTCCCTTTGAATAAATACTTTTTCTTAAAAACCGTCTCCATAAATAAGAACTGTTATTACACTTGTCTAGCCATTGAACATGTTGTTTTTGCCGGTTTCCTGATCCTTCTTTTTTTTTTTTTTTTTGTATTGCTTAGAACAGACTTGTTTGGCTAATGCTTGTAAATAGATTTGAACTGATAAGAGCAGATATTTCCCTTTGATTTTCCAAAACTCTTGAACTGGTGCTTTACTCTTGTGTTTTTAGTATGAATCATGAACTAAAAATAAACTGGCCTAATGAACTACTATACTATACTCATTGTACTTCTAACCATCTGTGTACTCTGTCATTGTCTTGTTTGGCCATACACACTGATCATATAAATATATGTGTGTGTACACTGTCATGTTGATACATCTGCATTATATACTTGACCCTTGAAACATCCACTTCTTGACTTAGTTGTTTGTGTGTGTATACTTTACTGTGTGATACTGCTTGATCATTTGTGTTCCTTGCCTGGTTAGTTCATGAACCTTAGCACTTTGGCATTTTGTTGACCTTGTCAAATAGTTCTGCCCTTTTTTTACTCTTTAATACTTTTCATCATGATTCCTTAGTACCAATTTCACCTTGCTTATAGTTGTGTTCATGTCACCACTTTCCTTGTCTAACCTTGATACTTGACATGAATCTGCACCATACATGACTGCATGTCCATATGTATTAGCACAATTGTACAGTCATGTTCTTGTGACTTGTATTTGAAAAACTTCCTGTCTTGAAAGAGTTGGCTTTGCAGTTATTTGTATATATGAACACCATCTTCATGCATGAATATGGCTGTACTGTTGTAGCCTTGCTTTTATCATGTTGCTCCAGTATTTGGACCATGAGCTTGAAACTTGTGTCATAATCTGGAACTTTTGTCATGACCTGTATATACACCATTTATCTAGCAGTCATGTAGATTTTCATTTGAATACTGAAATGTGTTGGCTTGAACATGATTTCTAGACCATGCTTTCTCTCCATGTATACACTTGCTTCTACCCTGATACTTTTTGTAGATACTTTGTTGTTTTCTCATTGCTTTATGCTGAACAAATAATGCACTTGGACTTTTCTTGAATTTTTTCCTGACTTTTAAAACTGTGAATTTGAAATGACTTTCCATATTATTGTTATAAGTTGTTTCCCTTTGTTGATCTTTGACCTTTTGCTCGACTATTTGCACACTGATTTGCACTGAGTTGAGACGGTCCTTGTGGCTACTCCTCAGTTGCTCACCGTATTGGCGAGGCAGTGCACACGTGTATATACACGTGTGTACATGCAGCCATGTTTTTCCTGTCCCTGCATAACAGACCAAGTCTAGAAAAAATGATGAGAAACACACCGTAATTCTGAGGCAAATAAAATTTTAAAAATAAAATTTTATTTGTTTGTATTTAATTTTATTTTTGTTGCAGTCTACTGTGTGTGTTTTTCTATTTGTGACAGGTATGAAGACAGGACTAACTGAACGCTGTAAAAACAGAAGAATGAAGATGAAGACAAGAACAACATTAGTGTGTGTGTATATGTAAGAAACAGTGTTTGTACAACTGAAAGAATATGTAATGAGGAATCTCTGTATTGATTGTGGACGTGAATAAAAAATTGTACTACTATTTGTAATAAACAGATCTGATTGAAATAAAATATTATTTTTGTTGTTCAATTCAATCTGTCTATTTTTATTTTGTTTGAATCTTTTAATAGTACAACGTCTGTGATGTGTTAAATGTGCCATGACAAAAATATTCAAAAATATTTGAATGTGTAAATAGTGGAGTGTTGTATACGTACTATTTCAAATGCTGAAAATAAAATATTTATTCGAATAAAAAACACTGTTTGGATATTCAATTTTGTATAGTAGTGTTCTATTCAATAAATATTTTTTTTTGTGTGTAAAATATAGAATATTACTATTTACAAACACATTTATAAAAACAAATATATATATATATATATGTTTGTTATCATCAAACAAAAAATCAAACTGTTATACTCAACATACTACACATTGGCTATATATAATTCGGAAAGCAATATAAAATACATAACAATAAAATCAGAGTCAGACACAGATATTCACATCACTAAGATGAAAATAGATATGAATATAACACACAAGTAAAATACCCGTTAGTGGTCATAGTCGATCCACTAAACAACAAAAGAATATGTACAAGCTCTAACCAAAAGAATAGGTATTCAAAGATGTCACTATTTCATGTACATAAAAAAATCCATAACCACAACACGAATGTAGATATCAAAATCCAAGAATGTCCCCGCTAGAAGTCATGAGATGCACCTGCAATACTCGGTCTTACTCGAGTATTGTTTATAAGAATAAACAATAAACGGATCAGTCTAGTTGTACTCATCATAATAAACCGAGATAGAAATAGAGATATAAAAAGATAATGACACATATGGAATACACAATAATAGTCACGGAAAATGTGTAGGCTTGAAAAATGTCTACAATATATCTCATAGAAATCTCGATGCTATAAAAAAATCATTATACAGATATAGCTACTCACGAGGAATATTAGCGCATATCCAAAACAACACAAGATTGGATAGCATAAGATATCTCTTATCAAGTCAACACAAGATCGATAACACGATATCAAGACGACAACGACTGATGACTCATATCAAATAAACCCGAATTGATAACATCTATCAAAGTAACACAAGATTTGATAACACAATTCGAGATGATCTAAAGATCGGGGAATACAGATCCTACTTGGAACACACAATTCCAATAAATGAACCGAAGTTCAGCAAATAGTCCGAAGACTCTCAATGATGAACCTAAGTCCCATAAAGATAACATAACTCGATATGATCCGAAGATCGAGTATAGTGTAAACTATGCCAAGCTAATATATATAAGAGTCGAGCTACATGTCCCATAACCACTTGCTCTACTCGGATATTTACGAGCAAGTTGTATATTCCACTAGAAATACGAAACGATCATTTCCACGGTGCTCAATCGAACGAGTCCAAGAATTAACCGTCAAAGCAAACACAAGGGGTCATAGTCCTTGTTTTTACTAAGGCGTTTAATTAGATTCCTCATACGAACGAGAAAATGGTTTATGAAATCATAAAAACGCCACAATTGATCCCAAATAGTGTAAATTACTCCAAAATTAGTTTCATTACGAAGCTCTCGTCGATACGGTTCCAACGCATCTTGTTTCGCTGAATTCTGAGTTCGTATGTATGATCGTTTTAAAGTAAATTAATTATTTCACCCTTTGTTTTTCACTGTTCGGTTATTTTCATTGGATGTTTTTCTCCACCAAAAATTCCCATAAGGTCCAAATCACTCCAAATTAGTTTCATTGGAAATCTCTCGTCGAGACGGTTCTGACGCACCTGATTTCGCTCAATTCCGAGTTCGTATGAAAAAGTTATGACCGTTTAAAGATTTTTTTTTTTTTTTTACTCTTCGGCCATTAATGGTCGAACGGACTGTTAAACCCCAATTTTTTTTTATACTTTTGCCTAGAAACATGTCCAAAAGGCCTATGATGTTATATATATATATGAGGCTTCTAAGGCTTGCCGAAACAACATATAACACCCAAATTTACATGGACACAAGGATTTACATGATAAATCATTGAAATGAAATCGAAACTCATAAATTGGAGAATGTTAAAACAAAACCCTATCAACACAACAAAACGCACACAACACATAAGTGCCAATGACACACTTTACAAGCATAATGCTTGAGGCATAGATGTGAGTTCATAGGAACTCACCTTTGGCTCATGAATGGCAAGAACAAGCTCCAACAAGGAAGAACAAGCCTCTTCACATGCAAGGAATCTAATATCCCATAAATTCTTCTCTCTAAAAAACAAATATACACACAAGAAAACTTATATGTGTTAGAGTTGCACAAAATCCAAAAATTGAGAAGGTAGAGAGGTAGAGGAGAAGTAGAGAAAGCTTACACAAGTGTCTCTTTGATTTTCCCCTTGATTTGGATATCTAGAAGCCAACCCTAGCCTTGGAATTTTAATTTCCAATTCCCTCTTCCATTTTCTAATTTGTGGAGCAAGCGGAAAGTGAATGAGGAAGAGGGTGGGCTAAGAGAGGTTATAGGGAAGTGGGTTAATGGGCTAGGTTTATAAACCCAAGCCCCTTCCCAAAGACCCAATTTTTACGGACTCGATATATCGAAATTTATAGCCAAAAAGGTTGTAAACGATGATCCGGACTCAATGGAAGTGGTCTCGAGTCCTAATTCATCCATATGCAAAATGTGACTTTTTGGACACATACACGATTAACGATGTTATATTTAAATAAAATATTTAAATATATTATCGTTAAATATGCGGGTTGTTACAGTTTATTTCATACAACTAAAAATAATAAAACTACTCTTTTCTTTCTTACAAATGAAGAGCTTCGGCTCTCCCTTTTTTTCTCTTATACTTTTGTTTCTTCATTTGGTGTGTTATGTGAATACATATGTGCTGCCTTTTTATAGGCTAAAAAAACTTATGTACCTATCATTGCTTACGTCATTACAAACCTACCTTCCTTGACCATGCACGCTTTTCACCCTTTCACACTAAATAGCTGTTGCACATTAAACTTATGCATGGAAGGTTTTGAATTCTAACACTTCCACAAATCAAAAAGAAATTATGTACCTGGTCAGCAATAATGGGAGTAAGTCTCTCTGATCGCCAGCCATTGTCACGTTTCTTCAGAGATGGGGATTATAACTTGCTGACAGTGGTCGAAGGAAGATGATGATACAATAGTAGAAGAGAATGTGGAGGCAGCGGGTCTATTAATTTATGTATATCTATTTGTATACTTTTGCTTTTGTTTATACTGTATTCGTAAATGGTTAATATATGGAGTCTATATGTGCCCTTTTTCACTTGTAAAGTACCCAATAGGGGATTGCAGGGTTTTACTGAGACATATAAATGAATTATATGACTGGTATTTGCAATAAAGTGTACTAATTTTCAATATGTGCGTGTATGTGTGTGTGTGTATGTGAGTGTGTGTGTAATGATTTTTTGTGTAAAGTTTTGTTTTAAATATTTCATGGTGAAAATAAAACTGGAAATCAATATTTATATGTCAAAATAATTTTTAATATGATTGTACAAATCATCTATGTTAAAATAATGAGATTTGTACAATTTCTAGAATGAAAATGTGTATTTTATTCATAAAATAACAAAATGTACAATTTGATCTGAAATTGTGAGTTTTCGGTGTTAATATGATAAAACATATATTAAGTCTTGTTAAAAGTATTTTAACAAGTTGTGAAATCTTTTAATAATCTTAAACATTGTTAGAACATAACACGCGTTTGTAAAATTGTGATAAGGGATGTTAAAGTTGTCTAAATTTATTGCATAAACTTATTATGAGAATTTTGTAACACTTAGTTGAAATGGGTTAGCGGATTTTAAATCCAAAGCCCATAGAAATTTCTGAAAATAGGAAAATGAAATATATGTATAATTTTTTTTCCTGTTAGTTCTTCTTCCTGAAGTCTTATCTGAGAAAAAAAAAGTAATGGCCTACTCCAGTCCTAAAACTTAAATCATTTTACAAATAAAAATATAAAAGAGAGTTGCTAATCCTCCTCTATATCAATTAGGAATCAAAAGAGGAATCAATTTTAGGATTGTAGAAGAGGGGATATTACTGTAAGTTTCTACAAGCCTTGCATGTCAACTCTCAGCCATTAGCAGATATTAGGAAGGCTGAAGCTCCTTCTTTGATGTTAAATCGAGCTAAAATCCTTACCAATCAAGGTAATTTGTAAAATGCACACTTTCTAGCTCAATTCTATATACATGTTGATAAATTATGGTCTGATGTAGGCCATTAAGAATTCCATTTACTATAAAATTTTCTTACAAATTTTTGAGTTACAATAGTAATATTGTTTGAGTCCATCTTTGAAAGTGAATTGCTCTCTATTCGTGCAATCTTCGCTGTAATTCTTTTTGCTATTTGTCGTCTGAGTTTTACACTCTACATCTATGCAATTCCGTATTCTAAAACCGCTAGAATTTGATTAGTATAAGCATTTGAAGTTGGAAGCAAAATAGGAAAAAAAAATTGGACACTTCCCGCGTCCTATGTCAGTACATGAAAGACCTCTATCGACATATGTGTCGACAAAGGGACTTGCCTGTGTCGACACATGCAGTGTAAGTTGCGCAGGCAACTTCCTGCTGTTGTGTGCCTTCTTTTGTTCTTGCCTAGGTGATTTTTTGGTTAATATGTTGATTTCAAAGTGGATTTGGTGATGTTTTCTCAAGGCTTTGATCCTTTTTGGGACAATCCAAAATTTCATATAATCCGTATTTGGATTTATAGTTTTCTTGTTGATTTCGAGTGTTGTTCTATATTGAAAATTTTGTGTTTCCTTGTGACACCGTACACGTTTTGCAAAACGTTTCGGAAAATATTTTTCTTTATAAATATATAATTAGCTTTGGGACAAATATTTTTCTATGTTTTGGTTTTTAAACAAACATGTCTCTTGGCGATAGTAAAAATAATATTTTCTAAATATAACGACTTTTTTATAAATAGCCCAAACATTTTCTAAACCCGTTTTCTCCTTGTATATAAAAGCATGTTTTTGCATCCTTTGAGAAAGCGAGTTTGTGATTTAAATGGTTTAATTAATCATGTGGCATGAAATACATACATAGATTATATCGATTAATTCCTAACTTGACGATCGAACATATTTGGCATTTTTCTAGTGTGAAGTGCACTAGCTTATAATAAATCGAGTAGTGAAAATGTACAGTATGGGATGTATTGTTTTCATTATTTGAATTACTATTTGGGAGTCTATAACACATTCTTTGTTGTTTGTGCGTGCCAGTACTCGCTTCAAAGGAATCTAGACTCAGGGGAGTCTTATATACGTATTTACTTGACCGGGGAGGAGGGATCAAGATACACTTGGCCGGGGGTGGGGGGTGCAATGATCGATGCCTAAATTAGTAAAAAAAATCATAGGAAGGTAACAAACAAGGGTAATTAGTGCACCATGAATCACGGTAGCAATGCAAGTGAAGGTTTAAGTACCTTCAGAGAAGCAATCACTATAATATCGACGAATCGCCATGATGATTATAAGTGATGGAGACTCTTCTGTTTTCTTAAACACTAACCAAGTGAGTTTTGGTAAAATAAATCAGGTTATCAAAACACAAATTTACCCTAGATAAGATGCGACTCTTGTAAGTTCAACGTCCAATCTTTATTAACTAGTCAATTTCTCTATAATGAAATGAATTTTTTTAGGCTAAGGAAGAGATGTGAACTCCCCATCTTTTTCTGAATTTGGATGTTGTCCATAAGAAAATAAAAACAAGATGATGCAAAACAAAAATTATACACGATAATGCAACTTTGATTGATTTTGATTGAATTTTTTAGTGCAAATACAAACACCTAGCAATGCAAGAGAAATAAAAACAAAGCTAAGAACAATAGTAGAGCTTGATAAATTTATTTACAAACGATGCTTTTTATTCTTATTTTTAGTGTAAGCACAACAAAGCAGGGTCTTCTCCTCTTAACTTTCTACAACCTGAAAAAGAGTTGACTTTTTAAACGAAACTTTCTCAATCAAGTTTTAAGTGCAAAACAAATTATTTAACATAAAATAAAAGAAAGATTTAAAAGGTAAAAAAATGGAAGTTTAACGAAAGAGGACAAAAAACATGAAAAGTAGACCAAACTAAACCGAGTCACCCTTAGCTAATGAGTTATACTTTTTTTAAGGTGTATTACGCAGATAACATGATTTTCAAATTTATTACGCTTATAGCCTAGTTTTGGTCAACTCAGCGCTGAGTTGGCCAAAATACACTAGCGCCATTTGGAATGGCGCTACTGTATTTTTTTTGAAATTTACATAGGCACAATCCAAAATTGTGCCAATGCAAATATTAAAAAAATCCTGGTGCCTTTTCAGATGGCGGGAGTAAAAAAAATATTACACTGGTGCGATCAAAGATTGCGCTAGCGTGTTTTGGTCAAATCAACGCTGAGTTAGACAAAATCAGACTATTTATGTAATATTTTTGGAAACAGGGCGAAATTTATAATAAAAGTATGAAAACCTGGCTAAAAACCCTTTTTTCTCAATGCAAATTTGACATATAACTGACAAGGATTAAACCTATACCCCACTACACAAAAAATGAAAATTTCTTTTTAAGTAGCTTGGCACCTAGGTCAAGCATAACAGGAAAAAACATGCAACACAAGCCAATAAAAAAAATCAACCACAAACTTTCAGGTTCGTCGGTAGGAAGGCTGTGATAAAGAGTTCGGATCCGCGAGTTAGTGGAAAGGCTGAAGGTCGAAATCTATTTGGTGGATTGAATTGTTCAAAGTAGGGTGTTAGTCGCGCTGATTTAGTTGCGGTTCAAGGTGAGTTTGATGGCTAATGAGGTAAGGTGGACTTGCGTGTTTTGGTTCGTGATTATTCCTGTGATATCTGGTGATTGTTGGCGATTTAAGGCTTTGCTGGTGGTTGAAATCAATGGTTCGATTTTGGTGATTTGTTGTGGAAGTGGTTTTTGTTAGGAAGTCGTGATGAATAACCGATGTTTTGGTTTGGTAGGATGGTGATGATTTTCTTTGATGATTGAGGGCTATCGCTTGTTGTAGCAAGATGATCACAGGCTTTATGGTCGGTTCGCGATCACTGGTTTGCGTTGTGAATTCAGGGTTAAGGTTGTAGAAGTGTGTAGATTGCTAAGGATGGACAGGAAGGTGATGAAGTAGGAATGGCCAGTGGTGAAAGTCGTTGTGGTTTGTATTTGATGATGTTCATATGCAGGTTGAATTGTATGATTATGGCCAATTATGTGAAGAAGCAGTTTAAGCGGGTCAGTGCTTGGTTGATAAGGTGATGTGAGGTTGTTTGTTTGCAGTAGAAGTTGTATGGCGGAAGTTTGATGGTGATTTTACCAAAGGAGGTTAATTTTTATTTGGGTCATGGTTAGCCTTTGAATGGCCGAGAGGATGTTAGAGTGGATTAGTTGTTAGTATTGAAGGTGGTAGGTGATGGAGATAGATCTGACTATGTAGTTACAGGTGGTGATGGTTAGTGAAATAGTTGTTAAGTTGTTTACTTGAGATGAGGAAGATGTTTCGCTGTGGAGGCTGTGTACGAGCATTGAAGATGGTTGAGGTTGTTATGGTGACAGTTTGGATGGTGTGATAGTAGTGCAGTTTGGAAGAAGGGAAGTTTAATACTGGGGTGGGAGGAGGAGTGAGGTTCTTGCATCGGTGTTGATTCCTGATATAGCTGGAGTGGCACAGGAAACTTAGGGGTGTGCAGCGAGCGATCATTGTAGATGGGTGTAGATGACTGTAATTCAGTTGTTGGGTTGGAGATGAAGGAGTTGTAGTGGATGTTGACGTCCAAAGTTGGCGCTAACACTCGAGCTTTCCACGATAGTGAAAATAAATGTCTGAAATGGAAAATGAGCGAGTTGCGGTGTAAGTATGCAGAGGAATACGCTAGAAAACAGTCATGCAGTATTTATAATGATTCTGCTTGCCCGAGCCTACATTCACCCTGGAAGTTTAGTACTTATATTACTTCACTTTTACAAGTTACAATATGGAATCAGTATATCTTCATGTGTACAAAAGCTGTGGCAATCCCAATTGTTATAGTCAGCGGTCCTAGGTGCTATGCTTGGTGAGGGAGGTAGTAGGCTATGGTTCATGATCCAAATGCTCGGAAGTGGAAGGAGGAGCCTTCACGAGTCATGAAACAAAGTCAAGTGGAAATCGAGAGGCTGAAATGTTCTCATGAATCTACCATGGCCATGGTGGCAAGGAGGTCTAATAATGGGTTTTATCCCTTCTTCCTAAAATGCCAAGGCAATCCAAAATAGTCCAAGTGTCCGGGAAGAAGGTTCTTCTTCTTCCTAGAGTGACAAAAGGTACTTGGGAGGTTGTTGGAAGGCTATCTTCTTACTAGGAAGCAACGAGAGCAAAGAGCCGACCCCCTTCACGTTGTAAAACCAGGGGTATTTATAGGAGGAGGTATGCAGGTGAAGCATGTGGAGTGAGGAAGAGCGGCCCACCCTTATATTTCATATCCCCGAGATCGGTACCGATCCTGGGATCGGTATGACTCCCGAGGAGTTGATTTACTTAGCACCATTGCAAAGTCTTTCGTATCCGTTGTCTTGACAACTTTCGTACCCATGTTGTAACACCCCGTATTTTAACAACACTAAAAGAGGATAAATTAAATAATAATTAATTTAATATTTAGAATTAAGGGAAATGGACCGCGCCATTGCGTCCGTCTCGAAATTCTGGTCAAGATAGACATTTGGTTTGCGTAAAACTGACACCGTATGAAGAAGTTATAAGGGTTTGAAGTTTGTATACGCGTAGATGGATTATATATATATAATATCCAGAAAATCAAAAACAGTTCAAAAATCAAATTTTCAGAAGGCGGCGAATTTTCCTCCTAGGGGAGTCGACCTCTTAAGGGGGGTGTCATCACCAGGGTCGACCCCCCTAGGGCTGAGGTGACAGTCGATTTTTGGGGGCTAGCAGCTATAAATAAAGGTCCATTTCTCCAGTTTTCTTACACTGAAATCGATGGAGGCCAAATGTTGTCGGTGCCTGGACTAAATCGAATCCTTTTCTTCTTCTACAATCAAAGATTAGAGATTCAAGTGTAGATCTGTGACTCAACAATCTTCTCTTCTAGTTCTATTTTCTAAATCCAAACATTGTGAGTTCTAAGTTACTTTTAGATTTAAATAATTAAAAGTAAACATGATACGATACGACTATAGTTTGGATCCATTCTTGCTACTGAATTATACCAGATCTATTGTAAATTGTGAATCTATGACATTCTGAATTAGTTATGACTTGGATCTCAATCTTTATCATATCGGATCTATTGCAACTTGTGAATTTATGATGTTATGACATAATATGACTTGAATCTAAATCTTTATCAAGACAGATCTACTTTTGATTTTTGATCTAGCTTATTATTTAGATCACCTTGTGCCTATCATATTGGATCTGAACTAGTTGGACATCTAAATTATTTTTTAGATCTTGTTATGCTTATTATGAGATTCCTACTATGTTAGAACTAGTTTAATTACCACAAGTTCACAAATCTATTCTTATATGTCCACCTTATCACTATGCCAATATATTTATGCCAGTTATGTTAGAATAATCACTATTGTCATCTTCCCATCACCTTTCCCTTTTGTTGTTCATGACCAGGCTAATTTCTAGCCTAGGCATGCCGCTAAATATATGTGAATGCGTTAGTTAGGGAATGGGGGAAAACATTAAAATTGGTATAACTTGAATAATGATTATGAACATGAATTTGGACATATAATTCACTATGAACATAATTGTGGAAAAAGGGGCATGAAACCTATAACCTATATCGACATACGTAAAATTGGCTAATAATGAAATGCCTAGGATTACAGTAATTAGAAATTGTAACTGCGCCTAGACACGAGGTTAGATTACACTAGTGGTGGAAGTCTGCCCGGAACCGCCTGGCATATCCAGTGACCACAACTGGTGAATCTAATGTGGGAGGTCTAGGTGCACAAATACGAGACGCGCTAAGATACGAGGTTAAGCCCAATTTGTGGAATAAGTCCGCCCGGACCCGCCTGGCATGTCCAACATCCACAGATGGCAGGCTTAATGTGGGAGGTCTAGCATACTGTAACCATAAATGAAAATATGGTAATAAACCATAAATACTTAACCTAGTTGAATCCATAGGGACTATATGAACTTGAACTTAATATATGGTTAAGTTAATTTGGTTGAACAAAGGGTGGATTAAGTAAATCTGAGGGGGTAGGTAATATTTACATATAGGCCCACGAAATTAACCTGATAGGGTTATGTAATTAAAGAAACCTAGTGGTATACATAACCGATGGAAATATTAGAGTTATGTAATTAAAGACACCTTTTTAGGGTAAGCATAACTTGTAGAAATGGTAGGGTTGTGTAATTAAATACACATAGTGGTATACATAATCAATGGAAATCCTAGTGGGGATACAAGACAGGGGAGAGAGCTTGTATCATATTGTATGGGACCCATTTCAGTCAGTAACCCATATAACAGTGTCAAAACGAGTACTCCGTCCTAGGTCGGAATTGGGGCACACTTACTGGGTTGATTGTAAGAGATCCAAACGTGGAGGACGGTGTGGGCGGCGCAAACTGACCGGGTCATGTGCGTGCATGGGCCGGGCAGAGAGGGATAAGACGACCGTGACACCTGTAGATATGGTTGTGCACATTATAAAGACGAGGGGTTTCCACTTTAGGAAGTGATACCTTCTACTGTGGGGCCGACACAAGGTATCTAAGCGGATTAGGGAGCCGATCGATTAGGGAGTAGTTAGGGTACATTTGGACGTTTGCCTAAGTCTACCATTTGATATTTGTTGGGATCATATCGTTTCTGGTTATACTAGTATCGGTGCAGAGAATCGGAGTAATCATTAGGGAAGCGTATACACTCTATCATGTTTACCTGGTCATACCTGCCTTATATGGTGTTATCTTTCTTACCCACTTTATATGTTGTCATGCTACTTTTACTTATTTACTTGCTAAAAGTAACTAGACTCACCAGACTTTATGTCTGACCCTTTTTGTTTCCTCTTCTTTCTTCCGTTTCCCCCTAGGTTCTCAGGGTGGGAATACTCAGGCTTGACAGTGATTCTGCTTACATTTTTCTGGAGTTGCTTAGATGTATGGCTCAAGCTCTTATCCTTGTTGCTATGGCTATATTTTGTTTGGGGAATTTTGCTTCTTTTATGCACTCTGATGTTTTAAAGTACAAGACAATAGTTTTTATGATGTAATGATTTTTGTGTATTTCAGACATGTGATGTTTTTGAACCACGATGCTTTATGATTAATAAAGTTTTTAATTCCGCTGTCATTTTACATCTATCTTGTAATATTTCTGTTTCTGTTTACCTATAACGCTTCAGAAAACTTAATGCATTCCCTTTGTGAGCGACATTAATGGACATGGGGTGTCACACATGTGTATCTCGTATAGGTGCACTTCATATTGCATATTTTGTATCCTTGCTTCTGAAGCAAGGGGATACAGAATAGGGGTTACGGAGCATCGAGGGATGAATATCGATCCCGCTGCTTTGGGTTTTTGAAGAGTATGCATGATTCGAATTACGGGGATAGGAAATCCACATCGGAACAGGGATACATAATTGGGAGATGGATGCTAGGGGATATGAAATTTGGGGAGTAGTGCCAACCCAGGGAAATAAGCTATTGGGGATACGAAAAAGGTGTTAATGGAGTTCTGAGGAGTTGTGAGGTCATGATGCGAGTTGATGGTGAGGCTCAAAGATGATCTTGAAGTGGTGGTTGATTGTTGAGAAGTTTGGTCGAGCTGGAAAGACTATTCTTGCATGACTCTTTCTGGGCTTGAGCTCTAAACGTTTCAGCAACGCTTCTGGGCTGTTGATCCACATGATAGGCTGAGCCGTATGGGATTGAACTATTTTTGGGAACCGGGCCAAAAGGCTAGTTAACACTTGTCCCTCAATGAATGCCTTATGATAAAATGACGTGCTTTGAGTTGAGCCAAGTATTCCTGAAAGCCAGAAAAGTCTTTAAGTCATGTGAAGTGACTGGTCGTGATCTTTTCGTTAAAGCTTGTTGATGGCGGCAAGGAATTCCTGCATCGTTGAGATTTCTGATTAATTGCACTAGAAGCATGTCTGATCGATTAAATGAACATCTGTTTCCTATAAACTCAAGAAACTAAATGTTAGTTGCCAACCCCCGCTTACGCCAGAACGTAAACGAGTTTTTGTCGACATAGCATCGCATATGCGCTTAGAGGTGTCAAATTAGTCATTTAGGGTCGTATGAGGGTCAACCAAAATTTGACCATACCCATTTACGACCCATTTATTTTGACCCATTCAACACAAAGTTTTATCTAACCCAACCCACCTACTAAGTGGGTTACCCATTTGACTTATCTAAATGTAGTATGCTATTTTTACATACAATTATGAGAATTAGTCTGTTATTTTCTAAGTATAAACGTTAATCACCTTGGAGAGCTATATTGTTCGTTCATAGGACGAAATATCTGAGTGTTCCATGTTGTCCGTAATTTAGGTGGGAATCTATTGGTTGAAGTCTTGTCTGGTTCCAAGACAATATGAAGAAACTATTGCAGTTTTTACAAAAAAAAAATAGTGACTCTGTATGGAGGTAGAGTTCAAATATTGGAATATAGCTTGTTATTTTCTAAGTACAACTAGCAGTCCCCTTGGAGAACTACAATATTCGGTCACAAGGCAAAATGTCCGAGTGTTTCACACTATCCTTAATTTAGGAGGGAATCTATCGGTTGAAGTCTCATCCAATTCGAGGGCAGTATGAAGAAATTACTATAGATTTTACAAAACAATAACGACTCTGTATGTAGGCAAAGTTCAAATATGGGAATATAGCCTATTAGTTTCTATGTAAAACTGGCAGACCCCTTAGAGAACTACACTGTTCGGCCATAGAGGAAAACGTCTAAGTGTTTCACACTGTCCGTAATTTAGGTAGGAATCTATCGGTTGAAGTCTCATCCAGTTCCAGGACAGTATGTAGAATTACTGCAGTTTTTACAAAAAAATGGCGAGTCTGTATGTAGGCAGAGTTCAAATATGGGAATTTAGCCTATTATTTTCAAAGTACAACTGGCAGTCCCCTTGGAGAACTAAAGTGTACGGTCATCGAGAAATACGTCCGAGTGTTTCACACTGTCCGTAACTTAGGTGGGAATCTAACGGTCGAAGTCTCATCCGGTTTCGGGGCAGTATGAAGAAATTACTGCAATTTTTACAAGAAAAAATAGCGACTTCGTATGTAGGCAGAGTTAAATGGGTAAGTGGGTTACCCATTTGTAACCCTTTTAAAAATGGGTCAATCTTTTTATGACCCATTTAATAAAAAATTATAAATGGGTTGACCCAACAGGGTTATAATTAGGGTAAAATGGGTTGGGTAAATGGGTAGGGTCGTATTTTGATAGGTCTTTATGCGCCCGCGTTTGCACTTAGTTTCGCACGATGCGATCAAAGTGTGCAATGAGTTATATGGTCTTTGAATGGTGTGCCACAGGCGTACTATCATGTAAGTTAGCTTTCAGAAAGTTGTCGAGTTAGGACCTGATCGTTTGGCACGTACTTTTCAATGGTTTAAATTAGTGAGTACACGATCGGTTAACTACTTAGATTGGTTTGGGTGATATAGATTCCGAAAGAGTGTGCATGATTTTTGCCGTGGCTCGGGTGCATGATTGCGTAAGTTGTTTAACGAAACGTCGTCGAAGCAGGACTTAATAGTTTGGTGTGGTTCCGTGGAATAGTTTAGATTCGTAAGTCCACGATCGTTCAATGATTCGAGTCGGCTTCGAAGGTCGAAGTTTCGATAACACGTATGTGTGATCGTTGTTGTTGCTTAAGTTCGGAAGTGGTTGTTTGCAAACAAATTAAACAGTTGTAAACAATTGTAAAATCCGTTCGGCTTTCCTAAACAACAAGGATTGTTGTAGAGGGTGTCGAACTCTAGGACCAAAAATATTTTAATTAATAAATCCAATCAAGTTATTCCAGGATTTTGATTGATTAAAAACACAAAAAGTAACAGCAAATAAAAAGAGAGATTTATATAATAAGAGAAAGCAATTAGGGGATAATGACATAGATTGAATTCAAACTCATCAATAGCCAACAAATAAATATAGATCTAATTCATATTTATGTCACACACATGAATCAATGATAATTAGGTTCTTAGAAACAAATAAGTAAATAACGACAAGCATAACCTATGCAGGAGCTGAGCTCTTAAACAACCATAGACTATCAAGATAGATTCACTAATTAATTTCTAAAACCCTAAAATTAGATCTAAATCTGATAATTGTTAGATCGAACACGAATATACCCTATGAAGGAGCATAGCTCTTAAACGACGCGGAATATGAAGGTTCATATCTAACCCTTGATTCAGATGCAGATCTACATGTATAAAGTCCTCATCTATTGGCTATGTGATTCATGTTGAATCAAATCTATTAGCGTCATCACCCCCCAATCAAAGGGGATTAGCTAGACATAGCTAAAGAAGAAGAGAAAAATAAAATAAACAACATAAATAAAGTGCGATAAAAAGTAAAGAGAAAGGAAGAAGAATGATTTTATTCCAAGAAGAGAATTACAGAATAAAATCCAATGTGTTTTTACATGAATAAGATACAAGGTATTTATAGTTGTATTGGCCAAGGCTAAGAGGCTCATTACACAATGTGGGACAAAATCCCTTTTTCAAAATAACACATAAACCAAGTAGCTAAGTGTGAACGCATGTGAATGGAAGGCCTTTCAAATGAGCCAATGTGAACGCAACATGAGTGAGATGCCTTGCAAATGAGCTAATGTGAACGCGTATGAATATATTTAAAATTGTAATAGCTTGCGGGCATCAAATTGCATCAATTCCAACTGTTTTGAGCACGAAATAGGAACTCCATAACATCTGCAACAAGCTATCTTTATGAAAAGGCATTGGATTATTAAAATATGTGGCAGAAGGCGGTTGAACAACAACATTTCTTCAAGCTTTAATCCAGCTCTAAAATTCAACACTCTTCTTGCACAAATTCTTCAAGCTTTTCAACAATTAAGTGTGTTAATCCATTCATCAAAAATAATCTGTAAAACACAACTATAAATGCACAGTATCAATTATTTAAAAGATAAAATAAGATAAATATGCGGATAAAAATATACACATTTACATGTATATCAAATACCCCCACACTTATCTTTTTATTCGTCCTCGAATAAACTAAACTAAAATATGTCACACTTTCGTAGGAAACACGATTGAATTTAGCGTATGCAACAAGACGTTAAACCTCTGGGTGTCCCCAGTGGGACGAGTGTTGTCTCGTGAGGGTTTTCAGCGGATACTACCCACAAAATCCAAATCGTCTTATGTACGCGGATTAATCAAATAATATATTTAAGGTCTTTCACATTCCAAGGACTTTACCTAACTCCAATAATAACGGTTCAATCCCAAATTGTCCATCCCATTGTTGGTGCAAAAATGAATAAAAAATTTCAAGCTGAATCGTAATTCCTTGATAACACTGTAATTGTCTTGAAGGTTAAGAGCGTGGTGTCAACCAAAGTTCTACACATCGACAATGTGCACCCAATCATTTATTCATTCTTTTTTTTTTTTGAATAATTTTGCACCAGTGTAACTGTAATATATTGGATGTGAGTTATGCATATATGAAGGAGAATTTTGTAAGTTCTAAAAAATATTCTAGATAAGAGGGCAAGTGTATTAGTTGAACTTCAAATTACAAAAGATAAAGTAATACTAAGGCACATATGAACATTTTTATTTCCTTTCATCTCCTCTACTACAATCCTCGCTTCTAAGTACGTTATGATGGATGTGGATGGAATGGAAATGAATGCTTTATAGTCAAGAATGATGGATGACTATTTTATTCTGAGAGACTGTCTTTATTTCAAATTTTTTTTTTTACTTTTTTTTTTTTTTTTTTTTGCATGATGAATGATGAATGGAGATGGAATGGAATGATACCGTACATTGTTTCATTTGATTCCTCCTCTACTAAGCAAATCATAACCAACACTTCATGAAAGAAAAGTTTTGTGCCTTAGTTACTCTACTTCTATAACCTTAATTCAACACACAAGTCTGGAATGATGTTATACAAAAAGCTAAAAGGAATGATAAGCAAAGTTTCGTAAGATAGATAACCCATATAAAATAAGATGTGGTATATGGTTATCCTACCTTAAAACAAGTACAGAGTGGGTAGTGTAATATTGGTATAAAAAGTGACGTTTCTGAACCTTTGAAAATAAATCAGTACAAGGTTCTTAAGTATACCAATATAAGAAAAACTTGTCGAAACATGGATGTTATTCGACTAAAACTTGGGTTTGAATAATGTGGGGTATCGAAGAAGAACGCTATAATGAGTCATTTCTCCTTAATTGGGCCAAGTGGATTTTAGAACTTACGATTTGAAAATTTGAGTGGAAAAGAAAATATAATGCATGAAAACGAACTCAGAAAATCCAACAAATGTAAGTGCAAAATCATTATTATTTGATTATTTTTACTTGCACATTCTAACATGTATAACAAGGGCTGACATGCTTACTCCAGAACACGACTAACGTCTGCACAGTCTCAAGCTAGCAACTTAAAAAGACACATTACAATTCAATGAATAAATAATGTTCATTTCCTTCACCCAAAAATTCAACTTATCAAACAAGAACCAAGGTGTTATTTATGAGTTTAAGTTAATCCTTGTTCAATGAATGACCTAGTTCATAAAATTTGATTGCTGATGTAATGTAAATTCCTCCCTCCCCCCCCCCCCCCCACTTGAGTGTGACTGTGTCCTCACAGTCTTAATCATACATATCTTAGTGAAAGGGAAAAACAAATAAGAGAATATTTACATACGTACAAAAGAGGGTTAGTGCGTCTTACCGAATGTAATGTGGCTCATGGAGGACCATGAGCTCTTCCTCTTGGTTGGGTATTGGTTCCAAGTAAGGTTTAAGGCGTTGAACATTGACCTTATAGGATGATCCATCGGTTGGATTCTCAATTTCTACCGCACTATACGGAAAAATGGTCCGTACAGTGTAAGGTCCTGTCCATCTAGATTTTAACTTACCCGGAAATAGATGCAATCTTGAGTCATACAAGAGAACTTTTTGTCCTGGCGTGAAAGTTTTACGTAAATTTGATTTATCATGAAAAACTTTCGTTTTGTCCTTGTAAATTCGTTCATTTTCATATGCATCATTTCGAATTTCATCAAGTTCATTAAGTTGAAGCTTCCTATGCTCACCTGCTTGCTCTAAATCAAGATTTAAAGTTTTTATTGCCCATAATGCCCTATGTTCTAGTTCAACTAGCAAGTGACATGGCTTACCAAAAATCAACCGATAAGGGGACATACCTATGTTTGTTTTAAAAGCAGTGCGGTAAGCCCAAAGAGCATCGGTTAACTTTTGGGACCAATCTTTGCGATTTCGATTCAAAGTTTTCTCAAGGATTTGTTTAATCTGCCTATTCGATACTATAACCTGCCCACAAGTTTGAGGATGGTAAGGAGTGGATAACTTGTGGGTTATCGAATACTTTCTCATGAGAGCTTCAAAAGAACGATTACAGAAGTGTGTTCCATTATCACAGATTATTGTGCGAGGTGTGCCAAACCTAGAGAAGATATTTTCTTTCAAGAAGCGCACAACAACCATGTTATCGTTTGTTTTGCATGGAACAACTTCGACCCATTTAGAAACATAATCGATAGCTAAGAGAATGTAAAGGTTCCCAAAAGAATTAGGGAAAGGCCCCATGAAGTATATACCCCAAACATCAAAAATTTCGACCTCTAGAATGGGGTTTAAGGGCATCATATTCCGTTTAGAAAATTTTCCTAAGAATTGACATCGATCACAAGTTTTGCAAAATTCGTACGCGTCTTTGAAAAGGTTGGGCCAGTAGAAACCAGATTGGAGAACCTTTTCGGCTGTCTTTTTGGGACCGAAGTGACCACCACAGGCTTGGTCATGACAGAAAGGGAGGACACTGTGAGTTTCAGTGTTGGGAATACACCTTCGAATAATTTGATCGGGACAATACTTGAAAAGATAGGGGTCGTCCCAGAAAAAATGTTTCACTTGGGAAAAGAATTTGTGTTTATCCCGCTTGGACCAAAAAGAAGGGGTCTGCTTGGTGACCAAGTAGTTGACAATGTCAGCGAACCATGGATAAGTGGATAACGAAAAGAGTTGTTCATCCGGGAAGTTCTCATTGATCGGAAGAGAAGAAGATGGGGCATTTGGAAGACGAGACAAGTGGTCTGTAATAACATTGTCAGATCCTTTTTTATCCTTAATGGTAAGGTCAAATTCTTGAAGTAGAAGGATCCAACGAATGAGACGAGCCTTAGCATCCATTTTAGAGAAAAGGTACCTAAGTGCAGAATGGTCGGTATGAACAATGATGTGTGAGCCGACTAGATAAGGTCTGAATTTTTCTAGAGCGAAAACGACTGCCAAAAGTTCTTTTTCAGTGGTCGTATAATTGATTTGAGCGTCGTTCAGAGTCTTACTCGCGTAGTAAATGACATGAAGAATCTTATCGATACGTTGTCCCAAGACAGCGCCCACAGCGAAATTCGAGGCGTCACACATGATTTCAAAAGACAGCTTCCAATTAGGAGAGCAGATGATCAGGGCAGAGACAAGTTCATTTTTTAGATGCTCAAACGATGAAATGCAATCAAAATTGAAGTCGAAAGGAACATCCTTACCAAGAAGGCTGGTCAAAGGTCGAGTGATTTTGCTAAAATCCTTTATAAAGCGACGATAGAAACCAACATGACCTAAAAAGGATCGGATGTCCTTAACGGATTTGGGAATGGGAAGATTCGAGATAACCTCAATTTTAGTTTTTTCTACTTCAATTCCTTTATGGGAGATGACATGTCCTAAAACAATGCCATGTTTAACCATGAAGTGACACTTTTCCCAATTAAGCGTTAAGTGTTTATCTTTGCAACGGTTAAGAACAAGATCCAGGTGATGTAAACACTCATTGTAGGAATCCCCAAAGATGGAAAAATCATCCATAAACACTTCCAAAAATCGCTCGATCATATTAGAAAAAATGCTAATCATGCACCTCTGAAAGGTAGCAGGTGCATTACAGAGACCAAAAGGCATACGACGGTACACAAATGTACCAAACGGACAAGTGAAAGTGGTCTTCTCTTGGTCCTCAAAAGCGATAGGGATTTGATTGTAGCCCGAGTACCCATCAAGGAAACAATAGTACTCGTGACCGGCTAGTCGTTCTAACATTTGATCGATAAATGGCAAAGGGAAATGATCCTTACGTGTTGCAGCGTTAAGTTTCCTATAGTCAATGCAGACACACCAACTGGTCTGGGTGGGTTGGGATAAGCTCGTTAGCTTCATTTTGGATCACAGTAATCCCTGATTTCTTAGGTACGACATGAATCAGACTAACCCATTGACTATTGGAAATTGGGTAGATGATTCCATTGTCAAGACATTTAAGGATTTCAGCACGAACTGCTTCTTTCATTATGGGGTTTAGTCGGCGCTGGGGATCACGAGTGGGTTTGGCATCATCTATAAGGTGGATTCGATGTTGGACTATCGAAGGACTAATCCCCTTAATATCATCCATGGACCAACCAATTGCTTCCTTATTTTTCTTCAGAATGGGAAGGAGCAATTGTTCCTGCTCTAAAGTAAGGTCAGAAGCGATAATGACAGGGAAAGTTTCATTGTCTCCTAAGTAAGCGTACTTAAGATGACTGGGCAGCACTTTGAGGTCAGATTTTGGGACGACTCAACTGAAGAAACTGGTTGAGGGACAGACTCAATTGTGAGTGGCTCAACAGGAATCGAATCAGAGACATTTTCGGGACTATCTTGAAACAAAGTTTTGTAATTTGATTCAATTTTGTTATTCAGATAGTCAAACTCAGATTCATTATCGTGGACAGCATGGATTTCAGAAAACTGATCCACATAAGAGTTAGGAGAGTTTTCGGTTCTAAAGATGTTTAGCTCGACAGTCATGTTACCGAAAGAAAGTTTAATAGACCCATTTCTACAATTGATAAGCGCATTAGAGGTTGCTAAGAAGGGTCGTCCTAAAATCAAAGGGATCTGGTTTGCAGGATTGCGTACCTGTTGAGTTTCTAGGACAATGAAGTCGACTGGAAAGATGAATTCTCCTATTTTGATCAACACATCCTCGATTTCGCCCACAGGTTTCTTAATTGAACGGTCAGCAAGCTGAAGGGTAACCTTGGTGGGTTTCAGTTCTCCTAGCCCTAATTGGCGATAGACGGAATATGGAAGCAAGTTAACACTAGCACCTAAGTCTAGCAGGCATCTATCGATTTTCTTGTCCCCAATAGTACATGATATTGTGGGGCAGCCATGATCTTTGTATTTCACTGGCATTGATTGGGACAAGACTTCGCTTAGAGTTGCCGCTAGAAACACTTTCTTAGGTACTTGTGTATGACGTTTTTGAGTGCACAAATCTTTTAGAAATTTCGTGTACTGTGGAACTTGTTGAATAATATCTAAAAGAGGAATGTTCACTTTAACTTGCTTAAATATTTCAAGGATCTTTTCTAGCTAATCCGTCTTTTTCCTAGGTCGGAGTCTATGAGGAAATGGAGCAGACAACTCAGTAGGTTGGGACACTTGAGTTTGAGGACGATCCTTGTCAGAAATGGGCTCAATGTTTTGATCTGAGTTGGTCGAATTTTCGGTCCGAGTTGGAAGATTGTCCGGCAAATTGCTTGGGTTGACCACATGGTTGTCGATCTTTTTGCCAGATCTAAGAGTCGTGACCGTATTCAAGCGACTAACGTTTGAATCTTCAATGATGTGAATTTGGTTGGAGTTAGGATTTTGACGGTTGGGGTTTGGAATGGGTTGACTCGGGAAAGTGCCTCTTTCCCGTTCGCTTACGGAAGTGGCTAACGGAGTCATTTGCATTTCAAGTTTAGCGATCGATTGACTCGTGTTTTGCATGCGTGAAGTCAATAAATTTTGAAGACTGCTATTTGATTGGAGATTTTGAGTCGTCGCTTTAGTCAATTCTTCGAGAGTTTTCTCCAGTGATGTCAATCGTTTATCGTCTTAGGGAACAAAAGATTGTTGCGCTTGATTTTGAGAAGGTGGCACAGGATGTTGGAATTGAGTTTGTTGAAAGGGAGGGTTCGAAGGATTATTCGAAAATGATTGAACAAGAGGTCGAACCGCATTCAAATTTGCATTGTTTTGGACCCAAGAGAAGTTAGGATGGTTTCTCCAACCTGGATTGTACGTTGGGGAGAATGGGTCGTTTCTAGCTTTGTTAAATGCATTGAGTTGTTCCAATGAATGTGGGTATTGATCAGCTATGTGGTTAGGATCGTTACATTTGTAACATGAGGTCTGAGACACTTGAGCTTGATTTATTTGAGTTGATGAAAGGACATTATCGAATTTGGATATCATCGCGTCTAGTTTTGCTTCTAAGGCTACTGATGATCCTACCGAATGAGCGTTAGATCAGGAATAAATCGATTTCTCGTTAGATCTTTCCCATTGAGCTGATTTTTCAGCCAAATTTTCGAGAAATTGCCAAGCAGCATTGTGATCTTGGGCTAGAAAATTTCCTTGGCACATCGATTCGAGCATGGTTTGAGAGTTATTTTCAAGTCCATCGTATAAAATTTGACAAAGAGTCCATTTTTCGAAATTGTGATGTGGACATTTGACTAGAAGCTCTTTAAATCTTTCAAAATATTTTGCAAAGGATTCACCCCCAAATTGATGAAAATTGACGATTTCGTTTCGAATTTTGGATGTTTTTTCCAGAGGGTAAAATTTCTTTAGAAAAATGTTCACAAATTCACCCCAAGTTCCAATTGTAATTGAAGGCAAGCTATACAACCATTTCTCAGCATAATCGGTAAGTGCAAATGGAATTAACCTAAGTTTGATTCCATCGTCACTTAATTGTTGAAATTTCATGGTTGCACAAACTTGTTCAAATTTAGTCAAGAAAATATAAGGATCATCACATTCTAGATTGCCGAACTTCGTAAGAGTATTTATGTGATTCGAATGAATTTCAAAGTGGTTACCCGTTGGGGCGGGCAATATGATGCAAGAAGGAATAGAAACCCGATCGGGGAAGTATCTATCCATAAGAGATCGAGGGGGATTTTCTTCGGCCATGGTTAAAGGAATGTTTGTTCGAACTAAACGATTATCTGAAGGATCACGAGTCCAATTACACATGCACTAGTGAGAAGAATAAGGGAAGACGAAAAAAACAAATTTGAGAAGCGATTTTTTTTTTACAAAACGAGAATTGTTTTGAAATTCTTCTTTTTTTATTGTTATTTTTTTAGAGAAAAAGAATTAGATACAAAAGATTTTTTTTAAATGAACCTAATGCAAATTACTTATTTACAATTTCTAGAATTATATAATGACGGTTTGATTTATTTCAACAAAAGATTTCTCAGCCAGTTAACGAACAGGAGTTATCGGTGCACCAGGAATCACCCTAGCAATGCAGCCGAAGGTTTAAGTACCTTCAGAGGAACAACCGATATAATATTTACGAATCACCGTAATATATATAAACGGTTATTACTCTGCCGTAGTCTAGACACCGAGAAATAATCTGTTAGAACTAAACCAATTTGTCAAAATATAATGAAGTCCTTAGAAAATAAAAAACAAAACTAAGATGAATGCGATTTTTTTTTTAGTCACAGAATGAACAGTCTTAGAACAGTCACAAACCAGGAAATTACAGAAATATTTTTTTTACGAGCAAGCCGATGCCCTGTAGAAGATTTTACAAGCACTGTCTATATATTTTTTTTTATTTGCAGCAGCAGTCCCTGTAGAGTTAGAAAATACTCATCTTGATCGGCAGTCCGTCCAGTGCAGTTGAGTCGCGCTTGCGCGTTCACACCCCACTTGGTGTGCAACCGCTCCAACCCTGAATTGTTTGTCGTGTTCGATTGTCGTCGCCTCCAAATTAATTGGTTGACTGCGTTGCGGCACGGGTTCATGCTCCTGTTTCCGAAAAAAATTCATACTGAAAGCGAATGAAAAAAATCTCTTCCTTTTTTTAAGACTTTTTTTTTTAATTTCCACTGTACCTGTTTCCAAAAAAAATTCTCTTCCTTTTTTTTTGAAAAGAAGAAGAATAAAAAAATAGGAATAAAAAAAACTAAACTCAACAAAACTGGAAACTAGGCTAGTAAAGAAATACAAGAGAACTAAGATCAACAAAAACAATGACCGGACTCAACAAGTTGAAGCTACCCAAACTCAAACCAAATACAAAACTCACGCCTGTGTAATTTTGTTTGTAAATTAATGGAATCAGGCAATGAATCTTGCTCCTTTATTTTTTTCTAAACAAATTGTCCCCAAAAAAAAAAGTTGTCCCCTTTCCTCTGTATATTTGTAAAAAGAAACGGTATTGGGCCTATAAAATAGACCAATCACTCAAACCATGGATATCACTCCAAAACTCAATCCACAACAATCTGAATAAACCTTATATAAAACACCGTTCAGGCACAACGCAGCAACAAAACCGCTTCATCTAATCACACAAATATCTTCAAATTTCCTCGAAATAAATGCAAACGTGTAATCAGAGCAATTACTGTATCGGCACAGCTCTCAAACCATTAAATCGCGAAATTCAAATTCGTACTGAAAGCGAATGATCCAATGAGTCTAGGGATTTCGTATTTGTGGTTGTAGTTGTGAAATTGTGAAAAGGAGTAGGGAGAAGTTTGAGTGAGGAGCTTGCGTGTTGACTGAGGAGGGTGTATTGCGTGTTTGTGGGGGAATTTAGTGGTCTCGACGCTGGCTTTCTGGGGTTGTAGGGCTGCGGATTTTGGAATGATGGGAGGTTGTGCGGCAAGGGTGGAGTGAAGTTTGTAAGTGCATGAACCAGAAGTTGTTCGGATTTGCGTTGAGAAGTTGCTGCAGCGAGGTCTATGACCTATGACGTGCGGGACTGGGTAGTTGAATTTTGAGTTGTGGTTGTCGGAAAAGGAGCAGTGGGATTGTATGGTAGCGGAAGTTGTGGACTATTTTGAGATGGTGATCAAGGTGGCTTTGAAGAAGGGTTTTTGGGTGGTTTGGTTATGGGTGTGTGAGTGGCGTTCGAATTGGAGATAGTTTCGGGGTGTTGAGAGCGATTTGGGGAGTTCGCAATTTGCGCTCGGGGTGAGGAGAGCGATTTGGGTATAGGGTTTGGGGAGGATGAGGGACTGTGAAAAGGAGCAAGGTTTTTGGGTAAGTAGAAGATGAACTAAGTTTAGTCACAAGGATGGTTGCGATGTATGAGGGTGCGATTTGTGTTGAGTTCGGTGGACTGTGGTGTATTCAGGAGAAGAACGTGGCAGAGGAGAAGAACGTGGTCACTTTGATTTGTGATAAGGAGGAGTTAGAAAGGTGGTAGTTTTGAGTGAAGGGGGTTTGGCAGGGGAAAGACGTGCTGTTGAGACTGGATGTGAAGGAGAGGTGGAAAGATAAGGAGTGGTGAGGTTTGTTTGTGGGGTTTTTTTTAGAAGATTAGTTTGGCTAAAGGGGTGTGCAGATTTTTGATTTGGATGTGGCAAATTTGGCAATCGGATTGGTGTAGAAGTGGAATGGTGGTCAAGCACTGTTATTGTTGGAGTATGGTCAGATTTGTTGAACGGGGGTAATGGACTTGGACGGTAGAAATCACGTTGGGGTTTGCATAGATTGTATGTGTTATGATGAGGAGGGTGGTATGGTTCAGAGGGTAATGAAGTATGGTTCAGACTGTATGAAGTAAGAACGTTTTAAGTAGGGATGTTGAGGTGAAAAATAGCAGAAAGAAATATGGAAAGGATTTTTTTCTTTTAAAATTGTATAAAGGAAAATTTGTAGATAAATTTAGAAAGAAATGAATGAAAGAAAGAGGAAGAAAATAGTAGAGAAAACAGGAAAGAGATCAAACAAAATAGCAAGTTTTTTTTCTTAGTCAGCAGTACCAAATCAAAAACTAATCAAGAGATATTTTTTCTATATATGAAAAGGAAAGAAAAGACATAAAATAAAAACATTTTTTTGTGCTATTTTTTTTATATGAAGAAAAATAAAAATATAAAATAAGAAAGTTATAACTCAAAGGATTTAAAAATAAAAATTATTTTGGTCCCCGGCAATGGCGCCAAAATTTGTTTGCGAACAAATTAAATAGTTGTAAACAACTGTAAAATCCGTTCGGCTTTCCTAAACAAAAAGGATTGTTGTAGAGGGTATCGAACTCTGGGACCAAAAATATTTTAATTAATAAATCCAATCAATTTATTCCATGATTTTGATTGATTAAAAACACAAAAAGTAACAACAAATAAAAAGAGAGATTTATATAATAAGAGAAAGCAATTAGGGGATAATGACATAGATTGGATTCACACTCATCAATAGCCAACAAATAAATATAGATCTAATTCATATTTATGTCACATACATGAATCAATGATAATTAGGTTCTTAGAAACAAATAAGTAAATAATGACAAGCATAACCTATGCAGGAGCTGAGCTCTTAAACAACCATAGACTATCAGAACAGATTCACTAATTAATTTCTAAAACCCTGAAATTAGATCTAAATCTGATAATTGTTAGATCGAACACGAATGTACCCTGTGAAGGAGCATAGCTCTTAAACGACGCAGAATATGAAGGTTCAGATCTAATTCTTGATTCAGATGCAGATCTACATGTATAAAGTCCTCATCTATTGGCTATGTGATTCATGTTGAATCAAATCTATTAGCGTCATCACCCCCTAATCAAAGGGGATTAGCTAGACATAGCTAAAGAAGAAGAGAAAAATAAAATAAACAACATAAATAAAGTGCGATAAAAAGTAAAGAGAAAGGAAGAAGAATGATTTTACTCCAAGAAGAGAATTACAGAATAAAACCCAATGTGTTTTTACATGAATAAGATACAAGGTATTTATAGTTGTATTGGCCAAGGCTAAGAGGCTCATTACACAATGTGATACAAAATCCCTTTTTCAAAATAACACATAAACCAAGTAGCTAAGTGTGAACGCATGTGAATGGAAGGCCTTTCAAATGAGCCAATGTGAACGCAACATGAGTGAGATGCCTTGCAAATGAGCTAATGTGAACGTGTATGAATATATTTAAAATTGTAATAGCTTGCGGGCATCAAATTGCATCAATTCCAACTGTTTTGAGCACGAAATAGGAACTCCATAACATCTGCAACAAGCTATCTTTATGAAAAGGCATTGGATTATTAAAATATGCGGCAGAAGGCGGTTGAACAACAACATTTCTTCAAGCTTTAATCCAGCTCTAAAATTCAACACTCTTCTTGCACAAATTCTTCAAGCTTTTCAACAATTAAGTGCGTTAATCCATTCATCAAAAATAATCTGTAAACACAACTATAAATGCACAGTATCAATTATTTAAAAGATAAAATAAGATAAATATGCGGATAAAATATACACATTTACGTGTATATCAGTGGTGGACCGATCCCGAAGTAATGAAGTCCTTTTTCTTCCTTCATGTCCTTTTTCCTTTTTTGCTTTTAGTAGGATCGGTACCGATCATGTCACTTTGTATATTTTCTTTATAAGTTTTTTAGGAACTCCCCCAGCCTCCCTGTATAAGCGGCGTTAGCCAATGGCCGAAGAGAACCGCAGGTTGCTGGGGGAGAATAATCTGGTGCAACAGTTAAAGGCGGACAACCAGGCGTTGGTCCAGAAAAATGAAAGACTCAAAAGGAGAATGATGAGGCCCAAATTCTGAAAAAGGAAATCGAGGATCCTAGGCAAGCAGTTGAAATGCACTGTACTGATCTCGGTCAGACCAAGAAGAATAAAGAGGTAGCACAAGCTTCAAAGAAAGAGGTTCCCAGCCAAACAGATGGGACCAGAGCCAAATATGAAGCCAGGCTATAGGAGTTGAGAAGGAAAGTCAGGAACGTCCGAGAAGAGGTAGAGAGGGGCATGGAGCTGTCGGTTTGGGGTTTCTATTTCAAAAAACTTCGATACCGTGGGCTCTGAGTTTGATCTGGGAGAAGCTGGTTGAAGATGAAGTTGCTGCCTCAGGAGTTGTGAGCTTGGATGAGGCTCAGCTGATGGACCGATACTTGATGGAGGATGAGCATCGGGTGTTGGCGAAAGGAAGGTGACTACTTGAGGAAGACGCCGAGGCGGAAGAAGCGGAAAGATGTGTAGCTAAAAAAGGGAAAACAATAAGTTACTGAGAGCGTTATGTTGCTCACGAGGATATTTCTCAACAGCAACAATCCATTCCAACCGCTTCTGCTGGTGGCCCTTCCGTATTAGCTCCAAGTGTCCTGTCAACCGCCGAAGGGTCAACGTTAGTGGGTGCCACACAACAGATGCTGGAAGGTATATTCACTTACTCGATGGTATCCAAAGGGATGATAGCACGAAGTAGGATTAAACTTATTTGTTTATCTCCAATGTGCAGGTATCTCTAGGGAAGGGAGACAACCAAGATTGAAATGGAGACGGCTGCAGCGATTTGGACAGATCCAGATGCCTACAAAAGGCAGATGGAGAAGGAGCATGGGCTCCTCAAAGGCTTTGATATGGAGATAGGGGAGATAGATTACTCCAAACTCATTGAGGAGGACAAGGACAACCATGATGCAGGCATCTCAGTGACCAGGAAGGTCGAGGCAGCTGGGCAAACAATACACGACCTACTCGAAACACAGAAAGGCCAACTTCTAATGAAGTCTGAGGAATTTGAGACGAAGAAGGAGGATGAGGAGGCCATACTCAAATATTAGGAGGAGACGCTGGTGAAAGTCGAGGAGGAGGCTCAGGAAGACGCATAGGAGGAGGCTCGGAAGAGAGCGGAGCACGAGGTATCCTAGAAAAGAGCCAAAGAGGAAATGAAAAAGATGAAGGCCCCGAAGGAGGCGAAGCTAAAGCTGGGTCGATTGTCGACGAAGAAGACCGAATTGGAACCTAGGAATGCTAAGAAAGAGGCGAAGAAGCATGCAGCTTTAGGGGCCATTGTCGAAGCTTTCCCTGTTCCGCTAAAAGTGATCCTCCCCGGGTCCAAGACCACAAATATCCCAAGCGAAGAGGAGGGAGTACGGATCTGCAACGACCCAGAAAATCTGAACCAATTTAAAATTTTTAAATTGGCTAAAATAATGGATTTTAAATATTTAAAATAAATATTTTAAATAATGGCGATGAAAACTGAGTTCGAATCGACAATGGAAAACGAATATAATTAATTATAATTATATATAGAATTGAAAATGGCGCGGTAGTTCGATAATTCGATTTCAAACTTCAATTGAATATACCGGGTGCAAAACAATCCGGATTTTAGTGAAACCAAAAACATTTGGATCTAAATGGTAATATCTTTCTAACGAATCTGACCAATGGAAATTTGATAGCGGGAATCAAAAGATATGTCCAGTTGAAAATTCTGAATAGTCGCTATGGAATTCAGGCCCTTAAAAATGGACATTTTGCAAATGACCTCGGATTTCGACGAAACCACTTTTGTTAGATCCGTAGTGTCAAGTTATTGTTAAGTTTCAAATTTCATAATTTTTCGAATCAATACGTGAGCGTGGTAAAGGAAAACGCGTTTGACCAGTTTCAGTTGATTTTAATCGACTGGAAATTGACCATTTTTCAAACGGTCTCAGAATTCGACGAAACTAGTTTTGTTAGGAGCGTATCGTCAGTACGAAGCTAGAAAATATTTTTCGGGAATTTTTCTAGTTAGTATGTGACCCCGGTAATTTGAAATGTACGTTTAAATTCAATATAGTGATTTAAATGTAAATTCAAAAGGAAACTGATTGTAACAATCGAATCAGCTTGCGATACATATCCCATTGTGTTCGGAATGGGGGTGAAACGCTATGGGCGACAGGCGGTGGGCCTCGTTTCGAGGTCGTATGTAAAAGTCAACATTTTTACAAAAATTTAATAATTAAATAATAAAAAAAAAATATAATTTCCCTCCCCCCCCCCTTTATCTTCGTTCTGCCCCCCCCCCCCCCCCCCTTTCACTTTTATTTCAGTTAACAGAAAAAAAAAAAAAAAAAAAAAAAAACCCTCGTCTCGACGCCGACAAAGACCCGCCCCCCCCCCCTCGTCTCGACGCCAACGAAGACCCGCCCCCCCTCGTCTCGACGCCGACGAAGACCCGCCCCCCCTCGTCTCGACGCCGACGAAGACCTGTCCCCCCCCCCCCCTCCATCGATCGAAGCATCGCGACGCCCCCCCTGAAGCCTCGCCACCACCACCGAGATCCAGTGCCCCACCTCCGACGATCGGTGAAACCCCCCCCCCCCTCTGTAAGTATTTTGTTATTTTATTTTAATAATTTAAAAACTGTGTTTTTAATTAGGTTTAAAGACTGTTTTTTTTTTATGATTTCAAAACTGTTTTTTTTAAGAATTCAAAACTATTTTTTTTTTATGATTTCAAAACTGATTTTATAAAAAGAGAAAAACTGATTTTATAAAAAGAGTAAAACTGTTTTTTTTAGAAAAGTTAAAGACTGTTTTTTTATTACGATTTCAAAACTGTTTTTTTTAAGAATTCAAAACTTTTTTTTTTTATGATTTCAAAACTGATTTTATAAAAAGAGAAAAACTGATTTTATAAAAAGAGAAAAACTGATTTTATAAAAAGAGTAAAACTGTTTTTTTAGAAAAGTTAAAACTGTTTTTAAAGAAAGGTTAAAACTGATTTTTCGAAAAAGGATTTGAACTTTAAAAAGTAAAAATCATATTTTTATATATCGAAAGTCGAAAGAAAAATCATATTTTTATATATCGAAAGTCGAAAGAAAAATCATATTTTTATATATCGAAAGTCGAAAGTAAAATCATATTTTTATATATCGAAAGTCGAAAGTAAAAATCATATTTTTATATATCGAAAGTCGAAAGAAAAATCATATTTTTATATATCGAAAGTCGAAAGAAAAATCATATTTTTATATATCGAAAGTCGAAAGAAAAATCATATTTTTATATATCGAAAGTCGAAAGTAAAAATCATATTTTTATATATCGAAAGTCGAAGTAGAAATTAGATTTTTATATATTGAATAGCATAGTAAAAATTCGATTTTTACATATGTAGAGAATACGGGCGAAAGCGATAGAAAGGCGAAGATTTCTCTAAGGAAGTGTCGAGAAGTTGGATAGCTATTGGTGAGATTTCTGATTTAAAAATTATATATATGTGTTGAAAATGAAAGTGAATTGCTATATATAAATATCTATATATATATATATATATATATATATATATATATACGCCCCTCGTCCACAAACCATGGACGATATTTATTGGTTGAAATTGTTGTGAAAATTGAATGATTGTTTGGGGATTGTTTGTGATTGATATTGGTTGATTGTGGTTGAAAAATACCCATTTGTGGTTGTGAAATATTTGGTTGAAACCACTTAGGATTAGTTTGTGGAAATGAAATAAATATATACATGCCGCCTGCGTGCGAACTAGATGCATGATCCCCATTGTCAAAAACCGCGAGGTTCTAAGGTAGAGCGAGGAGCCGTACTAGGGACGGTGCCGGTGTAACTACCCTGCCGTTATGCTGCCGAAATTTTGGATAATATTCGTGTGTTTGAATTATTTTCATATGCTTAAACTATATTTATTCATTGTATAGAAAACATTCATGTGTTGAATTGATATTCATTCGTTGTTTAGAAATTCATGTGTTGAATGGTATTCATATTTTGAAATAAATTGTTCAATAATAAAAATCACATTTTTATCTATATATAGAAACTATAGAAAACATTCATGTGTTGAATTGATATTCATTCGTTGTTTAGAAATTCATGTGTTGAATGGTATTCATATTTTGAAATAAATTGTTCAATAATAAAAATCACATTTTTATCTATATATAGAAACTATAGAAAACATTCATGTGTTGAATTGATATTCATTCGTTGTTTAGAAATTCATGTGTTGAATGGTATTCATATTTTGAAATAAATTGTTTGATAATAAAAATCGCCTTTTATCGACTATATGAACTATATAGAAAAATAGTGTTTTGAAATGAATTGTTTTACAATAAAAAATCACATTTTTATTGTATGCATAAATCGTTGAAATGTGAAGTGTTAAAAATAGCCACTTGTTCAAAATAAACATATATGAGTTGAAATATTCATTAATTAGCTAATGAAATGATTTGCACCTATTTATGTAATATTAGAATGAATGGAGTTTTTAAACCAAATAGAAATCAGATATGAAGTCGAATAGAAATTGATAAATGATAAGAACTGTATATATATGTACATGCAATATTCATTTGAACAGGTTATAGCAAAGGGGCTAGAGAAGAGGAATAAAATTTTGTGCCCGACAAATAGGTACACATTTACTGATTTGTTTGGGTGATGATTTTGAGCCTGTTGGCTAGCCGCTTGGCTTTTTCTTTTTCTTTTTGAGATTAGAAGGACCGGGAACGCTATTTGCGATTTCCCGATGCTCCCGGTGCAGGGGAGGTTATGGCGAAATTTTTCCAAAATTTAAGGCGTTAGAAAAATATTTGAAGTGAAAACGATATGGAAATCATTGAATGAACTATATTTATATAAATATATAAATATAAATAAAATTAAAACGAAACGAGGCCGTGCAGTTCGTATTTTGAAACCGTGATTTCAAATGACTAGTACGGGAAATCCGACCATTGGATTTTCCCGAAACCTCAACCGTTGGGTTCGCCTTGGAATAATCTTTCCAACGGCACCAACCTTGTAAAAATCCAACGGTTGGATTGTCTGGAATGTTTAATTCAAATCTGAAGAAAAACAACGCCAGAATCGATTTTATTTAAATATAAATAGAATTATATTTAATCGAATAACGACGCTGCAGTTCGTATTTTGAAATCGAAAATTCAAACGATTGTACCGGGAGATCCGACCGTCGGATTTTCCCGAAACTGGAACCGTTGGGTTCGTTTTGAAAAGACCTTTCTAATGATGTAAATTTTGTGAAGATCCAACGGTTAGATTTTCAGATATGTGTAAATCAAATCTGAAGAAAAACAGCGCCACGGCCGCCTTATGGCCCGAAGCGTCGTTTTGAATAAAATGGCTATTTTAAAATAAATAAAAATAGCGATAAATAGTTATAAAATATCATAAGCGATATGGAATGGAAATAAACTGAATTTGCTTGATTTATGTGATGTTTGATGGTTGAATGTGTTTGGTGTGAAAATTACATTAAAAGACAAAATTGGTGTTGTCAAATAATTTAACCATTGAAACAAATTGAATTGAAATTCTAAATATACGTGAATTATTTGAGAAGGCCGAGTTAATTCTCATTTCAAATAATTGTCCGACGATTGAAAGTCGAAGATAAAGACGGTGGTCGAAGACCGGAGATCTTCACCTCGTTTGGATGGTAACCGAGGTCCTGATTGGGAGGCATCCCGAAATATGGATAATGAGTGGTGATCGTCCAGACGTACGTGGTGATCGATGGGTTTGCGAGGTATTTAGTGCCTCCGGTTTCGTTCAGACCCAGAACGGACTTGTAAATGGACTGTGTGTCCGACATTGGAATTTGTTCTGTGTGATTGATAACCATCAGTTGCACGGTGTGAATTGCCTGTGTGGCATGCTAAGATGCAGTGATCAGGACTTCTGTTGAAAAGCAAAGTCTTGTGGTGATGATCAAAGCACCGCCTGTGTGGCGTAGCTTTGTGTATAACGTGAATTCGCGAGCCTCACACCCCGGTATGAACCTAAAACGGGAGAGGACATCAGGGAGGGCATGCGTTTCTTTCTAGCTAGGGTGGTGTCAGTGACCTACCAGCCCTGACATTTATATACTTTTCACCTATGTGGTTGTTGCTGTTGCGAGGCGCCTCGGTTTGATCGGACGATCCGGGTCCGATGGAGTCATTCGTTGGCTCGTTTGCGCCCCAAAGGGCGGGGAGACGTATTGTTCAGGTATAATAATCCACATCGGTGGACCGGCCCTGACGATCCAGGAGGCAGTTGCGGCTGTTCCTGAGACATGGTAGGCTAGATTGTCTCGAATTCGGTAAGGACTATCTTTTGCCTTGGTTCATGACGGAAATCCAATTTCCAAATACGTGACTGTGCGGTTTCGATTGTATATATACATTTGGCGACATAGTGGCATGGGACGCTCATGTCGTCTATGATTGATAGTTATGATTTGAAATTGTTTTCAAAACATATAGACACTAGCAATAATATCAAATGCCTTTGTTTTATTCGTATCAAGCATATCTTGGCCGTTATAAGGTAAAAACTCTATCCTCCGGTTTGCGTTGCATTGTGTGATGGGAACTGAGTCTTATAACGGCTTCATTTTTATAAAAAGCATAGCGATGTTTAAAAGAAAGATTTGTTTTAAAGCACTGGCAATCCAATGGAGTAAACCCGTTCCACGAAAGTGGCGTGGTCCTGTGATTAGCCATATTATATATGTGTTGAGTAGATTTCTCATACCAGTCCCATGACTGACTCGTAGTTTGTTTCACTTTCAAACTCGGGTGCCCCTTTTTCTACACGGGCAACCTTGTATTCAGGTTTAGCTGGTTCTTTCTGGATAGCTGGAGCTGAAGATGGATTCTATCATTTATTTCTTTTTATGCTGTTCAGCTCCTATTGTACATATTTTGTTTATTTCCGCTGTAGACATTTATGTATAGCTGAACTGTATTTGTTCTAAGTAAGATCCTGTATACTGTGTAACTCAGATGATTATTTTATCCAGTATATTTTGTTGTTCATATCTGGTGTATTTATTTAATTCTGTTATGCTATTATATGTTTCTGTGTTATATTCCAAAGATAACCTTGTTTCCGTGAGAACGGGAAATCGGGTCGTCTCATCGTGGTATCAGAGCTTTGGTTATGCTTAGTTCTGGAATATAACATGTGAACGAACTCGTCAGAAATAGAACCAGTAGTGTTCTAGGGCGGGAAACTCCATACAGATAGGATCAGCAATATCCTGGTATGAGTAAAGCAGAATGAAATTACACCTTGATAGACACATTTACATTTGAAGTATGTGTTTCTATATTTTAAAATACCTTTTCTGTGACCTGACACTTGATCTGCCATTTGCAGAAGTACTAGAAAAATGAGTGTCAGAAGCAGAAGGAATGCAGAACCGGGTATTGAGGCCCTATTAATCAAATATCGAAATATGGGTGGAATACTGTTCTCTGGTGAAGAATCTATTATGAAGACACAAGCTTGGATTCGTTCGGCTGAGAAAATCTTCGAAGCATTAAAGCTGAGGGATGACCAGAAAAGATTACTGGCCTCCTGGGCACTTAAAGAAGAAGCTTTGTTTTGGTGGGATTCAGTTATAAAGAATAATCCAGAAGGTGATATCACCTGGGACAGATTCAAAGTGATTTTCTTAGGAAAATTTACTCCTCCCGAAGCGACCGAGCGACTATGTGATGAATTTTCTTATCTAATACAAGGAGACATGACAATTCCCGAGTATCATAAGAAATTCAACGAACTTTCTCATTTTGCGCCTCATCTGATTAAAAACCCAAAGAGGAAGAATCTTAGATTTATCCATGGACTTCAAAGGAAATACCAGAATAAAGTATTAGGGCATGTGAAGCTTCCTTTCTCAGAAATGATTTACATGGCTTATCAGTACGAAGATCTCCATAAGAAAGGAATGTTGCGAGACGAAGAAGAAATCAGCTCTTGCAGCAAAATAAAATTTGAAGTTGATAGCCCAGAGACAAGTGAGCAGCCTGAGGTCAGTACGAAGGCTGAAGTCAAAAAGAGGCCGAAGATCAATCAAAAAAGGGTAAAGGCAGTCGTATGTCTAAAGTGCAATCAGCAAGGGCATTCGATGAGAAATTGTAGATCTTCGAACAGACGAAAGGGTGATGGGTCTAAATCCGGGATGAATTTTCAAGAAAATAGAAAGTGCAGTCAATGCCAACAGGCTGGTCATGTAAAGCAAGATTGCTGGCAGTTGAAAAAGACTGAAATAGTTCAAGTGAATGAAGTAGCAGAAACTTCCGAGCCCTCAGCTAGTCAAGAAAGGGCCGATGTTTTAGAAGGCACGCTTACTGTCAAAAACATTCCAGTCAAAGTACTGTTTGACACAGGCGCGTCACGAAGTTTCATTGCCAAAGGTGTAGTCAAGAAGTTGGATTTGAATTTGAAGAAGCTCAAAGAGCCAATGACTGTCCGAAATCCAGTTGGAGGTTCCATCAATCTCAGTTGGGTTTGTGCAGTACCCGTCTCTTTTTCTTGCTATAAATTCCCTATTATCTCTGTCGTCATGAATTTTGATGAATTCGATCTTATTTTGGGATTGGATTGGTTAACCAAATATGAAGCAGAGGTTAGATGCGCCGAGAGGGTTGTTAGAGCTAAGATTAAATCAGGGGGTTATATAACCATACCGTGTGAAGGTCAGAATGCTAATCGAAAAGACTTCTGGGCAGCTCTAAATGTTTCTCCATTCCAAATAGAAAATGTCCCTGAAATTACAGAGAATATTCCTGACCTCATCAAAGATATTCCTGTCGTCAAGAACTATGCGGATGTGTTCGAAGAAGTTGTTCGCTTACCTCCGCAAAGAGAAATAGATTTTAAGATTGCTTTGATTCCCAATGCAAGGCCGGTAGTTCATGCTATTCGAAGAATGTCCTTGAAAGAGAAAGAGGAATTAGACAATCAAACAAGACAACTGGTATGGAAAGGTCTGATCAGGCCTAGTTTCTCTGATTGGGGTGCAGCAGTGGTTTTTGTCCCAAAATCTGACGGTACTCTACGTATATGCGTGGACTATCGTGATTTGAACAAGCAAACCATAAAGAATAAATATCCATTGCCGCGAATAGATGATTTGTTGGATCGACTAAATGGAGCACAAGTATTTTCAAGAATGGACCTAGCTACAGGTTTCCATCAACTTCGAATTGCCGAAGAGTGTGTTCCAATGACAGCGTTCAGAGGTCCCGACCTATTCTACGAGTGGTTAGTAATGCCATTCGGCTTATGTAACGCTCCAGCTTACTTCGTCGATCTGATGAATAGAGTATTCAGAGGAGTATTGAATAAATTTGTTTTGGTTTTTATTGATGATATTCTAATCTTCTCTAAATCAAAGGCCGAACATGAAAAGCATCTGGAACAAGTGTTAGAAATTCTCAGACGGAATGTATTAAAAGCCAAGTTTTCCAAATGTATATTCTGGCAAGATGAAGTGAAATTTCTGGGCCATGTTGTATCGAAAGAAGGAATTGCTGTGGATCCAAGTAAAATCACGGCTATTCAAAATTGGAAACAGCCCAGTACTCCCACTGAAGTCCGCAGTTTTCTCGGATTGGCTAGCTATTACCGAAAGTTCGTTAAAAACTTTTCGAAGATATCTGGTCATTTAACAAAGCTTACAAAGAAGCATTCTAAGTTCAAATGGACTCAAGAGAGTGAGGAAGCTTTCGAAGAGCTAAAGTTGAGATTAACAACTGCTCCAGTGCTAACCATCATCGATGGCAACCAAGATTTAAAAGTCTGGACTGATGCTTCTAGAGAAGGCCTTGGTGCAGTGTTGATGCAAAGGGGCCAAGTGATTGCTTATGCTAGCCGTCAACTGAAACCGCACGAGAAAAACTATGTAACTCATGATCTTGAGTTATTGGCTATCATATTCTCTTTGAAAATCTGGAGACACTATCTTCTGGGCGAGAGATTTGAACTGTTTACATATCACCAGTCGTTAAAGTATCTGTTCACTCAGAAGGACTTAAATTTGAGGCAGCAGCGTTGGCTGGAGTTTCTTGCAGCATATGACTTTGAAATTATATACACTCCAGGGAAAGCCAATGTCGTGGCCGATGCGTTAAGCCGAAAGAATGAAATGATCGCCAGTTTCGTCATTGCGACTTCGTTGATTGATAAGATATCGGCTCTCCAAGAAGACGACCAATTTATCAAAGGAATAAGTCAGCGAATTCGTGAAGGCAATGCTTCGGATTTCCAGTTAGACAGCGAAGGGATTCTGAGGTTAGAAGGGCGAATTTGCGTTCCAGATATTCCTGAACTCAGAAGAGAAGTGCTTGATGAATGTCACAAATCTAAGCTCAGTATCCATCCGGGTGTGAATAAAATGTATAACGATATCAAACGCACATTCTGGTGGAAGTCGTTAAAAAGAGACATCTCAATATATGTTAGTCGATGCCCTACTTGCCAGCTAGTCAAAAGTGACCAACAGAAATTGGCTGGATTGTTACAACCACTAGAAGTTCCTGGCTGGAAGTGGGAACATATTTCTATGGATTTCATTGATGGTCTGCCCAGAACCAGAAAGGGAAATGACAGTATTTGGGTGATCGTAGATCGTTTCACGAAGACCGCCCATTTCATACCTGTCAGATCAAATAGAACCGCTCAGAGTCTGGCGCAGATATACTTCAGGGAAATAGTTAGACTACATGGAGTGCCACTCAGTATAGTAAGTGATAGAGATACAATATTCACTAGCAAATTCTGGGAAGCATTTCAAGTCGAACTGGGAACGAAGTTAAACATGAGCACCGCTTATCATCCTCAGACAGACGGTCAGACTGAGAGGGTGAATCGCATTTTAGAAGATCTATTGCGGGCTTGTATTCTAGATTTCGGGGGATCATGGGAAGACAACCTGCATTTGGTTGAATTCTCTTATAACAACAGCTACCAGGCGAGTCTGACAATGTCGCCATTCGAAGCATTGTATGGTAGACCGTGCCGATCTCCTGCTTGTTGGGTCGAGCCAGGAAATAGACTTGTGTTGGGTCCTGATATGATCCGAGAAGCTGCCGACAAAGTCGATTTTATTAAGAAGCGATTACTCGCCGCTCAAAGCCGACAAAAGAGCTATGCCGATAAAAGAAGAAGAGATATATCCTTCGAAGTAGGCGACTATGTATATTTGAAAGTATCGCCGATGAGAGGAGTTATCCGGTTCGGTAAAACTGGAAAGTTAGCACCCAAATTCATTGGTCCGTTTCCTATTCTGGAACGGATTGGGACTCTCGCTTATAGGATCAAACTGCCTGACTGGTTGCCTGGAGTGCATGATGTATTTCATATATCTCAACTTCGAAAGCACGTTCATGATCCAGACTTGATCGTGGAAGAAGCAGCTCAGCAGGACATTGAAATTACTCCAGAATTAGCCGTGAGGCGTGAGCCGCTAAAGATTATCGGCAAAGAAACCAAAGAGCTGAGGAACAAGAAGGTTCACTTAGTCAAAGTGCAATGGAGTGGAGATCCGAGAGATTGTACTTGGGAAACCGAGGAGAGCATTCAGAAAGCTTATCCCAGATGCCGAGTAGATATCTCTGAATGACTCCGGTGCAAGGTACATTTACCTACCTTGCATTACCATTTAATTCTCTATTATGTTGCTATTTTCTTCCCATGGATGTGCACTATTTATTCGATACTCTGAATGATTTATAAAAGAATATAGGAGTTGATAAGAATATTTTTGAAATGTTAGAAACAAATTGGTTGTTGTGTTGTATGATTGTAGATCTATCAAACCACTTTCGACTTTATTCCTTTTCGGGGACGAAAAGTTTTAAGTGGGGGAGATTGTAACGACCCAGAAAATCTGAACCAATTTAAAATTTTTAAATTGGCTAAAATAATGGATTTTAAATATTTAAAATAAATATTTTAAATAATGGCGATGAAAACTGAGTTCGAATCGACAATGGAAAACGAATATAATTAATTATAATTATATATAGAATTGAAAATGGCGCGGTAGTTCGATAATTCGATTTCAAACTTCAATTGAATATACCGGTTGCAAAACAATCCGGATTTTAGTGAAACCAAAAACATTTGGATCTAAATGGTAATATCTTTCTAACGAATCTGACCAATGGAAATTTGATAGCGGGAATCAAAAGATATGTCCAGTTGAAAATTCTGAATAGTCGCTATGGAATTCAGGCCCTTAAAAATGGACATTTTGCAAATGACCTCGGATTTCGACGAAACCACTTTTGTTAGATCCGTAGTGTCAAGTTATTGTTAAGTTTCAAATTTCATAATTTTTCGAATCAATATGTGAGCGTGGCAAAGGAAAACGCGTTTGACCAGTTTCAGTTGATTTTAATCGACTGGAAATTGGCCATTTTTCAAACGGTCTCAGAATTCGACGAAACTAGTTTTGTTAGGACCGTATCGTCAGTACGAAGCTAGAAAATATTTTTCGGGAATTTTTCTAGTTAGTATGTGACCCCGGTAATTTGAAATGTACGTTTAAATTCAATATAGTGATTTAAATGTAAATTCAAAAGGAAACTGATTGTAACAATCGAATCAACTTGCGATACATATCCCATTGTGTTCGGAATGGGGGTGAAACGCTATGGGCGACAGGCGGTGGGCCTCGTTTCGAGGTCGTATGTAAAAGTCAACATTTTTACAAAAATTTAATAATTAAATAATAAAAATATATATATATATAATTTCCCTCCCCCCCCCCCTTTATCTTCGTTCTGCCCCCCCCCCCCCCTTTATCTTCATTCTGCCCCCCCCCTTTCACTTTTATTTCAGTTAACAGAAATAAAAAAAAAAGAAAAAAAAAACCCTCGCCTCGACGCCGACGAAGACCCGCCCCCCCCCCCTCGTCTCGACGCCGACGAAGACCCGCCCCCCCTCGTCTCGACGCCGACGAAGACCTGTCCCCCCCTCCATCGATCGAAGCATCGCGACGCCCCCCCTGAAGCCTCGCCACCACCACCGAGATCCAGTGCCCCACCTCCGACGATCGGTGAACCCCCCCCCCCCCCTCTGTAAGTATTTTGTTATTTTATTTTAATAATTTAAAAACTGTGTTTTTAATTAGGTTTAAAGACTATTTTTTTTTATGATTTCAAAACTGTTTTTTTAAGAATTCAAAACTATTTTTTTTTTATGATTTCAAAACTGATTTTATAAAAAGAGAAAAACTGATTTTATAAAAAGAGTAAAACTGTTTTTTTTAGAAAAGTTAAAGACTGTTTTTTTATTATGATTTCAAAACTGTTTTTTTTAAGAATTCAAAACTATTTTTTTTTATGATTTCAAAACTGATTTTATAAAAAGAGAAAAACTGATTTTATAAAAAGAGAAAAACTGATTTTATAAAAAGAGTAAAACTGTTTTTTTAGAAAAGTTAAAACTGTTTTTAAAGAAAGGTTAAAACTGATTTTTCGAAAAAGGATTTGAACTTTAAAAAGTAAAAATCATATTTTTATATATCGAAAGTCGAAAGAAAAATCATATTTTTATATATCGAAAGTCGAAAGAAAAATCATATTTTTATATATCGAAAGTCGAAAGTAAAAATCATATTTTTATATATCGAAAGTCGAAAGAAAAATCATATTTTTATATATCGAAAGTCGAAAGAAAAATCATATTTTTATATATCGAAAGTCGAAAGAAAAATCATATTTTTATATATCGAAAGTCGAAAGAAAAATCATATTTTTATATATCGAAAGTCGAAAGTAAAAATCATATTTTTATATATCGAAAGTCGAAGTAGAAATTAGATTTTTATATATTGAATAGCATAGTAAAAATTCGATTTTTACATATGTAGAGAATACGGGCGAAAGCGACAGAAAGGCGAAGATTTCTCTAAGGAAGTGTCGAGAAGTTGGATAGCTATTGGTGAGATTTCTGATTTAAAAATTATATATATGTGTTGAAAATGAAAGTGAATTGCTATATATAAATATCTCTATATATATATATATATATATATATACGCCCCTCGTCCACAAACCATGGACGATATTTATTGGTTGAAATTGTTGTGAAAATTGAATGATTGTTTGGGGATTGTTTGTGATTGATATTGGTTGATTGTGGTTGAAAAATACCCATTTGTGGTTGTGAAATATTTGGTTGAAACCACTTAGGATTAGTTTGTGGAAATGAAATAAATATATACATGCCGCCTGCGTGCGAACTAGATGCATGATCCCCATTGTCAAAAACCGCGAGGTTTTAAGGTAGAGCGAGGAGCCGTACTAGGGACGGTGCCGGTGTAACTACCCTGCCGTTATGCTGCCGAAATTTTGGATAATATTCGTGTGTTTGAATTATTTTCATATGCTTAAACTATATTTATTCATTGTATAGAAAACATTCATGTGTTGAATTGATATTCATTCGTTGTTTAGAAATTCATGTGTTGAATGGTATTCATATTTTGAAATAAATTGTTCAATAATAAAAATCACATTTTTATCTATATATAGAAACTATAGAAAACATTCATGTGTTGAATTGATATTCATTCGTTGTTTAGAAATTCATGTGTTGAATGGTATTCATATTTTGAAATAAATTGTTCAATAATAAAAATCACATTTTTATCTATATATAGAAACTATAGAAAACATTCATGTGTTGAATTGATATTCATTCGTTGTTTAGAAATTCATGTGTTGAATGGTATTCATATTTTGAAATAAATTGTTTGATAATAAAAATCGCCTTTTATCGACTATATGAACTATATAGAAAAATAGTGTTTTGAAATGAATTGTTTTACAATAAAAAATCACATTTTTATTGTATGCATAAATCGTTGAAATGTGAAGTGTTAAAAATAGCCACTTGTTCAAAATAAACATATATGAGTTGAAATATTCATTAATTAGCTAATGAAATGATTTGCACCTATTTATGTAATATTAGAATGAATGGAGTTTTTAAACCAAATAGAAATCAGATATGAAGTCGAATAGAAATTGATAAATGATAAGAACTGTATATATATGTACATGCAATATTCATTTGAACAGGTTATAGCAAAGGGGCTAGAGAAGAGGAATAAAATTTTGTGCCCGACAAATAGGTACACATTTACTGATTTGTTTGGGTGATGATTTTGAGCCTGTTGGCTAGCCGCTTGGCTTTTTCTTTTTCTTTTTGAGATTAGAAGGACCGGGAACGCTATTTGCGATTTCCCGATGCTCCCGGTGCAGGGGAGGTTATGGCGAAATTTTTCCAAAATTTAAGGCGTTAGAAAAATATTTGAAGTGAAAACGATATGGAAATCATTGAATGAACTATATTTATATAAATATATAAATATAAATAAAATTAAAACGAAACGAGGCCGTGCAGTTCGTATTTTGAAACCGTGATTTCAAACGACTAGTACGGGAAATCCGACCATTGGATTTTCCCAAAACCTCAACCGTTGGGTTCGCCTTGGAATAATCTTTCCAACGGCACCAACCTTGTAAAAATCCAACGGTTGGATTGTCTGGAATGTTTAATTCAAATCTGAAGAAAAACAGCGCCAGAATCGATTTTATTTATATATAAATAGAATTATATTTAATCGAATAACGACGCTGCAGTTCGTATTTTGAAATCGAAAATTCAAACGATTGTACCGGGAGATCCGACCGTCGGATTTTCCCGAAACTGGAACCGTTGGGTTCGTTTTGAAAAGACCTTTCTAATGATGTAAATTTTGTGAAGATCCAACGGTTAGATTTTCAGATATGTGTAAATCAAATCTGAAGAAAAACAGCGCCACGGCCGCCTTATGGCCCGAAGCGTCGTTTTGAATAAAATGGCTATTTTAAAATAAATAAAAATAGCGATAAATAGTTATAAAATATCATAAGCGATATGGAATGGAAATAAACTGAATTTGCTTGATTTATGTGATGTTTGATGGTTGAATGTGTTTGGTGTGAAAATTACATTAAAAGACAAAATTGGTGTTGTCAAATAATTTAACCATTGAAACAAATTGAATTGAAATTCTAAATATACGTGAATTATTTGAGAAGGCCGAGTTAATTCTCATTTCAAATAATGGTCCGACGATTGAAAGTCGAAGATAAAGACGGTGGTCGAAGACCGGAGATCTTCACCTCGTTTGGATGGTAACCGAGGTCTTGATTGGGAGGCATCCCGAAATATGGATAATGAGTGGTGATCGTCCAGACGTACGTGGTGATCGATGGGTTTGCGAGGTATTTAGTGCCTCCGGTTTCGTTCAGACCCAGAACGGACTTGTAAATGGACTGTGTGTCCGACATTGGAATTTGTTCTGTGTGATTGATAGCCATCAGTTGCACGGTGTGAATTGCCTGTGTGGCATTCTAAGATGCAGTGATCAGGACTTCTGTTGAAAAGCAAAGTCTTGTGGTGATGATCAAAGCACCGCCTGTGTGGCGTAGCTTTGTGTATAACGTGAATTCGCGAGCCTTACACCCCGGTATGAACCTAAAATGGGAGAGGACATCAGGGAGGGCATGCGTTTCTTTCTAGCTAGGGTGGTGTCAGTGACCTACCAGCCCTGACATTTATATACTTTTCACCTATGTGGTTGTTGCTGTTGCGAGGCGCCTCGGTTTGATCGGACGATCCGGGTCCGATGGAGTCATTCGTTGGCTCGTTTGCGCCCCAAAGGGCGGGGAGACGTATTGTTCAGGTATAATAATCCACATCGGTGGACCGGCCCTGACGATCCAGGGGGCAGTTGCGGCTGTTCCTGAGACATGGTAGGCTAGATTGTCTCGAATTCGGTAAGGACTATCTTTTGCCTTGGTTCATGACGGAAATCCAATTTCCAAATACGTGACTGTGCGGTTTCGATTGTATATATACATTTGGCGACATAGTGGCATGGGATGCTCATGTCGTCTATGATTGATAGTTATGATTTGAAATTGTTTTCAAAACATATAGACACTAGCAATAATATCAAATGCCTTTGTTTTATTCGTATCAAGCATATCTTGGCCGTTATAAGGTAAAAACTCTATCCTCCGATTTGCGTTGCATTGTGTGATGGGAACTGAGTCTTATAACGGCTTCATTTTTATAAAAGCATAGCGATGTTTAAAAGAAAGATTTGTTTTAAAGCACTGGCAATCCAATGGAGTAAACCCGTTCCACGAAAGTGGCGTGGTCCTGTGATTAGCCATATTATATATGTGTTGAGTAGATTTCTCATACCAGTCCCATGACTGACTCGTAGTTTGTTTCACTTTCAAACTCGGGTGCCCCTTTTTCTACACGGGCAGCCTTGTATTCAGGTTTAGCTGGTTCTTTCTGGATAGCTGGAGCTGAAGATGGATTCTATCATTTATTTCTTTTTATGCTGTTCAGCTCCTATTGTACATATTTTGTTTATTTCCGCTGTAGACATTTATGTATAGCTGAACTGTATTTGTTCTAAGTAAGATCCTGTATACTGTGTAACTCTGATGATTATTTTATCCAGTATATTTTGTTGTTCATATCTGGTGTATTTATTTAATTCTGTTATGCTATTATATGTTTCTGTGTTATATTCCAAAGATAACCTTGTTTCCGTGAGAACAGGAAATCGGGTCGTCTCAGGATCCTCCCAGCAACCTTGGGCGGTGGATATGAGTTTAGACCTCGCCTCTCCACAACCCCATCGAAGGAGAAGAAGTCCGGAAGTGGGGAGTCGAAGAGGAAGAGGAAGTGGAAGAAGAAAGATGAGTCACCCAAGACCGAATCTGAGAAAAAGAAAGGGAAGAAGGGAGGCTCGTCCAAGTGATTGGTGTGGATAGTTTTTGTTCTTTTAGGCCGATAAGATGTGCGAGTTCGACCCTCGCTTTTTGGAGGCATGGTGTGGTTGTGATGTACATCGTGTCATTGGTAAAAAGCTGTACTTTTGGCATGTGAATAAAAGATAGTTTTCTTTCATCACATATCGCTCTAAATTTCCAAACACTCTTTACATTTTCCAGTACAGTACTCATGTAAATTAACTTGGTGTTACACTTAGACTTGAGTTTTGTTGAGGAGTCTCAAATCTTCAGGAATTCTAAGATGGATCAGGAAAACATGAGAATTTAAGGCTAGTACATGGAGATACGAATTCTTTGATTTCGTATCCCAGGTACTTAGCCCATTTGTCCTGTTTTTCCGAGAGTGAGAAGTTGCATTGTTTTCTTCGAACCTGAGTTCGAGTGCCCAAGCTTGGTTTGTCACGTGACGTCGCATGATTGGTTTGGATTGGGGTCGAACGTTATGTCGCTAGTTGGCATAACGCTCGTGAATCAAACTCAATGGAACTGACCACTTCGATACGCACGTGAGACATAGATATATAGTTGAGCCTTCAGTTTCAGGATTCGATGCTTAATCCAATCACGTCATGATCATGTTTCGTCCAAAATATTGGGTCCGTGGATGGTCACCGAGTCCTAGGATGTTGGTTCGTAGGGAGTCTTGGCCTCAAGGGAGGTCGAAAACGACTTCCGTGGTGCCAAGACTTCGATTTTAGACCATCTTCTCTACATGGTGGGTTTTCTCCCCAGAGGGTCGCTCTACGATTCCCGAAGAAGATGATTATGGTAAGGATGCAGGGTTGGTGAAGGTGGTATGCCCCCGATCCTGCTCCCCATTGTGTGTGCTTCCGGTAGGGCTTCCCGACATGCCCCTGGCTAACTGAGAGTTTACCGAAGCTCGGGTAAAGGTGAAGTGTTGTGACGACAACGAAGAGGAGGTGTTAATTGGAGAGTGATTATTTTCTTCTCATTCCTATCTCGTCCCCAATGAGGGAGGAAAAGGTGGGAATGAGTCACAAACTGATTTCCCTAGGGACGACCTCGGGAACCACTGCGCCGATATAGGAGGTTGCAGAAACTGGACAGGTGGAGGCAGAGGGACATAACACAGCAAAGAGGAGGTGTCCGTTGGAGAGGATGGTTTTCTTTTCATTCCCGCTCTGTCTTTGATGAAGGAGGCAAAGCTAGGAGTGAGTCGCGATCTGGTATCTCCGGTGACGACCTCAGAGATCACTACACCGTGGAAGTTGTGATTTTAAGTGCCCAATTACTCTTTACACTTTTTAGGAATCATGCTCGTGTTATGTGACTCGCTTGCACTCAAATTTGGATTGGTCGAGACCTTGCTCTTGAAAAACTCAAGTCGTGCGGAGTTAGAGAAGACTGACTTCGCTCTCAAGGTTCCCTTTCAGTCGTTAACCTTGAGACGTTGCGAAGTCAGGATTGTGCTAACAGACCGCCGCCTGGTTACGTCGCAGCATATGTAGGTTGGGCTAAATCCATCGGAATTAGTGGAGGTGACAACAAACCACCGCCAGAGTATGCCTAAGCGTAGGTAGGCTAAATCTGTTGGACGTACCGTATTTGCGGTAGTGGTGATCTTGCGATTAGCAGAGGAATCTCGAAGTCCGAAGCTAATGTTTTTATACTTTGTACAAGGATCACAACTATGTTGGTTACATGCCAACTTAAGTTACTTATCGAAATTACAACACAAAAGCGAAGCAATTTTAAATGAAAACAACTATGTTCATACAAGGTGTGAATCAAGCAAGATGAGTCATCAGGCGCGGAGTTGATGCTCAAGCCGCTTATTGTTGCTGCAGCCTTGCTGAGTCGAAAGGATGATTCTGAGGGTTCTAGTTGCTTAGTGAGATCCTGATTGGTTGAAATTCTTGGTGAGTGTTTTACGACTCATAAATTTCATGCAGGGGACCTCGTGTGTATTGCTCAAGCATTCCCTTGAGGATGAGTTTTTCAATGTTGTCCTAGAAGTGACGACATTCGTTCGTATCATGTCCGCGGACGCTGTGGAACCAGTAATACTTTGTGCATTCTCTTGGTTCGTCTGACGAACCTCTAGGCTTTGGCTTTTTGTATGGTAAAACGCTGCAGGTGTCTAGGTAAATGTTCTCGAGGGAATCATTGAGCGGAGTGTAGTTGAGGAAAGAAGGAAGTCTAGGACGTTTCCTCTTCTTGTTGCCACTACCACCACCGTTGCCAGTTTGAGAACGTTTATGCAGAAAATTAGGACTGGAGTTGTTTGACCTTTGGACTTCATCTCGAAGTAGGTCATTGAAGCGAGAAGCTCGATTCTTTTACGCTTCTTCTTGGCATAGGAAATAGTTGTCTTTCCCGTAGAAGGCTTCCAAAGTCTCAGGTTATGCTTGATCAATCCATGTTACGAATTCAGAATAAGGAAGTACACACACGACGAGTTGGGCTAGGACATCTCGGGGACTCAGGTTTTCGACATCCTCCAAAGCGTTGTCAAACCTCTCGAGGTAGTCTGTTAGGGTTTCGTCGTTGCCTTGAAAGATGTGTGTGCTGAATTGTTTAATTAAGTCTCTAGCAAGTTGGCCAAAGGTTAAAATGGTTCTTGGCGGAAGTCGAGTGAACCATAAAAGAAGAACGCCTTCTAGGAATAAGAGGAAGCACTTGCATTTCACTGCTTAAGTGGTGCTGGAAGAATCCATGGATGATTAATATTGGTTTATGAAGTCTCAAGGGTCGGATTCCCCTGAGTACGCGTCTATTTGTGGCATATTGAAATGTGCGGCCCATTCGGCGTTGAGTATATCTTCGATAAAGGGGTTACGTGTAACATCCCGGCCAGAGTGGACCAAATTTCAACCAGAAAAGGCCTATCGAAACCTAGAGATACTCTAAACGGGTGTCTATTCCTATAAGGAATTACATTTGCACAGAATGACAGAATAATATAACGTGATGGAATTTCACACAGCGGAACAAGAAAGTATAATAATAAAATAAACGCACCATTTATTAAAAAGCCACCAATCCCAATAGAAAATTCCAAATACATTTGTTTATAACGGTACATCATCATTATTCATTATCAGAGTTCCATCAATAAAAGAGCAATAATAGCTAATAGCAATATAATAGTCTCATCGCCTTCTTCAGGTCCATCATCATTTCATCCATCAAGTCGTTGCCCCACCGACTAACCTGCTGGATATGTTAAGGGGAGGGGTCAAAACTCAAAGTTCCGGTGACTGGAAATGATATGTGCTTAAAGACTATAGTCCAGATTTTGCAGGTTATATATGTCAAGGTATGTCTACGAAACACCACCCATGCACACACATACAAAGGAATATTCTAATTAATGAGGTGGATATCTGAGTCAATTGCTTAAGACCTTCATTAATGCATTTAGGGTGGATCAGCGATCACTACAGACCCAACGAGGTGGACCTACTCGATCACTTAAGGCCCATTCTAGTATATCTGTTAAGGTGGATTCTTATGAACTCTGATGACCCTAAGGCGGACCCTAGCTACTTAATACCCCGCCCTAGCACGTCAATGTTCTTATAAATATATATTCTCATAGGTAATATGAGAAGTAGTATCTCGTCGCTTAATAACGGTTTAGGGTAGGCCCGCATATAGCCAGTTAAGACCTCCTCCGGCGGACGCCTCATGTTACTACTTAATTGATATTACGATAGTACACCTATGTTGCTTACGACTTCCCTTAGACGGTTGGTTAATTAATAGCAAGCTACGTCCCACGTATACCAAACTCGTCCCTTGGTTGGCCCTCACATAGCTCCTAAAGGAAGTGCACATTCCGGTAAACTTCCCTACCGTTACCGCCATGACTAAACCACTTTTTAGGGAAGGAGGATCAATGGACCAACATCAAATCTAATAATGGAGGGTCCCATGACTTCGGTCCAAATCCTAGGAATAAACTTTCGCAATGGTCCTAGTCCTAACCACTTAAGACCCAAACTAGATAAGAAGAAATTCAGTCACTTAAGACCTTCTCAAGGCGGTAGTAAGCCTACTTATTTACACATATAATAGGTATATATATACACTAGACTTCTCACATTAAACCGTTTAGTTGTAGATGCGGGATATGCCAGGCAGTTCCGGGCAGACTTCTGCTACAAGCGGGTTTAACCTCGTGTCATAGTGTACTAAGTTAAATAGCCCATAGCATCCAGACCATTCACATTAACCAAACTCACTTATGGTTGTTTGGTTTAACCTCGTGTTTGTGTGTCATTATTTTATATATATATATATATATATATATAAGCCATTTTATACACAAAGCAACAATTAATATGGGGACATTTCAAATTTCTAGACTTATTCTAATGTATTTATTACATCATTATTACGTTTGATTACGAGAAAAATGACAACATAACTATCCAAACTTGTATCTTAGGCTTGTTAGAACAATTTAGGCAATGAAATAGAAATAAGGTGTTAATTACATACATGCATACATACATATTTATCATATATACATACATATATATATATATATAAAGGGAAAGTCTAAAGGGACACAAAACATAGACACAATTGGTGACACAATGCATCTCCACCGTTGGATCTCCCCATGATTTGCACCTCTTCACATAAAGACAAAATGATCCAACGGCTAATAATCCGTGTCCCTTGATTTGTGTTCAATTTTGTGTCTCAATAGCCGCTCCCATATATATATATATATATATATATATATATATATATATATGAATATACATACATATATATAAAAATCTTTATTTAATCCAATTTAACATATTTCTATATTGTACATTAAAACATTAACATTTGATTATTTCAAATCTGAATACATTCAAATTATTCATTTTAAAATGGAAATCTAAACCTATTCAAATAATGAAACAAAACTAAATCTTAATCATTTTACATCACAATTGCTTTTTTAATTAAAAAGAGGTAAATCCAATTGAACAAAAGTAAATCACCAAACTATTCTTCATACATAACCCAAACAATTCACAAACCAGAAATATTGATTGACATCTTCGCAATATATACAAAAATATGAGATTTAGGGGTTCTTATAATATGATGTTATCGTGAAACCAAATCCCCCTAGACATACAAATCAATATAAAATCTACGAAATGTAAAATTTAGCCTAAACAAGTATTATTTCCACTCACAGAGATTTGGGTAAAAGAGACAATAATGATTTGAATGCCGAAATCATCATTCTTCAATCTACTGCAGATGTATATAAGAGAATCATATAGATTTGAATCTCATATATAAATTATAGATAATTCCAGAATATAAACTAAATAGAAATAGATTAGAAATGAAATAGGTTAGGGATAGAAGAAGAAATCTACTTTCTTGGAATGTCAGCAGCAGAATGGAGGCATAGAGAATGAGAGGATATAGAGAATTGTTAGGTGAGTTAGGTGGTATTTATAGGTGTGTAAATGAATAGTAACCGTTAGATTAACATATATTTAATATAGGCTATTAATTATCTATAATACCAACCAAAAACACCACCCAAACCAGCAATCATTGGGCTCTGGTCGCACCAGGCGGTCGACACCCTCCCTAGGCAGGCGGTCGACCGGCGATCGACACCCCTTCTAGGGGCCGGTCGACCCCCTGGTCACGAAAGTGGCCAGTGACCTGCGTTGATTGCTTAAAAGGATTATTTTATTAAATGCTATTTATTTCTACTAATTCCTTACCATTTGAGCAATATTCTTGCTCCCAGTTAAATGTGTATATAAGCACACAATTTTGAATGTAATAGAATATTCTAATGAACCGTTAATTGGTTATTTTTATTCCATGTATTTATACTTCCAATTCAAATTTCAAATGTTCTTGTATATATATTAACGTGCAACCTTTTTAAATGTGAATCCTTCATCCAGACTCTGATTTAAACATATTATATATGAAATTGGACCAGAATTTCGCTATGAATACAACTAGATATTTTCGTGGCAAAATTCCTAATGGTATAAAATTCCATTTTTCAACCCATTAATATATTATTATTGATTTTCATTACTTATTTTTTTATTTTAATTAGGTTATATTAAGTTCGTTTAGGTATATTTTTATGGAGTGTTACATTCTTTCCCCACTCCCCCCCCCCTTTAAAATAGATTTCGTCCCGAAATCTGTTTGAAGGGGCAAAAAACACAACTTGCTCTAAACATCCATGTTATACACCCATGTTATTTTTAATTCATCCATAAACATTCATGACTCGCAGTAATTATGAACTGCAGACTTACTAAAGTGAGCTCAATCCTAGCATGTGTATGAAATAAGTGATGTAGTATGTATACAAAACATCCTAATATGCATATATTTCTATATGAGTGTGTTGTGCAACTGTGTTACATCCATTTCCCTACATTCAATCTAGCAACCACAATGCATTCATAAACGTATTTTAAAGGAAAATTACCCGAGAAAGGCTCTGGGTGGGTCTGTCTCATCTCATCCTCAGTCTAATGTGCTTTCTGCAAGATCATTTCCCCATTATACCCGGACAAGGCGAATGGTATACTATGGAATCTTTTGATTCCGTGCTATATAATCTTAGCAGTGGCACGGGGCACCCTAGACTCCAACTCGAGTTTTCCTATGTCCCCAATCTCGTCAAGCTTGAGTCTTATAGTAGAATCATGAAGGCACTTCCTCAAATGAGATACATGAAAAAATTTATGTGTCCCCAATAAGCGTTCTGGGAGATCCACTCGAGAGGCCAAAGATCATATTCTCTCGATAAGTTGAAAAGGCCCAATAAATCAGGGAGTTAACTTCCCAGTCTTCCCAAACCGGATAGTCTTCTTAAGAGGAGAAACCTTTACGAATACTAAGTCTCCTATACCGAACTCAAGTTCCCTTCTCCTCTTATCCGCATATGATTTCTGGCGGTCTTGGGCTACCTTCATCCTCTTGCTAATCAAAGAAATCTTCTCCGTGGAATCACGGACAAGGTTTGGTCCGAGTATAGCCTTGTCGGCAGTTTCCACCAACAAGTTGGCGATTTGCATGGCCTCTGGTAAAGCTCTTCAAAAGGGGCCATACCGGTCGTCGCTTGAAAACTATTGTTATACGTAAACTCCACAAGCGGCAGGTGCTTCTACCAAACTATTCCAAGATCGATAATGTAAGCTCTAAGCAAGTTTTCTAGAATTCGGTTTACTCTTTCCATCTGGCCATCAGTTTATGGGTGATAGGTTGTACTTAAGTTGAGTGTCGTTCCCAATCCTTCTTGTAAACTTCTCCAGAGCTCACTTATGAATAAGGGGTCTCAATCGTTCACTATATTAGATGGGATACCATGCAATCTTTAACATACAACTAGGCCAATGAAGCTGCAGTCCTATTCTTCTTGACTGGTATAAAGTGAGCACTCTTGGTCAAACAGTCCACTATAACCCAAATAGCCACATTTCCCTTCTAACTTCTTGGAAGCCAATCCACAAAATCCATGAAAATATGTTCCCACTTCCAAATCAGAACTTCTAAAGGTAAGAGTAATCCTTCGATCCTTTCTTGCTCCGCTTTTACTTTTTGGCATGTTAAGCACTTGGCCACAAACTCAGCTATTGCTCTCTTCATCCCTTCCCAATAGAGATTTCTCTTCATATCCTTATACATTTTATCTCCACCGGGGTGTAGGGTCATACTTGACCTATGACACTCCTCTAAAATTATCTTTCTAAACTTCTCATCTTTAGGGAAGCATAGTCGTCCATCCCTAAGAAAACATCCATCATTACCCAGTGAAAATCTAACTGAGTGAGGAAAGGTCTCCTTCTTTCTTATTTTCTCCTTCAAGTTTCTTATCTCTTCGTCAAGGTCTTGCATACTATGAATCCTTTCTCTTAGAGTGAGTCTAACAAGCATAACTCTAAGGAAACTACTAGAAGCTATTAGTGGCGGTTGTAAGTTAAAGTTAGAGAGAAACTCCAACTGTTTCCATTCCAATATTGCATTCAAAGATGCATGCCTTCTACTCAATGCATCTGCTAAAACGTTCCCTTTCCCTGGGGTATACTGGATCATAAAATCAGAAGTTGCAATGTACTCCATCCGTCGTTCTTGTCTTAAATTCAGGTCACGCTGAGAGAATAAATACGTTAGGTATTTATGGTCAATGAAAAGGCTCGAACTTCTCTCTTAAAAGATATTGCGTCCAAATCTTTAAGGGAACACAACTACGGCTAACTCTTGGTCTTGAACCAGATATCTTTTCACAGGGTCCTTGAGTTGTCTACTAGCATAAGCAACAACCCTTCGTCGTTGCATGAGAACCGCTCCCAAACCTGTTCCACATGCGTCAGTTTAAACCGTGAACATCCTTGAGCCATCGGGTATAATAAGAACAAATGCACTAGTCTAATTTCTTAAAATCCACATCGCACTTACTACTCCAAGAAAATACCAAGTTCTTCTTCGTTAGTTGAGTTAAAGGGGTAGCAATCTTTGCAAAGTCTTTAATAACTTTCCTTTATACCCTGCCAGTCCAAGGAAGCTTCTCACCTCCGTAGCGTTTCCAGGTACTCTCCATTCCTTAATTGCCTCGATCTTCGTGGGGTATACTGCCAAACCTTTAATTGACACGATATGTCCCAAAAACCTAACTTCTCCTCTCCATAAATGATACTTTGAAAACTTGGCTTTCAGCTGGTTCTCTCTCAGTATCCCCTTGACTAGTCTTAAGTGACTTTCATGCTATTTATGGTCCTTGGAAAATATAAGGATATCATCTACGAAAACTACCACGATCTTATTTAGAATGCCCCTAAACACTCTACTCATGAGGTCAACAAAGAAGGCGAGTGTATTCGTTAGTCCAAAGGGCATAACTTCCCATTGGAACAATCCATCTAGCATCATAAACGTGGTTTTATCCTTACTATCCTCTGAAATTCTCAATTGGTAAAATCTAGTTGCAAGGTTTGATTTGGAAAATACTCGAGCTCCTCCCAAGTGGTCAAATAGATCATCAATTATGGGTAAGGGGTACCTATTCTTTTTGGTTAGCATATTAAGCTCCCTATAATCCACGCAAAGTCTTAGAGATCCATCTGGTTTGGTGACAAACAAAATAGGTGCAACCATTCAGATGTACTTCATCGAATGAAGCCTTTCTGTGGAAATTCCAAAATCTGTTTATTCAACCCTCTTCTTTCCTTTGGCGCCATATGCCTTAAGGGTAAAGCTACTGGTCTAGCATCCTTCTCTAGGTCAATACGAAAAGAGATCTCCCCATGGGGTAGAAGTCTCGTTACTTCCTCAAAGACGTCCAAGAACTCACGTACTATAGGGACCGAAGATGGTCCTTCTGAACTAGGAGACAAGGTACACAAAAGGGCTTTATCCTTATTTCTAATATTACGAGGGATTCCCAGGCTATGTCCTCCTCGACTCCTAAGCTGAACAATTCTCTTGTCGTAATCTAGGATGACTCCATAGAATGATAACTAATCCCTACCTAGGATAAGGTCATACCCCATAAAATCCAATGCATACGCTTCGCAGAGGAACCAGACATCATCAATATCCAATGCTAGGTCTTTACAGACCAACTCAAGATACTTAGCTCCTCCGATAGGGTTGGCCACCCCTATCGGGTCACTAGAGATAGATAAGGAAAGGTTTAACAAATCAACTAGTCTCTTAGAAATAAAAGAATGGGTTGCTCCAGAGTCAAACAAGGTATATACGTAAATTCCTAAAATAGAAGTTATACCTTCAAGTGCGGGTTGAACTTGATCTTTCGGTGGTCGGCTCTGTATTGGTATTGCTTCCAACGCATAGTTCTGTTTATTCTGAATAACTCTAGGTGTTGGGCAATCCCTCGACAAGTGTCCTTCCTCGTGGCAATTATAGCACTTTCCTTTAAAGTCCCTCTTTGCTAAAGCAGTCCTGTAGTCCTTGGCCTCATGGCCTTTATTGCACCTTGTACAAGTCTTAGCTTCTTTCTCAAACTTACCCCCTTTCTTCTTATTATTACACCATTCTTTCTTCTTATTCTTATTAGAACTAGAACTACTTTCTTCCTTCTCACTATTCTTGTTCTCTTTAGATCCTTCGGCTGTGCACAAGATGGCCATCTCCGCTAACGTCTCAAAGGTCGCTCCGAATGTTACTTAGGCCAATAAAGTGCCTTTTAATGGGGAGTTCAACCCCTTAACAAACCTTAAAGCCTTGTTCATTCGGGTATCCACCAAAACCCTACCAAACTTACATAACTCGGTGAATTTTGCCACATACTCTCGCGGACACAGATTTCCTTGTTTGAGATGGATAAACTTCTCTAATTGGATTGTCATCTCAGTATCGGGTAGAAACTTTGCTTCAAAGCGGGTCTTGAATTCAGCCCATGTAAATACTCGACCCACGTTCTCTCCAGATACTTGGTTCTAACATTCGAGGGCTTCTCATTTTAAGTGCCAGACCACAACTCTCTTCTTAATTTCGTCTGACCATCCCATGGCCTCAAAAAATCCTTTCGTAGTCCATTATCCAAGCTTGAGCACCAACAAAACCTTCTGTCCTTAAGAATGGTTTTCCACAAAGGCTTGCGAAACTCTTACAGAATCAATAAAAATTAAAAGCTAAATCAGCGGCATGAGCCGCAGGCTCCGCTGGGGAAGGATTAGTGATAGGGACTTGCTCCATACTACAGAGATACCATTGGAACCATTTTGGAAAATATCGAGGCCCTGCCTGGCTTCTCTGACCGGAAGGAATATCATCCATTCTACTATCTGAAAAAGAAAGGAAGAGTCTTTTAGTGGATACTCCTGAGATAGTATTTAATCTGAAAAGGGAACAAAACAATAAAGTTGCCTAGTATAGTTGTTTATGCTTATTGAGGTAAATATATAATATAATATAATATATATAGTTTGAAAACCTTTCTCAAAATACAATTACGCCTCTCATACGTATAATTTTCCTATAATCGAGTAACCTAGACTCTGATGTCAAATGTAACAAACCGCTCGGAGTGGGCCTAAATTTTGAACCAGAAAAGGCCCATCGAAACTTATAGCCACTCTAAACGGGTCGTCGATTCCTATAAGGAATTACATTTGCACAGAATGACAGAATAATATAACATGATGAAATCTCACATAGCGGAACGAGAAAGTATAATAATAAAATAGATGCACCATTTATTTAAAAGCCACTAATCTAAATACAAAATGTCAACTATATTTGTTCATAACGGTACATCACTATTCATTATCCAGAGTTACATCAATAAAAGAGAAATAACAGATAATAGCAATATAATATTCTCATCGCCTTCTTCAGGCTCCATCATGGTTTTGTCTAACAAGTCGTCGCCCCACCTACTAACCTGTTGGATATGTTAAGGAAAGGGGTCAGAACATAAAGTTCCAGTGACTAAAAATAATACATGCTTAAAGACTATACTCTAGATTTGGAAGGTTATATATGTCAAGGTATGTATACGAAACATACAGGCACACACATAAAAAGGAATATTCTAATTAATGAGGTGGATATCCGAGTCAATCGCTGAAGACTTTCATTAATGCATTTAGGGTGGATCAGCGATCACTTAAGACCTAATGAGGTGGACATTCACGATCACTTAAGGCCCATTCTTTATATCTGTTAAGGGTGGATTCTTATGATCTATTATGACCCTAAGGTGGACCCTAGCCACTTAAGACCCCGTCCTAGCACATCAACATTCTTATAGATATATATTCTCACAGGTAATATGAGAATTAGTATCTCGCTGCTTAATACCGGTTTAGGGTAGGCCCACATATAACCATTTAAGACCCCTCGAGCAGACGCCTCATGTTACTACGTACTTAACTGATATTTACACACATATATACACTAGACCTCCCACATTAAACCATCTGCTTGTAGATGTTGGGTATGCCGGGCAGTTCTGGGCAGACTTCTACTACAAGCGGGTTTAACGTCGTGTCATAGTGTACTAAGTTAAATGGCCCATGGCATCAAGACCTCTCACATTAGCCAAACTCAATTGTGGTTGTTGGATTTGTCGGTTGGTTCCAGGCAGACTTCTATCACAAATGACGAGTAAACTCGTGTCTATGTGTCATTATTTAATATATATAAATTAGCCATTTTATGCACACACAAGCAATAATTCATATGGGAACATTTCAAATTTATAACCTTATTCTAACATATTTATTACGTCATTATTACATTTGATTACGCTATATAATGTAATATTTAATACGTAATATAAACGCTAAATTTCCATTTGAATGAAGAAATGTTTCATTGGTGTAAACTGTCAATCCGGTTCACATTAAAGGTATACAAGCCTAATTCCCACATCAAACTACTAAATTCATGGCATAATTAATAATAGCAACAAACGAGAAAAATAACAACATAACTATCCAAACTTGTATCCTAGGCTTCTTAGAACAATTTAGGTGATGAAATAGGAACAATGTGTTAATTACATACATACATACATACATACATAATTATCATATATACATATATATGAATATACATACATAAATACATAAACCTTTATTTGATCCAATCTACCCTTTTTCTATGTTGCACATAAAAACATTAACATTTGATTATTTCAAATCTGAATACGTTCAAATTATCCATTTTAGAATAGAAATCTAAACCTATTCAAATAATGAAACCAAACCAAATCTTGATCTTTTTACATTCCGAACACTTTTTTTTAATTAAAAAGAGGTAAATCCAATTAAACAAAAGTAAATCACCAAACTATTCTTCATACATAGCCCAAACAATTCACAAACCAAAATGTTATCTTGAAAACAAACCTCCCTAGACATGCAAATCAATATAAAATCTACAAAATGTATAATTTATCTTAAATAAATATTATTTCCACTCATAGAGATTTAGGCAAAAGAGATAATACTGATTTGAATGCCGAAATCGTCGTTCTTCGATTCTACCGCAGATCTATATAAGAGAATCATATAGATTTGAATCTCATATATAAATTATAGAGAATTTCATAATATAAACTAAATAGAAATAGATTAGAAATGAAATAGGTTAGGGGTAGAAGAAGAAACATATATTCCTAGAATGTCAACATCGGAGTGGAGGCACAGAGAATGAGAGGGTTTAGAGAATTGTGAGGTGAGTTAGGTGGTATTTATAGGTGTGTAAACAAACAGTAACCGTTAGATTAACATAGATTTAATCTAGGTTATTCATTATCTATAAAACCAACCAAAACACCACCCAAACCATCCCTAATTGGGCTCTGGCCGCACCAGGCGGTCGACACCCTTTCTAAGGGGGTCAACCAGCGGTCGACACCACTTATGGGGGGGCTGTCAACCCCCTGGTCACGAAAGTGGCCAGTGGCCTGCGTTTATTACTTGACAGAATTATTTTTATTAAACGCTATTTATTTCTATTAATTCCTTACCATTTGAACAATATTATTGCCCCTAGTTAGATGTATATATATACACACAATTTTGAATGTAATGGAATATTCTAATCAACCATTAATTTTTATTCCATATATTTACACTTTCAATCCAAATTTCAAATGTTCTTATATATATATATATTAACGTACAACCTTTTTATATGTGAATCCATCATACAGACTCTGATTTAAGCATATTATATATGAAATTGGGCCAGAATTTCGCCACGAATACAACTACAATATTTTCGCGGCCAAATTCCTAATGTTGTAAAATTATATTTTTCAACCCATTAACATATTATTATTTGGGGGTTTTAGGGAGAAGGAAAAACTTAGAAACTCTTTTAGTCATAAGGACAAGAAGTTTGGATTTTATGCATTAAGACACTTTTAGTGTAAAAGTGGAATTCAGGGGGCCCACTATCATTTCCTCTTTTACACTAAAGTTTGTCCTTCAGCCTAAATTCCAAACTTGTTGTCCTTCAGCCTAAATTTTTACCTAACTTATTTCTTCAGCCTATTTTCTTGTTATTATTTTATTGCTGATTTTCATTACTTATTATTATTTATTTTAATTAGATTATCTTAAGTTCGTTTAGGTATATTTTTACGGGGTGTTACATTATGCCTCACACTGGTTTCCCAATCGTCGGTGACGTGACCTTCGAATTCTTTCATGATGCTGCAAACTAGGTTGGCAAGAACCAAAGTTCGAATCTCCGCTGGATTCCAGCGGTCGTGACTCGACTCGGGAGTGTGCAGCCTTGGACGTCTTCTTGGATGGATGTCATCTTCATCTCGAGAATCTTCGACTTCATATCTTTGAGCTTGCGAAAGTTGATTACTGGGAACTTGGGCCTGGTTTGTTGCATAAAGTGTAGGCGACAAGTTTGGATTTGCGACAAGTGGATCCCGTCGAGTAATGGGTCGAGCGCAAATATTTTGGTCGGGATTAGGCTCAAGCCGAAACCAATCGAGATGACGGTTATTATGGGGAGAAGTAGGAATGGAACTCGGAGAGACACAATTTGGAGGAGGCCGAATGCCTAAATCTTTTTGAAGGCGAAAGATGTCTCACTGAGCATGTTGTTGAAGCCGCTGAGTCAATCCAAGATTTTGGTTGTTTGACGAGGCTTCTTTGAGTCGCTCCCAACTTTCTCTTAGTTTCTTCAAATTGAGCTCGATCGACGAGTGCATCAAGAATAGAAGTAATAGCGATATTCACACTGGTCGGAACTTTGGTGGATTAAGGTTGAGGGGAGTTTTCCGAGTCAGGATCAATCATGGAAGGTCCACCCGTAGTATTCCTTACTTTGGTCACCATTATCGGTTGACTTGGTAGGTGAGTTTTGGAAGACTTAAGTAGCGCTCCAAGTCTCGGTGATTGAATGGTAGGAAAGGCAAAGTTTCTAATATCTCAATGGAAGTAGCGGAACGTTGACAACATGTGTGTTTTTCCCTTCCTGGCATGCAAAAATGTTGACGTCCAAAAGTTAGTGTCGACACTCGAAATTTCCACGATAGTTAAAATACGTACGGAATGGAAAATAAGCGATTTGCAATGTAGTATGCAGGGGAAAACGCTAGAAAACAATCACACAGTATTTATAGTGGTTCGGCTCATCGGGGCTACGTCCACTCTGGAAGTTTAGTACTTTTATTACTTCACTTTTACAAGTTATAATATAAAATCAGTAAATCTCCGAGACAAGAGTTATCGTAATTGTTGTAGTGAGCAGTCCCGGGTGCTATGCTTGGTGAGGGAGGTAGCAGGCTATGCTTCGTGATCCAAGCTTGGAAGTTGAAGGAGCAGCCTTTACGAGTCCATGAAACCAAGTCAAGTCAAGTGGGGATCGAGAGGCTAGAAGATTCTCATGAACCTATCATGGCCATGGTGGTAAGGAGGTCCAATGATGGATTTTATCCCTTCTTCCTGAAATGCCAAGGCAGCCCAAAATAGTCCAAGTGTCCACGGTTCTTCTTCCTACAGTGTTGGAAGGTGTTTGGGAGGTTGTTGGAATGTTATCTTCTTCCTAGGAAGCCATGAGAGCAAAGAGCCAACCCTATTTACGATGCAGAACCAAAGATATTTATAGGAGGAGGTAAGCGGGTGAGGTAAGGGGACTCACCCTCACATTTTGTATCCCCGAGATCGGTACGACTCTCGGGGAATTTGTTTATTTTTCTCCACTCCGAAGTCTTTCGTATCCACTGCCTTCCCAACATTTGTACCCATATCTATCTCGTATTGGTGCAATTCGTATCGCATATTTCGTATCCCAACTACTAGAGCAAGGGAATAGTAAACCGAGGTTACGGAGAACCGGGGGAGGAATGCTGATCCCGCTGCTTTGGTTTTTTGGAGAGTATGCGTGATATGAATTACCAGGATACGAAATACACATGGGAACAAGGGATACAAAATTGGGAGATGGATGCTAGGGGATACAAAATTCAGGGAGTAGTACGACCTAGGGAAGTAAGCTATTGGGGAGACGGAAAAGGTGTTAGTTGGGCTTTGAGGAGTTGTAAGGTCGGGATGCGAGTTGATGGTGAGGCTCAAGGCCGATCACGAAGTGTTGGTTGACTGTTGAGCGGTTCGGACGAGCTTGAACGACTATTCTTGCACAATTACATCTGGGCTTGAGCTCTGAACGTTTCAACAACGCTTTTGGGCTGTTGATCCACGCGATGGGCCGAGTCGTGTGTACTTGAACTGCTTTTGGGAACCGGACCAAAAGGGCGGTTAACAATGGACAAAATGGTTATAGTGAGCTGAACATAAGTGAAAGTTTTGAAGAGGTGAATGAGGTTTCAACTGATGGCAGATGTAAGCAAAATGTCAGTAATGTGATGTAGAGACATGCAACTATAAAATGAGATTCAAGTGTAAAATGAAATTCAATTTTGAATGAAAATGTTGTTTTCATGTGTCTCAGACTTGCAAATTTCATGAACTTGAAATATGTCAACAAAATGACAAGAACAAATGTGTAACGCATGAAATAGTGACAGAATTGTGCAACCAAATGAAATGCACACACCAAGAATAAATTTTGAATATATAATAGTGCTACAAAACAGGGATGCCCCGAAACGCTCCTATATATATATATATATATATATATATATATATATATATATATATATATATAACATAAATTTGTGAGTTAAGAAAAAAAACTCATCATAGATTTGTGAGTCAAGAAATAAAAACTCATTTAATCAGACCGTTCACTTTGCTAACGTTCATTGAATTATAACTTTGCGACCTCAGCCAACCACCGTCATCAACAATCATTGAGCCTCTTACTCTGAACTCACGTATATCGAAAAGGGTTGTACTAGAAAGGCCGAGACGAAATGCATATGGACCACATGGAAATATAGGAAAATGAAATTTTAGAAGGAAATATAGAAAGGGCTCATTGTCTATCTCTACACCACAGTTTTTCACCATTTTTGCTGCGGGTTGAAACAACAATTCCGTATCCAAAATCGAGTGTAGCTCTTAAGTCGCCCACTGATTTCACGCTTACCACCTTAACCCTAATCGCTGACTTATCTAATCAGTTGACTTACCTGGTCTGCCTGCGGCATGGCACGCACAACTACTTTTAGGTTGGGCCGCCTATCTTTGACAATGATGGGCATAGCAAGCCCCTTAATTTCTCTTTGTCAGAATTACCGGTTTTTCTCTTTTGCATTTGAGTTAGGGAATCAAAAAGAAAGAATTGGAATTGTTTTAAGCTCACAAGTGAGGAGCAGACGAATTTTATTTGTTAAGGACGAGAACTTTTACACTTAAGTCCCATTTGAAAACAATTTCATTGTTTCCTTAATTTGCAAATCACATCTTAATCTATTGCAAATAATCTTTTGTGGAAATAGGCATAAGGACGAATTTAAAAAAAAAAACTAAAGTACATTAAATTTTTGTTTTATGTTGAAGGACAAACTGTGAAAAATATTAAGCTGAAAAACAATCCTAATTATAACTAGTATTTGTACAATGAAAATTAACTATAATGCTAATTGTAATTAGCATTTCGATATAGTGTAAAAGCTTAACATAATGCTAGTTGTATTCAGCATTTTCCTTCAGTTCAATTTTTTTTTTTAAGTTTGTTCTTCATACTAAAAATGAAACTTAACGTACTTCAAGATAATTTAACATAATTCTTTTATTTTAATAAATCATTTTCAAATTTAGTCGATGCACTACAATGTTTACAAAATGTATTTTGATTAAATTTCCACCATGCTTAATACAAGTGTCATTTACCTCCCTTAAGGTTCCAAACGTTAGCTCAAAAAAATAGATATATAAATAAAACGTATTATTTATCTTTATTTACTGAATCAATTAATTTTATCAACGTTGGACAAAATTTGTTTTCATCAGTTTCAATTATATATATTATTTACACAATGAAAATATTTTATATTCATTGTAAATATATTATTAGAGTTTGATATATTTCCTAAAAAGAATTTATTTATTAGTTCAATTTATAAAACTAAAAATCATTTATTTACTAATCATAAATAACATATTGTTTATAAATATAAATCATCAATGATTGAATCCAAATATTTTATTATAGTTAATGCATTCATCACCACATCGTGCAAAGTAGAGTTGTTACAACCCACACCATGAATACTTGCCCCATATTCAATCAGTACTACCATAGCATAATCATCCGATCAACTTCCAACAAAATACACCGCAGTGAATTTTTTTTCTTCAAATTAAATTGTTTACATGGTTTTCACAATGTCTAAAAAGTTATGCCATATAACATAAGTTAAATTCTTCCATCAGTGACATATAAAATCCAATATTTCATTTCTATAAGCTAAATTTGCAGCACGAAGAAAAATTGCCGTCTGTAAACAATATTCATACCACATAACAGAAGTGAGCCTAGTTACTATAACATGAATAATTACATGAGGCTATTTGCAATAGTATAAGCAAAAATTTGGACGCAATTAGGCTTGCATCTATTTGCCGCGGCTAGTATAAACAGTCTGGAAATGACTATATGTAACCCCTACTTCAGATTTGGATATCTTTTAAAATTGAATGCTAAAGTAGAGAGTGAGCAGACACAGTTTGTGAAAATTTTACAAGCGCCTCGAGTAACCTGAACCTGCACACTTCTTGCATAATATCAACCCTGCAAATATAAATCATGAGAAGCAAAACATAAGAAAGCAATGGTCAAATTTTATTTTAGGCTATAATACAAGGAATTTATCCAATGTTAGCATTCGCAGATCTGAACCTGGGTTCTTACATATATAAACCTATGTTTTCCTAAAGAAAAAAGTCATTTTTAAAATTCCTGCATCATGTATGAAGTTATAGACGCCACTGCATTTCCATTAACAGGGATATTAAATTGCTTATGCACAAGGGGATATTAATATTAGGGCATCATCAATGGCTTCCTGAATAATAAGGGTTGAAAGTGGGAGAAAAACCCAATAGTGAGGCACTTTTTTAATGAATGTCTAGCATTGGACGCTGATTTAATGGGCATCTGATGTCAACTGCTCATTAATGTGCATCTACAAATGCACTGTTAAATTATAATCCTTAAAATTGGGCATTGAACATCCATTATGAATGTCTAGACGCCCATGGCAGTTTTTGTTGGATTTGCACCTAGAGCATCCCAATTGCAATACCCAGCAGGAGTAGCTTTTTACAGGGTTTTTTTCCCCAAAAGCAAGTATCATACAGCAGTAGCATGGTTATTACAACCGGACCGGATCAAGGACCATTTGATCTACGCAATTAAAGCCCTGCAATATTCTGCTTAGGGATGGCATTGGGGCGGGTCTAGGGACCAAACCCGCTTGACCCGCCCCTGTTTTAACCCATTTAGACCCGCCCCATTGGGTCTTCGGGGCGGGTAGACCCGCGACCCGCTTTTGGAGGTCCGGGTCTAGGGTCGGGTCTGGGGCATGGCTAACCCGCCCCAACCCGACCCGCATGATCGAAACATCATTCAAACTCTTTATAACTATAACTATTACTTGTTAATCTTCTTAGATTTACATGGTTATAACTTGAATATTATATTCTTTCAGTTGACAAACTATAAAATTTTCATTGTATTAAGTTGCATCAATGATAATCGTACAATAACAAATGCATACATTTTGAACTATTATCTTACAACTCATTTTATAATATTCTCTTGTCATTGTGAACACATTATAATATGCATATAATTTATCATTTAGTGATAAAAAAAATATAAATATATAAATTTGTGTACACTAGAACATAATATCAGCGGGTCATGGGGCGGGTCGGGTCTACCCTGACCCGTACGGGTTTCGGGTACGGGGCGAAATTTCAGACCCGCACCGGGTCTACGGGGCGGGTCTGGGGCGGGGTTTAAAAAGTCCGGGTCGGGTCCGGGGCACGAGAAACCCGCCCCAACCCGCCCCATTGCCATTCCTAATTCTGCTATAGCCCATAGCACTCTTCGACAGCTAAACTATTTTAACTCGGTGCTATAAAATAATAGATCTGTATTAAGCCCCATCATTTTCCACTATGTCTGCTAAATCAATGATATGTTGCCTCTACTTTAGCAAATATTAATATACAAATATTAATTTGATTGATCCTCTTTAAATCATATCAACACAGATAAGGCAAATACCTAATTTTAAGACATTAATGATCCATACAAGTGAAAATTCTATTGTAGCCACTATATTTAGTCTGCAGAAACTATGGCTATTATGGTAACGGTGAAAATTTTCATCATCACACTGTTACTAGTCAATCGGAGTATACCATTTTAATCGGTATGATAATGGTAAGCTTTATCATTCAGTAAGTTATCAGAAACATTTCTTTAATATCAGCTGTAACGGTAATTTGTTAATTTAAAATATATGTTGATTTATCTAATTTGTTTTATTATATGCATTCAAAACCAAATAAATGATTAAATTTAGCTTAGTGATTACTTGAAATATTTTCAAATACACTTCTTTTCTCTCACATTTATGTCTTTTATTAAACAGCACTGCAAATAATATAATGAAGATGTGTTACAGTATAAAAACATGCAAAAGTACCCGCTTTTATGAACGAATAATAATTTATCATTATCAGCATAACGGTTACCAGATTATCGGTATATCAGTCTTTTGTGTACTAGTCGATTAGTATTAATAAAAGTAAGCAATTCTACTTTACCAGCAAAAACGTCGGAATAGTAACCATTTATCATAACAGCCCTAGCAGAAACCATATTATTCTTCGATTTTGTTATATAAGTTTAAATAATATACCTTTTCCCTTTAAATATGACATGAGAATAATAATAACTTAAATTTGAACATTTTATATCTAACGAAGTTTTTTGTACCTCCGTTGTTTCTGTTATATACCCGTTTTTTCCCCACTATAGCTTTTTCCACTTCCATCGTTATTGAACAACCAAGCTTTTTAACTGCATGACATTAGACACCACAACCTAATACGATTTGAACCATGCATAAGCATTGATCGCAAAAGATTCTCATGAACCAATTCAAGTTTAAAAAGTCGTTCATTACTCAGATCTTGTTGAAAATTTAGATTGGAGTACATCTTACAGGCCCTGCAAGCTTGGCATGTTTATATAGCGGAGAGGTGAAACATATTTGCTTGGAGATGGCAACGTGGGATATAACTATGTTAATGCAAAAAGTGGCACTAATACCCAAAATACTTATCAACACTACAAATTTGATTAAACACAAAAAGCTAAGAACAAATAAAAGGCGGGGAAAAGTAAAGTGCAAGCGATTTAGGGTTTGTTCGGCATGCATAACGGAGGTAAAAAGTAATTGACGCGTCCGACGCGCGTTCGACCCGTCCGTTACTTAACGGGTAAAATACCCCGTTTCCCCAACGGACCAAAATCGGTCCGTTGGGGTCCGACGCGTCGGGAGCGTCGGATTAACTAATTATTTAATTTAATTAAGTCGGTCCATTTAGCTTAATTATTTAATTAATTAATTTTAAGTTTTTATAAACTTTAAAAGTTGATAACTTGTGCATATGAGATCCGTTTTAGACGCGGTTTTTAGCGTTGGGATCGTATCGAAGTGCACTACGTAATTGAGTTGGTTTGAACTGAATTGGAATAACTTATAATTTTTCAATTTATTTATTTACATGTTTATTTGTATGAATTATTGATACGTATTATTTATTAAAAACAAATAATAAACTAATTAACCATAAATTAATTAAATTACAACATAAAAATAAAATGGTCCGCTTAAATGCTCCGCTCAAATAGTCCGCTTAACGCGCCAAACGCATTCCCCGCTAACTACAATTCTCCGCTAAGATTCTCTGCTCAAACTCTCCACTCAAATTCTCCGCTTCCGCTTGCGCCAAACACGCCCTTAGAGTGATTCGGTCTAATTTTGACCGTCCACTATAGAAGGAGATTTCATTATCATGGAGCTTACAAAATACATGGTTCGCTCATTTCATTCACTCTCTCTTTTACAAATATTCTCTCTATTTGCTCTTGATCCACTTGAATTCACGGAGGCATGATGAGATCTCTTGAGTAGTCACGGCGGTTGTGTAGATCCTTAATCACTTAGATGATCTACATTAGTTCCATGGTGAATTTGTGTTGGATCTAAGCTTTAGAGAGAATTCATGTAGGTTAGAGAGGTTTAGAGAAGTTTAGAATGATAGAGAAGTGAAAATGGCAGCCCTTCGAGGTCCAAAAATCCGTTCCTTGAATGGTAGAGAAGTGGGGTATTTATAGGTGTAGTGGTTTTGAGGTAGTTGCAAAGCTGAAATTACGGTGTGCAGGGTATGGATCGGCCATAAATTTATGAAAATGCCACTAGTTAAATTCCGACCGGTCCATACTTTACAGTTGTACACAGCCGATCCATAGGGGAGCAATTTGACTGGCGGATCCATAAATTAGTGCCGACCGATCCATGAATTAGCAAGTGCAGATCCACGTGTATTTTACTGAAGCCGCCTTTTTGTTTGAGGCCGATCTGTTTGATTACTACTTTGCCACAGTCATATTTTAATGACCGAACCAGTGTTAGTGTACACATGACTTTTCCTGAATTTTACAGCTGGCATTGATGCATTTGACCGACCCGTATATGTTAAACATGTTGATCCACGTTTATAACTGAATACCCCATACATATTGGAGCCGATCCATATTGCATGCATGTTTACTGGAGCCAACCCGTATTATTGTCCGTGAAGGAGCTATACTAATATGCATTGCTGACGTGGAGGTGCTTTATATATTATAGTCTGCCACATGCTCGTGCCTTCAATTATACTACTCCATGCTGCTTCACACATAGCTGTAGAACCATAGTATGTTGATAATATGTTTGATCCATTAGCACTTGGAAGTGACCTATCCACGTTATATATAATGTAACTGATCCAGTCAGCAACTTATTCGTGACCGCTCCAAGCAAAGTTCATGTACGGGATGTGACTGTGGTAATTCTAAGGCCGATCCATTCTTTTAGTTTAATACTGATCAATGAATACACTACGGACCCATCCACGTGGTTTCATTTGTGGTCGACCCTTATGTCTACATGGTTTGGAGCCGATCCATGCTTATATGCATGCCACGTGTGCTCGTGTAATAATATAATATTGCTGACCTGGTATTTGTGCTTATATGTAACGTGAACCAGCTCATATGTTATAGCACCATTCACATTTATGACTTAGGCAACCAATCCATATATAAATACTCGTGGTTCCAGCTGACGTGCTGTTTGTTATGGAGCCATGCATCTTGTTAGCAGCACACATTATAACGCGCCCATGTATTCATACATAATCTGGCAATCCAATGTATTTACTTATGTAATATTGAACCGATCCATCCTCTGCAAACTGGCAATTTGCAATATGCACAATCCACGCTTAAACTTGTATACTACCATGCCACATACACGTAACGTGAGACTTATATTAATATATACACGTGACAGCTGTGGCATCCTTATATGATAACCGCATGCAAAGCATTGTTCGAAGTATAGAACGGCTCCATGTTGCATTGTGTACGTACAGCTGAGCCATAATTGAGATTGCAGACCAACCCATGATGATATTAAATGCCGATCCATGGACATGCTTTGTGGCTGATCCATAGCGCGTGGAAACTGCACCGATCCATAGTTTACAATGCGACCGACCGATCCATATCGAACTGAAGTGACCGATCCATGCACACTGAGGCTGACCAACCCATACATATTGAGTGTATTGTCCGATCCATCAATTCTAACTTCGAATTAGATCCAACAGTATATGCATGATTTTTAGTGGATAACATTTTCCCCTCGGAGATTATAATTTTCGTTTTGTAAAAAATTGTAAACTCCAAAATTAACATTTTATTTTGATATGTAGACTGTTGGATCATTCATGTTTTTACTGCTTTATAGGCATGGGTCGGAACATACACTTTACATGTGGAATAGGTACTCTCTTGTGTAACCAATTGGAGTTTTTTTATGCTAGATCGGATACAAGCTACTTTGGAGGATTAGTTTCCCGAACATTGGCGTCTCCGCTTGTTGAGTCGGGAATTAGACCTCTAGGGTTTGAGCTTAATGGTCGATCTTAATGTTTTGCAGTTGAAACCAGATTTCGACTCTGTCGGTTTAGAGTTTGAAAGCATGGGTCTTGAAGTTATCTTTGACACTGATTCATGCCATAGTATTTGCTTAGTTTTTTGAACATTTGCTTGGCCACTGAACCTCTTTTGAAGCAATGCACGTCTTTCGAAGGAAATCCATAATTCAACTTCGTAACAGATAACCCAAGCATGTTTTTTCGGTGCTACACCCTATTCTGTGACAAAACATCACATAGTTTTCTAGGCTAATATTTTGATATCGACTGCCCATATCGATAACAGGTTAGTTATTCATTAAAAAATTAACTACGGCGAATTTTATGATTTGAACTGAATGACGTATCTACACAAAATCGTTTTGTTTGATCATTTATAACTTGTCGAATATTGCCTGTGTAGATATAACATTCTAATCTAAATTCGCCGCGACGTTTGAAATCGACTATCCGGCACATACCGACTGTAGATTTTAAGCTTCATTATTTAATGACTTATATAATTCCGCACAATGGTTCATATTTTACGTAACGCATACTTGTATGTTGCTTTTTTAAAACAAGATACCGTGTGCAAAGTGAATACCATACAAATGAACAGTTGTTCTGGAAAGGAAATCCCTTTTGCTAGCACCGAAGCTTCTATTTAAGTTTCTGAGGCTAGAACAATTGCAGCTTTACAGTCGGAATTATATTAGTCCTTTTCCATTCTTAGTTACCTTGATAATCATTCAAAGAAATGGCATTTCGTGCTAGCTAGATGTGTTTTTAACCAAGCATGTATCCATCTTAGCATTTCCGGATCTGGCGCAAAATTGTTGGAGAAAGAGGAATTTGTTAATCGTCCGCCTTGCGATTTTGTTGTAGTAGCCTCCAGGTTTCTCGATATTTGTTGGACTCGGAGATATGAGCTTTCAATTTGCATATGGTTTTCGAACTTGTTGACGATGCACACTGGACTCGTTTGACCCCTTTTGCCTTATTTCAATGAACAGTGGCGCAAAATCGACCCAGTTTTATTGGAGAGTTTCTACTGGCATATGTGCCCTTCCAAAGAACCTAGAATGAAAAACTTCTGCGCGCATTTGGCGGCGAATTCATTATTGATTGCTCAACACGACAACGGGTTAATTCAGCAAAAGGAGATAAATTATGAGGATCATTCACAAATTTGAATGTATTACCAACGTGCAACTGATTGTATCCAGGAGCTTACGACTCGCTAGTTACAGTCCACACTGGTAATACACTTAATTTGCTTGTCAACAAAACTTGAGATTCATTAGTCTATGTTTTGGACTGTGAATTCTAAGTATTATCTTTTGAACTGTTACTGCACTAGATTTAATATTTATGAAAGGCGTGCACCTGACAATTTATCTGATGGAATTCTGAGTTTAGCCTAACTCATACAATCATTAGTGATGCCCTAGTCAGCTTGTCTCGTGCTCTTCGCCAATCCTCTTGGGTGGCCATGACCGTAGGATTTTCAAGAAACTGAGTAGCTTACGTGCATAAGTTGTTGTCGGGCCATTATTTTATATGTTGCTTTCTGCAATATCCATCCTGGGTCCTTGAGCCTTGGAACTTGAATGTTGTACAGTAATGAATTGTTTCTTGTATTACTCCTGCACTTGCTCATGTTGGTTTTTCCTGTATTCTGAGGTGCTCTTTTTGTATATTGCAGCCATGCAGAAGCGTTATTTCTCTTAACAGTATCTGATATCGTGAATTATCCCAGGCTATACAAAACTTTGAATCTTCACAACGGCTTGCCCCGGTGCATGACTATTGCTCAATCTTCTTTTAATAACTCATGTTAACGTCGTTGATGGATATTAGCTTCAATCCCTGGGAAAGTGTTACTGCTTTACTGGACTTGAACTACGCCATATTCGCACAGTTACCTTTTAAGCGTCGCTTATCCTCGGGTCTAAAGCAGAATACCGTCGGGTTCTTTGAGTTAATTTCAATTGGAGTTTTGCAGACTAGGAAGCCTTTGCGTTAAGAGACTCCAAGTTCACTCAGCGAAAGAATTGACTCTTGTAGGAGAATACTTTTGGTTTGATTCGACATACCAACCCATTCTTCTTTTAGGGGCTCGGGGCTAGTCGATGTTTAACTAATCGGACCTTCATGGTTAATGTTTATTGATTTTTATTGACGTACCAAGTCATATTGATTTTGTCAAAAAAATTAACTAACCAGACTAGTCGATGTTTAACTAATCGGACCTTCATGGTTGATCTTTACTGATTTTTATTGACGTATCAAGTCACATTGATTTTGTCAAAAAAAAATGGCCCTATATTTTTTGGAAAGCAAAGTCTTTTTGCCGAGCTTCCAAGGATAGATCTCTCGTTGTTTGCACACTTTGGCTTACGCATTTTTGAGTATATTTGCCATTTGGTCGAGTGCAAATCAGGTTTCTGTTTACTGCGATGTCATGATGAACTTGTGGCATGTTTTCCGAACAATGTCCAATTCTTAATGTGGTCGTGTTACTCTTTCACCATGGGTCGTCACGGATTGCGTGAGATGAATGTGGTCAACTTTGCCGAATTTCCTTGATTCAGATTGTCGCGCACTAAAAGCTTCTAATTTGTTGACAAAATCTTTTTGCTTTTACCAGCTTATTTAGAACTTCTGAGCATGCCAATATATCTAGGAAACCCGACTTTAATAGCCGACTATGCGCTTAAGTCTTTGAAGGATGTCGACGAATTAGGATAGGACTGAGAAGTTTCTCGTCACAAAAGAATTCCTTCGTGAGTTTGGACTGTTTGCACCTACCCGATTCTTTCCTTCTCGAGGAATTTTTCTGCTTCTCGTCCTATGCTTGAAGCATCGGATGCCCCCAACCTTTGACGGAGATGCTACATTGGAAAATTCCACCGAAGAATCTGCATTGAAAAAGTGTCTGGATCCTGCTATGCCCTTCGCTTGGCTGAGGTTTGGGAGTCGGTCCTTGCTGATTTTGAGGCCAGCAGCTATCCAGAGGAGGAGCTTATTGAATATTATCTAGATGAGGAATCCCGTATTTCTCTTGCTAAAGGAAAAGAACAGTCATGAGAGAGCGTGGCTTATCAGTTGGAGCTAGGCCTTTTGGGGAACCTGCCTCGGGCACAACTGCCACCAATGCTGACGCTGCTTCTGCTGATATTACTAATTCTGATCTCAAGGGTTCTGTTGTGCCACGTACTGATTCCTCTACTAGCCTTTGAAGTCTAGAGGTTCTTCTACAATCGGGAGGAAGAAGGAATAGGGCTTTTGGTCATTTTCTTTATTTTGACCGGATGTTGTGCGAGAACCGGAACCTGCTTATGCTTATGAATTTTGTCAAGACTTGTTTTGGTGTAATGAAGCTGCTATTGCTTGTTGCGCTTTAGCTTCCATCTTTAGCTTTATCGTATTTTTCTGTGCATTTGCTTCTTTTTAGATTACAGGTCTTTGATTGTAGCAATGCCAAATGTCGTGATGAGCTTGTGGTATGTTTTGTGAGTACTGGTCCCTTCCAATGTAGCTGTGTTACCCTCATACCATAGATTATCATGAGCTGCTTGGAGTCTACACGACCAACTTTGCTGAGCTTCTTGGATTTTAGCTAAGGCACTCAAGACTTCTACTCTGTGGGTAACAACATTTGTGCTTACCACTATATCAAAGCCTTTGAATTTGTCTTAGTACTTTCCAAGAGGTTCGACTTTGTTGATAGGTGTTGTACCTTTAACTGCAGAAATTTTGTTCATGTGCCCCCGTTTAAGGAGGTCTTTGGATTTTTTGCCCTCGCTTGAGAGGTCTTATGTCTTTGGCCCAATGTTTGTCTGTCGTTTTACTAGTCATTTCAAGTATTGGAGACTTCCATCCGCAATTAAACTGGTAGACTTTGACATAGGTGACTTCGCTAGGTGCCCCCTAAGGGGTTTTTTAGGTCCATCGATCATTGCAACTCAAAATCCTTGGGTGCTAACCAAGCTACTGGACGCCTTCGAAAAGGTCCTTAAAGTCCACTGATCATCGCAACCTGAGACATTTGAGTGCTAACCGAACTAATGGATGCCTCCATAGAGGTCTTTAAAGCCCAATGTTTGTCGTAATCGGGTCTGGTATTTCCTGATACTGACGATCAATCGGGTGCCTCCGAAGAGGTCTTAGGTTTTGGGCCTAATGTTTGTCTACCGTCCGACTAGTTAACTCAGGCATAGGAGATTTTGACTACGATTATGCTGATGTATTCTAGCGTGTCGGAGACTTCACTGGGTGCCCCCGGAGGGGTCTTTCACGTCCACCGATCGTCATAACTCAAAATCACTGGGTGTTAATCGAACCGCTAGACGCCTCCGAAAAGGTCTTTTAAGTCCGTAGATCGTCGTAACCCGGGACATCTAAGTGTTGACGATCTAATGGATGCCTCTGGAGAGGTTTTTGGATTTCGTGCCCTCGCTTGGAAGGTCTTGTATTTTTGAATTGAATCCAGCGCTCGCCTTGTCTGACCTGATCGATTGAGACTCAGAGAGACCAAATTGGATACCCCCTTTTAGGCTGAGATTTCTGTTTGTGCTGGTCTTTCCATCTTAGGTTTACTGGTATTCCCAATATTTAATCCGTTGTTTATTTCGTTCCTACTGGATAAATCCAACACCATCGAAACTAAACCGGACACCCCCTTCCAGCGAGCTCAAGCTTTAGCTATCCTTCGACCTGTTAAGTCAGGCCTGGAAGGGGTTAACCTGGTCGTCGCCTACCGGCTAGGATTTCTGTATTTGCTGGTCCTTCCAGCTTTGAATCCAGAGTCAACTTTCCTTTTAAGGAACCACCCTGGACACCCCCTTCCAGCGAGCCAGCCTAAGTTTAGCTTTCCTTCGACCCGTTAAGCCGAGCTTGGAAGGAACTAACTTGGAAGGCCGCCTACCGGCTAAGATTTTTGTATGTGCTGGTCATTCCAGCTCGGGTTCAAGGTGAGCTTTCCTCCGCCATGTTAAACCAGGTCTCGAGGGAACCTCCTTGATCACCCCCGTCAGGCTTAGGAATCCGCCGTTCGTCACACTTCTTGCCAAATGAATTTGGCATTGGTGGGACTAAACTGGATTCCTCCCTCATGTGAGATTTTTCTTGTGGTGCCGCATCATTCCACGGGGCGGATGTCAGTTCCTTTGTCGTATGCTTTGAATTGGCAAGCGATCGCGGTCGAAGAACCAGCATCCTGGACATTGCACTTGGGAAGGTGCCCCTACGGTGGAACTTACAGCCTCTTGGTTCTTGGTTTGGTTGGGCCGTTTTCCCTTTCGTACTGCTTCGTAGGGGCAGGAGCCACTCTTTTTATAGGACGTTTATCTTGGCATGCACTCGCAGCTCGTGATTCAACGTCCTTAACTCCTCACTTTGGGAATCGTCCTTCTACTTGAAGCGTGCAGATTTTAGCTCTTGTGGCCGCTCGCTGAGCTTTCCATCATTTAACTCTTAGTGACTCCCTTTTTTGATTTTCGAGGCGGTGCTCTACATCTTCATGCTTATGCAGTGTGATGCTTCCGACACTCAACACCTGAGTTGTCCTACCGGGGTATGCTGGTAAGGGTCACCAGATCTTATCAGACCGTGAGTCTGTAAGCGCCCTTTTGATAACCTGCAATGTTAAATCGATTTTAGTGACTTCTGGTCCATTGGAATAATCGAAATAAAGTAAATGCATACCTCTTATTATATGGAAATTGACATAGTAGTTGCTCAAATACAATCCCCCTTTTACCATAGAAGGTTAACATTTGTAAAAGAAAACATAACAATTTTCACAAAAACTAAGCAGTGTTTTTATGCAGAATGTTGACACAAGCGGTCGTTATTCCAGCTTCCTGATATTGAAACTCCATCAAAAGTTGATAATTTGTAGATGTCATCTAGAAGCTTTTGACTGAGGACATATGACCCTTGCCAGTTAGTACTCCAACACCGACCTTTACTGAGCTTTGGTATGAAAGTGCCTGGCGATCATTGGATGAACAGGAGCTTCTAATTCCATAGGAGTCATTGCTTCTGTTGGACTATACTCCTAAGCATTTGTGTAGCTTTGCATATTCTTCCAACTTTTATTAGCTGGAAGAACTATTTGCCACAGTATTGAACATCGGCGTTCATACTATTCGCTGTTGGAGCCTTTCCATCTGGACCTGGTCGTTCGGCGGGTATGCTTTTCCCCTGAAGAGTTGGAAGAGGATTTGTTATATGCGATTTCCTGACATATTGTTGTAGCTTGCTCTTCCTAACCAACATCTCGATCGAGCTTTTTAGATGTCTGCAATCATTAGTATCGTGACCAGGCTGGTTGTGATAGCGACAGAAACTTCCAGACGTCGTTGCTTTGTTCGAGATATTTAATATTGGTGGTGGTTCCGGAAAGAACTCTGCGCCTTTAGTAGCAAAGATGTTCTCCGGAGTATCGTTTAGTGGAGTCAACTCTTCAGACTTGAAAAGGTGAAATCTCTTGTTTCTTTTTTCCTTTTTGTCTTCATATGCCCTTTTTTGCCCCTCGACATCCTTCTTGTTGCTTTCCGGATAGATGGGGATGAAAGGTCGCTTGGACTTGCTTTCCTCATTATCATGATGACCACACTTCTCCATGTGAAGATCTGAAGCAGTGGGGTATGTGCTCCTTTCTACACCAAGTTGTACTATGCGGACTATGAGACTGGCTTGAGCGACTTTAAGAGCCTATATTTGATCCATGGACATCTCATTCGAAGCGCCTAATTTTTGGTGCAAATTGGTCATAACGGCAACAAATTCTTTTCGAATTACATAATCTCTCGGATTTTCTTTCGCGGTTAGATTGTTGGCTTAGGAAGCAACGAAAGCATCCACAACAACATTGCTAGAGATCCCTGCAAGCTTAATGTTATTCTCCGAGATAGGCTTCTTGTCTTTGCGTTGTCCTATGAGGCAGACATCGATCATTTTCCTTGACATTTGTTCAGGCAAGCGATGACAACTAGCAAATTGAGGCCTTGTACTTTCGGTTTAGAGAGATGCCCCTTCATTAGGACTTGCGACTTTCTGAAAAACATGTTTGTTACCGTGACTCTTCCCTAACGGGGCTTGTTTGAACACTTTGGAATCCTCAATGTTGGTTTCATTTCCACCATTCGACCAATCGTCTTCTTCCTCTAGGCTGTGATCATAATTGCGATCTAATACCGGCGAGTGTACATTCCCATTTAGGTCGATCTCAACTTTATGAGGTGTCGGATTGGCTTGAGCAGCGAGGAGAGCGTACGTCTTATCCACCACGGCTTCGTTCTGCTTATTGAAATTGGTGACAACAGCTTTCAACTTGTCATGGGTTACTCTAGCTTCCACAGTTTCAGCGACAATCGGGTTATTGGTTTGTGGAATGGCGGAGACATCCTTTACAGCTTTACCGCATTTCTACGAATCAACTTTTAAAGATACGAGATTCATTTGAGTGGCTAGAAGCATATCAAGCTTATCCATTAAGGCTTTGTTTGAAATCGCCATTTGTTGATTCAAGTCTCCCACAACCGTATCCAACTGATGCTGAGTTATGCCAACTCCAATTCCCAAGGATCGATCAATATTTGGAAGATTAACTTGTGAAGCGGTGATGGCTTCATGATCGACACTCCCCGAACTTTCGGTGGACTTGTTGTCGTACTTCTTCGGTAGAGGCATAACTTCGTGTAACTCTTCTAATTTTTATAGAGATTTTTTGAACGGTCCGACTTCTAGATCGTGAAGATCTATCGTAGAATGACAGGCTTCAATCTGACACTTTAGCAATCCCCCACCAAGGCTCTTCACCTTGTGGTCGTGGGTTCAAGCCCCACGGTGGGCGCAAAAAATGTTAATGTAAAAAGTGGCACTAACACACCAAAATGCTTATCAACAATTCAAATTTGATTAAACACAAAGCTGAGAACAAATAAAGGCGGGGAAAAGTAAAGTGCAAGCGATTTAGAGTGGTTCGGTTTAATTTTGACCTACGTCCACTATAGAAGGAGATTTCATTATCATGGAGACTACAAAATACATGATTTCACTCATTTCATTCACTCTCTCTTTTACAAATATTTTCTCTCTTTGCTTTTGATCCACTTGAATTCATGGAGACATGGATGAGATCTCTTGAGTAGTCATAGCGGTTGTGTAGATCATTAACCACTTAATCACTTAGATGATCTTCATTAGTTCCATGGTGAATTTGTGTTAGATCTAAGCTTTAGAGAGAATTCATGGAGCTTAAAGAGGTTTAGAGAAGTTTAGAATGGTGGAGAAGTGAAAATGGCAGCCCTTCGGGGTCCAAAAATCTGTCCATTGAATGGTGGAGTAGTGGGGTATTTATAGGTGTAGTGGTTTGGAGATAGTGGCAAAGTTGAAATTACGGTGTGCAGGGTATGGATCGGCCATAAATTTATTTACGAAAATGCCACTAGTTAAATTCCGACCGGTCCATACTTTACAGTTGTACACAGCCGATCCATAGGGGAGCAATTTGACCGGCGGATCCATAAACTAGTGTCGACCGATCCATGAATTAGCAAGTGCAGATCCACGTGTATTTTACTCAAGCCGCCTATTTGTTTGAGGCCGATCTTTTTAATTACTACTTTGCCACAGTCATATTTTAATGACCGATCCAGGGTTAGTGTACAAGATATGCCCGCACCATATGACTTTTCCTGAACTTTACAGCTGACATTCATGCATTTGACCGACCTGTATATGTTAAACATGTTGATCCACGTTTATAACTGAATACCCCATACATATTGGAGCCAATCCATATTGCATGCATGTTTACTGGAGCCAACCCATATTATTGTCCGTGAAGGAACTGTATTGATATGCATTGCTGACGTGGAGGTGCTTTATGTATTATAGTCTGCCACATGCTCCTGCCTTTAATTATACTACTCCATGTTGCTTCACACATAGCTGTAGACCCATAGTATGTTGATAATATGTTTGATCCATCAGCACTTGAAAGTGACCGACCCACGTTATATATAATGTAACTGATCCAGTCAGCAACTTATTCGCGACCGTTCCAAGCAAAGTTCATGTACGGGATGCCACTGTGGTAATTCTAAGGTCGATCCATTCTTTCAGTTTAATACTATCCATGAATACACTACAGACCGATCCACGTGGTTTCATTTGTGGCCGACCCTTATGTCTACATAGTTTAGAGCCAATCCATGCTTATATGCATGCCACGTGTGCTCATGTAATAATATAATATTGCTGACCTGGTGTTTGTGCTTACATGTAACGTGAGCTAATATGTTATAGCACCATTCACATTTATGACTTAGGCAACCAATCCATATATAAATACTCGTGGTTTCAGCTGATGTGTTGTGTTATGGAGTCATGCATCTTGTTAGCAGCACACATTATAACGCGCCCATGTCTTCATACATAATCTGGCAATCCAATGTGTTTACTTATGTAATATTGAACTGACCCGTCCTCTGCAAACTGGCAACTTGCAATATGCACAGTCCACGCTTAAACTTGTATACTACCATGCCACATATACGTAACATGATACTTATATTAATATATACACGTGACAATTGTGACATCCTTATATGATTATAGAACGGCTCCATGTTGCATTGCTTATGTACAGTTGAGCCATAACTGAGATTGCAGACCAACCCATGATGATATTAGATGTCGATCCATGGACATGCTTTGTGACTGATCCATGGCGCATGGAAACTGCACCGACCCAGTTGATGCTAACCGATCCATAGTTTACAGTGCGACCGACCGACCCATATCGAACTGAAGTGACCGATCCATGCACACTGAGGCTGACCGACCCACACATTGAGTGTATTGTCCGATTCATCAATTCTCACTTTGAATTAGATCCAACAGTATATGCATGATTTTTAGTGGATAACAAACTATGCATTTGAAATACATACACTAACCAACAATGATAGAATTCTTTTTTGTAAAGTTCAATACAAGCAGATCATTGTTTCAAACACTTAAAACCATTGTAAAATGCATTTTTTTAACATCATTACTGTAACGTTATGTAATTTTACATGAAATATTTGAAGGAAATGATCTACTAACTAGTGCACATATTTTTATCACTTGCTAACTAGTTGTCTAATTAATTGCCACCTAGTGTCCATATTTTTATCGAAGACGATTTGCTAACTAGTGTATATGCTTATAGTATATAATGTAGGCAATAGTGATATTCGAAAATGATCTTTGCTGAATATTTTTAACTCTTAATCCATACACATTAAAACTAAAAAAGAAAATTAAGCAATAGTTTTCAATGAAGTTTATCGTATTTCATGAACAAGCATTTTTTATTAATATGTCGAAATGTAAGGTTTAAGGGAGAGAAATTAACACGGCTCTAACGGCTTAACCATTCGAACCTTAAACCCTTGACACTCGCAGTTTGATGCACGGTTCGGTCCTGATAACTATAAGCAGCAATTAACTACATGTTAGCTTTGACTTAACCGACTTCCAGAAATTCAGGTAACGAAAAAACTACTTTTCATGCGCAAATCACATCAACTTCAAATGTGAACATCAATCCACTTGATAAATTCTTTTTATTAGATAGGGGTTCAGATTCATTTGTCTTCTGTTAAACTGAGGTTGCTTCTAAGTCCACATTCTTACTCACATGGCCATAATTTGTGCTACAAAATTAATACGGAAACTGGCATATTACTTACTCGAGTTTTTGAAACTTAGGTAAATCAATTGTTTTCTATCCTACAGGGTAACATAAAACGCGAATGCTGCCACCTAAGGGGAAAAATGAATATTCCTTCTCGGCCGTTTGGATGTTCTTACTTCTTAGAACACAAGAGATATGTTATAAAGGCAAACATCTCCACTACATAAAATATTTTTGGCCGTATTTTTGCTACAACGGGACTACAAATTTTGTAAACAAACATAAAACGTCAATTGTATTGTACCAAGAAGGGATAACTTTGAAGAGCCGGTCCCTGAGATACTAATACCCAGGGCAGCTTTCTGATAAGTATCCCAGCTTTTAAAAATGCATTGAAACAGTGATATTAAAAAATATCATCATTAAAATAATTTAATTTGCAAAATAAGAGTGAAGCAAGATTTCAATTTTGGTTCGGACTAAAATAGTATTTAATATGCTTACCAGGTTGTATTAATGAACAATACCAGCATTTTTTTAACATATGATAAGGATGTTGGCTTTTATTCGAGCAACACACTTGTTTTTGGCGTCTCAGGAGCTCGAACCCAAAAGGCCCCCCGCCAGCATCCTTATCATATGTTACCATATGACCTATTGGTGCTTGACAACAATACAAGTAAATATCGCACTACCTTTTATGTTTTGAGAAACCTTAAAATATATTTTGTTTCGTCTTCATATCGTGACTTCTTCAGAAAGTATCAGTTTAAATGTTTACTTGCATTCATGAATGGTCACTCATACAGTTTCAAGACACCTAGTTGTGTAGTCTGGAAACTTTTGTTTGATATTCTTAGTCTTACACATGTATTATAGCCAAGTTCAAACATAAAATCATTCTTTCCATTTTCGAAAGCAAAATCATTAATACATCTCATATCCAATGATCTTTCACACATTGTATATTAGCCCTGTTGTATCACATTTTTGGCAAAAAGGTGAAATTTTGAAATTGTTCCTACATTTTTAGTTAAATACTATTCAAATGAGGTTATATAACGGAGTCTCAATCTTTTAACAAAGATGGCATTTTATTTATTCTTCAAAAATGGAAACATGGATGAGTTCACTAATTCGATCCAACCTTCGATGGCTCTTTTTGAAATATTATGGTTGTTTTTTGCTTTTTAAATATCACCATGTGCTTCTTAAAATATTTAATCATTCGCTTGATTTTATATTCTTACATCTAGCATACTAATTTCTTTCTATATCTTCCTGAGTAATAGCCATGGTTGAACACCTATATTCCGGTTATCTCGTTCTTTTTGTTTGAATATACTCTATGAGAACCCGATAAACTCCAAAGGGGAATTAAGTTGTGCATATTTGCTTCAACTATACTATTTTTTGCAAGAAATGTGTGCAAGGCATGGCTCGAACTTGGATCTGTTACCGGACCTAGGCACCCCTTTCTTTTACTGGTAGGGACCGAAATAAAATAAAATCAAAACTTTGATTCAATAATTGAACCATCGAAGTCCCTTTTTTATTGATGAAAATAAATAAAAAAGAATTAATTCGAGTTCCGAATATATAAATATTCCGAAACAAAAAGAACTTTGAAACATGCCAAATCACAAAATATATTATAAAACGTGTAAATTAAAAAATTAAATAGGAAGTAATAAATAAATATTTGTTAGTACTATAAATATTATAATTAGTCAATATTATTTATTTATATCTTATTTTTAAATTAAAGATGAGTATTACACATATTGTTTCAATTAATGAACCCAATATATATGAGATAAATGATGTCCAAAACCGAAACTTCGACCGAAATTCAAAATAAAAATAAAAATAAAAATAAAGAATTAGATCAATTCCTAAAATTACTACAGACAGAAGATGGGAACAAAACTGATACCTCAAACCTTGATAATAACTCGTTGTTAAAAACTACATATAATTATTTAATACTCTTAACTTCAAATTTTTTATACCAAAAATCTAAAATATTAACACTGGCACTGCTAATTTTACGTTATTCTTAAAAATAAGAAGTTTAGAAGTCACTCCGAACTATAAATTGTTATACCATTTTATAACTTCTAATCAAATATTTCATGTAAAATTGGAACTTAAAATTTGTAGAAATGTTGATGAAATTCTAATCTTGGAGTATTTCAGTTGTAACGTATTCTTAAAAAATCAACCTCAAATAGTTTTCGAACTATATGTATCGTTATTCTATGAAATAGAATGAAGATTATTTTGATTACTTTAGCCCAATAACTATTTTTGTAAGTTTTTATTTATTTTGGATTTTATGATTAAACTCTTTATGTTGATTATTATACAATTTAGCTCTCATTCTAAATGTTGCTCTTTAATATACGACTTCTTTAAAGAAAATAGTATAACATAAACAAAATTGATTCTTTAAATTAATGTGATGCTCTGCTCACTTTAATACAACATTATATTATATAAATGTAATGCTCATTTTTCCACCGTTTACACCTATATAACATAACATTAGCTTATGATTGAATAATTGCTTAAAGAGAATCTAATCTTTATACGCAGTAGCAGAAAGAATTCATAAATTATTATTAAGCCTGTGGAACTGCCAAATCATTTACCGATTGTAAGCAAAAGTTTCCAGATGTGATTCTTTTGTTTCCAAGGCAATTTTCCAGATGAAACATGAAAACAGGTTTTGACAAGAAAAGTTGACTAATATATATTATATTATAGGCTGGATATTATGCCAGGAATATGTTAGTGTCAGAATTGTTAAATAAAAATTCAAAATTGAACTATAAGATTTCCAATAGTTAGAAAGGAAGAAGCTTGCATACCGGCACCTTTGCACACGCGACAATCAATCATCCCAGTTTCTTTTTTCATTTTACCATCATTGCAAAATACACACTTTGTTCCACCTAACAAGAAAAGATTCAATAATCCGGCTTAGCAATTGCAAGAATGAAAGAATAAGCAATTGCAAGATATAAACTAGTTTTTCTTCAAGAAAATAAATGAACAGTTTGAATCTAATAGTGGAGAAGTTTGAGTCTAGGACGCTAGTGCAAATGCCTTCATTTGATAGTGCACTCTCATGCTTTAAAGGAAACTCAGATGGCATATCAGACAATAAATCCATTATTGGTAGTGCCACCAAACCAAATGTAATATGATTGGAGATAGAATTTATGTTCAAGAGTGTATTTGACAATGATTTATAAGCAGCAAAAGTAGCTCATGATTTTATTTTGCAATTTTAAGCATTCGATAACTTAAAATTTTGATTTAAAATGAACAAACAAGTTGATAATTCATATGCAAAAAAATATCTGCTTACTCCTTAATTTAATTTTTACAACTAAAATTTACAATAATTTCAAAATATCGATCCAAATGCTGCTTAGCACTCAAAACAATTTATAGGTTACCATTCGAATTTTTTTTGAAAAAGATTTAAAATAAGTTGTTGGCAAACGAACTCTAGTGTCTCTATTGTCATATTTTGCTGAACATACAGCGGGAGGCATGTAATATATATATATATATATATATATATATATATATATATATATACACACACACACACACATATATATATAGAGAGAGAGAGAGGTAGGATAAAGAGCACCCCAAATAGTGTAGCACCCCTTTAGTCCCCCTAATTTCCACCACGCAATCCTCTTAGTGATTTTGTGTCCTAATAGTCGCTTTCATATATATATATATATATATATATATATATATATACACACACACACACACACACACATGTTTGTGTTACTGAGTTTAAGCAAGACATCCAACATAGTGATTTTTTTTGGGCTTCTTCAACAACATTTTTATGTTATATTCTCTCATATATATACTGGCATACTTCCATGACCTAGTGTTAGTTCAGTTAAGGCATCCGCTATTTAGCAAACAATAAGTTAGCTCAATGTGAGGTGATGATGTACAAACAAAAAGTAACTAAGAACTAGCATTAAATTTTATTCTAATCCCATTTTATTTTAGGGTAATTCTATTTAAACCCATTATTTTGTTGAGTTCACCCAGCAAAAAAAAAAAAAAAAAAAAAAAAAAAAAAAAGAGAAACCCAGCGTTTTGCTGAGTTCACCCGTGTAACATTTAAAAAAAAAACAATTTTACTTCCCTTCGTAGAGACACTACGAGATTCCCCTATGTAACCTCGTAGAGCCCCTACGAGGTGCTTTTAGCATACCGTAGAGTTCCTATGAGAGTCTCTGTGAGGTTAGTTAGGGAACCTCGTATAGTCTTTACGATGTTACCTACGGAACCTAATAGGGTCTATGCTGAAAATTTGAAGAAAAAAAATGGTATATAGCAAAATAAGGACAGTTTAGTCATTAATTTTTCTGGATAAACTCAGCATCTTCCTGGACTTAAATAGAATTAGCCTGTCTGAGACGTATAACAAGTCTGACTTTGGTTTGATATGACACTGTAAATTGCATAACCACCTCCCACGTCACTGTCTTCTGCATCATTGTATTACAGTGATGCCAAATTTTATTTCAAACCAGTGATTTACCCCCGCTTCTTCTTGGGAAAAAAAATTGTTTCAAAAAGATGCAGGCCAGTAAAAAAGAAACAAATTTGCCTGCAATGATATATACAGCTTAATTGATCCTATGTCTAGATCAAAATGTACTAAATCAATACATATAAAAGTCTTACCATTACCAGCACATCTCTCGCATGGAATCGGATCGCCCTAAAAAATAAAGTAATGTCGGTTGGGCTTGGATGAAAAGTGCAAAAGAATAAGGGGCGATATGCAAACCTTAAGTCCTAAAAATAGGGACAAGGCAACAGCGGTGACCACGCTAGTGGTGACGATAAGGGTTTGAGTATCGAGCGGCCGACCTCCCACATCAAAGTAAGTGACGTGGCGATGCCGAAGCTTCTGGGGTGAGCTCACAGTTCTGGTAGAAGCAGATAATGTAGGCAGTATAAATTCAGATACGTGGAGGGGTTTACTGCAAAACGATGGAGAGGGATTGAAGCGGAAATATGCCATGGATAAGGAATGCGCAGTGGCCTTTAGATAAAGATACAACGGGCCTCTCTAGAGGTGCTCTTCCTTTTTTTTTTTTTTTTGCACCACGGGGCGAAGTAAGAAGTAGTTGTAATATATTGTAGCCGCGTGATCAAACCTTGATTTACCGCAAATATTATGTAATGTGTGTATATATATATATGTATATATATATATATGTATATATATATATATGTATATATATATATATATAGTATACGAGTGGAAACCCGTGCGATGCACGGAAGCATAAACTTTCAAGTGTTGTAGTTTGCATTTATGAATAAGGTATGAGAACGTGTTGTATGGTAATGGAAAATATAATGTAAATGATACATGTATTTGTTAGGATTCAACCATAGACATTAAATTTTCCAGTAAGTAAACGATTAATGTATAGCTAGTGGCTACAGTTTGGACATGGTGAAGTCTGTGTCAAATTTCATGTATCTCTATCCAATTGATGAAAAGATGTATATATGAAATGATGAATTAAACAACCATGTATGTGTTAATTTGCATTGATTGAACATTGAGCATAGAAATATGAGTATGGAATTGAAAAAAGCATATGCATAGAAATAAAAAGTTATGTCATACGAAATTAACCACACCATAACAAAGTGAACAGTAGTTACCAACCAAAATGATTGAAACAAAAGAGCAGTAAGTAGTAAAAAAATAGCATTCTTAAGATGGAGATAAAAAACTATAGTAGTTAAAAAGTCAGCATAGTTCAAGATGGTGCATGGTGGCACCATAACATGCAACGTGCAACAGTATAAATATCAGTGTGCATTAAATACGTCTATTTGCAAATCAAACAGTAAATATCCTCTTATAAGAAAATACCAACATTATTATATAAGTATGAGTATGAATATCGGTGTGCATTAAATATGTCGTACATAAATCTTTCTGAACAACGAAAGATATGTTGGAACTATGATTGAAAAAATGACAGTGCATAACAATTATTCTAAAACTAAAATGAAAAGTTAATCTTATAAACCATGCAATAATCATATATAATGCCTAATTAATAATGTTGAAAAAATAAAATCAGCTTCAACAAAATTAGATTTGTTGGCAAATATAAATAACAGGTCAATTGAAGTCTCTCATGTAAACTTCTCATTAGAGGAGAAGTAAACATATTTGAATGTGCATACATAAACAGAACAATATATGATAACGGATGAATAGCTAGTTTTACATTAAAGAAGAGACACACATAGGTTATTGTTCCATATATCTGCCAGTTGGGATCTCAAGTAATCTCTCTCTTTGTATGGTCTAGAGAAGCTACCAAAAAACTTTTAAACCATAATTTTGCACTGTCTTTTACAAGCCTATACATAAGCACTGAATTAAGTGACTTATCTCTTTCATATCATACATGTCAAACAATAAATCAAACCTTCAAATACATTAGGAAAAAGTCTCCAATCAGGTGTGAAGTATAAGTTCTTTGGCAAATTGACCAACAAAAGCTGAATTTTTTTTATTGAAGGTTTGATGGATATAAAGACTTTAAGCTTCATATAAAAGTACAAAAATAAAATTCAGTGCAAGATCAAAAAAACATCAAAAGGATTGTCAACTCTGCATTTGTGATATAATATTATCTTTACTGCTAACGCATTTAGGTTAAAAAATAGTCTGGTCACCATTGCAAAAAGCAAGCATAACAGTAATGGAAGCAACAATATTAACTTTAGTCCCTACATGTGTTGTGTCAATATGATACTGTGGATGAAGGTACACAACAGAACATGAACTAAATTTACATTTTTCAGTTTCAATATCCACCTATGTACAATATAGTGTATTGGCATTAATCTGATATGTATTCCAGCACACGCAGCAGGTGGTGGGACTGCAAACCAACGTTTGAAAGAGGTCAAGTGGGTGAAGGTTTGCTGTAGAAATACATATTTGAATGCATGACATATTCTTTATCTTGTTTGTTTATGGTTTTATGTGAATATATGAAGAAAGTAAATATGGAAAGTATTTACGGTGAAAAAGGGAATGTTATACTGGAAAATAACTTGCTTACCATTTTTTGTAAATATGACAATTACCATAAAGATAAAAAAAAACGGCATTCTGATGAGAACAATGTTCACATTTATGCACCTACCACTTTAACAACACAAAGTATACAAAAGAAAAATCATTGATAATTAGCTTTTATTTCTTTGATTAACATAATACATGATATAGAAAAAGAGTAAACTTCAGCAAAATAAAAAAAAGGCCACAATAATTTTCAGACGAACTTATAGTTTTAGTAGTAAATAAATCTCTGGTGCAAAACAAAAAATATAACAGCTTAAATTTGTAGGATGTTCCAAACAGTCCTATTTGTATGAGTTTTCGATGACAATTAATCAATACGGTCATTTAAACTGATATATATTACATAATATAGGAATGACAACTACAATTGAGCATAGTTTATGAATACTATGGCCAACAAACAACAATATGTTACTAATAAATCAACTATAATTGGCATAGATTTTCCTTCATAAGGATCGTAAAATTTATTATGGACATAAATCTACTGGCGTCAAAATTCTAATTTGTCTTGTTAACATCATATTAAGTTCTGTTCAATTAAATTCAAAAGTGACCAGTCCAAAAACACGTACAATCTGCAGTAGACATGATAATTGATCTTACTACATTTTGATATGAAGAGAATTCTACTAATCAATGTTGCCTGAAGTGCAAAATGAAAATGGATTTTAACATGGTAAACCCCAAAAGTCAATGCGAAAACATATTTGTTTTTGGTTAGCAACAGATAATAGTCAAAAAAAATTGTCAATAGATAGTAATTAAATAAATGGGAATAAAATTATTGATTGAAATTGAAACACTTGTTGAAAAAATGGAGAAGTGAACACAAATGAGAATCAATTAAGGTGATTTGAGATTTATTACCTTTCTTTATCCATAAACATCTTGTTAGCAGTTTTAGAAGTTGCCAAAATGAGCGCATAAATTCAACCAAAGTGCAAAGTTATTAAAGGAAAAAAATCATTGATAATTAGCTTTTATTTCTTTGATTAACATAATAATTACATGATATAGAAAAAGAGTAAACTTCTGCAAAATACAAAAAAAAAGACACAATAATTTTTGGATGAACTTATAGTTTTAGTAGTAAATAAATCTTTGGTGCAAAACAAAAAATATAACACCTTAAATTTGTAGGATATTCCAAATAGTAATCCTATTTGTATGAGTTTTCGATGACTATTAATCAATATAGTCATTTAAACTGACATATATTACATAATATAGGAATGAAGCTACAATTGAGCATAGTTTATGAATATTACGGCTAACAAACAACAATAGGTTACTAATAAATGAACTATAATTGGCATAGATTTTCCTTCATAAGGATCGTAAAATTTATTATAAACGTGAATCTACTGGCGTCAAAATTCTAATTTGTCTTGTTAACATCATATTAAGTTCTATTCTGTAAAATTCAAAAGTGATCAATCCTAAAATCAGGTACAATCTGCAGTGGACATGATAATTGATTTCACTGCATTTTGATTTGAAGAGAATTTTACTAATCAATGTTGCCTAAAGTGCAAAATGAAAATGGATTTTAACATGGTAAACCCCAAAAGTCAATGTGAAAACATATTTGTTTTTGGTTATCAACAAATAATAGTTGAAATTTTTGTTAATGGATAGTAACTGAAATAAATGGGAATACAATTATTGATTTAATCTGAAATACTTGTTGAAAAATGGAGAACAACACAAATGAGAATCAATTAAAGGACTAATTTGATATTTATTATGTTTATTTACGCAAAAACATTTTGTTAGCGGTTTTAGAAGTTGCCAAAATGAGCGCATAAATTCAACCAAAGTGCAAAGTTATTGAAGGAAATTATTTAATTTAATTTTCATAATCGAGGCTAGTATAATTATGTATGTTGTAATTAGCATTATATGGCATCTAAAGCTTTAATATAAGTAACTATTATTAAACGAAAAATATGTAAAAACTAATAAACACAATTTGATTTCTATATGGAGAAATTAACCTTTCCATTAAGCGATATAATATTTGAAGAGCTAATTATTTAACTTTTGAGAAGAAGGAAGATGAAGTACATAGAGAGGCATAAAGATGAAGCAACTCTAAATCCATTTCCTCTTGTTGTAGTAATTAGCGTGTTGAAAATTTAAAAGGTGTGTTACACGAAACAAATTTACATAACATGTATACATAATCATTCTGTTTGATTATATGTCAATTTAAAGGTGAGTATACGACAAACCGATAAAACAATTAACCGGTAGTTTGTAGTAATTTTTTAATTTGAAGCAAGCAGTGAATAGAATAATTAAATCAAGCTATGACACAGTAAATGAGTTACCTTTCATATAAGTGTGCATGTTTTTCCTATTTGACAATTAGTCTGCAATTATTTAATTTACAGTAATAACTTCACACAGTTTATATTAAATAAAAGATGAAATACATTTTAGGTTAGGAGAAGTAGAAAGACAATGGAGAGAAATGTAATTCCAGCATCTTCGTCATATTAAATACGCAGTAGGAAAAAAAATTAGTTCATCCTTCTTTATATGCTTAATGCTCCTTTATTCATGTGCCTCTGCCAATAATACATATTTAAATATGCCATATTTATATAGTTCATTTGTTATTATGCATTTCAAAATTGGGCAAATATTCTTAATACAATATAAATTTAATACTAATGTGTTAATAAATGAAGAATTGCTTTGTAAATTTGACTACTGGCATAGCAAATATGATTAGCAGCAAGAATTACAGCAATCAATATAAGGCAAATGCGGATGAGGTGGCTATCAAAATATCAGGGGATTTGTTTAAATTAGGACAGTGGATTTTTTTGCGGGATTAAATCTGAACCACTCTTTGTCTTGTTGTTTGTCCAAGGGGGGAATTTTATTATATAGACGAGTGGAAACCCGTGCGTTGCACGGAAGCATAGACTATAGGGTGTTGTAGTTTGCAAGGGAGCATAGACTACGGGTGTTGTAGTTTGCATGTATAAGCGAACAGAATATTTTAGTGATATATATAATGTAACTAACATATGTATTTGTTACGATTGAAATGTAGAAAGTAAATTTTTCATAAAGTAAATGATGTACTGTAGGTTATATCATCATCCTGCATGAAAAAGAAGAAAAAAATAGTTATCTGTTACAACAGCGATATGTAGATACGAATATCACATTCAAGTCTAAAATTTAGTTTTTGAAGAAAAAAGGAAACGATGAGATGGAATCAATCTTGTTTTTCCATCATAAGCTAAACTGGGTACTGTGGTGGCGTGTTGACATGCATGTAAAATGTGTAGTTTAATGAAATTAATTTTATGTGTATGTTTGAGTACCAAATAGCAGTTGCAGCAGGAAGATCTCAGTTGATTGATATATTATAATAGAAAATTAAAATGTTGTTTGCAGTTAAGCAAAAAGGTAATCATTTATATTAGAAGAGAGTCATGTTGTAACAATATTATTGTGCTTACATGTAAAACTAATAGCTCTGAAGTGTTTGTTTGTGGGTGGCTTTGTATTCATGGACAGGAGAATCTTTGTGGAAGCATTATATAGAACAAATATTTAAAGCTGTTATACTATATAGTCACAACAAAAGTAAAATTCCAACTGATTTGTATTAAAAGGACAAAGTTAACATTGTACGAAATTTGGAAGATGAATTTTAATGTTATATGGAAGTAAACAAATTTAGGCTTCATTATAGAACAATATTGAATTAAATACATCCATAGATTCTAAGATGTACAAAACAACGCATTTAATAACACATGAAATTTTGTGTTATATTGTATGGTAAACAGGTGAGAAGACAAACGAAAAAAGAAAATGCTACTCCATGATACCCACCTAATTACTGCCGCCCGGCATTTAATTCTTTCATTGTCTGTTCAAAGCACTTCATTATAGTACCATTTCTCCGCCTCTCACCATTGCTTTCTTCCAAATTTACTATGCCGCTCCAACTTCAAATTCTAAAGATGTACAGAGCAGTAAAGCTATAAAATACATAGCCTTTACTGGTTGAAAATTATATCTTATATAAAGCACAATAAACTGCACATGCTTAGTTGCTGTTTAACTCATAGATAAATCAACTGCTAACTAAATGGCCTTTTGTGGTAGAAAATATAAATCTTATATAAAATACTGTCAGCTACATAATCATCGGAAAAGCAATAAAAATTGAAGATGCTCAAAATGACTTTTACAATGTTAAAAGCTAAGCTTTCTGTATAACTATCGTAAAAGGTACTTAAAATCGAAAATATACAAACCCATGGCAAAAATTATGAACACATATCTGTTATCATTCTCAGGATATTATACAGATGTATTTTCCGATTTCTTTCAAAAAATTAAGGCATATACGATATATCATTGATGAATGATTTAAAAATTTGTAAATCTTTCTATAATGCATAAAACATAATTTAAATAAACTTTATAAACCTTTTTTTGTCGAGAAATTCAACAAAATACATGTCATCATGTATGGAAAGATCAACTCCATTGACAAAACACAACCACATCAAACTTGCTAAAAATTTAGAAAAAAAAATGTAGTATAATAATGAATAAATTCTAACAGAATAAAAAAAATAAGAATAGGCAATACATACCTTTCCTTTTCTTGTTATATACTTATATCCTTTCCTTTTCAAACTCTTTTTCATCCATTTCTAGCTCATCAATAAATTTTGGAGCTTGACCCGCCTTCTAGATTACTGTAAAATTAATTAAAAAAAGTTCAAATTATTAATTTCTTTGAAGCAGTTGACGACTAAACAGATATGTTTATAAATTTATTGCTCAAGGATAATGGATTAAAAATGGAAACAAAATATGAGTGGTAATTAGTGCATAAAACAGACATACCTGAATGTATCATGATATCAACATTAAAGGATTAAATAATAATTGAATACTTGGCTTAAGAATGGTTAAATGATGAATAATTAATGGCTTAAATTTCTACTTGAGAAATGGATATCCATGCAAGAGCCGAAAGCGCATGCAGTAATGTAATCTCTATTTGTTCATATCACATTTCATAATTAATGGCTAAAATTATTATACTAAGGAAAAAAAATACATGTCATAATGTATGGAAAGATCAACTCCATTGACAAAACACAACCACATCAAACTTGCCAAAAATTCAGAAAGGAAAATGTTGTAGAATAATGAATAAGTTCTAACAAAGTAAAAAATAAATAAGAATAGGCAATACCAACCTTTCGTTTTCTTGTTTTATACTTATCATAATATGATCCTTTCTTCTTCAAACTCTTTTTCATCCATTTTTAGCTCATTGATAAATTTTGGACCTTGACCCACCTTCTAGATTACTGTAAAATTAATTTAAAAAAATTAAATCAAATTATTAATTTCTTTGAAGCAACTCACGACTAAATAGATCTGTTTTTAAATTTATTGCTCAAGGAAAGCAGATACCATATAAGAGCAAAAATTTATTACATAAAATTTATTCTTCAAGTACCCTATTAAAGCATAACAAATATAGTAAAACAGCAAGTTTCCTTTGAGGAAAATAATTAAAAAATGAAATCCACAACATCTTTTTTAAGTCTCATGGGGTCTAACCCATTACCTCCAGAACATCTCTTTAAAGCACCATATCTCTACCATTTCAGTTAGAGATCCTTGACTATTATGTACTCTTTTTAAAATTACTAAATTATCACTTTTCATATATGCATATCACAGACACATACATAAATACATATGGTTTGCTTCTCCACCTGCTTGTGCAATTATCTGACACATCATATACAACACCACTCATCAACCTACCTTCACTAACCCAACATCAGAAAATTACAAAATAAACAATATTAAACATTTCAGTTGGTACAAAGTTGCATCCTGCATTGCAAACATCTTATAAAATTGAAAATTTATCAACATCTAACTTAACAATTGATATAATTCATTTCAAACTTCTTAACACATAAATAAACTTTAGTTGGGAAAAAGAAAATCCATAAATGGGATCCTCACTAACCCGAGTTAGCAGCAGCCCATCGTAAGTGAGTTATCAAGACCCCAGCCAGCTATTAGGAGTAGCAGTAATACCAACAACTGTATAAGTAAGACTGTAAGAGACATATCACTACGCCTTGCCATTAAAGCTGAATTCTATTTTTATAACTAATTTGTCTTTCGTAAGAAAAAACGGCGTTGTGCTATAGATCCTAATTGTATCAAGATACAAAACTGAAGTGGCCAACCGATGTTTCCAGTAATAAGACTAAGATATTTTAATGAAACCGGTGTACGGAAATGAAGATAACAGTAGCATTTCTGATCTTTACTACAAAATTATAAAAAATTGATTTCCAAAATAAATGAGAAATTCAGCTTACCAATTTGGATCATCTGCTTACACTGACTCGAAGAGCTTGTGCACTTCATCAATTGGTATAACCAGAGAGTAGCAGCCAAAACAAAAAACTATTCGTTAAAGGTAGAAGACAAAAATGTCAATGCAAGAAATGGGATGTAAAAGGTTATGAAGTCCAAATGACTTTGATAGTGATTTATATTAGCCTTTTAAAATTTTCAGGTCAACGCATGTTTTCCTTCATGCATTCAAAGAAATGGGTTTTACAAATAGCACAAATGATTTTTTTTATTTTTTATTTTAGACTCCATTAATAAAAAAAAAAAGTGACTCTTAGGTCTACCATTGGCTAATTCTATTCCAACCCATAAAATTGAGTAGTAGCCCCCCTAAATACAAAAATTCTTGCATACCCAGAAATTTAGTTAGTAGCCCCCCACGCTTTCCACAATTGCCCTTCACGTTCAAAAATCAATTGGCTTCTTCTCTTTCAACAATCAATCAAAATCAAGCGCGCTCATCTTCTCAAACAGGAGCAGCATCTTCATCATCAACACGCGCGACATCTTCTTCGAATCCAGTTTAGGGCTTTTTTTGATTTTATGCGTGTAAAATAGGGTAATACATTAATAATAAGTAAATCACGCAAGAAGCCTACGTGGATTACGTGCCTTCCACGCTGTTGTTCTCAAATTTAAAATAGTAAAAAATAGTAAAAAAATAAATTGATTATTTGCTGTGATTGAGATAAGAAATCATCTCCTTCTTCAGAATCCATCATATACTTGTTTATAAATTATTATTTTCAATGATTTAAATATTAGAGTTTTGGATGTTTGATGTTTTATGGAATCGTGGAAAACTACGTAATATTCATAACAGATAAGAAGAAAACTTCCCTTGGGTAATTTTGTCTTTAAAATTTTAAAGTTATTAAGGGGGCTACTAACTAAAAGCTCGGGTTGAAATAGAATTAGCCTTTTAGAAATAGTAGATGTGATGAACAACTTCGGTAGATGCCAAAGCTTCAACCACAGTCGGATTAAATTGTGCAACAGAACATCATTAAAAAAAAAAAAAAAAAATCAAACTAATTACATCAAAGATCTGCAAATATGGCCCTTTTAGGCTGAAGATGACATTCTTACGTTTCAAAAATCGAATTAATTAATGCATCAAAAACCGCTTAAAAGTAATAAATGTTACTTTATATAACATCACCTCAAATAAGCGAGATTGAAATTGAAGAAGGAAACATTACACTGACGTAAATATAGCGAATTGAAATATCGATAGAAAACCTGTTCATACTTCGGAGATCTGGATTGTAAGAAGAAGAAGGTGGCACCATCAAATGCATGTTCATCCGCGGGTTGATTGTGTTTCGGTGGCATCATCAAGAGCACGTTGATCCGCTGCTTGATTGTGTTGACGATCTGAAGTAGTGAAAAAGAATTGATTAGAGAAAATGATTTATGAGGAAGAGAAATAGATCGTGGGAGCGAACAGAAAGAGGGAGGGACAGCTGTGAACAATCGTATGTGGATGCTACCCACGTTAAGACAGAGGGAGAAAAAATGTTTAAATGATAGTAAATGTTAATTAAGAAATCGTATCATGAATACGACCGTATATACCATAAAAAAGTAAAATAAATATGTTTAAATGATAGTAAATATTAATTAAGAAATCATATCATGAATACGACCGTATATACCATAAAAGAGTAAAATAACCATGTTTAAATGATAGTAAATATTTTTAAGAAATCATATCATGAATACGACCGTATATACCATAAAAGAGTAAAATAACCATGTTTAAATGATAGTAAATGTTAATTAAGAAATCATATCATGAATACGACCGTATATACCATAAAAGAGTAAAATAATCATGTTTAAATGATAGTAAATATTAATTAAGAAATCATATCATGAATACGACCGTATAATAGCTTTACTTATAAAAGGGATTGAATCATATGTGAGATAATGAATTTTAACAAAAAATTCAATATTTGAAATCTGAAATAAGCACAAATGAAAAAATTAATTGTATATACTATATATAATTAATTTTACTTGGCTCTAATTAACAATTATACATAAGTCATTCCTTATATATATAGCGATTAAATAGCTTCACTTGTAAAAGGGATTGAATCATATGTGAGATAATGAATTTTAACAAAAAATTCAATATTTCAAATCTGAAATAAGCATAAATGAAAAAATTAATTGTATATACTATATACAATTAATTTTACTTGGCTCTAATTAACAATTATACATAAGTCATTCCTTATATATATATAGCGATTAAATAGCTTTACTTATAAAAGGAATGATGTGCGCTGATTTTGGTAAGCTAAGAATAAATCAAACGATGTGTGTACAAATCTAGGCCGTCCTTTGTTCAAACTAAGAATAAATCTCAGCCGCTCTTTGTCTCCTTGTTTGTCTAAGGGTATGTCCAAGGGGGGGATTTTATTATATAGATACTCAGTGCCAATGACACGGGTTTAGGTTGTGCTTAATATAAGCATAATATAGAACAAATATAGTGTAATATAGAACATATATTTAAAGCGGTTATCCTATGTAGTCATAGTAAAATTATAATTTAAACTGCTTTGTATTAAAAAGACAAAGGTAACATTATATAAAATTTGGAAGATAAATTTATGTTATATGGAATTAACAAATTTTGGCTTCATGAGAGAACAATACAAAATTAAACACATACGTAGTTTCCACAGTATACAATAAGCGTTTAATAACACATAAATTTCATCTTATCTTGTATAAAAACCTGGTGAGAAGACAAAAGGAAAAAAAATAAACAATGGTTCATTTTTGGTAATAGGTAAGACATGAAAAGATGCCTCAAGGACAAAGTAAATAAACTCCCCGCTAATGTTGTTAATCAGAACTGTTGCTCCATGATACCCACCTAAAAAACAGCCTTCATCAAATCAAACTGCCGCCCAACATTTAATTCTTTCATTATGTTCAAAGTACTTCACTGTAGTACCACTTCTCCACCTTCCACCTTTGCCCTCTTCCCACTTTACTATGTCGCTCCAACTCCTCACTGTAAATGCTATTTCTTCTAAAAAAAATATCTTGATGCCCCCAACAAAGTTGCTATTTTCTGCAAAATATTAACACGTAATCCACAACAAACTGTTTTCCATAATCCAAGACATGTTTTATGCACCCAAAAAAAAAAGGCAATTTTTTTATGTCATTCAGGAGTTTACAGCATCAATTATGTTTAGAAAGGTGTCCTTCCACCATTAAAAGACTTCATTGTCCCAATTATCTAACTTCAAGATGATTGAGTAGCACTGAAATATGGTTGTTGGTGAAACAAATTTAGACAGGACAAAGCATGATAAACAAATATGTATGAAAGGTAACAAATCTGATTATGCAAAATGAAGAATTTACATAAAAATATCTAGCTGCTCAGTTTATGTTAATGTTTCTACTCTCTATCCAAAAATGAAGATTATTTTGCTTGATTTATTTCACGCATAATTTTTGCATTATAGTAATATATATACTATACTATTTGCATTACATTAGCGATCAGGATAAACATTGTACATAGGAAATATTTTGCATTTCAGTAATGTATGCAGTATGCAAACATTTATGGCATACAGTAACAATACATTTGCAAGTAATTTACCAATTATTGTTGAAAATATTAATCAACTGATATGCTTGGAATTTAATACTTGTTTACAAATAAGACATTAATTCTTTTCAAACAAAATTATAGTAATAACATTCCTATGTATGAATGAAAATATTTAAACTTGCATGAATATATAGTATTAAATATAAGTAGAATATATATAACGTTCATATATAAGAGTGAAAAGGGTAAACTTGCATAACTATAGCATTAAATAGACCATTGATTATATATAACATTCTCGTAAATGAGTGAATGTTAAATTGACATAAATGTAGCATTAAATATACATTGATTGGTGTAAGATCCTTAAAAATAGATAATTTTTGGAACAATTGAATCCATTCTTTGGAAAGATTCACATTAAGGGAGAAGCAAAAATATATGTTTCCTTGTTTGAACCAATTAGTTTTTAGCACATAATCTCAAAGAAAATCCTTTTGTCAGTAAGCCAACTCCAATCAATTCAGCAAATGGATGTTAACCATTGATCAATAACATTAATATACGTAATGAATAAAGGAAGGACTAAAAGATCTCCTCTTCAATTTGTTAGTCCATTTATGTAGATACTAGTATAACCGCATAACGGTGGAAAAAAACGACTTTTAATACATCTTGATTTACTTTCCATATAATGAAAAAAATACATTTCCATGTTGTTGTTTTTTATATATAGACATATTGAAAATTTCACCCAAGTACCCTACCATTTGTTCATTCATAATTAATATTTATGACTAATTTGCGCATGGAATTCAAAAGTGATAAGAGAAAATAAGCATCATGAATTTGGCTTTAAAGGCAAGGTTATAAGGCTGCAATTAATGTGAAATAACTTTACATATGAAATGAATATTCCTGGACAACTTCTTGCATGACATATATGGATATAAATAAGGTAAACAATTACCATGCCCTATTAGAGAAAAAGTTGAGATTTATAAAATTAACCAGATAGCTACTTCTGAGTTCCACCTATTTTCTTTGAAGTAATAACAAATTATGTAATCAAAATATATTTTTCCTATAATGGATAGATATCATATCATTCTTTGTAACAACCCGAAAAATCAGAACCAATTTAAAATTTTTATTTTAGCAATTTTAATGAATTTTGAATATTTAAAATGATTTATTTTAAATAATAACGACGAGAAATTTATTTTGAATAGAGTTATAATGTATATATTTATTTAAATCGAAATTGGAATATAAATATTTGTTTTAATTATAAAAGGAATTGAAAATGGCGCGGTAGTTTGAAAATTCGATTTCAAATTTCAAATGAATGTACAGGATTCAAAATAAACCGGATTTTAGCAAAACCAAAAATATTAGTATTTATTTGAAAATATCTTTCCAACGAATCCGAAAAATTGAAATTTCATAGCAGCAATAAAAAGTATGTCCAGTTGAAAATTCAGAATAGTCGCTATGAAATTTTAGCCCTTAAAATGGAAATTCTGCAAACGACCTCCGTTTTCGACAAAACCACTTTTGTTGGATCCGAGATGTCAAGTTATTGCTAGATTTCAATTTTCATAATTTTTGAAATCAATATATGAGCGTGGCAAAAGAAAACGTGTTTTGACAGTTTTAGTCAATTTGGATCGACTAGAAAATGACCATTTTTCAAACGGCCTTCAAATTTGATGAAATTAGTTTCGTTAGGACCATATCGTCAAAACTTAGCCAGATTTATTTTTTGGGAATTTTTGAAGTCCGTATGTGGCCTCGGTAAATAAAATGTGCATTTGAATTTGAAATATAATAATTTATATTTTAAATTTAGCGGAAACTGATCGTAACAGCCGAATTGGGTTACGAAACATAGCCCAATGTGTTCGGAATGAGGGTAATTAGCTAGGGGCGACAGTCGTTGGATTTGAATTGGAGATCAAATGAAAAAGCAACTTTTTGGAAAATAAATAAATTAAATAATATATATATATAATCCCTTACTCTACTCCATCGTTCACTCTCTAAAATCGATCCCTCTTTTACAAAACCCGACGCCCATGCTCTAATCGCACCCGCACCTCGTCGCGGCCCCCTCCTCCGCTCATCGTGTCGCCTCCGTGGCGCAGCCCCCACCCCATCGCGACAACCTCTCCCCCTTCTCTCTCTCCGGCGCGAGAACCCTCCGCCAAGACCCCAAATCGATTTAAAACCCGTTGTTGCCCCACCGCCATTTCTGGCCACTGACGCCTCCACACCCCGCCGGCCGACGCCCCTCAACACCACCATTTTTTTATTTCTTTCTTATTTATATATAAAGCATAGAATTTATTTTCAGTTTTAAGGTAATAAAAATAGAATTTTTATATATTAACAAGATAAAGATTTGATTTTTTTAAACAATAGAAAGATACGATTTTCAAACTAGAAAGGTAGGATTTTCAAACAAGAAAGATGTTGTTTATATAAAAAGATATGATTTTTTTTCTTGAAAACAAAAAGATTTGATTTTTTTTAACAAGATAAAGATTTGATTTTTGAAAATATAGAAAGTTATGATTTTTCTTTATGCGAATGGGGTATAAAAATTGGATTTTTATTTGAATGACATATAAAAATATGATTTTTATATAGGAAGAGCGATAGAAAGATTAGATTTTTACAATTGGAATAGCGATATAAAAAATATGATTTTATACTATAAACATCATAATAAAAATATGATTTTTATATTTGTGACGTTAAAATAAAAATGTGATTTTTATAACGTTAAAATAAAAATGTGATTTTCATAGCGTTGAAATAAAAATGTGATTTTTAATATAAAAATCGTGTGAAGTAGATTGCGATGGAACCAACTGGAATCAAATCCAAAGCCGGACTGTTCAGAAATAAAGAATGGAGGAGTGGAACCCAAATGTGAGAACTCCTCACTAAAAATTATTTCTGTACATTTATTTATTTTATGCCTAATGACAAAGCTCCTGGGCCTGATGGTTTTTCAGTTAATTTTTACAAGCAATTTTGGGAAATTTTAAAGTCTGATATTATTGATTTATTTAATGAATTTTATAGTGGCGAACTACGCTTAGGAAGTTTTAATTTTGCGAACGTAATCCTTATTCATAAGAGAGAGGGGGCTAATTCTCTTAAAGATTTTAGGCCTATTTCTCTTATTAATGTTTCTGTTAAGATCATTTCAAAAGTCCTAGCGAATAGGTTGAGCAGTAAGATGAATGACCTCATTGACTGCTCACAAACTGCTTTTATTAAAGGTAGAAATATAGTAGATGGAGTTGCAGCAGTACAGGAATACATTAATGCCTGTTGTAAGAATAATATATCGTGTGCCATTTTGAAGTTAGACTTTGAGAAGGCTTTTGATTCAATAGATTGGGATTTTATATGCGAATTATGTCTCGCTAGGGGTTTTAGTGTTAGGTGGACTAACTGGATCTTATTATTGCTTAAGTCTGGATGTTCCAACATCGTTGTGAATGGGGTAGTGGGTAAGAAGATACAATCCAAGAGGGGACTTAGACAAGGCGACCCATTATCGCCTTTTTTATTTAACTTAGCGGTTGATGTCTTTTCTAGAATAATTAAGAGGGCGGGGAGATTAGGTATTCTAGGTAATGTTGGGAATGAAGATTTTAATAATGTATTATCGATTCTTCAATTTGCAGATGATACATTATTATTTTCTTCCTATTTACCTGAGCATATCATTGCTCTTAAATTTATTCTTTACTGTTTTGAGATGTTATCTGGTCTTAGAATAAATTTTGATAAAAGTGCTGTGTTGGTTCTTAATGATTTTAACAATGTTGAGTCTTTGGTAGCCAACACTTTGAACTGTTCGATTATGAAATTTCCTTTTGATTATTTAGGTTTTAAAATAAGACCGTCGAAGCTTAAGAAGGAAGATTGGATAGTCATCATTGATAAGATTAGTAATAGATTATCTAGCTGGAATAATAGATTTCTGTCTAGAGCAGGTAGATTAGTCCTAGTCAATTCGGTTCTAACGGCTATTCCCTCTTATTGGATGGCTGTTCATCAATTTCCTACTTGGGTCATTGAGAAGATTGATAGGATTAGGCGTAATTACCTTTGGAATGGGGATTCTAATTGTAGAGGTTATAAATGCCTAGTTAATTGGGACATGTGCTGTAAACCTAAGATAGAGGGGGGGCTGGGGATCATAAATCTACATAATTTTAACTCTGCTTTGCTAGCTAAATGGTTATGGAAATTTAGATGTCCAGATGTGAAGGCTTATTGGAAGTCTATCGTTTCCAAATCCTACTACTCAAGTGGAGAGTTCATTATCGGAAATAGTGGGGGGTGGGACAATAGATTATCTCATTTTTGGAAGTCTATTTTGAATTGTTTTGTCTTTTTTAATTTAGGTTGCAAAGTTTTAGTTCATTCAGGAAACCTTACTTTTTTTTGGCATGATGCTTGGATATCTAGAGTGCCGTTAAAAATTGAATTTAGTAAGCTTTTTAAAATTTGTAGATTTAAGAATGCTTTAATTAAGGATGTTTACAAACCAGATTTGGATCCGCCGTGGGATTTCTCATTCGATAATATTTTGGAAGAAGATTTATTAAGACAATTGGCCTTACTTAAAGCTAAGCTAGCTTTGTACCAATTGGACAAGAATGGAGATTCTATTAGCTGGGGTTTAGATAAGAGTTGTGTTTACACTGTTAAATCTATGTATAGTTTTATTAATTTTTCTGGTATTTCATTATATCCCTTTAAATTTTTATGGAAATCTAATTCTACACCTAAAGCAAAGTTCCTAATGTGGTTAATCACCCATAAAAAGCTCAATACGATTGTGTTATTAAAAAAGAAAAATGTTAATTTTGATGTAAAATGTTGTTTTTGTAATTCTGGAGAGGAGGATGTAGATCATTTATTTTTCTCTTGTCATTTGACCTTTTCAATTTTTAATATGATTATTAGGATTTTTACCTTTGACTGTTTTAATTCCTTTAGTAACTGTTTTGATTATTGGTATTGTTATAGATTACGTTACAATTCTAGACAGAAATACATATTGGATTCTTTAATAATTTTCATTAGTTGGTTCATTTGGGTGGAAAGGAACCAGAGAATCTTCCATTCAATCTCTGTATCTAAGGATAATTTAATTATTAACATTGTAAATTTCTGTCTATTTTGGTTGTCTAATTCGAATTATAAACCATTTAGTGAATTGCAATTTGGGCGTTTTCTGATCAAAGTCAGATATAACTTGAGTTTATTCATTCGTATTAATAGATATTTTAGATGTTATAGTCCTCGACTGGGTTGGTGATTCCTTTTTGCTTGTGTGGACACTTTACTATTTGTTTGTTGTTTCTTATGTCCTTCTCTATATACATGTATATATGGATTTATGTCTATATATGTTTAAGTATAGACATATATTCATATATATATATATGTGTAAGGTACTAATGATTTTGTTTCAGTTTTTCAGATTACAGGTGGTAGATTTAACTGTGGAGCTTTTGGAGTTGCTGTTTGGATTGTTCATTTTAGACTTGCTTTGGATATATTGGTGTAGGAGGAGTAGGGGTGTTTGTATTTTTTGGTGATTTGTTACACCACTTGCTTTAGCTCTTAGATTGATATATGTATGGGAATATATATACTTCTTATCGGGTGGTGGCCTTGCCGGAATTCGATAAGGAAGTATGATGGGTGGTGGCCTTGCCGGAACTCATCTATCTATTTTCCCTTACATTTCTATCTTAGTCTTTTGTCTTGGGTCTGTTTTTGGATATTTGTATCACCTTATTTGTTTTATATATGTGTGCTCCCTTCCTTTTGGAAGATCACACATTTTTGCTCAAAAAAAAAAAATTATTTTATAACTGCATATATGAACTGCTCCCCGTCGTCCACAGACCATGGACGACTTGTTTGATTGTGTGTTTGGATTGATTTGTTTGTGTGAATTCGGTTTGTGATGTAGAATGGAAAATAACAATATTCATGTGTTGAATAAAATAAAATATTCATGTGTTGAATAAAATATTCATGTGTTGAAATAAAATAAATATTCATTTACAAATCGGACGATTTGTTTATGTACACTCATTTTACTGATATTGATTGGGACGATATATTTTACACATCGCCTAACTGCACAAATAAAATATGTGTTTTGTTGATTGAATCCCCACACGGGTGTTGGGATGATAATTGACGTACACTAATCCCAATTGTTTAGTTGTATGTCAATCGATTGGTTGACAAGCTGTTGTAAGCATTAATTATATATATTTAATGCTTATGCAGTTGTGGAATGCACTCTGGATGATGGCAGTTGTTAATGATTGTTATTATATACATATGTTGTATGAAATTCATATAAATAACATTATATGGTGATGGACTGGGTCTCATTCCAATATGGAAAAGAAAGAATATTTTAAAATAATATTCAGAAAAGAAATAAATATTCATGTGTTGAATAAAAGAAGATGTTCATGTGTTGAATAAAAATATTTAAACAATAAAAATATCATTTTTATTGAATATAAACCATATAAATTATTCATATGTTGAATAAAATAAAATAACGGATATTTTAAAATAATATTCATTTAAAGATCAAAATCTAATTTTGATGTCCGATTTGGGATGGACACGAATATATTTAAATATATAAAGCCGTGTTGATTAGATTAACGCCATTTTGACGTGAACGATATTTATATCGATTTTATTCATTTCTATAATGAATATCGAAAAGGAAATGATTTCAAAATATAATGTTTTGAAAATATTATCAATATATATTAATGATATGGAATATTCAATTTTGATTTGAAATTGAATATGAAGTTGAAATCGTTTTCAAAACGAATTTAAAACGATTTATAAAATACGTTTTAAATAGAAATCGACGATATATATATATATATATATATATATATATATATATATATATATAATATTATATATACTAAATGGCCTGAATCGAACGCGCTGCGCAGCGGTAGTTCGCGAATTTCGACCATTGACTTGGAATTGACGTTACGGGAGATCCGACTGTCGGATTCTCCTAAAACCGGAACCGTTGGGTTCGACTCGAAAAGAGCTTTTCAATGAATATTAGAGATTTGAAATCTAATGGTTGGATTTGGAATTATGTCCAAATCAAATTTGGAAAAGGTCGCTGTAAGTGCAGTTCGATGACCGTTTATGGAAATCGACTGTACGAGCCTTGATAAAATTATTAAAAATATTAATAATTTTTGTAAATCATAATAAATGATATGGAAAGATTTGGGATGAAAAATTCCATATTTGAAAAGATAAAAATATGTTTTTATCGAAATGAACTAGTTATGAACTATAATTATAATCCAATATTTTAAAATAAATAAATTGGATTTGAAATGGTTTTAAAAATAACCAAAATTTCCAATATATGAACTGGAATGGATTTGAATCGAAATCATCTTTGGAATATTTCGATGTTGGATTTCATGATTATACAGGTATTTTTATGGAAATTTGAAAGATATTTATATCGTTATTTCCAATACGACATTTGTTGGTTTCAGAATTTGATATTGAATATAAACCGATATATTTTCTATTCAGAGCCTTGTATTTAATATCAAATTGAATTTTGGGTTTGTCATGAATGGTATATTTGAAAATGTTGTTCTTAAACCCAATGGAGTTAAGAAAATTAGAAACTAACTGGATATTAGTTAAGTTAAATGGTTTCCTGGGTATTGATCTGATGTTGGTTTCGGCCTTCGGGATTAATACTTAGGGAATTGTTCTCTTTCTAATTTACAGTTAGAGACTGATGGAATGTGATTTTAGGTTTATCGTGAACCGTGTTTTAAATGACATTGGTTCTTTAACCCAGTTAAAGACAGGATTCATTTCCTAGATTTGAATAATCATTAATATTGATTTTTGGGAAGATTAAAACTGAATTAGTGTTTTAATGAATCTTTAATTAGATTGAAATATGAATGTGATAATTTAAATTATCAAATTCAGGAAATGTTCGGGAATGGAGTATCACCAGTTTTGCGATAGTTAAATCTTTAATTAGATTTGAACATGAAATGGTAATTAATATTTACCGATAACACCATGGTGTTAGATATGGAGTATTACCAGTTTTGCTCCATGGGATGAATAGGTTGGGATTGGGGAATAAAATAAATGATTACTTCGGTGTGGTTCGCTAATCCCGACTAGTTTGGAAAACCTTAATATGGTTTGAAATCCAAAGGAAGGTTAAAGAATAAATTTAAAAGAATTTATCTTTGATAAAATTTATGGGAACCTATTCCCTAATGATGTGAATATTTGAATAAAAGAATATTCTGAATTGGAATGAGGCGTATGTTGTGTTTGTGTAACACTTGTTTATTATATACGCGGGTTATTCGGAAAGGCCGGGTTTATATCCATTCTGAATAACCGATTCGACGATAAGTCGACGATGAAGACGGTGGTTGAAGACCGGAGGTCTTCACATCGTTTGGATGATTATTGATGTCTTAATTGGGCTGTACACCCAAGACGAGGTAATAAGTGGTGATCGTCCAGACATACTTGGAGACTGACGGATATGCGAGGGCCTCTCTCCTGTATTGGACATAGGGGACGAGGAGTGAATTGTCTGTGTGACATGCCTAAGTGGCAAATGATCAAGGCTTCTTTTGAAAAGCAAAGTCTTGTGGTTGATGATCAAAGCACCGCCTTAAATGGCATAGTTTTGTGTTTAGTGTTAATTCGCGAGCCTTACACCTCGGTATGAGTCAAAAACGGGATAAGAGACCCGAGGAGAACATGATGTTTCTTTCGAGCTATGAGTGGTGTCATCGTTTTACAACCCCTGACATTCATAGTATTTTTACCTGTGTGATTGTTGGAATGCGAGGCGCCTCGGATATATCGGTCTCTATGGAGCCGATGGATAGGTCCTATAGGACCAGGGAACGTGTGTTCAGGTGTAATTAATCCGCTATGTGTGGACCGGCCTTGGAGGATCCAAGGGTTCGCCAGCGTCCGAACCCTGAGGCACTTGCTAAAGTGTCTCGAAGCCGGCGAGGAGTACATCCCTTGCCTCGACTCATGACGAAAATCATATTTCCAATACGTGACATTTCGGTTTTGATTGTAGAGCCTAGTATTGGCGATATGATAAATGGTACCCATGCCGCCTATGATTGATACATTTATATTTGAAGTCGTTTTATACACTTTACACTATAATAGTATCAAAATGATTTGTTTTAAACGTACCAAGCATTATTTGGCTATTATAAGGTAAAACCCTATCCTCCGGCTTGCGTTGCATTGTGTGATGGGACCTGGGTCTTATAATAGCTTTATTTTTTCCAAAAAGCATTGCGCTGTTTACTTTATGCACTGGTATTCTTGGGAGGAAACCCGTTCCGTGTTATACGGCGTGGTCCCTTGATTTACTTCATTTTAAAGTAAAGTTTCAAATAACTGTTTTCGTTCTCACACCAGTCACATGACTGACCTGGAGTTTATTGTTTTAACCTAAACTCTGATTGCCCTTATTTTCCACACTGGCAGCTAGTAGTTGGGTTTTGCAGATATTATATTCACAGGATCCTGATTTATAGCTGAAACGATATTCGGAAAGCTCTGTATCCATGTATTACTTTCAGTTGTGTTTTGTATTATTTTTTCCGCTGCGATGTATTTAAATGTAATTTAAATCTCTGATGTTTATCAAATGTGTAATATTTATTCATACTCTATTATATTCTTGTTCTTTGATGTAAATTGTTGTAATAAGCAATGAAATGTTCTTTGGTTTGCGTTCTGATTCGTCGTGTCCTCAACTCAATCCGTTCTTTCTCTTCTCTTCGGAGACCGGGGAAGTTCGGGTCGTTATAGCGTGGTATCAGAGCTTTGGTTTACAGAGCTCGGAGAAGAAGACACTTTAGAACCAGACGAAAGAATTCATCAGAGATTGGGTAAATAATATCCAATGAGAATGACTCGTTATAGATGGGATCAGTAGTATCCTAGAATGAGTCGGAAGAGTGTTGTTTTTCAAATAAAAATGAAAACGAATTTTGTTTTGAAAATTAAAATCTTATTATACGTATTTGATTATTTATTTTAAATTTTGGACAATTGAGTATATAGAGATTTGCATATACGCCTAGCTAGCGTGTATACGAAGTCCCAAATATACTGGGAAGATATAGAATCACACTCTAGTCGCCCGGAGATAATTCTAATGATGGTTCGAAACATCATCAGTGTTTTTATTCGAGTTTCGAAAGTGGATATCTATATATTTCCAATTGACTGGTGTGAGAACCAAAACATAGTTAGAATTTATTGTTGTGATTTGGCACCAAAAATGTGATTTTTGACTATATATCAAAGTTATGAATTTGAAATATTAATTCACTAATTGATTGATGGTTGTGTTGTATGATTATTTGTTATCTAATAAAACCATTATGTGAAAGAACGGTACATATAACCAAATTGTATCAAATATTGAACTGACTTGAACACTGATTGAAATTGCATGACATTGAATAGGTCATACCAGGGAAGCTAAGCAGAGGAATAAAATTGTATGCCCGACAAATAGGTGCATGTTTACTAATATATTGGGTTTGGATGATTTTATGAGCTGATTGCTAGCCGTTTGGCCTTTTCTTTTTAGGTGAGAGGGCCTGTGTGGTGGTTTGGGGATTTTCCTGGTGCTCCCCGTACAAAGGAGGTAATGGAGAAATTTTTCGAAAATTTAGGGTGTTAGCCAAAATTTTGAAAATTAGAATTTCTTAGAAACTGAAGAGTTGAAGAATGAACACCAAACTGAAAGTTGAGTTGGTTAGTTAAACAACTTTCAGCTTTGTTCCTTTTCGAGGATGAAAAGATTTTAAGTGGGGGAGATTGTAACAATCCGGAAAATCAGAATCAATTTAAAATTTTTATTTTGGCAATTTTAATGAATTTTGAATATTTAAAATGATGTATTTTAAATAATAACAATGAGAAATTTATTTTGAATAGAGTTAGAATGTATATATTTATTTAAATCGAAATTGGAATGTAAATATTTATTTTAATTATAAAAGGAATTGAAAATGGCGCGGTAGTTTGAAAATTCGATTTCAAATTTCAAATGAATGTACGAGATTCAAAATAAACCGGATTTCAGCGAAACCAAAAATATTAGAATCTATTTGAAAATATCTTTCCAATGAATCCAAAAAATTGAAATTTCATAGCGGGAATAAAAAGTTACGCCCAGTTGAAAATTCAAAATAGTCGCTATGGAATTTTAGCCCTTAAAAATGGAAATTTTGCAAACGACCTCCATTTTCGATGAAACCACTTTTGTTGGATCCGAGATGTTAAGTTATTGCTAGATTCCAATTTTCATAATTTTTGAAATCAATATGTGAGCGTGGCAAAAGAAAACGTGTTTTGATAGTTTTAGACAATTTGGATCGACCAAAAAATGGCCATTTTTCAAACGGTCTCCAAATTTGATGAAACTAGTTTGTTAGGACCGTATCGTCAAAACTTAGCCAGATTTATGTTTCGGGAATTTTTGAAGTCCGTATGTAGCATCAGTAAATTAAAATGTGCGTTTGAATTTAAAATATAATGATTTATATTTTAAATTTAGTGGAAACTGATCGTAGCAGCTGAATTGGGTTACGAAACATAGCCCATTATGTTCGGAATGGGGGTAATTAGCTAGGGGCGACACTTGTTGAATTTGAATTGGAGATCAAATGAAAAAGCAACTTTATGGAAAAAAAATATAATCCCTTACTCTACTCCATCGTTCACTCTCTAAAATCGATCCCTCTTTTAAAAAACCCGACGCCCATGCCCTAGTCGCCGCTGCACCTCTTCGCGGCCCCCTCCTCCGCTCATCGCCTCCGTGGCACAGCCCCCACCCCATCGCGACAACCTCTCCCCCTTCCCTCTCTCCGACGCGAGAACCCTCATCCAAGACCCCAAATCGATTTAAAATCCGTTGTTGCTCCACCGCCATTTCTGGCCACTGACCCCTCCATACCCCGCCGGCCGACGCCCCTCAGCACCACCTCCAACTCCAGCGCGCAGCGAGCCCTTTCCCCCCTTCAGTCGAACACTATAAGTTTTATTTATTTCTTTCTTTTGTATTTATATATAAAGCATAGAATTTATTTTCAGTTTTAAGGTAATAAAAATAGAATTTATATATATTAACAAGATAAAGATTTGATTTTTTTTAACAATAGAAAGATACGATTTTCAAACTAGAAAGATACGATTTTCAAACTAGAAAGATGTTGTTTATATAAAAAGATATGATTCTTTTTTTGAAAACAAAAAGATTTGATTTATTTTTTAATAAGATAAAGATTTGATTTTTGAAAATATAGAAAGATATGATTTTTTTTATGCGAATGGGGTATAAAAATTGAATTTTTATTTGAATGGCATATAAAAATATGATTTTTATATATGGAGAGCGATAGAAAGATTAGATTTTTATAATTGGAATAGCGATATAAAAATATGATTTTTATACTCTAAACATCGTGTAACACCCCGCATTTTTAATATAATTAAAAATGTATATATATATATATGCATAGATAGGTAAATATTGGTGATTTACATTGAGAATTAATTAATACATGGAAGAGAAGGAAAAATTAGTTCAATAATAGTGTGTGTAACGGAAAAGATAATAAAATAAGGACACTTAATTTAAATTTCAGGAATTAAGTAAAACAAACATCACCATTGTGTTCGTCTCGGAATTCTGCTTGGAATAGAGTCCAAGTTTGTAAATCGGACTCCGTATGAATGAGTTATGGCCTTTAGAAGATTCAACTAAAATTCAAAACAGTTCAAAATTCGACCTTGGCAACTAGGCGGAAAATTTCGTGCCATCAACAAGGCAGGTCGACCTGGGGTCGACCTGGGGGTCAGGTCGACCTGCCCCTAGGGAGGTCGATCTGGGTGTCGACCTACCCCTTGATCTGGGCAGTCTCGTTCCTGTGATGTGTTTTAATGTGCTATACGAATCTGATGGGTTCTAGGTCAATCTAAGGGCTCTAAAACACTCTCTACACCTATAAATACATGGCAAGACCTAACCTTAATTCATAACAATTCCTCAAGACGCCTCCGTGCTGCTGAACTCTCACTTTTCTTAGCCGCTGCCTCTAAAACCTAAATTAAATTAGAAATTCTTCATCAACAGTTCAAGCTCTTCACAATAATCAAAAAAGAAGATTAAATCAGCATTCTACATCAACAACAAATCGTTTATTTCTCTAATCCAGTCAATGTGAGTGGATTTGAACTATATTTGTTGTATAATATTGCTTCTATCGTTTACCATTCCCCATAATGAATATGATGATAATTCAATAAGATAAGTTATTTTATTTATGCCTACGTTTGAGTTCTCTCCTTTTTTTATTCTTTCCCTCTTTATTTTTATAACTAGTCTATCTCGAGCCTACGTCTATCATAAATCTATGCGTTTTAATGGGAATGCGAAATTAAAAAAGGGAAAAAGGGTTAGTTTGAGCATAATATTGTGAATGGAAGGTTTTGGTATAAAATTATGGACATAATTATACTGTGATGTTGAATTTATGTAAATTGTCATAATTGTGATTGGATATGGAATTGGTATAAACTTAATATTAACAACATGTAATTGGATAACATTGATTGGTGAAACTTATTTGTGACTTGAAAAATAAGCCTAGAAGGTGAATTAGATTATATGTATGAACGTGGGAATGTTGGGATATATATATATGATATATATATATATGGAAAATATTGATTATATGAAATTGGGTGTAATTGGATATTGGAAATTGGCATGTTTGGGTATGTATAACATGGAATTGGTGAATTTGGCTATAATTGGATAGTTTGGGTAATATGAAATTTGGCTAACTATTATGTAATTAGTGTAGTTAATGACAAATTGGAAATAGGCATAAAAATGATGAATTGTAATTAAGTTGAATTTGGAACACATGACATGAATTTGGGGTTTGAGTGAAAGACGATTGTTAATGAATGCCTATGACACGAGGTTAAGCGAGTTTGTGGTGTAAGACTGCCCGAAACCGCCCGACAAATCTAGCAACCACAAGCGGACGTCTAATGTGAGAGGTCAACGGCAAGAACTAGAGGCGTAACGGTTTATGACACGAGGTTAGGCGTGTTGTGGTATAAGTCTGCCTGGAACCGCCCGGCAAATCCCGCAGCCACGAACGGACGTCTAATGTGAGAGGTCATACATCGTTACAACATAATAAATAAATTAAGAAATACTAACCATAATAAGACATGTGGGTGACATGGGTATGGTTAGAGGGTTAAGTGGGTGATATAAATGACATGTAAAGCATGACTAATGTGGACTTAACCGTTGTAAGACATGTGATGTAAAACATGACTAAGGTAGACTTAACCATAGTAAGACATGGGTAAGACATGGAAACTATAATAAGGGGGTTAAGTGGGACATGGGTGACATGTGAAACAAAAATTTAGATATGCTTAACCCAATGGGACCTGTAACAGTATCATAAATTAATTGAATTGGGTAGAGTTTAAGTAACGGGTTAAGTAAATGGAAGGGTTAAGTCAAATCTAAAATTAATGACAAGAAATGGGGAATGATAAGTAACCTATTATGAATAAACTTGAATAAGATAAGAAAGGATAATAGGTGGAAATTATAACTTATAGGACAAGATAAGGAAAGGATAAGGAAGATGAGACAACTTATATGTAAGGTTATACTTAAATTAAGTAGTTTGGGAAGGTGAAATGTGAAATTAAAAATGACATAAGTTATATGAATGGAAAAGAAGTAAATTAGAATCATATATGCTGGTTGGGTTGAGTAATTCTCTAGGTGCCAGTCTGATGTTGATTTCGGTCTTCGAGGCTGGTGTTTAGGGGGTTATTCTCCTAATCAGTATATACGTGAGATAAGACATACTTAACTATGAATTAAGTATAACATGTTGTTGTAACCCTAAAAGGGAATAGTTTATGAAATTGGAAAATAACATGTTGTGGGCTTATTAATGGACTTAAGTGGGTTAAGTATAAATTGAATTAATAAGCAAGAGTAACTTGGTAAATACGAAAAAGGAAGCTAATGTGAATAACCATGTTAAATGAGAAAGTTAATGAGGTGGCACAAGCGCGAAACAAATGGTTAGACTTAGGGTCTAATGACATATAAAACTAAGGCGCTTGAAGCAGTCCATACGTTATAGGATGAATAGGCCAACGAGGTAGATCATCACGGTGTCATAAGGCACGAGGGGAGCGCACGTTCATTATTCTGGCGGCTCCAACGGATTGGAAGGGGAGCCAGGCGGCTTCTCGAGACGTTAAAGGTGCTCCTAGTAGTCCTCTGTGGTGGTTTAGCTTCGGGCTAGGATTATAGAGGTTGGGTCTGCGTGGAGCTACCTGGTGGGTGGGCCTTGACTGCATAATTAGGGGGCAGTCAGAATGTTGTGCGCGGTGGCATTAAGGGTGGTTCGGCGATTGTCTCAGGCGAAGGTGGAGGGTCAAGACCAAACGATAGCAAGATCGTCGGACGCCTGTCACCAGCAGCCTAAGGAATGCGAAAAGACAAGAGCTAACCCCTAGAGATCGGCCCCGCTCGATTGTAGATACATGTGCTGGTTCCACCATGGGGTGTATCAAATCCTATGGTGGCAACCCGACATGATTCAAGATGCACAGTGTATAACAACTGATGCTCAGTGCCTGCTTTTAACACTCCGGAGTACATGCATGCCTGTACTCCGTCGAAACCTACACTGACGCACCAACCGCCGTCGTTTTGACCGCTTATAATCAACCCAGTAATCGTGCTCCACCCTGCCTAGTTCAGGGTACCATGATACATCTATGTGGGTTCCAGCTGAAATGGGTCCCCATTACTAGGGTTTCTTAATCAACATGTTATATTGGTTAAGTATCCAAGTTAACCCAACCCCACCCATCAGTTTAGTTAACATGTTGTATTGGTTAAGTGTTGTCTTAATTAACTTAACCCTACCATTCCTGACTTAGCTTTAATTCATTCATTAAAGCACCGACCACTCACATTGGACAAGTATTGTTGCGGTTACTGGATGTGCCGGTCGGGTCCAGGCAGTTTTACACCGCAACTCAGTCTAACCTCGGGTTCTTTTGGGCTCGATGCACTAACCTCTCACATTAGATATATAATGTTACGGTTGCTGGATGTGTCGGGCGGTTCCGGGCAGTCTTACAACGTAACTCAATCTAACCTCGGGTTAGGCATATTCGTCTTTTCTAAATTTACATACTTACCTCTTTATATTTATATGTTAATTATTATCATTCAAGTCAAGCCCCACTTTCCCTTTAAATCAAGTTCATAATTTTAGGTATAAAAATTTATACCACTTTATGCCATAAAACATTTACATGTTTATAAGCCAAATATGCCAATTATATGTAATTTCATGTTTTTTCCCAATGTTACCCCCGTTAAACGTTCGCATAAATCACATAAAATGTTAGGCTCGATACATAGCCAAACTTATACACAAAAGGGGAAAAAGAGGAACATGTAATAATCCAACATCATAAAAATATGGATCTAACTACACATGTATCATATGAATTTAACATAGAACAATATACATTCAATTATGAACTTGCAAATTTAGATCTACACAACATGAATCATGAAATAGGCGTTTTAAATAGAACTACATAAACTTAAAATTAGGCATGTAGTTGCGAACTTGCAAATTAGTTGGATCAAATTTAACATGAACCTAATCATATTAGCATGTAGTTTTGGTCATATATGTGATCATAGTTGAACTTGCATAAACATAGCAAAATTCCCAAATTGTCATACAACATATAGATGTCATTAACAAATCATACAGGTTGAATTGTTATTGCCAAATTATACAATACGTATGTCATTGCCAAATTACTCAATATGATATCCATCGCCAAATTATACAATATGGTATGTCATTGCCAAATTACACAATATGATATCCATCGCCAAATTATACAATATGGTATGTCATCGCCAAATTACACAATATGATATCCATCGCTAAATTATACAATATATGGATTCATTTCCAAGTATCATCAAATTACATACAACATGGTCGCAAACTTAACATGATAAGAGTCATAGTCTTAATCAATCCAGTTTTAACAAAAAGGATAGGCATAAATTTACATTAGGCATTGTTCTACATCCATTTATTTTAGTCACGATTCTAATATCATTTAGGTCTAAATGACAACTGGACTTACAAAAAGGAGACTAGTCTTATGTTCTGGGATCTGTATTCTGAAATTGAATAGCTCTCCTTTGTTGTACACATTGAATTCTCTTAGTTGAATTAGATTTGATTTGCAATTCCTAACTTGCTTTCTAGTTGATGGAGAATGGCAACTACTCTAGGTTGAGTACTGACAGCATGACAGTCTTAGGAATATTTTTTTGTGTGGCTTTGGGTTTAGATTTAGGTTGCTTATATAGAAGTTTGATTAAATAGGAACCGTCAGATCAACCCAGGGCAAATCAAAGCCATTCAAACCTAAGAGAACCAACCAGAACTTGCCACACAAGCCCTAATGACACAGCAGATCGTCACACAAAGAAACACGTCAGATTTTACATCTGACCCGAGGGGGGGTCGACCACTTGGTCGACCTACTGGTCGACCTGTCCTTGGGCGGTAAAATTCCCGCCCAGCCCGCTTCTGTTTCTGATTTCGAATTTTGAATTTTATGAACTTTAATCTGAGCTATTTATTTAAATTCTGAATCTTCTGAAAGTCATAACTTCTTCATACGGAGTCTGATTTACGCAAACTCGGAATCTATCTCAAGCAGAATTCCGAGATGAACGTAATGGCGTAACCCGTTTCCCTTAATTCTCACATTTGTAATTATTTATTCTTTAATTCGTTACTTTAAAGTTTACAGAAAACACGGGTTGTTACATTCTCCCCTCCTTAAAGGATTTCGTCCTCGAAATCTTCGAGTCAAGGAGAACGTATATCCTACCATCCAATCGTCCATCTACTCATCCATCTACCATAGACGTCCATTGTCCTTAAAAAGACTTCTAATGCTTCATGATCATATGCATAGTGTGTGTACATGTCCTTATCTAATGCAAAATCAGGCGGTCTACTGATTCAGTTGACCTCCTTAATGCAAGTCATGTCGGTGCCACGAGTTCATTATGTATGCAATCATCCCTAATCGTACTTTCTACATGAGTGCACAATCATTCATACAAATGCAATATCCATATGATGACATATCAAGTTTCAATCATATACAAGTACAAATATACATATGCAATATGAAAGTGACTGAGCCGATCTAACACCTAATGTGTGTGTATATGCATCCACGAGCAACCACTTGCAACCATCAATCATAACATGTTTCAAATACATGTTTACATCCATTAGTTTCTACCTAAGGATCGAGAATAGCACTGAGGAAAAATACTAAAACGATAGATACGAGCATGAACAAACTTTGAGGAAAAATATATCTAAGACGTACCCTCAAAAAGAAAAGGGTAGGCTGCGCGTATCTTGGCCTTAGTCTCCCAAGTCGCGTCTTCCTCATCGTCACTCCATTGAACTTTAACAAGTTTGACTTCGCGGTTGCATAGCTTTTTGATTTCTATACCCAAGATATGAGTTGGAACTCTTCTCACAGTCACCTCTCGTTCTACTTATGCTTCCTCTAACATGCTTGGTTCCACCATTTCCGTAGACTCATGTAAGCACTTTCGTAGGTGAGAAACGTGAAAGACATTATGAACTCCAGCCAATCTTTCGGGCAACTCTACTCTGTAAGCCATCTTTTCAATCTTTTCAATGATAGGAAACAACCCTACAAATCTTGGTGCCAACTTTCCTGCGGATCCAAAGCGAACGACGTTCCTTAAAGGAGATACTTTAAGGAAAAACCTGTCTCCAACCTCAAACTCAAGGTCGTCCTTCTTTTATCTGCGTAGGACTTCTGTCTATCTTGTGCAGTCTTCATTCTTCTTCGTATCAAGTCCACTTTCTTTGAAGTTTCTCTAATCATATCTGGTCCAAGTATGAGTTTATCTGTAGACTCCCACCAACAAGAAGGTGACCGGCATGGTCTTCCATATAAAGCTTCGAAGGGTGCCATGCCTATGGTGGTTTGGTAGCTGTTGTTGTAGGCAAACTCCACCAAAGGAAGAAGATCCTCCCATGTTCCTCCAAAGTCAATAATGCATAATCTCAAGAGGTCTTCTAATATTCTGTTCACCCTTTTCGTCTGACCATCGATTTGGGGGTGATAGGCCGTGCTTAAGCACAGTTGTGTGCCTACAGCCTCTTGCAAGCTCTTCCAAAACTCGCTCGTAAAGATAGGATCTCGGTCACTCACAATGCTGGAGGGTATCCCATGGAGTCGAACTATCTCTTTAAGATAAATGGATGCTAAAGATGAGGCAGTCCTTCTACTTTTAACTTGTATAAAGTGAGCACTTTTTGTGAGCCTATCCACTATTACCCAAATACTGGTATTGCCCCTTCTTGACCTAGGCATCCATCGACAAAGTCCATTGAAATGTTATCCCATTTCCACTGTGGGACCTCTAGAGGATGAAGCAGACCACCATGCTTCTTTTGCTCTGCCTTGACTTGCTGGCATACTAAGCACTTAGAGGCTTATTCAGCTACATCCCTCTTCATGCCATTCCAAAAGAAAACCATTTTTACGTCTTTATACATCTTGTCTCCACCTGGGTGTATGGTCAACTTGGAATGGTGTGCCTCTTCGAGAACCTTCTTTACCAGATCCCTTGCTTGTGGGACGCATAGCCTTCCATCCCGTCTCAACCAACCCTTATCATCGATGGAGTATCTATTGAGGTGACTAGAAGTCTCACCCCTAATTAGCTTATCTATCACATCAACTAGCTGAGGGTCTTCACGTTGCATGGTTCCTATTGAGTCCAAGAGAGTAGGCTGCACCTCTAGTGATGCTAACAAACCAGTCACATGATCGACAAAGGGTCTAAAGTTAAAATTGGCTGTGTACTCCAAGCTCTGCCTTTCTACAAAGAGAGGGCTTAAGGTCAGCTCCTTTCTACTCAATGTGTATGCTACTACATTGGCCTTGCCAGGCGCATAGGAAATCTCAAAATCGTAGGATGCCAAGAATTCCATCCACCTTTGTTGCCTCAAGTTAAGATCTTTCCACTAGAAAAGGTACTTCAACGATTTATGGTCAGTATACAATTCAAACTTCTCACCTAGGAGATAATGGCGCCAAGACTTAAGTGCAAAGACGATGGCAGCCAACTCTAGATCATGGGTTGGGTAGTTTTTCTCATGTACTTTCAACTGTCTACCTTTATAAGCTACTACCTTCCCTTCTTGCATCAAGACAGCACGTAGTCCCGTACCACATGCATCCGTGTATACGGTAAACATCTTGCTCCCATCCGGCAATGTCAGAACTGGGGTTGTTGTTAGAGCCCTCTTTAATTGTTGGAAAGCAATATCGCAATCCAAATCCCAATTGAAAGTTAGGTTCTTCTTCGTCAACCTCGTAAGCGAAGTTGAGATTTTCGCAAAGTCTTTGATGAATTTTCGGTAAAAGCCCGCTAGCCCGAGGAAGCTCCGGAACTCAGTCGCATTCTGTGGAACCTTCCAATCTTGCACCGCTCGAAGAGTATCGGGAGCTAAATAAGCGGACGGTTCGCTTCGCCTATGCGTTGACTATCGGGAGCTAAACAAGCTGACCAAGAAGAATAGGCACCCACTCTCAAGAATAGATGACTTGTTCGATCAGCTTGTATGTGCATCGGTTTTCTCCCAACTAGACCTAGCTACCGGGTTTCATTGGCTAAGAATGGCTTAAGACAGCATTCATAATAGCGCATTCAGAACTCCGGATGGTTTCTTCGAGTGGCTTGTCATGCCTTTCGTCCTGACAAACGCACCCGCTTACTTCGTTGACTTGATGAGCCAGGTGTTCATGGAGTTCCTCAATAAGTTTGTGGTGGTCTTCGTAGACGACATTTTGATTTTCTCAAAGAGTGAGGAAGAGCATGCTCAGCATTTAAAAGAAGTTATGGATACTCTTCGAGCACATCAATTGAAAGCCAAATTATCCAAATGCCATTTTTGGAGAGAATAATTGAGATTTCTTGGACATGTGGTATCCAAGGAAGGGTTAGCTGTGGACCCCGCAAAAGTAGTTGCGGTGCAAGATTGGAAGGTTCCACGGAATGCGACCGAGGTCCGGAGCTTCCTCAGGCTAGCGGGATTTTACCGAAAGTTCATCAAAGACTTTGCGAAAATCTCAGCTATACTTACAAGTTTGATGAAGAAGAACCTAACTTTCAATTGGGATTTGGATTGTGATGCTGCTTTTCAATGATTGAAGAGGGCTCTAACAACAGCCCCAGTTCTGATATTGCTGGATGGGAGCAAGATGTTTACCGTATACACAGATGCATGTGGTAAGGGACTAGGTGTTGTCTTGATGCAAGAGGGAAGGTAGTAGCTTATGGAGGCAGACAATTGAAAGTACATGAGAAAAACTACCCAATCCACGATCTAGAGTTGGTTGCCATCGTCTTTGTGCTTAAGTCTTGGCGCCATTATCTTCTAGGTGAGAAGTTTGAATTGTATACTGACCATAAATCGTTGAAGTACCTTTTCTCGTAGAAAGATCTTAACTTGAGGCAACAAAGGTGGATGGAATTCTTGGCAACCTACGATTTCGAGATTTCCTATACCCCTGGCAAGGGCAATGCAGTAGAAGACGCCTTGAGTAGAAAGAAGCTGACCTTAAGCCCTCTCTTTGTAGAAAGGCAGAGCTTGGAGTACATAGCAAATTTTAACTTTAGACCCTGTGTCGATCATGTGACTGGTTTGTTAGCATCACTAAAGGTGCGGCCTACTCTCTTGGACTCAATAGGAACCGCGCAATGTGAAGACCCTCAGCTAGTTGATGTGATAGATAAGCTAATTAGGGGTGAGACTTCTAGTCACCTCAATAGATACTCCATCGATTATAAGGGTTGGTTGAGGCGGGATAGAAGGCTATGCGTCCCACAAGCAAGGGATTTGGTGAAGAAGGTTCTCGAAGAGGCACACCATTCCAAGTTGACCATACACCCAGGTGGAGACAAGATGTATAAATACGTAAAAAGGGTTTTCTTTTGGAATGACATGAAGAGGGATGTAGCTGAATTCATCTCTAAGTGCTTAGTATGCCAGAAAGTCAAGGCGGAGCAAAAGAAGCCTGGTGGTCTGCTTCATCCTCTAGAGGTCCCACAGTGGAAATGGGATAGCATTTCAATGGACTTTGTCGATGGGCTTCCTAGGTCAAGAAGGGGCAATACCAGTATTTGGGTAATAGTGGACAGGCTCACAAAAAGCGCTCACTTTATACCCGTTAAAAGTAGAAGGACTGCCTCATCTTTAGCATCCATTTATCTTAAAGAGATAGTTCGACTCCATGGGATACCCTTCAGCATTGTGAGTGACCGAAATCATATCTTTACGAGCGTGTTTTGGAAGAGCTTGCAAGAGGCTGTAGGCACACAGCTATACTTAAGCTTGGCCTATCACCCCCAAACTGATGGTTAGACGGAAAGGGTGAACAGAGTATTAGAATACCTCTTGAGATTATGCATTCTTGACTTTGGAGGAACATGGGAGGATCGTCTTCCTTTGGTGGAGTTTGCCTACAACAACAGCTACCAAGCCACCATAGGCATGGCACCCTTCGAAGTTTTATATGGAAGACCATGTCGGTCACCAACTTGTTGGTGGGAGTCTACAGACAAGCTCATACTTGGACCAGATATGATTAGAGAAACTTCAGAGAAAGTGGACTTGATACGAAGGAGAATGAAGACTACCCAAGATAGGCAAAAGTCCTACGCAGATAAAAGAAGGACCGACCTTGACTTTGAGGTTGGAGACAGGGTTTTCCTTAAAGTGTCTCCTTTGAGGAATGTCGTTCGCTTTGGATCCGTAGGAAAGTTGGCACCAAGATTTGTAGGGTCGTTTCCTATCATTGAAAATATTAGAAAGATGGCTTCCAGAGTAGAGCTGCCCGAAAGATTGGCTAGAGTTCATAATGTCTTTCACGTTTCTCACCTACGGAAGTGCTTACGTGAGTCTGCGGAAGTGGTGGAACCAAGCATGCTAGAGGAAGTAGGAGTAGAATGAGAGGCGACTGTGAGAAGAGTTCCAACTCGTATCTTGGGTACAGAAGTCAAAAAGCTACGCAACCGTGAAGTCAAACTTGTTAAAGTTCAATGGAGTGACGCTGAGGAAGACGCGACTTGGGAGATTGAGGCCATGATACGCGCAGCCTACCCTTTTCTTTTTGAGGGTACATCCTTGATCGCTTTTTCCTCAAAGTTTGTTCATGCTCCTATCTGTCTTTTTAGTATTTTTCCTCAGTGCTATTCTCGATCCTTAGGTAGAAATCAATGGATGTAAACATGTATTTGAAAAAAGTTATGATTGATGGTTGCTCGTGGATGCATATACACACACATTTGGTGTTAGATCGGCTCAGTAACTTTCAAATTGCATATGTATATATGTACTTGTATATGATTGAAACTTGATATGTTATCATGTGGATGTTGCATTTGTATGAATGATTGTGCACTCATGTAGAAAGTATGATCAGGGATGATTGCATACATAATGGACTCGTGGCACCGACATGACTTGCATTAAGGAGGTCAACTGAATCAGTAGACCGCCTGATTTTGCATTAGATAAGGACATGTACACACACTATGCATATGATCATGAAGCATTAGAAGTCTTTTTAAAGACAATGGACGCCAGTGGTTGATGGATGAGTAGATGGACGATTGGATGGTAGGATATACGTTCTCCTTGAATCGAAGATTTCGGAGACGAAATCCTTTAAGGAGGGGAGAATGTAACACCCCGCATGTTTTCTGTAAACATTAAAGTAATGAATTAAAGAATAAATAATTACAAATGTGAGAATTAAGGGAAACGGGTTATGCCATTATGTTCGTCTCAGAATTCTGCTTGAGATAGAGTCCGAGTTTGCGTAAATTGGACTCCGTATGAAGGAGTTATGACTTTCAGAAGATTCAGAATTTAAATAAACAGCTTAGATTAAAGTTCAGAAAATTCGAAATTCGAAATCAAAAGAAGAAGCAGGTTGGGCAGGAATTTTCCCGCCTAAGGCCAGGTCGACCAGGAGGTCAACCAGGGGGTTGACCTCCCCCCATACTGGTCGACCTGTAGGTCGACCCCCACCTCGGGTCAGATCTGAAATCTGAGTGTTTCTTTGTGTGACGATCTACTGTGTCATTAGGGCTTGTGTGGCAAGTTCTGGTTGGTTCTCTTAGGTTTGAATGGCTTTGATTTGCCTTGGGTTGATCTGACGGTTCCTATTTAATCAAACTTCTATATAAGCAACCTGAATCTAAACCCTAAGCCACACAAAAAAAAATATTCCTAAGACCGTTATGCTGTCAATACTCAACCTAGAGTAGCCCCCATTCTCCATCAACTAAAAAGCAAGTTAAGAATTGCAAATCAAATCTAATTCAACTAAGAGAATTCAACGTCTACAACAAAGGAGAGCTATTCAATTTCAGAATAAAGATCCTAGAACACAAGACTAGTCTCCTTTTTGTAAGTCCAGTTATCATTTAGACCTAAATGATATTAGAACCGTGAATAAAATAAATGGATGTAGAACAATGCCTAATGTAAATTTATGCCTATCCTTTTTGTTAAAACTGAATTGATTAAGACTATGACTCCTATCATGTTAAGTTTGTGACCATGTTGTATGTAATTTGATGATGCTTGGAAATGAATCCATATATTGTAGAATTTGGCGATGGATATCATATTGTGTAATTTGGCGATGACATACCATATTGTATAACTTGGTGATGGATATCATATTGTGTAATTTGGCGATGACATACCATATTGTATAATTTGGCGATGGATATCATATTGTGTAATTTGGCAATGACATACCACATTGTATAATTTGGCAATAACATTTCAAGCTGTATGATTTCGTAATGACACCTATATATTGTATGACAATTTGGGAATTTTGCTATGTTTATGCAAATTCAACCATGATCACATATATGACCTAAACTACATGCTAATATGATTTGGTTCATGTTAAATTTGATCCAACTAATTTGCAAGTTCGCAACTACATGCCTAATTTTAAGTTTATGTAGTTCTATGTAAAACCCCTATTTCATGATTTAGATCTAAATTTGCAAGCTCATAATTGAATGTATATTGTTCTATGTTAAATTCATATGATACATGTGTAGTTAGATCCATATTTTTATGATGTTGGAATTATTACATGTTCCTCTTTTTCCTTTTTTGTGTATAAGTTAGGCTATGTATCGAGCCTAACATTTTATGTGATTTATGCGAACATTTAACGGGGGTAACGTTGGGGAAAAACATGAAATTACATATAATTGGCAAATTTGGCTCATAAACATGTAAATGTTTTATGGCATAAAGTGGTATAAATTTTTATACCTAAAATTATGAACTTGATTTAAAGGGAAAGTGGGGCTTGACTTGAATGATAATAATTTACATATAAATATAAAGAGGTAAGTATGTAAATTTAGAAAAGACGAATATGCCTAACCTGAGGTTAGATTGAGTTACGGTGTAAGACTGCCCGGAACCGCCCGGCACATCCAGCAACCATAACAATATATATCTAATGTGAGAGGTTAGTGCATCGAGCCCAAAAGAATCCGAGGTTAGACTGAGTTGCGGTGTAAAACTGCCCGGACCCGACCGGCACATCCAGTAACCACAACAATACCTATCCAATGTGAGTGGTTGGTGCTTTAATGAATGAATTAAAGCTAAGTCAGGAATAGTAGGGTTAAGTTAATTAAGACAACACTTAACCAATGAAACATGTTAACTAAACTGATGGGTGGGGTTAGGTTAACTTGGATACTTAACCAATATAACATGTTGATTAGGAAACCCTAGTAATGGGGACCCATTTCAGTAGTAACCCACATAGATGTATCATGGTACCCTGAACTAGGCAGGGTGGGGCATGATTACTGGGCTGATTATAAGCAGTCAAAACAACGGCGGTTGGTGCGTCAGTGTAGGTTCCGACGGAGTACGGGCATGCACGTACTCCGGAGTGGAAAAAGCAGGGACTGGGCATCAGTAGTTATACATTGTGCATCTTGAATCATGTCGGGTTGCCACCATAGGATTTGATACACCCATGGTGGGACCAGCACAGGTATCTACAATCGAGCGGGGCCGTATGACACAAGTAGTAAATGCGTGCGAGTAGGAGCCGATCGATAAAAAGGGATCACTGGGTTTGAACTCGTGATGATGGCTGAAATATCTAGTAGGTGTAGAGAATATGGACATGAGTGCGATAGCTTGATTAGTTTATCTTGCCTTGTTTATCTTGACTTATCCTATGTTACCTTGGTTCCTTGTTATTGTCCTGTGTCCAGCTTATTCAAGTCATGGTTCTCTTATCAGTTTACATGCTGAATAATCACTGGACTTACCAGACTTATATCTGACCCATTTTTCTTTCGCTCTCTTTTCTTCCGTTTCCTCCTCTCAGGTACCCAAGGAGAGAGTAGCTCAGCTTAATTTGAACCGTTCATCTTTCCAAGCTTGAAGACTATGTGATTTATAGCTTGGAACCTCTTATCTTTGGCTATGGCTTTGGACACACTACTACTTGGGGATTTATGCAGTTTTATTGTATTTTATACTTCTTTAAGTTATAATCAAGACAGAGATTCTGATGTAATGATTTGGAAGTTGTTTTGAGACAGTTTGCTGTAATGTTTTTGTTATGAATCACGAATGAAATAATCTAGTTTTTATGGGCTCAGACATAAGAACCATAAAGGATACGAAAAAAAACTAGGTCATACATAAGTCTGGTGAGTCCAGTGATTTTAACAATATAGTCATTAAAGTAACATGATAAGAACATAAACTTGAAAGTAAGAAATGACTGTACACAAGCATGCATGACATGAAAAAGAGGAATGAGAAAAGAATAATGTTTAGCATTGTTCTAAGCTTTGTAAGCAAAAAACTTAGTGACTCATTTGGTTAGAACATGTGACTTGTATACAAGAGGTATAGAGTTCAATCCCCGCCACTGCCATGTTTTTATTTTAGGGGAATGGCTAAAAAGTGGCTTAGTGTGAACGCAGTTCAAAAAGTGGTTTAGTGTGAAAATGGTTAATTAGGAAGATAGATAAAAAGAATATATATATATATATAGAATATATATATGCATATATATATATATATATATATATATATGACATGTACGCGTCATGTGGCGCGCGTGGCGCATTTTTGTTGGTCAAGGATTGTTTTTTTGAACGTGGCTTTTTCTGATTTGTTGGGTGACATATTTGTGAGGTCTAGGGATAATGTGTCTTGTTTTGATTGGTCTAGTGAGGTGTCTTTGTATCATGATGATTTGGATGGCTTAGATGAATCCTAAGTTGATCTAAAGGCTCTAATCTATCCTACACTTCTATATAATCACATCTAACCAAAACCCTAACCTTATAACCCTAAACTATGATGCCGTCATGATGTTCATCTACAAACTAACCTAGCTGCCACCATAACAAATCAAATTCAAGATTAAAAAAAAAAAAGATAAGAGATAAAGACTCAAAGCCTAGGAATTGCGATAAGGAATTCTAGAACAACAACGAACGAATCAACGCCTACATCAACGGATTAGCTTAGCAACTTCAGAAATCAGATCCCAGAATTCAAGATCCGTTTTCTGTGAGTGCAGTTACTTTCACAAGATAATTATTTAAACATAATTGTGATGAGTTATGAATTGGACTGTATGAAAATGTTTGTAAATCATATGCAAGTTTATGTCTATGATTAGATCTATGCAAACGCAAGTTTATGTTTATGCAAGTTTATGTCTATGATTAGATCTATGCAAATGCAAGTTTATGTCTATGATTATGCAAGTTTATGTCTATGATTAGATCTATGCAAATGCAAGTTTATGTTTATGCAAGTTTATGTCTATGATTAGATCTATGCAAATGCAAATTTATGTTTATGCAAGTTTATATGCAAATCATGTTTATACATGCAATTTATATGCAAATCATGTTTATACATGCAAGTTTATAGGCAAATCAAGTTTATACATGCAAGTTATATGCAAATCATGTTTGTACATGCAAGTTTATATGCAAGTTATATTTTATATGTTTAGATCTATGCCAGTTCTCATTCATATGTTAATTGGATTTATCCTGTATGCTAATTCATGACTATGTGCTTAATTAGATTCATGGGTCCTATGCCAAGTTTATGTTACACAAGCTTAGTTAAATCTATATTGTTTTATGCTTGTGTGAATATATATATATATATATATGTCTCTCTTTTCCTTTTTCCCATAAGTTGGGCTAATTGCGAGCCTAACGTACGTACGAACGACGTGGGAACGTTGGGAAAATATTAAATATTGGATTTTGTGATGTTGGCATAAATTGTCTAGAAAATATGTAATTAACTTGAGACATAATTGGCATACAAAAATCTAGATTTGGGCATACATGGTAAATATGTAAATTGGCTAAAAGATGAACATGCCTAACCCGAGGTTAGATTGAGTTGCGGTGTAAGACTGCCAGGAGCCGCCCGACACATCCAGCGACCGCAACAACATAGATCTAATGTGAGAGGTTAGCGCATTAAGCCCAAAAACCCGAGGTTAGAATGAGTTTGAGGTAGAAGTCTGCCCGGAACCGCCCGACACATCCAGCAACCGCAAACAACAGTTCTAATGTGAGAGGTTGGTGCTTTAATGAATAAATTGAAGCTAATGAACAGACATGCTAAGAATGGAAAGGTTAAGTAACATATGAATAGGCGACACTTAACCAATACAACATGTTAATAAGACAAGTGGGTGGGGTTAAGTAAATTGAGAACTCTTAACCAATATAACATGTTAATTAGACAAGTAGGTGGGGTTAAGAACACTTAACTAATATAACATGTTAATTAGACAAGTGGTTGGGGTTAAGTAAATTGAGAACACTTAACCAATATAACATGTTAATTAGACAAGTGGGTGGGGTTAAGTAAATTGAGAACACTTAACTGTTACAACATGTTAATTAGGGAGACGAGTGGGGTTAAGTTAAATAGAGGACACTTAACCGTTATAACATGTTGATTAGGAAACCCTAGTAACGGGGACCCATTTCAGCAGTAACCCACATAGATGTATCATGGTACCCTGAGCTAGGCAGGGTGGGGCACGATTACTGGGTTGATTATAAGCGGTCAAAATAGCGGCGGGTGGTGCAGCAGTGTAGGTTCCGACGGAGTATGGGCGTGCACGGGCTCCGGAGTGGAAAAAGCAGGCACTGGGCATCAGTAGTATACACTGTGCATCTTGAATCGTGTCGGGTTGCCATCATGGGAATTGATACACCCCATGATGGGGCCAACACAGGTATCTACATACAAGCGGGGCCGAATGACACAAGTAATGAATACATACAAGTGAGGTCAAATGACACGAGTAATAAATACATGCGAGTTAGGGAGCCGATCGAACGAGGAAGGTAGTGGGTACAACTCGTGGGGTGTTACATGTGACTTGAATTGTTCTAAGGTTCATGTTGTGAAACACCCCACCTCCGTTAAGGTCACTCAGAAAGGGAATGCCTTAATTTTGCTGGAGCATTATAGGTGAAAGACACAGATAATTTACAAGATAGACATATATAAGCAGCGGAAAAACTAGATTTATTTCATTCATGGTTCATAACAAAAATATTACAGCAAACTGTCTCAAAACAACTTCCAAATCATTACATCAGAATCTCTGTCTTGATTATAACATAAAGAAGCATAAAACAAAATAAAATTGCATAAATCCCCAAGTAGTAGTGTGTCCAAAGAAATAGCCAAAGATAGGAGGTTCCAAGCTATACATCACAGAGTCTCCAAGCTTGGAAAGATGAACGGTCCAAATTAAGCTGAGCTATTCCCTCCCTGAGTACCTTGGGGGGGGGGGGGAACGGAACAAAAGAGAGCAAAAGAAAAATGGGTCAGACATAAGTCTGGTAAGTCTAGTGATTATTCAACATGTAAACTGATAAGAGAACCATGACTTGATTAAGCTGGGCACAGGACAATAACAAGGAACTAAGGTAACATAGGATAAGGCAATATAAACAAGGCAAGATAAACTAATCATACTATCGCACTTATATCCATATTCTCTGCACCTGCTAGATATTTCAACCATCATCATGAGTTCAAACCCAGTGATCCCTTTTTATCGATCGGCTCCTACTCGCACATATTTACTACTTGGGTCATATGGCCCCGCTCGATTGTAGATACCTGTGTTGATCCCACCGTGGGGTGTATCAAACCCTATGGTGGCAACCCAACACGATTCAAGATGCATAGTGTATAACTATTGATGCCCAGTGCATGCTTTTTCACGGAGTATGTGCACGCCCGTACTCCGTCGGAACCTACACTGACGCACCAACCACCGTCGTTTTGACCGCTTATAATCAGCCCAGTAATCATGCCCCACCCTGCCTAGTTCAGGGTACCATGATACATCTATGTGGGTTACTGCTGAAATGGGTCCGCGTTACTAGGGTTTCCTAATCAACATGTTAAATTGGTTAAGTATCCAAGTTAACCTAACCCCACCCATCAGTTTAGTTAACATGTTGTATTGGTTAAGTGTTGCCTTAATTAACTTAACCCTACCATTCCTGACTTAGCTTTAATTCATTCATTAAAGCACCAACCACTCACATTAGACAGGTATTGTTGCGGTTACTGGATGTGCCGGTCGGGTCCGGGCAATTTTACACCGCAACTCGGTCTAACCTCGGGTTCTTTTGGGTTCAATGCATTAACCTCTCACATTAGATATATATTGTTACGGTTGCCAGATGTGCCGGGCGGTTCCGGGCAGTCTTACACCGTAACTCAATCTAACCTCGGGTTAGGCATATTCGCCTTTTCTAAATTTACATATTTACCTCTTTATATTTATTTGTAAATTATTGTCATTCAAGTCAAGTCCCACTTTCCCCTTAAATCAGGTTCATAATTTTAGATATCAAAATTTATAACACTTTATGCCATAAACATTTACATGTTTATGAGCCAAATATGCCAATTATATGTAATTTCATGTTTTTCCCCAATGTTACCCCCGTTAAACGTTCGCATAAATTACATAAAATGTTAGGCTCGATACATAGCCTAACTTATACACAAAAATGGAAAAAGAGGAACATGTAATAATTCCAACATCATAAAAATATGGATCTAACTACACATGTATCATATGAATTTGGCATAGAACAACAGCCCGAGTTCTGACATTGTCGGATGGGAGTAAGATGTTTACCGTATACACGGATGCATGTGGTACGGGACTAGGTGCTGTCTTGATGCAAGAAGGGAAGGTAGTAGCTTATGGAGGCAGACAGTTGAAAGTACATGAGAAAAACTCCCCAACGCACGATCTAGAGTTGGCTGCCATCGTCTTTGCACTTAAGTCTTGGCGCCATTATCTCCTAGGTGAGAAGTTTGAATTGTATACTGACCATAAATCGTTGAAGTACCTTTTCTCGTAGAAAGATCTTAACTTAAGGCAACGAAGGTGGATGGAATTCTTGGCATCCTACGATTTCGAGATTTCCTATACCCCTGGCAAGGGCAATGCAGTAGAAGACGCCTTGAGTAGAAAGAAGCTGACCTTAAGCCCTCTCTTTGTAGAAAGGCAGAGCTTGGAGTACATGGCCAATTTTAACTTTAGACCCTTTGTCGATCATGTGACTAGTTTGTTAGCATCACTAGAGGTGCGACATACTCTCTTGGACTCAATAGGAACCACGCAACGTGAAGACCCTCAGCTAGTTGATGTGATAGATAAGCTAATTAGGGGTGAGACTTCTAGTCACCTCAATAGATACTCCATCGATGATAAGGGTTGGTTGAGGCGGGATGGAAGGCTATGCGTCCCACAAGCAAGGGATTTGGTGAAGAAGGTTCTCAAAGAGGCACACCATTCCAAGTTAACCATACACTCATGTGGAGACAAGATGTATAAAGACGTAAAAAGGGTTTTCTTTTGGAATGGCATGAAGAGGGATGTAGCTGAATTCGTCTCTAAGTGCTTAGTATGCCAGCAAGTCAAGGCGGAGCAAAAGAAGCCTGGTGGTCTGCTTCATCCTCTAGAGGTCCCACAGGGGAAATGGGATAGCATTTCAATGGACTTTATCGATGGGCTGCCTAGGTCAAGAAGGGGCAACACCAGTATTTGGGTAATAGTGGACAGGCTCACAAAAAGTTCTCACTTTATACCCGTTAAAAGTAGAAGGACTGCCTCATCTTTAGCATCCATTCATATTAAAGAGATAGTTCAACTCCGTGGGATACCCTCCAGCATTGTGAGTGACCGAGATCCTATCTTTACGAGCGAGTTTTGGAAGAGCTTACAAGAGGCTGTAGGCACACAACTATGCTTAAGCATGGCCTATCACCCCCAAACCTATGGTCAGACAGAAAGGGTGAACAGAGTATTAGAAGACCTCTTGAGATTATGCATTCTTGACTTTGGAGGAACATGGGAGGATCATCTTCCTTTGGTGGAGTTTGCCTACAACAACAGCTACCAAGCCACCATAGGCATGGCACCCTTCGAAGCTTTATATGGGAGACCATGCCGATCACCAACTTGTTGGTGGTAGTCTACAGACAAGCTCATACTTGGACCAGATATGATTAGAGAAACTTCAGAGAAAGTGGACTTGATACGAAGAAGAATGAAGACTGCTCGAGATAGACAGAAGTCCTACGCAGATAAAAGAAGGACCGACCTTGAGTTTGAGGTTGGAGACAGGGTTTTCCTTAAAGTTTATCCTTTGAGGAACGTCGTTCGCTTCGGATCCGCAGGAAAGTTGGCACCAAGATTTGTAGGGTTGTTTCCTATCATTGAAAATATTGGAAAGATGGCTTACAGAGTAGAGCTGCCCGAAAGATTGGTTGGAGTTCATAATGTCTTTCACGTTTCTCACCAATGGAAATGCTTACACGAGTCTTCGGATGTGGTGGAACCAGGCATGTTAGAGGAAGTAGAAGTAGAACGAGAGGCGAATGTGAGAAGAGTTCCTACTCGTATCTTAGGTACAGAAGTCAAAAAGCTACGCCACCGCAAAGTCAAAGTTGTTAAAGTTCAATGGAGTGACGCTGAGGAAGACGCGACTTGGGAGACTGAGGCCAAGATACACGCAACCTACCCTATTCTTTTTGAGGGTACATCTTTGATCTCTTTTTCCTTAAGTTTGTTCTTGCTCGTATCTATCTTTTTAGTATTTTCCTCAGTGTTATTCTCGATCCTTAGGTAGAAACCAATGGATGTAAACATGTATTTGAAACATGTTATGATTGATGGTTGCAAGTGGTTGCAAGTGATTGCTAGTGGTTTCTCGTGGATGCATATACACACACATTAGGTATTAGATCGGCTCTGTCACTTTCATATTGCATATGCATATATGTACTTGTATATGATTGAAACTTGATGTGTTATCATATGGATGTTGCATTTGTATGAATGATTGTGCACTCATGTAGAAAGTATGATTAAGAATGATTGCATACATAATGGACGCATGACACTGACATAATTTGCATCAAGGAGGTCAACTGAATAAGTAGACCGCCTGATTTTGCATTAGATAAGGACATGTACACACACTATGCATATGATCATGAAGCATTAGAAGTTTTTTTAAGGAAAATGGACGCCTGTGGTTGATGGATGAGTAGATGGACGCTTGGATGGTAGGATATACGTTCTCCTTGACTTGAAGATTTCGGGGATGAAATCCTTTAAGGAGGGGAGAATGTAACACCCCATGTTTTCTGTAAACTTTAAAGTAATGAATTAAAGAATAAATAAATTTAGTTTTTCTTTTCCGCTGGTTATATATGTTTGTCTTGTAAATTATATATTTCTTTTACCTATAATGCTCCACCAAAATTAAGGCATTCCCTTTGTGAGTTACCTTAACGGATGTAGGGTGTTTCACTCACAATATTGTAAATCATATTGTGTAATTTGGCGATGACATACCATATTGTATAATTTGGCGATGGATGTCATATTGTGTAATTTGGCGTTGACATACCATATTGTATAATTTGGTGATGAATATCATATTGTGTAATTTGGCAATGACATACCATATTATATAATTTGGCAATAACATTTCAAGTTGTATGATTTGGTAATGACACCTATATGTTGTATGACAATTTGGGAATTTTGTTATGTTTATGCAAGTTCAACCATGATCACATATATGACCAAAACTACATGCTAATATGATTAGATTCATGTTAAATTTGATCCAACTAATTTGCAAGTTCGCAACTAAATGCCTAATTTTCAAAAATCCAATCTATCGAAACCTGAGTTGGGTGCTATGGTATCCTGCAGAAAAAGACAGAGATAAAGAAACATGTCAGAACTCGTAAAGCATCTCACAGCGGAAGGAAATAAAGTATAATATTCAAATATTGCTTTACCTTATTAACAATACTGCTAAACCAGTATCCAAAGCTATACCATCTCTGTCATGAGCCTAACCTGGAAGTATGTAATGAGGAAGGGGTCAGAACATAAGTTCTGTGTGAGTGGACTTAGAATAAACTTCTGTATAATCCTACATATACCGTTCAATTACATTTTCTTGGTTATTAGGTTGTTAACAATGTTAGCTCTCTAAGAAAAGATTGGAAATATTGGATTATACATTTTCTTGGTTATTAGGTTGTCATGCAGAGCTTGTCATGCATTGTTTCCTATCATTGAAAAGATTGGAAAGATGGCTTACAGAGTAGAGCTGCCCGAAAGATTGGCTGGAGTTCATAATATCTTTCACGTTTCTCACCTACGGAAGTGCTTACATGAGTCCGCGGATGTGGTGGAACCAAGTATGTTAGAGGAAGTAGAAGTAGAACAAGAGGCGACTGTGAGAAGAGTTCCAACTCGTATCTTGGGTACATATTCAAAAAGCTACGCAACCGTGAAGTCAAATTTGTTTAAAGTTCAATGGAGTGACGCTGAGGAAGACACGACTTGGGAGACCGAGGCCATGATACGCGCAGCCTACCCTTTTCTTTTTGAGGGTACATCTTTGATCTCTTTTCCTCAAAGTTTGGCCATGCTCGTATCTATCTTTTTAGTATTTTTCCTCAGTGCTATTCTCGATCCTTAGGTAGAAACCAATGGATGTAAACATGTATTTGAAACATGTTATGATTTATGGTTGCAAGTGGTTGCAAGTGGTTGCAAGTGATTGCTAGTGGTTGCTCATGGATGCATATACACACACATTAGGTATTAGATCGGCTCAGTCACTTTCATATTGCATATGCATATATGTACTCGTATATGATTGAAACTTGATGTGTTATCATGTGGATGTTGCATTTGTATGAATGATTGTGCACTCATATAGAAAGTATGATTAGGGATGATTGCATACATAATGGACTCATGGCACCGATATGACTTGCATTAAGGAGGTCAACTGAAACAGTAGACCGCCTGATTTTGCATTAGATAAGGACATATACACACACTATGCATATGATCATGAAGCATTAGAAGTCTTTATAAGGAGAATGGACGCCTGTGTTTGATGGATGAGTAGATGGACGATTGGATGGTAGGATATACGTTCTCCTTGACTCGAAGATTTCGGGGACGAAATCCTTTAAGGAGGGGAGAATGTAACACCCCGTATTTTCTATAAATTTTAAAGTAACGAATTAGATAATAAATAATTACAAATGTGAGAATTAAGGGAAAAGGGTTACGCCATTACGTTCGTCTCAAAATTCTGCTTGAGATAGAGACCGAATTTGCGTAAATCGGACTCCGTATGAAGGAGTTATGACTTTCAGAAGATTCAGAATTTAAATAAACAGCTCAGATTAAAGTTCAAGAAATTCAAAATTCGAAATCAGAAGCAGAACCGGGCTGGGCGGGAGATTTCCCGCCCAAGGCCAGGTCGACCAGGAGGTCGACCAGGGGGTCGACCTCCCCCTCGGGCCAGATCTGAAAACTGACATGTTTTTTTGTGTGACGATTTGCTGTCATTAGGGATTGTGTGGCAAGTTCTGGTCGGTTCTCTTAGGTTTGAATGTCTTTGATTTGCCCTGGGTTGATCTGACGCTCCTATTTAATCAAACTTCTATATAAGCAACCTAAATCTAAACCCTAAGCCACATAAAAATATTCCTAAGACCGTCATGCTGTCAGTACTCAACCTAGAGTAGCCACCATTCTCCATCAACTAGAAAGCAAGTCAGGAATTTCAAATCAAATCTAATTCAACTAAGAGAATTCAACGTCTACAACAAAGGAGAGCTATTCAATTTCAGAATACAGATCCCAGAACACAAGACTAGTCTCCTTTTTGTAAGTCCAGTTATCATTTAGACCTAAATGATATTAGAATTGTGACTAAAATAAATGGATATAGAACAATACCTAATGTAAATTTATGCCTATCCTTTTTGTTAAAACTGAATTGATTAAGACTATGACTCTTATCATGTTAAGTTTATGACCATGTTGTATGTAATTTGATGATAAATGTTAAATGCTTGGAAATGAATCCATATTATGTTGTATACTTCGGTGATGCCGAAAATTGGCGATGACATATTATAATTTGGCGATGGCATGTTATATTGTGTAAATTGGCGATGACATATTGTAATTTGGCGATGGCATATTATATTGTGTAATTTGGCGATGACATATTATGATTTGGTGATGGATATCATATTGTGTAATTTGGCGATGACATACCATATTGTATAATTTGGCGATGGATATCATATTGTGTAATTTGGCGATGACATACCATATTGTATGATTTGGTAATGACACCTATATGTTGTATGACAATTTGGGAATTTTGCTATGTTTATGCAAGTTCAACCATATTTGACCAAAACTACATGCCAATATGATTAGGTTCAAGCTAAATTTGATCCAACTAATTTGCAAATTCGCAACTACATGCCTCATTTTAAGTTTATGTAGTTCTGTGTAAAACCCCTATTTCATGATTCATGTTGAGTAGATCTAAATTTGCAAGTTCATAATTGAATGTATATTGTTCTATGCCAAATTCATATGATACATGTGTAGTTAGATCCATATTTTTATGATGTTGGAATTATTACATGTTCCTCTTTTTCCCCTTTTGTGTATAAGTTAGGCTATGTATCGAGCCTAACATTTTATGTGATTTATGCGAACGTTTAACGGGGGTAACATTGGGGAAAAACATGAAATTACATATAATTGGCATATTTGGCTCATAAACATGTAAATGTTTTATGGCATAAAGTGTTATAAATTTTGATATCTAAAATTATGAACCTGATTTAAGGGGAAAGTGGGGCTTGACTTGAATGACAATAATTTACAAATAAATATAAAGAGGTAAATATGTAAATTTAGAAAAGACGAACATGCCTAACCCGAGGTTATTGAATTACGGTGTGAGACTGCCCGGAACTGCCCGGCACATCTGGTAACCATAACAATATATATCTAATGTGAGAGGTTAGTGCATCGAGCCCAAAAGAACCCGAGGTTAGACTGAGTTGCGGTGTAAAACTGCCCGGACCCAACCGACACATCCAGTAACCGCAGCAATACCTATCTAATGTGAGTGGTTGGTGCTTTAATGAATGAATTAAAGCTAAGTCAGGAATGGTAGGGTTAAGTTAATTAAGGCAACACTTAACCAATACAACATGTTAACTAAACTGATGGGTGGGGTTAGGTTAACTTGGATACTTAACCAATATAACATGTTGATTAGGAAACCCTAGTAACGGGGATCCATTTCAGTAGTAACCCACATAGATGTATAATGGTACCCTGAACTAGGCAGGGTGGGGCATGATTACTGGGCTGATTATAAGCGGTCAAAACAACGGCGGTTGGTGCGTCAGTGTAGGTTCCGACAGAGTACGGGTGTGCACATACTCCGGAGTGGAGAAAGCAGGCACTGGGCATCAGTAGTTATACGCTGTGCATCTTGAATCATGTCGGGTTGCCACCATAGGATTTGATACACCCCATGGTGGGACCAACACATGTATCTACAATCGAGCAGGGCCGTATGACACAAGTAGTAAATACGTGCGAGTAGGAGCCGATCGATAAAAAGGGATCACTGGGTTTGAACTCATGATGATGGTTGAATTATCTAGCAGGTGCAGAGAATATGGATATGAGTGCGATAGTATGATTAGTTTATCATGCCTTATCCTATGTTACTTAGTTCCTTGTTATTGTCCTGTGTCCAGCTTATTCAAGTCATGATTCTCTTATCAGTTTACATGCTGAATAATTACTGGACTTACCAGACTTATGTCTGACCCATTTTTCGTTCGCTCTCTTTTCTTCTGTTTCCCCCCTCACGTACCCAGGGAGGGAGTAGCTCAGCTTAATTTGGACTGTTCATCTTTCCAACCTTGAAGACTCTGTGATGTATAGCTTGGAACCTCTTATCTTTGGCTATGGCTTTGGACACACTACTACTTGGGGATTTATGCAGTTTTATTGTGTTTTATGCTTCTTTATGTTATAATTAAGACAGAGATTTTGATGTAAGGATTTGGAAGTCGTTTTGAGACAGTTTGCTGTAATGTTTTTGTTATGAACCACGAATGAAATAAATTTAGTTTTTCTTTTCCGCTGCTTATATATGTCTGTCTTGTAAATTATATGTGTCTTTTACCTATAATGCTCCACCAAAATTAAGGCATTCCCTTTGTGACTGACATTAACGGAGGTGGGGTGTTTCACTTGGTATCAGAGCTGTTTATTTTGCATCAGAGCTATTTATTTTGTATCAGAGCCTAGGTTTAGTTTTCCAAGGAAAAATTATGAGTGAGCGTATTTGTATTTTTTGAGAAAATTATAAATATTATATATACATATATATAAATATATAAGCCTAGGTTAGTGTAACACCCCACACCCGCTATAGTCACTCACTAAGGGAATGCCATAGCATCGGTGGAGTATTTTTAGTGAGTATAGAACAGTAAAATTACAACAAGACAGATATAATGTAATACTTGAAAATTTAAAACATCATCTCATAGCAGCGGAAAGTAAAACATGTTTGGTTACATCATAAAACCATAACAAGAGTCAAGTACAAAATATCCATCCTGAATAAAATAAGTACATAATCCCACTACTCATAACAAATAGCCATAACAGAAAAGATAAGATAAGCTGAGCTCTACATCTACGGTCCAAGCTCCAAGAGATAGATAAAGCAAACTGATCAAAGCCCACTAGCACTAGGCCCAACCTGAGGACCTGAAGGAAAAAGATAAAAACAACGGGGGTCAGACATAAGCCTGAGTGAACCCTATCTCCTTAATAATACAATTATTAAAGTAATTAGGGTATGATATGAACTCGGTATGGTATCTTTGGGGATAATGACTACACTAAGTTGCCCACGAACACAGGACGAACTAAGATAACCGTAAAGACGCATCTACCCACCCAAGGATAATTACTAACTGCACCACACCAGTCACTCCTACTCAAAGGTTGATCCCACCCAAGGATATCAAAGATAGATATAACCAGTAGTTTCCTGTACCCTAGTTGACTACATAGGTGCCGTCTGCCCCTATCTCTACTAGGTGTACCCCACTACCCCAAGCGATCGGCTCCCTAACGTAGGTATCCGTGCTGGGCCCACAGTGGGGTGTATCATTCCCCAAAGTGGCAACCCAAAAGCAACACCGGTGCACGGGTTATACCTACACGATGCAACAACGTCTTACCTCCCAGTCCCGGGCCCACACACGCATATGAAACCCGATGGGCCTGCGTTGCCACCGCTAACCCCGTTTTGGCCACTTATAGACAAGCCCAGTATGTGTGCCCCGTCCTCGGCTTGGGCCGAGCTACAAAGATACATATGGGATACTGGTTGTAATGGGCCCTCCACAAGCTACCCACCAGAGCTTGTTATTAATCTAGTGTTCCCCACTTAACCTTTTAATCATGTTTAATTACATGTTTCACTTGGTTAAGTATTCTAATCGTATTTTCTATTGCCACCCAAGGCAACCCACTAGATTCCTCATGCCACCCAAGGCACCCACTTAACCCCTCATGTCCCACTACATGCTAATATGGTTAAGTGTTTCTTAATTAATTAAGACCGTGATTCCCCATAAAGACCTCCCACATTAGACTGGCTGTTATGACCGCCTGGTTAAGCCGGTAGGGTCCGGGCAGTCTTACGTCATAACAGAGTCTAACCTCGTGTCTTTACTTTAATCACGTATTTAATTTGTGCGTAAGACCTCTCACATTAGACTGGCTGTTATGACCGCCTGGTTAAGCCGGTAGGGTCCGGGCAGTCTTACGTCATAACAGAGCCTAACCTCGTGTCTTAGTCGATTAATTACACCTAATTAATCACCCCCATATTAATTATCCCTAATTAATATCAATTTATTCATAACATGGGTAGACCTAACTCAATAGGTAAATTCCCATGGGGTAGACCTAACTCAATAGGTAAATTCCCACTTATGTTAATTAATTTTTTTATGGTATGCTTAATCATACCCATTTCAACATACTTTTAATTAACATATTAATTAACCCCATCGTTCCCCACGTAAATCGTCATTATGACATAACATAATAAAGGGAAGATTTACCACACATAACATGGGTTTAGCATATAACTTTATCATGGGTTAAGAGGATGTCAACTTGCATATATGAGCATGTATTAACCCAACTATATTCAACCCAAACTTGCATATTATCAAACATGTGTCTTACATAACATGTTGCATATGAACTTACATATCATCAAACATGTGATTTGCATAACATGTTGCATATGAACTTACATATCATCATACATGTGATTTGCATAACATGTAGAACTTGCATTTTAGCATATACTTAACTTGCATAAGCACTCACATACTTGCATAAGCATTCATATACTTGCATAAGCTTGCATATCATGTTAAACTTGCATTTCAACATATACATAACTTGCATAAACATTCACATACTTGCATAGGCTTGCATATTATGTTAAACTTGCATTTCAACATATACATAACTTGCATAAACATTCACATACTTGCATAGGCTTGCATATTATGTTAAACTTGCATTTCAACATATACATAACTTGCATAAACATTCACATACTTGCATAGGCTTGCATATTATGTTAAACTTGCATTTCAACATATACATAACTTGCATAAACATTCATATACTTGCATAAGATGTTAAACATGCATATAAGCATATACATGACTTGCATAAGTACTCACATACTTGCATAACATGTTTGCATAATGGATCCATATTCACTTAGTGTTTTGCATCATAAACATCATGAAACAACTTGCATAAAAATATCATGATTACATATTATGAAACTTGCATGACATAAGGCATATAACTTGCAAAACACATAATATTCACTACATCAAGCTTGCATAAATATATGGATCCACAAACATAGCCATACTTTATCACATCTTATCATAATCAATTCAATAATTGATTATTAAGGGGATAGAAGCTCACCAAAACAAGATTAGCAAGTTAAATGAAGCAAATCCCAATGATTAAGTAGAAGAAGATGTAGATTAGCTTGCAAACCCTCTTAGGATTTTTAGTGGAGGCTCTCCAATTTTCTAAGTGGTGGCATAATGGCCTTAGATCTATTTTTGGTAAGGATAAGGGGGGTATTAGGGTGTATATATAGATTAGTTAGATGTTTTAGGACCATAGGATATACCCTAGAACCAATCCTAGCCTTTAAAGCATGTCTTGGGGAAGAAGTCAAGTGTAGGAACCATTTAGGGCCCAAAAAAAACAGCCCAAAACTCATCCCGGGCCTCAAAACATGAGCAGTTTTCGTTTTTGATTTTTCGTGAAACTTTGACGGGCCATAACTTGGTCATACGGACTCCGATTTACGAAAACTCGGACTCTATTTCGCATATTTTTCCGAGACGAACGCAATGGCACAGCCCGTTTCCCCTGATTCAGAATATTAAATTTAATTCTGCTCTGATTTATGTTATAACAAGTTATTTAACATACGGGGTGTTACATTCTCCCCTACTTAAAGGATTTCGTCCTCGAAATCTCTAAGTCAAGAAGAACGTATCCTACCAACCAAACAACCATCTACTCAACCATCAAACACTGGCATCCATTGTCCTTAAAGTTTCTAATGCTGTATGAACATATGCAAAAAGTGTGTGTATATGTTCCCTATCTAATGCAAAATCAGGCGGTCTACTGATTCAGTTGACCTCCTTAATGCAAACCATGATAGTGCCATGCATCCAATATGTATGCGAAAGAACCCTATCGACACATACTATTTCTACATGCGTGCACAATCATTCACCGAATAAATGCATCATCCATATGATAGCACAAACATCATACATCCATTAATATAGCTACCTACACACATTTATATGCAATATGCAATATGAAGTGATTGAGCCGATCTAGTGCCTAAAGTGTGTGTATATGCATCCACGAGCAACCACTAGCAAACACTTGCATCCACTTGCATCCATCAATCATAACATGTCTCAAACACATGTTTCAACCATAGGTTTACCCTATCTAAAAGGTCAAAGGTGCTAACGAGAGGACATACTAAGTACAAGATAGGCAATAAAGGAGAAGTTAAGGAACATACTCTCGAAAAGAAAAGGGTACAAAGAATGCATCTTCGCTTCCGTCTCCCAAGTAGCATTGCTCTCGTCATCTCCCCATTGCACTTTGACTAGCTGAACCTCTCTGTTCCTCAACTTCTTAATCTCTGACCCAAGGATGCGAGTAGGAGCTCGTCGAATCGTCGCATCACGCTCTACTTCCACTTCTCTAAGCAAGCTCGGCTCTACCACCTCTGCGGTCTCATGTAGGCACTTCCTCAAATGTGACACATGGAAAACATCATGTATACCACTAAGTCTGTCTGGCAACTCCACCCTATATGCCATCCGTCCAATTCTTTCCTTGACAGGAAACGGTCCTACAAACCTCGGTGCTAACTTCCCAGCGGATCCAAAGCGAACAACATTCCGTAATGGAGACACTTTGACAAAAACCATGTCCCCAACTTCAAACTCAAGATCAGTCCTCCTCTTATCTGCATAAGATTTCTGTCTGTCTTGCGCTGCTTTCATCCTTCTTCGAATCAAATCAACCTTCTCTGAAGTCTCTCTAACCATATCGGGCCCTAGCAAGATCTTATCCGTAGATTCCCACCAACATGTAGGTGATCGACAAGGCCTTCCATAAAGAGCTTCAAAAGGTGCCATGCCAATACTAGACTGGAAGCTGTTGTTATATGCAAACTCCACCAAAGGAAGATGCTCTTCCCATGTACCTCCAAAATCCAAGATACAAAGCCTCAAAAGGTCTTCCAAAACACGGTTCACCCTCTCGGTCTGGCCGTCTGTCTGAGGATGATATGCGGTGCTCAAACACAACTGAGTCCCCACCGCCTCCTGTAAACTCTTCCAAAACTCACTAGTGAAGATAGGATCTCGATCACTCACTATGCTGGAAGGTACCCCATGCAATCGAACTATCTCTCGAACATAGACTGAAGCAAGCCATGGAGCAGTCCTCTTACTCTTTACGGGTATGAAATGGGCGCTCTTAGTAAGTCTATCAACCACGACCCAAATTCCTGTATTGCCCTTCCTCGATCTCGGTAAACCATCAACGAAGTCCATCGAGACACTATCCCACTTCCATATCGGAACTTCCAAAGGATGAAGCAACCCACCTGGCTTCTTTTGCTCTGCTTTTACTTGTTGGCACACCAAGCATCTAGCAACATGCTCGGCCACATCTTTCTTCATACCGGCCCAAAAGAAAACTCGCCTCATGTCTTGGTACATCTTATCCCCACCGGGATGTATGGTCATCCTCGAACGATGTGCATCATCAAGTATAGCCTTCCTCAAGTCTTCATCTTGCGGTACACAAAGTCTACCGTCTCTACGCAACCACCCCCTATCATCTAGGGTGTACCTATTCAAATGGCTGGACGACTCCCCCCTTATGAGCTTCTCTACCAACTCAACCAACTGTGGGTCGTCTCGCTGTGCCTCGCCAACTCGTCCCAAAAGAGTAGGTCTAACCTCTAAGGATGCTAGCAAACCGGGTACCAAGTCAACAGAAGGTCTGAAGTCAAACATCGAGATAAACTCCAAGCTTCTCCGTTCCACAAACAACGGATTCAAGGACAACCTTTTTCTGCTTAAGGCATCTGCCACCACGTTACCCTTGCCAGGGGTATATGCTATCTCGAAATCATAGGATGCTAAGAACTCCATCCACCTTTGCTGTCTCAAGTTCAAATCCTTTTGAGAAAACAAGTACTTCAAAGATTTGTGATCGGTGAACAACTCAAATCTCTCACCAAGAAGATAATGGCGCCAGATCTTGAGCGCAAAAACGATAGCGGCCAACTCTAGGTCATGGACAGGGTAATTTTTGTCATGCGCCCTCAACTGCCTCCCACCATAGGCTATTACCCTTCCCTCTTGCATCAAGACTGCGCCTAGTCCTGTCCCACAAGCATCAGTATAAACAACGAACGACTTACTCCCATCTGGCAGCACTAAAACTAGAGCAGTGGTTAAAGCTCTCTTTAACCGTCGGAATGCATCCTCACAATCCACATCCCATGTGAAAACCTGATTCTTCTTTGTCAAGCGAGATAATGGGGCTGATATCTTCGCGAAGTCCTTGATAAACTTCCTATAGTAGCCAGCCAACCCCAAGAAACTCCTCACCTCGGTAGCATTCTTCGGAGCCTTCCAATCTTGGATAGATACTACCTTTGCAGGATCCACAGCTATCCCTTCCTTAGAGACCACGTGCCCTAAGAATCGCACTTCCTTCCTCCAAAAGTGACATTTAGAAAACTTAGCCTTCAGGCTATGCGCTCGAAGAGTCTCCAACACTTCCCTAAGATGTAGGGCATGCTCTTCCTCACTCTTGGAGAAGACCAAGATGTCATCCACAAAGACCACCACGAACTTGTTAAGATACTCCCTGAACACCCTACTCATCAGATCAACGAAATATGCAGGGGCGTTCGTCAAACCAAATGGCATCACAAGCCACTCATAAAAACCATCCGGAGTCCTGAAGGCAGTCTTCTCTACACTATCCTCAGCCACTCTCAACTGATGAAACCCCGTGGCTAAGTCCAACTGCGAAAACACTGAAGCGCCAACTAACTGATCGAAGAGATCATCAATCCTCGGCAAATGGTGTTTATTCTTCTTTGTGAGCTTGTTGAGTTCTCTATAGTCAACACAAAGTCTGAGGGACCCATCTGCCTTTGTAGCAAAAACCACCGGAGCACCCCACTCCGATATACTTCGTCTTATGAACCCCTTCTCAAGCAACTCCCCTACTTTCTTATTGAGTTCCCTCCTTTCACGAGGAGCCATGTGGCGCACTGGCAAAGATACTGGTTTAGCATTGTCCACAAGATAGATTCGGAAGTCAATCTCCCGCTTCGGAGGTAAGCCCTTCACCTCCTCAAACACATCCGGATATTCCCGGACCACTCTGACAGATTGCAGACTCTCGACCGAAGCATCGAGCGATTCAAGATAACTTAGCATAACAGACTCCATGGGATTACAAGAGATCTCGAGAGTGTTACCCAAGCGGGTCATCAGCCTAACAACTCTCCTTTCACAATCAAGAACGGCACCATTACTGGATAACCAGTCCATGCCCAAAATCAACCCATAGCCCGTGAAGCCCAAAACAAAAGCATCACATCTAAACTCAACGCTAAGTATAGAAATCTTCAAACCCAAACACATCATGGACAAATAAGTGGAGCCTCCAATTGGGTTTGAAACAACCAAGGGATCATCTACTAGACTGGTGTCTAAGTGCAGTGACTCAACTAAAGATGATGAGATAAACGAATGAGATGCGCCAGAGTCAAACAAAGTACGGACAGGATGATCTAACAGATAAACTAGACTTTCAACAGAAATAGTTCTACCTCTTTCCTGAAGTGGTGGAACCGCGAGAGCCTGAACTTGCCCCCTTGCCTGACCCGGTGCCATAAGAGCTTGCACCTGTCCTCCTGAGGTAGATCCCGTCCTCTGCCCCTTCTTAGGACAGTCCTTCACCAGATGCCCTGCTTCGCCACAGTGGAAGCAACCAGTCTTCTTCTTCTTGCGACAATCCTTGCTTAGGTGGCCTGGTGTCCCACAATTGAAGCACTTCTTCTTCTTCCCCTTGCCACCATTGCCTTTCCCATTCTTGTTTTGCTGTTGCTGTTGAGGTCTCTTCTGATCTCCTTTCTTCTCGGGTGCTTTACTAGTATTAGGACCCTTCTCTTCCTTATACATAAGTGCCATGTCAACTAGCTTCTCAAAGGTAGCCCCCATAGGAATGTGAGTCATAGCCAATCCATGCATCGGTTCGTTCAAGCCCCTAACGAACCTCAAAGCTTTCTTCTCCGGGGTATTCACCATATCTATGCCAAATCTTGCCAACTGATTGAACTTGTTGACATACTCCTTCACTGATAAGTTCCCTTGCTTCAAGTTCAAGAACCTTTCCATATACAGATTTTCTTCTGCCCTTGAGAGAAACTTTGCCACAAACCTTTGTCTGAAATCCGCCCAAGAATCAACAAGGCGCTCTCCATTAGTGACCTCCCACCAGAACGAGGCCTCTCCCTTCATTAACCAAGCAGCTAACTTAACTTTCTTTGCTTCTTCCATCTCAAAGATGTCTATCAACTCTTCCACCTCCTTAAGCCAATCCCTAGCTTCCACAAAAGTCTCTGATCCTAGAAAAGGTTTCCCTCCCATAGTCTTGAATTCCTTACAAGTCTTAGCAAAAGTAACCACACGAGGAGGATGAGGAGGAAGATCGGGTATAACTGGTGGTGGAGGAACATTAGCTGGCCCTGCAGCGGCGGCCCTAGCCTCCATCAATCTCCTATACCATGCTGGTATTGCTACACCCTCCGGAAAGTTAAGATCTTCAGCCATGCTGAAACGAAAAAAGGAAAGATTCAAACGGAGAATTCGAAAGATAGAGATATGGCTATCTGGGATTATGCTTTTCTTTCAAAATCTTTACTCTTAAAAGACATGTTTTTGAAAATACTTTCTTCTAAAATATTCTTAGAAAATAGTTTTTCTTAAAAATTTTATCTGTTCTGGTAACCTTAAGCTCTGATACCACGTGTAACACCCCACACCCGCTATAGTCACTCACTAAGGGAATGCCATAGCATCGGTGGAGTATTTTTAGTGAGTATAGAACAGTAAAATTACAACAAGACAGATATAATGTAATACTTGAAAATTTAAAACATCATCTCATAGCAGCGGAAAGTAAAACATGTTTGGTTACATCATAAAACCATAACAAGAGTCAAGTACAAAATATCCATCCTGAATAAAATAAGTACATAATCCCACTACTCATAACAAATAGCCATAACAGAAAAGATAAGATAAGCTGAGCTCTACATCTACGGTCCAATCTCCAAGAGATAGATAAAGCAAACTGATCAAAGCCCACTAGCACTAGGCCCAACCTGAGGACCTGAAGGAAAAAGATAAAAACAACGGGGGTCAGACATAAGCCTGAGTGAACCCTATCTCCTTAATAATACAATTATTAAAGTAATTAGGGTATGATATGAACTCGGTATGGTATCTTTGGGGATAATGACTACACTAAGTTGCCCACGAACACAGGACGAACTAAGATAACCGTAAAGACGCATCTACCCACCCAAGGATAATTACTAACTGCACCACACCAGTCACTCCTACTCAAAGGTTGATCCCACCCAAGGATATCAAAGATAGATATAACCAGTAGTTTCCTGTACCCTAGTTGACTACATAGGTGCCGTCTGCCCCTATATCTACTAGGTGTACCCCACTACCCCAAGCGATCGGCTCCCTAACGTAGGTATCCGTGCTGGGCCCACAGTGGGGTGTATCATTCCCCAAAGTGGCAACCCAAAAGCAACACCGGTGCACGGGTTATATCTACACGATGCAACAACGTCTTACCTCCCAGTCCCGGGCCCACACACGCATATGAAACCCGATGGGCCTGCGTTGCCACCGCTAACCCCGTTTTGGCCACTTATAGACAAGCCCAGTATGTGTGCCCCGTCCTCGGCTTGGGCCGAGCTACAAAGATACATATGGGATACTGGTTGTAATGGGCCCTCCACAAGCTACCCACCAGAGCTTGTTATTAATCTAGTGTTCCCCACTTAACCCTTTAATCATGTTTAATTACATGTTTCACTTGGTTAAGTATTCTAATCGTATTTTCTATTGCCACCCAAGGCAACCCACTAGATTCCTCATGCCACCCAAGGCACCCACTTAACCCCTCATGTCCCACTACATGCTAATATGGTTAAGTGTTTCTTAATTAATTAAGACCGTGATTCCCCATAAAGACCTCCCACATTAGACTGGCTGTTATGACCGCCTGGTTAAGCCGGTAGGGTCCGGGCAGTCTTACGTCATAACAGAGTCTAACCTCGTGTCTTTACTTTAATCACGTATTTAATTTGTGCGTAAGACCTCTCACATTAGACTGGCTGTTATGACCGCCTGGTTAAGCCGGTAGGGTCCGGGCAGTCTTACGTCATAACAGAGCCTAACCTCGTGTCTTAGTCGATTAATTACACCTAATTAATCACCCCCATATTAATTATCCCTAATTAATATCAATTTATTCATAACATGGGTAGACCTAACTCAATAGGTAAATTCCCATGGGGTAGACCTAACTCAATAGGTAAATTCCCACTTATGTTAATTAATTTTTTTATGGTATGCTTAATCATACCCATTTCAACATACTTTTAATTAACATATTAATTAACCCCATCGTTCCCCACGTAAATCGTCATTATGACATAACATAATAAAGGGAAGATTTACCACACATAACATGGGTTTAGCATATAACTTTATCATGGGTTAAGAGGATGTCAACTTGCATATATGAGCATGTATTAACCCAACTATATTCAACCCAAACTTGCATATTATCAAACATGTGTCTTACATAACATGTTGCATATGAACTTACATATCATCAAACATGTGATTTGCATAACATGTTGCATATGAACTTACATATCATCATACATGTGATTTGCATAACATGTAGAACTTGCATTTTAGCATATACTTAACTTGCATAAGCACTCACATACTTGCATAAGCATTCATATACTTGCATAAGCTTGCATATCATGTTAAACTTGCATTTCAACATATACATAACTTGCATAAACATTCACATACTTGCATAGGCTTGCATATTATGTTAAACTTGCATTTCAACATATACATAACTTGCATAAACATTCACATACTTGCATAGGCTTGCATATTATGTTAAACTTGCATTTCAACATATACATAACTTGCATAAACATTCACATACTTGCATAGGCTTGCATATTATGTTAAACTTGCATTTCAACATATACATAACTTGCATAAACATTCATATACTTGCATAAGATGTTAAACATGCATATAAGCATATACATGACTTGCATAAGTACTCACATACTTGCATAACATGTTTGCATAATGGATCCATATTCACTTAGTGTTTTGCATCATAAACATCATGAAACAACTTGCATAAAAATATCATGATTACATATTATGAAACTTGCATGACATAAGGCATATAACTTGCAAAACACATAATATTCACTACATCAAGCTTGCATAAATATATGGATCCACAAACATAGCCATACTTTATCACATCTTATCATAATCAATTCAATAATTGATTATTAAGGGGATAGAAGCTCACCAAAACAAGATTAGCAAGTTAAATGAAGCAAATCCCAATGATTAAGTAGAAGAAGATGTAGATTAGCTTGCAAACCCTCTTAGGATTTTTAGTGGAGGCTCTCCAATTTTCTAAGTGGTGGCATAATGGCCTTAGATCTATTTTTGGTAAGGATAAGGGGGGTATTAGGGTGTATATATAGATTAGTTAGATGTTTTAGGACCATAGGATATACCCTAGAACCAATCCTAGCCTTTAAAGCATGTCTTGGGGAAGAAGTCAAGTGTAGGAACCATTTAGGGCCCAAAAAAAACAGCCCAAAACTCATCCCGGGCCTCAAAACATGAGCAGTTTTCGTTTTTGATTTTTCGTGAAACTTTGACGGGCCATAACTTGGTCATACGGACTCCGATTTACGAAAACTCGGACTCTATTTCGCGTATTTTTCCGAGACGAACGCAATGGCACAGCCCGTTTCCCCTGATTCAGAATATTAAATTTAATTCTGCTCTGATTTATGTTATAACAAGTTATTTAACATACGGGGTGTTACAGTTAGTATAGGAGCCCGCTTGTGAAATAGATCTGGAAAAAGAAAACGAGATTTTATCCCCGTACACTAAAAATGGAGATCAGGGAAAAAAAATTTTGAATTTTAAGAAAAAGCAAAAAGGTGTACATAAAAAGGGATATTTAAGACTTCATGTTCCGCTTAAGTTTCTATTTCATGGAATTGGAACATGTGCAAGAAGAATAGAAAGTCGCCAGTAACCATCAAGAAAGAAGACGGAGAAAAGCGAAAAAATTAAGCAAAGTGAAAAAAAATATAGGTCGACACTTTTGTCGACCTGCCCATAGGGCGGTCGACCTTAGTGTCGACCTGCCTATAGGGAGGTCGACCTTAGTGTCGACCTGGCTAGTGCAGGAAAAAAATAAAAGGCCGAAGGCCTTCAGCTCCATTCCATCATTCCAGGTGTTCCATTATAGGGAACACGAAACCCACCTCCACCACCACGTTTTTCACCTCCCATCACTTCAAATCTCCACTATTTCGCACAAAATTACCTCCAAATCGAAGCTAGAAGTCTCCTCTACTCAGATCTATACCTTTCCCCACTTAATTCGAGCTTAATTCGACATGGCGGACCACCCTTCTCTTCTTGTCTCTTTTCCCCAACTTACGCCTCAATAAATCGCTTGGTGCAACACTCGGGGAGATATAGTCGAGGCATACGTCAACACCGCAGGTTTGAAGTTGTTGTTAGGCCGTCCGGTTAAGTTTAGTGATTTTTTTGGAGCACCTTCAGAGGGTTTATTTGCGGAGGCGGGTTTAATCGCAATTTTGGATGTTAATACAGTCGAGCGAAAGAGCTACAAGAGGTTAGTAAGACTTTTTGATGCTAATTTAGAAGTTGGGGGTAGACAATGAGGGTTTGATTACATATAATTCGGATGTAAAGGGAACCGGCATTAGTTTCAATTAAATACAGTTTGGGGAAATGTTGAATATCCATAGTACGGGCCACGAGTTAGGGGATCTTGAGAGGACTGATTTGGCTGTATGGCGTCGGATTTTCTACGTTGAGTACGAGAGGATTTGTGATTATACCCATCTACGTCCGTTAGCTAGATTTGTTATTCGGATTTTACAGTATAATATTGTGGGACAGACTGGTGGATTTGATAGGATAACACAAATCATTTATTTCTCCAATCCAGTCAATGTGAGTGGATTTGTAATGACCCCAAAATCCGGTCCAATTTGAGCTGACCAAAAACACCAGTCCAACCCCAAATTAAATTGAAAATCAGGAAATTAATAGAAAGAAGATAGAGTGTGAGAATAGATAAGATAGAAACCTAAAATAGAAGAAGAAGAAGAACACAACATCAGAGTAACACGAACCTCACAGCGGAACGAATAACATATAATATATATAACATAACTTGAAATATACATCTGTATTTGAATATACATCATTATCAAAGTACAACACTTAAAACACAGCGGAAATAAACTATAGCTATATGATCCTGAAGCCTCCTACTCCAGCTCTTCAGATAGATCTGTAAATCCCGACTACTTGACTGCCCGTACAAAATTAGGCACCCAAGAGTTTAGGGAAACAAACAAATAAACTCCGGGTCAGTCATGGGACCGGTATGAGTAAAACAGTTTAAAACAGTTGAACAAGTAAACGATATCTCATAAGACCACGCCGTATAACGGAACGGGTTTTTCCCTTATGAGAATCCAAATTATCTTTATATCAAAACCTTTTGATATTATAATAATGTCTATCAACCACAATATAATAATCATCTAACAGAAACGCTTTCATCGCACGTTCTACATATATAGTATACAATCAAAACCGCAAGCACGTATTGGGTAATGGATTTCCAACTATGACAAGGTATGGAACCACCTTTCGCTACTGTACCTCTAGAAAAGGATACACTGGGTTCAACAAGAACATCTTGCAACCCGGCCACACATGACCGACAACTCATTTCGGTTGAGTGTATCAAATGTATATCACCAACGGTTGGGATCAGCAACCGTTTCCCGAATGGGACAGTATCGACAATAGATTTTTAGAAATAAATGAAACTCTAGATCAGGTGATTATACACCCTACTTCGGAGCGACCGACTTAGCCATGCTGCCTGCCCGATTTCTGTCATTTACCGGTTGATGAGGCTAGAAGCTATGTTTAATCATCACACCGGATTCATTTCGAATGTCACATCGTCAAATCCATCAAATCACCGATTGACGTCTACAACAGTACATTATGTGTTAGCTAAAAGAAGTTTCCTTCTCTGCTTCCACTCTTGGTACGGTTGAAGAAATCAATGTACGTGACCTTTCTGGAAATACTCTGTCAGACATTCATCCATACAAGTCACGCAGGAACAAGATGAACCGAAGGTACTATTCAGTATATCCATCTTAGGCACTGTTACCTAAGATTTATACAATAGCCCTTGCATTTTACTCCGTCTTCAATTTTCTTTGGCATATATGATTCACAACGCTTATGCCAATACGGAGTGGTTCTTTGGATAATAATCCAACCGGTCTCTCCGTATTAACAACGTAAATTGGTCAAAACTACGATAGTCTGTGATTTAACTATCGAAGAAAAGCAGGTGTGCAAACAACGATATTATTTCCAAATGGAAATTCTATCAATCAATCATCAATCATATATATATATATATATATTTATTTCCTTATTTTCTATGTTTAGAAAATATACGTTATTAACACTGGAAAACATTTCCATTTTTATTTACATATCACTATCATTTCACAACTATCAGTCCCTGACTATAAACTAGTAGGAGAACAATTCTCTAAGTATAAACCTCGAAAGCCGAAACCAACATCAGACCGATACTCAGAAAACTATTCAACTTACAAATCTTTAGTCAGTTTCTAATTTTGCTTAACTCTATCTCTTTAACTCTATTTGATTAACCTAACTGGGTTACTCTAACTGATTAACTCTAACTGATTAACTCTTTTAACTCTATTCGGATAAACTATATTCGAATAACTCCTTTTAACTCTATTTATTTAACAAATAAATATTCCCTTTCTTTTCTATTTACTAACAAATAAATATTCCTTTTAACTTTATCTATTTACTAACAAATAAATATTCCTTTTAACTTTATCTATTTACTAACAAATAAATAAATAATCCCATTTAATCTATTTGTAACTGTTTTACAAATATCTCCTTTTAAATCCTATTTGTAAATGTTTTACAAATATTTTCTTTTTATCTCTATTCTATTTGTAAATGGTTTACAAATATTTCTCTTTCTATTTGTTTGACAAATAATTTCCTTTATATTTGTTGTACAAATGTGTTACTCTTTACATTTGGTTTTCAAATATATTTTTCCTATAACTCTTCCTATCATATTTATTTACTAAGTAAATATCTCTAACTATCTTATTCCCAAATTATTTCCTTTAACTCTTCTCCTATTTATAAATATTCCACTTTATAAATATTTCCCTATTTATAAATATTCCACTTTATAAATATTCTCTATTATAAAATCCTTGATTTTATAATATCTTTTATTTCAATACACTTTGAAAATCTCCTTTTCACATTCCGGTATTTTATGTTACTTAGCACATCAAATCACGACGACCAATATCGTCCAAACACATATAATCGACAACAGATTATATATATCCCATCATATATCACAATATATGAATCACAGTAAAATAAATGTTGAGGAATCCAGCCTCCAACTTGTTTCCCTGCATCACAGATGTTAAACAATATAGATAACATCACTTTCAATTCCATATGATATATTCTGTTAAACAGAATCAATATAGAAATTTAACTAACTGACTAGCAGTTCAATCAAATAGTCAACACACAGTCAATCAGCCAATATTTAACAGTTCTAAAAATACAACATGAAATTATAAACTGTTCAGAGTTAGTGAGATTTACTCACTTTAGCAGTTCATCGTTAAAGAACGATAAACTGTTGTTTGATTTGAATCAAACAAATTTATTTCGCCATAAATTCAAACAAGCTCCAATGGACTTCCAATCAGTATCATTGTGGAGTGCTCGTCCATACGATCCTAATGTAACTGACGGTTCGAATTTCTGATACAGTATGGTCAAGATATTGATTATACAAGTTATACAGTTATTTAAATTTGAATTAATTTAAAACAAAATTAAATCCGGGCCTCACCCTGTATCAATGGCCCAAGCCCATTTTCAAATAACCAGACCCGCCTCCCTTCTATTCCCCTTCTTCCTACATCCTCTTGTACTAAACCGTGGACCTCTTATACCCATTTACGAAATTTCCATCCACCAAATCTCCCTCTTCACTTCAACGGTCAACAAGCCGAGCTCACCAAAATCTTTCTCTCCGCAAGCTCTTCACAACCATACCATTATCATACAACTCGATCTAACTCTTCTCCTAGCGACTTCCGCCTCCTCGGTGTACTGCTCAAACCACCTATAGGTGCGGTTCAACCCTACGGATACACAAACGGCATTGAAAGCTTGAATCGAAGCTCTTAGACCTCGCGATTTCCAACCCTAACTGACGCTGACTACAGCGAAGCATACGTTATTGACGACGGACCATAAACAAAGCGTACTAGAACGTAGGGAATCCATCAAGGATCTCTAATATGTTTGATTTAGGGCTTGTAGATTTTTATTTGATTTCTAAGAATTTGTGAAGGGATGGAAACTCACATTTCCTGAAGAACAGACCGACGGCAGGAATTTTGACTAATGAATTGGTGAATTAGGTTTTAAGGGTTGGTAAAGGGCTATTTATAGGGGATATAAATATCTAGATATTTTATTTAAATATTTGTTTTGCCTTCTAAAAATTCGTACGATCACATACGGTACCTAAAAATCACGAAACTGGACATGCCGCTACAGTTCGAAATTACGGTCCCAACGAAACTGGTTTCGTCGAATTCCGACTCTGTATGCCCACACAACGTATTTTTAACCGTCAAAATATCAATTGTTTCTCACTTTAAAAATCCGTACGACCACATAGTAACTCTAAAAATCACGAAATTTGGAATCTAGCAATAATTTAATATTTCAGATCCAACAAAATTGGTTTCGTCGAATTCCGACTTCGTTTGCAAAACTGGCTATTTTTAAAGCTCTGGATGACCCATTTAAATATATAAATATATTTAAATATAATTAAATTTAATATTTAAAAATAAATATTATCGTATATATTCACAGTGGAATACCATACAGCTCTACTGGGATTTATAACTTGATATTTCAAATCTGGGTCAACCCGATATTCGATTTATATTGAAATCCCTTTTTAAAATATAAATAATTCCTTTATAAATTATAAAGGAATTCCACAGCGACTTTTCTAAAATTTGATTTGGACATAAATCAAAATCTACCCAATGAAATCCCGAATTTTCTCTTCCACTAGAAAGATATACTCCACCAGCTCCACACGTTTCTCGTTTCACAGAAATCCGGCTTAAAACGAATCCTGTACATTCAGTTGAAGTTCAAATCACCCAATAGCGAACTGCAGCGCCATTTCGAGCTCGATTTTAATTATATTATAACTCTACGTTCAAACTGTCATTTTTATAATATATTCGTTATTCAAATTCAATTCCAAACTGAATTAAATATCACAGATGATTCAGTTCACACCATATTGCCATTTCAGCCAATTCTGATTATTTCATAATTAAATATGTTATTTAATTTATTATTTTAATTAAATATTCACCATTATTTAATTAAACCACCATTTAATTCACTATATCACTATTTATATAATTAAATAAATTAATTATAATACCTCTGCCAGTGTGGGTCATTACAATCTTCCCCACTTAAAATAATTTCGTCCTCGAAATTGCTAAGCTAGAAGACGACCCTATCTACTAGTTAGAACATATTTGTTCACTTCTTACCTTCAGTTTCAACTGAACCAATTTAATTTTAATTAAAATATTAATTAATTCTTATCAACGAAAATTTTCAAAAATCCTGAAAATTTTCTAACACCTTAACTTTTCGAAAAATTTCGCCAGCACCTCCTTCGTACTGGTCAATCGGTCAAACTCCAACTCGCCTCTCTGGGCCATCTCCAACCCAAAAGAAAAATCAAACAGCCAAGCGGCTTGCCAATTCGGCTCATAAATCTTATATCCAATGGAAATATAAACTTGTACCTTTTGTCGGCATATCATTTTATCCTTTCCATCTGTTATCAATTCAGCAGATACAAGGGTCATCCCAATCAAATTCCAATCTGCTTTTATCCATAACACAACCATTCGCTTATATCCGAGCCAAATATCATTTCAACTCGAGTTTCTTCTCGATCCCCAACTCTTAACTTGATGATCACATTACACTTCAAATTTGAATCTCACAATCCGATTTGTCTTGATATCATTCTAATTCAATCTCAGTTACCACTTTACTGGCTTTACTTTAATTCAAATTTGCTTTCACAAATTTTTGTTAAATTTGTTTTTAATTCAAATAGTCTTTCCCTGGGAGTTTTTAAACAGTTTACTCTTTTCAAAAATCAAATTTTCCTTTTTGAAATTCAACACAACTTGTCTTTCCCAAAACAATTTCAAAACAGTATCTCTGGTAGTAATTCGTCACTTACAACTCGAAAATGAATACTGATGATGCAGCTGTCATCATCAGAATCTATTTTCCAGCGATCGAAGTGAGTTCAATACTATAAAACCATTTCTAAACATTTCCACTTTGAAATTCATTTCAAAATATAATTCACTCGGCTTGTAAAACAATTTAAAATCTCCTAGGATCTTAAATTTTCCTTATTTTTAATCCAAATCCATTTACAAACACTTATCCAATTCTCCAGAGTTTTAACTCAATTTCTGGTTTAAATTTCAGATTTAACTCATCTGATTTCACGTTTTTCACTTATATGAATTCTGAATGGTTATTTACATAACCGTTTAATTTATAATCTTACTCGATTATAATAGCAACCAATATATCCACTATATTATAATTTTGATATATATATATCTTCTCTATATCAAGATATGCCTTGGGTAAACTTATTTTAATTTACCCTCTTTTCAAAACATATCGTGTCGACCCATCGTATTCGAATGTTTAGTAACTCCTACCGATACAGTGGATCAAACTGATCGATCAGAACCCATAAACAACTCAACCAATGAATTTCCACAATATAAAACCACTTTATATCAAATTACAAATACACACTCGTATATATACACTCAACTCAATCTAGGGTGTTACTAACCCTAACCCTACTGAGTTACGCCACAGAGCCAAGGTAATACTTAACTTAAGCTCTGATACCAACTGTAATGACCCGAAAATCCAGTCCAATTTGAGCTAACCAAAAACACCTGTCCAACCCCAAATTAAACTGAAAATCAGGAAATTAATAGAAAGAAGATAGAGGGTGAGAATAGATAAGATAGAAACTTAGAATAGAAGAAGAAGAAGAAGAACACAACATCAGAGTAACACGAACCTCACAGCGGAACGAATAACATATAATATATATAACATAACTTGAAATATAGATCTGTATTTGAATATACATCATTATCAAAGTACAACACTTACAACACAGCGGAAATAAACTATAGCTATATGATCCTGAAGCCTCCTACTCTAGCTCTTCAGATAGATCTGTAAATCCCAACTACTTGACTGCCCATACAAAATTGGGCACCCAAGAGTTTAGGGAAAAAACAAATAAACTCCGGGTCAGTCATGGAACTGGTATGAGTAAAACAGTTTAAAACAGTTGAACAAGTAAACGATATCTCATAAGACCACGCCATATAACGGAACGGGTTTTTCCCTTATGAGAATCCAAATTATCTTTATATCAAATCCTTTTGATATTATAATAATGTCTATCAACCACAATATAATAATCATCTAGCAGAAACGCTTTCATCTCACGTTCTACATATATAGTATACAATCAAAACCGCAAGCACGTATTGGGTAATGGATTTCCAACTATGACAAGGTATGGAACCACCTTTCGCTAGTGTACTTCTAGAAAGGGATACACTGGGTTCAACAAGAACATCTTGCAACCCGGCCACACATGACCGACCACTCATTTCGCTTGAGTGTATCGAATGTATATCACCAACGGTTGGGATCAACAACCGTTTCCCGAATGGGATAGTATCGACAATAGATTTTTAGAAATAAATGAAACTCTAGATCAGGTGATTATACACCCTACTTCGGAGCGACCGACTTAGCCATGCTGCCTGCCCATTTTCTGTCATTTACCGGTTGATGAGGCTAGAAGCTACGTTTAATCATCACACCAGATTCATTTCGAATGTCACATCGTCAAATCCATCAAATCACCGATTGACATCTACAACAGTACATTATGTGTTAGCTAAAAGAAGTTTCCTTCTCTGCTTCCACTCTTGGTACGGTTGAAGAAATCAATGTACGTGACCTTTCTGGAAATACTCTGTCAGACATTCATCCATACAAGTCACCCAGGAACAGGATGAACCGAAGGTACTATTCAGTATATCCATCTTAGGCACTGTTACCTAAGATTTATACAACAGCCCTTGCACTTTACTCCGTCTTCAATTTTCTTTGGCATATATGATTTACAACGCTTATGCCAATATGGAGTGGTTCTTTGGATAATAATCCAACCGGTCTCTCCATATTAACAACGTAAATTGGTCAAAACTTCGATAGTCTGTGATTTAACTATCAAAGAAAAGTAGGTGTGCAAACAACGATATTATTTCCAAATGGAAATTCTATCAATCAATCATCAATCATATATATATACCTATTTCCTTATTTTCTATGTTTAGAAAACATACGTTATTAACACTGGAAAACATTTCAATTGTTATTTACATATCACTATCATTTCACAACTATCAGTCCCTGACTGTAAACTAGTAGGAGAACAATTCTCTAAGTATAAACCCCGAAGGCCGAAACCAACATCAGACCGATACTCAGAAAACTATTCAACTTACAAATCTTTAGTCGGTTTCTAATTTTGCTTAACTCTATCTCTTTAACTCTATTTGATTAACCTAACTGGGTTACTCTAACTGATTAACTCTTTTAACTCTATTCAGATAAACTATATTCGAATAACTCCTTTTAACTCTATTTATTTAACAAATAAATATTCCCTTTCTTTTCTATTTACTAACAAATAAATATTCCTTTTAACTTTATCTATTTACTAACAAATAAATATTCCTTTTAATTTTATCTATTTACTAACAAATAAATATTCCTTTTAACTATATCTATTTACTAACAAATAAATATTCCTTTTAACTTTATCTATTTACTAACAAATAAATAAATAATCCCATTTAATCTATTTGTAACTGTTTTACAAATATCTCCTTTTAAATCCTATTTGTAAATGTTTTACAAATATTTTCTTTTTATCTCTATTCTATTTGTAAATGGTTTACAAATATTTCTCTTTCTATTTGTTTGACAAATAATTTCCTTTATATTTGTTGTACAAATGTATTTCCCTTTACATTTGGTTTTCAAATATATTTTTCCTTTAACTCTTCCTATCATATTTATTTACTAATTAAATATCTCTTACTATCTTATTCCCAAATTATTTCCTTTAACTCTTCTCCTATTTATAAATATTCCACTTTATAAATATTTCCCTATTTATAAATATTCCACTTTATAAATATTCTCTATTATAAAATCCTTGATTTTATAACATCTTTTATTTCAATACACGATATATGAATCGATATTTTATGGTACTTAGCACATCAAATCACGACGACCAATATCGTCCAAACACATATAATCGACAACAGATTATATATATCACATCATATATCACAATATATGAATCACAGTAAAATAAATGTTGAGGAATCCAGTTGGATTCCTCCAACCTGTTTCCCTGCATCACAGATGTTAAACAATATAGATAACATCACTTTAAGTTCCATATGATATATTCTGTTAAACAGAATAAATATAGAAATTTATTAACTGACTAGCAGTTCAATCAAACAGTCAACACACAGTCAATCAGACAATATTTAACAGTTCTAAAAATACAACATGAAATTATAAACTATTCAGGGTTAATAAGATTTACTCACTTTAGCAGTTCGTCGTTAAAGAACGATAAACTGTTGTTTGATTTGAATCAAACAAATTTATTTCGCCATAAATTCAAACGAGCTCCAATGGACTTCCAATCAGTATCATTGTGGAGTGCTCGTCCATACGATCCTAACGTAACTGACGGTTCGAATTTCTGATACAGTATGGCCAAGATATTGATTATACAAGTTATACAGTTATTTAAATTTGAATTAATTTAAAACAAACTTAAATCCGGGCCTCACCCTGTATCTAAGGCCCAAGCCCATTTTCAAATAACCAGACCCGCCTCCCTTCTATTCCCCTTCTTCCTACATCCTCCTGTACTAAACCGTGGACCTCTTATGCCCATTTACGAAATTTCCATCCACCAAATCTCCCTCTTCACTTCAACGGTCAACAAGACGAGCTCACCAAAATCTTTCTCTCCGCAAGCTCTTCACAACTATACCATTATCATACAACTCGATCTAACTCTGCTCCTAGCGACTTCCGCCTCCTCGGTGTACTGCTCAAACCACCATCGACAGAAATTCTCTTTGAAAATGCCTAAAAACCACCTACAGGTGCGGTTCCACCCTACGAATACACAAACGGCATAGAAAGCCTGAATCGAAGCTCCTAGACCTCGTGATTTCCAACCCTAACTGAAGCTGACTACACCGAAGCATACGTTATCGACGACGGACCATAAACAAAGCATACTAGAACGTAGGGAATCCATCAAGGATCTCTAATATGTTTGATTTAGGGCTTGTAGATTTTTATTTGATTTCTAAGAATTTGTGAAGGGGTAGAAACTCACATTTCTTGAAGAACAGTCTGACGGCGGGAATTTTGACTAATGAATTGGTGAATTAGGTTTTAAGGGTTGGTAAAGGGCTATTTATAGGGGATATAAATATCTAGATATTTTATTTAAATATTTATTTTGCCTTCTAAAAATTCGTATGATCACATACGGTACCTTAAAATCACGAAACTGGACATGCAGCTACAGTTCGACATTACGGTCCCAACGAAACTGGTTTCGTCGAATTCCGACTCCGTATGCCCACATAGTAACTCTAAAAATCACGAAATTGGGAATCTAGCAATAATTTAATATTGCGGATCCAATATAATTGGTTTCGTCGAATTCCGACTTCGTTTGCAAAACTGGCTATTTTTACAGCTCTGGATGACCCATTTAAATATATAAATATATTTAAATATAATTAAATTTAATATTTAAAAATAAATATTATCGTGTATATTCACAGTGGAATACCATACAGCTCTACTGGGATTTATAACTTGATATTTCAAATCTGGGTCAACCCGATATTCGATTTATATTGAAATCCCTTTTTAAAATATAAATAATTCCTTTATAAATTATAAAGGAATTCCACAGCGACTTTTCTAAAATTTGATTTGGACATAAATCAAAATCTACCCGACGAAATCTCGATTTTTCTCTTCCACTAGAAAGATATACTCCACCTGCTCCACACGTTTCTCGTTTCACAGAAATCCGGCTTAAAACAAATCCTGTACATTCAGTTGAAGTTCAAATCACCCAATAGCTAACTACAGCGCCATTTTGAGCTCGATTTTAATTATATTATAACTCTACGTTCAAACTGTCGTTTTTATAATATATTCGTTATTCAAATTCAATTCCAAACTGAATTAAATATCACAGATGATTCCGTTCACACCATATTGCCATTTCAGCCAATTCTGATTATTTCATAATTAAATATATTATTTAATTTATTATTTTAATTAAATATTCACCATTATTTAATTAAACCACCATTTAATTCACTATATCACTATTTATATAATTAAATAAATTAATTATAATACCTCTGCCAATACGGGTCATTACAGGATTTGAACTATATTGGTTGTATAATATTGCCTCTATCGTTTACCATTACCCATAATGAATATGATGATAATTCAATAAAATCAGTTATTATATTTATGCCTACGTTTGAATTCTCTCTTTTTTATCCTTTCCCTCTTTATTTTTATAACTAGGCTATTTCGAGCCTACGTCTATCATGGATTTATGTGTTTAAAAGGGGAACGAGAAATTAATAAAGGGGAAGGGGTTGGTTTGAGATTAATATTGGGAATGGAAGGTTTTGTATAGAATTATGGGCATAATTATGCTGTAATGTTGGATTTATGCAAATTGTCATAATTGTGATTGGATATGGAATTGGTACAAACTTAATATTAACAACATGTAATTGGATGGCATGGATTGGTAAAACTTATTTGTGACTTGAAAAATAAGCCTAAAGAGTGAATTAAATTATATGTATGAACGTGGGAATGTTGGGATATATATATATATATATATATATATATATATATATATGCATACATACATATATATATATATATTGGGAAAATACTGATTATATGAAATTGGGTATAATTGGATATTGGAAATTGGCATGTTTGGGTATGAATAACATGGAATTAGTGAATTTGGCTATAATTGGATAATTTGGGTAATATGAAATTTAACTAACTATTATGTAATTGGTGTGGTTAATGATAAATTGAAAATAGGCACAGAAAAATGAATTGTAATTAAGTTAAATTTGGAATGCATGACATGAATTTGGGGTTTGGGTGAAAGACGATTGTTAATGAACGCCTATGACACGAGGTTAGGCGCGTTTGTGGTGTAAGACTGCCCAGAACCGCCCGGCAAATCGAGCAACCACAAGCGGACGCCTAACATGAGAGGTCGATGTCAAGAACTAGAGGCGTAACGGTTTATGACACGAGGTTAGGTGCGTTTGTGGTGTAAGACTGCCCGGAACCGCCCGGCAAATCCAGCAACCATAAGCGGACGTCTAATATGAGAGGTCATACATCGTTACAGTGTAATAAATAAATTAAGAAACACTAACCAAAATAAGACATGTGGGTGACATGGGTATGGTTAGAGGGTTAAGTGGATGATATAAATAACATGTAAAGCATAACTAATGTGGACTTAACCATTGTAAGACAGGTGATGTAAAACATGACTAAGGTAGGCTTAACCGTAGTAAGACATGTGCAAGACATGGAAACTATAGTAAAGGGGGTTAAGTGGGACACGAGTGACATGAGAAACAAAAATTTAGATATGCTTAACCAAATGGGACCCGCAACGGTATTATAAATTAATTGAGTTGGGTAAAGTTAAGTAACGGGTTAAGTAAGTGAAAAGGTTAAGTCAAATCTAAAATTTATGACAAGGAATGGGGAATGATAAATAACCTATACTGAATAAACTTGAATGAGGCAAGAAAGGTTAATAGGTGGAAATTATAACTTATGGGACAAGATAAGTTATAGGAAACGATGAGGAAGATGAGATAACTTATATGTAAAGATATACTTAAATTAAATGGTTTGGGAAGGAGAAATGTGAAATTAAGAATGATACAAGTTATATGAATGGAAAAGAAGTAAATTAGAATCATATATGTTGGTTTGGTTGAGTAATTCTCTGGGTGCCAGCCTGATGTGGATTTCGGTCTTCGGGGCTGGTGTTTAGGGGGTTATTCTCAAAATCAGTATATATGTGGGATAAGGCATACTTAACTATGAATTAAGTATAACATGTTGTTGTAACCCTAAAAGGGAATAATTTATGAAATTGGAAAATAACATGTTGTGGGCTTATTAACGGACTTAAGTGGGTTAAGTATAAATTGAATTAATTAGCAAGGGTAACTTGGTAAATACGAAAAAAGGAAGCTAATGTGAATAACCAAGTTAAATGAGAAAGTTGACGAGGTGGCACAAGCGCGAAATAAATGGTTAGACTTAGGGCCTAATGACATATAAAACTAAGGTGCTTGAAGCAGTCCGTACGTTGAAGGATGAATAACCCAACGAGGTAGATCGTCACGGTGTCATAAGGCACGAGGAGAACACACGTTTGTTATTTTGGCGGCTCCAACGGACTAGAAGGGGAAGCACGCGGCTTCCTGAGACGTTAAGGGTGCTCCTAGTAGTCCTTTGTGTGTGGGTAGATGTTTCAGGCTGTGCCTGCAGAGGTTAGGTCTGCGCGTAACTACTAGGTGGGTGGGCCTTGACTGCAAGAATAACTTGACAGTCAGAATGATGTACGAGGTGACGAAAAAGGTGATTCGGCAGCTGCCTCAACGGAGGTGGAGGGTCAGGACCAACAAGGATAGTAGGTCGTCGAGTGCCTGTCACCACAGCCAGTAGGATGCGGGAAGACTAGAGCTAGACCCAAGATACCATTAACCATTCACTATCGTGGGACGGTGGTTGAGGGGAGACGCCGCACGGATGTTTAGATTGTTTGCTTAAGGGCTTGTCGCTTAGCTCTTGTAGTCTTCACTAGTTAAGGGAGGGGCCGAGGTGGGGCCATAGCCACCATGGAAAACAGACCCTAGGGATATTTGTGCTAGAGGCTCTTAAAGGCGGGCCTTATACAGATATGAGGAAAGCTCCCGACCGAGTTCCGTGTTTCTTGTGTATCCCTGCCATGGAACTCGGGCACGCACACACGATGGGTGTATGGGTTAGGCATCGAATACGCTTGACGATACGTACATGGGAAAGTCTATATACAACCATGTCTGCTCTGGGTGGTGTATCGTAGACTAAAGGGCATTACTCGATAATGGCAGTTGTTATGTTTACATAATATAATTATAGTAATCCTATGAGGGTGTAGTCTTGTATTATACATAAGAGGAATGTACATCACAATGACATAGGATGGGGGATTGCGTATTTCACTGCGATGATACGGTGGAGACCGTGCAGGTGGGGTACCATGGGGTGTACCTCCGTGTAGAGGTAGCTACATATACATTATATTAGGTTAATCTACTAGGGAGTAGATGGATGCGACGTGTGTGTAAGCTTTGAGTGTTAATAACACGTATAACCTAGTAAATAAGAAAATGTAATCGAACGGTATATGTAAGATTATTCAAGAAGTGTAGTTTAAATTCATTCACACAGAACTTATGTTCTGACCCCCTCCTCATAACATTCGCAGGTTAGACAGAGACTTATAGCTTTGGGGATACTGATTTAGCAGTATTGTGATTAGTGTAAAGCTATGTTTTAAATATACTATATTTTACTCCTTCCGCTGTGAGGTGTTTTCCGAACTCCGACATATCTCTTTTCTCTGTCTTTTTCTGTAGGATACTAGATTAACCAACTCAGGTTTTGGTGCTTATATAGAAGTTTGATTTAATAGGATCCGCAGGAAAGTTGGCACCAAGATTTGTAGGGTCGTTCCCTATAATGCTCTGATACCAAGTGAAACACCCCACCTCCATTAAGGTCACTCACAAAGGGAATGCCTTAATTTTGGTGGAGCATTATAGGTAAAAGACACATATAATTTACATGACAGACATGTATAAGCAGCGGAAAAGAAAAACTAAATTTATTTCATTCGTGGTTCATAACAAAAACATTATAGCAAACTGTTTCAAAACAACGTCCAAATCATTACGTCAAAATCTCTGTCTTGATTATAACATAAAGAAGCATAAAACACAATAAAACTGCATAAATCCCCAAGTAGTAGTGTATCCAAAGCCATAGCCAAAGATAAGAGGTTCCAAACTATACATCATAGAGTCTTCAAGCTTGGAAAGATGAACGGTCCAAATTAAGTTGAGCTACTCCCTCCCTGGGTACCTGAGGGGAGGGGGAACGGAAGAAAAGTGAGCGAAAGAAAAATGAGTCAGACATAAGTCTGGTAAATCCAGTGATTATTCAGCATGTAAACTGATAAGAGAACCATGACCTGAATAAGCTGGACACAGGACAATAACAAGGAACTAAGGTAACATAGGATAAGGCAAGACAAACAAGGCAAGATAAACTAATCATATTATCGCACTCATATCCATATTCTCTGCACCTGCTAGATATTTCAACCATCATCATGAGTTCAAACACAGTGATCCCTTTTTATCGATCGACTCCTACTCGCATGCATTTACTACTTGTGTCATACGGCCCCGCTTGATTGTAGATACCTGTGCTGGTCCCACCATGGGGTGTATGAAATCCTATGGTGGCAACCCGACACGATTCAAGATTCACAGTGTAAAACTACTGATGCCCAGTGCCTACTTTTTCCACTCCGGAGTACGTGCACACCCGTACTCCGGAGGAACCTACACTGACGCACCAACTGCCGTCGTTTTGGTCACATATGTGATCATGGTTGAACTTGCATAAACATAGCGAAATTCCCAAATTGTCATACAACATATAGGAGTCATTTCCAAATCATACAACTTGAAATGTTATTTCCAAATTATACAATTTGGTATGTCATTGCCAAATTACACAATATGATATCCATCGCCAAATTATCCAATATATGGATTCATTTCCAAGCATTTAACATTTATCATCAAATTACATACAACATGGTCACAAACTTAACATTATAAGAGTCATAGTCTTAATCAATTCAGTTTTAACAAAAAGGATAGGCATAAATTTACATTAGGCATTGTTCTACATCCATTTATTTTAGTCACGATTCTAATATCGTTTAGGTCTAAATGATAACTGGACTTACAAAAAAGAGACTACTCTTGTGTTCTGGGATCTGTATTCTGAAATTGAATAGCTCTCCTTTGTTGTAGACGTTGAATTTCCTTAGTTGAATTGGATTTGATTTGCAATTCCTAACTTGCTTTCTAGTTGATGGAGAATGGCGGCTACTCTAGGTTGAGTACTGACAGCATGACGGTCTTAGGAATATTTTTTTATGTGGCTAGGGTTTAGATTTAGGTTGCTTATATAGAAGTTTGATTAAATAGGAACCGTCAGATCAACCCAAGGCAAATCAAAGCCATTCAAACCTAGGAGAACCAACCAGAACTTGCCACACAAGCCCTAATGACACAGCAGATCGTCACACAAAGAAACGCATCAGATTTCAAATATGACCCGAGGGGAGGTCGACCCCCAGGTCGAACTGTATGGGGGGAGGTCGACCAGGCCTTGGGCGGAAGAATTCCCGCCCAGCCCGCTTCTGCTTCTGATTTCGAATTTTGAATTTTCTGAACTTTAATCTGAGTTGTTTATTTAAATTCTAAATCTTCTGAAAGTCATAACTCCTTCATACAGAGTCTGATTTATGCAAACTCGGACTCTATCTCAAGCAGAATTCCGAGATGAACGTAATAGCGCAACCCGTTTCCCTTAATTCTCACATTTGTAATTTTTTATTCTTTAATTCTTTACTTTAAAGTTTACAGAAAACACGGGGTGTTACATTCTCCCCTACTTAAATGATTTCGTCCCCGAAATCTTCAAGTCAGGGAGAATGTATATCCTACCATCCAATCGTCCATCTACTCATCCATCAAACACGGGCGTCCATTGTCCTTAAAAAGACTTTTAATGCTTCATGATCATATGCATTGTGTGTGTACATGTCCTTATCTAATGCAAAATCAGGCGGTCTACTGATTCAGTTGACCTCCTTATTGCAAGTCACGTCGGTGCCATGAGTCCATTATGTATGCAATCATCCCTAATCATACTTTCTACATGAGTGCACAATCATTCATGCAACATCCACATGATAACACATCAACTTTCAATCATATACAAGTACATATATGCATATGCAATATGAAAGTGATCGAGATCCTATCTTTACGAGCGAGTTTTGGAAGAGCTTGCAAGAGGCTGTAGGCACACAGCTATGCTTAAGCACAGCCTTTCACCCCTAAACCGATGGTCATATGGAAAGGGTGAACAGAATATTATAAGACCTCTTGAGATTATGCATTCTTGACTTTGGAGGAACATGGGAGGATCATCTTCATTTGGTGGAGTTTGCCTACAACAACAGCTACCAAGCCACCATAGGCATGGCACCCTTCGAAGCTTTATATGGAAGACCATGCCGACCACCAACTTGTTGGTGGGAGCCTACAGACAACCTCATACTTGGACCATATATGATTAGAGAAACTTCAGAGAAAGTGGACTTGATACGAAGAAGAATGAAGACTGCCCAAGATATACAGAATTCCTACGCAAATAAAAGAAGGACCGACCTTGGGTTTTAGGTTGGAGACAGGGTTTTCCTTAAAGTATCTCCTTTAAGGAACGACATCTGCTTCGGATCCGCAGGAAAGTTGGCACCAAGATTTATAGGGCCGTTTCCTATCATCGGAAAGATTGGAAAGATGGCTTACAGATTAGAACTGCCCTAAAGATTGGGTGGAGTTCATAATGTCTTTCACTTGGTATCAGAGCAAAGGTTTACCAGATCAGATAAAAAATTTGAAAACTGCTTTCCAAAAAGAAGTTTAAACAAGCAATTTTCAAGAAAATGTGTTTTTATTTTAAAATGGTATAATCCCCCAAAAGCAATATGCACTATCTTTCTATCCGTTGTTTTGAATCTTTCCTTTTTCGTTTTCGCATGTCTGGGGATATTAACCTTCCAGAGGGCGTGCCGGTACCTGGCTAGTTCAGAAGGTACCTAGAGGCTACGGCTAATGTCGCAGGCCCAATAGACGTTCCTCCGCCCCCAACTACAGCGGTTCCTCCTCCTCCTCATCATGCAGATGCTTTCTCAAAAATATGTAGGGACTTCCGAGCCATGGGTGGAAAGAACTTCAATGGAAATGAATCCTTCGTGGAAGCAAGAAAATGTCTCAAAGAAACTGAGGATTTGTTTGATATCTTCGAAGTTGATGATAAGCAGAAGATATAGTTGGCCGTGTGGTTGCTCAAAGACGAAGCTTCCTATTGGTGGGAAGCTACTAACGCTGAAATACCAGTTGAAACTTGGATGGATTTCAGAATAAGGTTTGAAATGAAATTCCTCTCACAAGCTGAACGAAGCCTACAGATGGAGAAATTCTTAGCTCTCAAATAGGGAAGTATGTCGGTCCAGGAATATGTTAACCAATTCAATCAGTTAGCTAGGTTCGGATTGAAGTTAGTGAACACTCCACATAAGAAGGCTCTCCGTTTTGTTAAAGGATTAAATGAGCCACCACACAGCGTAGCTATGTCCCATATACCTATAGGTGCGACTTATGAGAGACTGTTGGACATGGCACTGTTACAAGAAGAAGATAAGGCTGGCAAAAAAGAGACAAAGGGGGAAGTACCTCAGGATAAGAAAGGGGAAGGATCACAAAGCAAGAAGACAGATTCCAAGAAGGGCGGGAAGAACAACAAACCCCATGACAAGAGGAAGTGTAATTTTTGTGGCATTCCTGGACATTTGGTTAAGGATGGGCGTGCATGTACTCCGGAGTGGAAAAAGCAGGCACTGGGCATTAGTAATTATACACTGTGCATCTTGAATCGTGTCGGGTTGCCACTATAGGATTTGATACACCTCATGGTGGGACCAGCACAGGTATCTACAATCGAGCGGGGTCGTATGACACAAGTGGTAAATAGTGCGAGTAGGAGCCGATCGATAAAAAGGGATCAATGGGTTTGAACTCATGATGATGGTTGAAATATCTAGCAGGTGCAGAGAATATGGATATGAGTGTGATAATATGATTAGTTTATCTTGCCTTATCCTATGTTATCTTAGTTCCTTGTTATTGTCCGGTGTCCAGCTTATTCAAGTCATGATTCTCTTATCAGTTTACATGCTGAATAATCACTGGATTTACCAGACTTATGTCTAACCCATTTTTCTTTCGCTCTCTTTTCTTAAGTTTACATTAAACTACAAGCGAATATGATTAGGTTCATGTTAAATTTGATCCAACTAATTTGCAAGTTCGCAACTACATGCCTAATTTTAAGTTTATGTAGTTATATGTAAAATCCCTAATCCCTATTTCATGATTCATGTTGAGTAGATCTAAATTTGCAAGCTCATAATTGAATGTATATTGTTCAATGTCAAATTCATATGATACATGTGTAGTTAGATCCATATTTTTATGATGTTGGAATTATTACATGTTCCTCTTATCTTTGGCTATGGCTTTGGACACACGACTACTTGGGGATTTATGCAGTTTTATTCTGTTTTATGCTTCTCTACGTTATAATCAGGACAGAGATTTTGATGTAATGATTTGGAAGTTGTTTTGAGACGGTTTGCTGTAATGTTTCTGTTATGAACCACGAATGAAATAAATTTAGTGGAATTGTATACTGACCATAAATCATTGAAGTACCTTTTCTTGTAGAAAGATCTTAACTTGAGGCAACAAAGGTGGATGGAATTCTTGGCATCCTACGATTTCGAGATTCCCTATACCCCTGGCAAGAGCAATGTAGTAGCAGTCGCCTTGAGTAGAAAGAAGCTGACCATAAGCCCTCTCTTTGTAGAAAGGCAGAGCTTGGAGTACATAGCCAATTTTAACTTTATACCCTCTGTCGATCATGTGACTGGTTTGTTAGCATCACTAGAGGTGTGGCCTACTCTTTTGGACTCAATAGGATACGTGCAACGTGAAGACCCTCTGCTATTGCCCTGTCTCCAACCTCAAACTCAAGGTCGGTCCTTCTTTTATCTGTGTAGGACTTCCGTTTATCTTGGGCAGTCTTCATTCTTCTTCGTATCAAGTCCACTTTCTCTGAAGTTTCTATAATCATATCTAGTCCAAGTATGATCTTGTCTGTAGGATCCCACCAACAAGTTGGTGACCGGCATGGTCTTCCATATAACAATAATTTACATATAAATATAAAAAGGTAAATATGTAAATTTAGAAAAGACAAATATGCCTAACCCGAGGTTAGATTGAGTTACGGTGTGAGACTGCCCGGAACCGCCCGACACATCCAGCGACCGTAAAAATATATATCTAATGTGAGAGGTTAGTGCATCGAGCCCAAAAGAACCCGAGGTTAGACTGAGTTGCAGTGTAAAACTGCCCGGACCCGACCGGGCATCCAGTAACCGCAACAATACCTGTCTAATGTGAGTGGTCGGTGCTTTAATGAATGAATTAAAGCTAAGTCAGGAATGGTAGGGCTAAGTTAATTAAGGTAACACTTAACCAGTACAACATGTTAACTAAACTGATGGGGGGGTTAGGTTAACTTGGATACTTAACCAATTTAACATGTTGATTAGAAAACCCTAGTAACGGGGACCCATTTCAGCAGTAACCCACATAGATGTATCATGGTACCCTGAAATAGGCAGGGTGGGGCATGATTACTGGGCTGATTATAAGCGGTCAAAACAACGGCGATTGATGCGTCAGTGTAGGTTCCGACGGAGTACGGGCGTGCACATACTCCGGAGTGGAAAAAACAGGCACTGAGCATCAGTAGTTATACACTGTGCATCTTGAATCATGTCAGGTTGCCACCATAGGATTTGATACACCCCATGGTGGGACCAACACAGGTATTTACAATGGAGCAGGGCCGTATGACACAAGTAGTAAACACACAAAAAGCCTGCTTTTTCCACTCCGGAGTTCGTGCATGCCCGTACTTCGTCGGAACCTACACCGATACACCAACCGCTGTTGTTTTGACCGCTTATAATCAGCCCAGTGATCGTGCCCTACCCTTCCTAGTTCAGGGTACCATGATACATCTATGTGGGTTACTGCTGAAATGGGTCCCCGTTACTAGGGTTTTCAAATCAACATGTTAAATTGGTAAAGTATCCAAGTTAACTTAACCCACACATCAGTTTAGTTAACATGTGTATTGGTTAAGTGTTGCCTTAATTAGCTTAACCCTACCATTCCTGACTTAGCTTTAATTCATTTATTAAAGCACCAACCACTCACATTAGACAGGTATTGTTGCGGTTACTGGATGTGCCGGTCGGGTCCGGGCAGTTTTACACCGCAACTCAGTCTAACCTCGGGTTCTTTTAGGCTCGATGCACTAACCTCTCACATTAGATATATATTGTTACGGTTGCTGGATGTGCCGGGCGGTTCTGGGCAGTCTTACACCGTAACTCAATCTAAGCTCAGGTTAGGCATATTCGTCTTTTCTAAATTTACATATTTACCTCTTTATATTTATATGTAAATTACTGTCATTCAAGTCAAGCCCCACTTTCCCTTTAAGTCATGTTCATAATTTTAGGTATAAAAATTTATACCACTTTATGCCATAAAATATTTACATGTTTATGAGCAAAATATGCCAATTATATGTAATTTCATGTTTTCCCCAATGTTACCCCTGTTAAACGTTCGCCTAAATCACATAAAATGTTAGGCTCGATACATAGCCTAACTTATACACAAAAGGGGAAAAAGAGGAACATGCAATAATTCCAACATCATAAAAATATGGAGCTAACTACACGTGTATCATATGAATTTGGCATAAAACAATATACATTTAATTATGAACTTGCAAATTTATATCTACTGAACACGAATCATGAAATATGGGTTTTACATAGAATTACATAAACTTAAAATTAGGCATGTAGTTGCGAACTAGCAAATTAGTTGGATCAAATTTAACATGAACCTATTCATATTAGCAAGTAGTTTAGGTCATATATGTGATCATAGTTGAACTTGCATAAACGTAGCAAAATTCCCAAATTATCATATAATATATAGGTGTCATTACCAAATCATGCAACTTGAAATGTTATTGCCAATTTATACAATATGGTATGTCATCGCCAAATTACACAATATGATATCCATCGCCAAATTATACAATATGGTATGTCGTCGCCAAATTACACAATATGATATGCCATTGCCAAATAATAATATGTCATCGCCAATTTATGTCATCGCCAAAGTATACAACATAATATGGATTCATTTCCAAGCATTTAACATTTATCATCAAATTACATACAACATGGTCACAAAATTAACATGATAAGAGTCACAGTCTAATCAATTCAGTTTTAATAAAAAGGATAGGCATAAATTTACATTAGGCTTTGTTCTACATCCAGTTATTTAGTCACAATTCTAATATCATTTAGGTTTAAATGATAATTGGGCTTACAAAAAGGATACTAGTCTTGTGTTCTAGGATCTGTATTCTGAAATTGGATAGCTCTCCTTTGTTGTAGACGTTGAATTCTCTTAGTTTGAATTAGATTTTATTTGCAATTCCTACTTGCTTTCTAGTTGGCGCTACTCTAGGTTGAGTGTTGACAGCATGACAGTCTTAGGAATATTTTTGTGTGGCTTAGGGTTTAGATTTAGGTTGCTTATATAGAAGTTTGATTTAATAGGAACCGTCAGATCAACCCAGGGCAAATCAAAGCCATTCAAACCTAAGAGAACCAACACATAAGCCCTAATGACACAGCAATTCGTCACACAGAGAAACACGTTAGATTTTAGATCTGGCCCGAGGGGGAGGTCGACCTGTATGGGGGGAGGTCGACCCCCTAGTAGACCTCCTGGTCGACCTGGCCTTGGGCGGGAGAATTCCCGCCCAGCCCGCTTCTGCTTCTGATTTCGAATTTTAAATTTTATGAACTTTAATCTGAGCTGTTTATTTAAATTTTTGAATCTTCTGAAGGTCATAACTCCTTCATACGGAGTTCGATTTACGCAAACTCAGACTCTATCTCAAGTAGAATTCCAATACGAACGCAATGGCGTAACCCATTTCACTTAATTCTCGAATTTATAATTATTTATTCTTTAATTCGTTACTTTAAAGTTAACAGAAAAAACGGGGTGTTACATTCTCCCCTCCTTAAAGGATTTCATCCCCGAAATCTTCGAGTCAAGGAGAACGTATATCCTTCCATCCAATCGTCCATCTACTCATCCGTCAAACACAAGCGTCCATTGTCCTTAAAAAGACTTCTAATGCTTCATGATCATATGCATAGTGTGTGTACATGTCCTTATCTAATGCAAAATCAGGCGATCTACTGATTCAGTTGACCTCCTTGATGCAAGTCATGTCGGTGCCATGAGTCCATTATGCATGCAATCATCCCTATTCATACTTTCAAAATGAGTGCACAATCATTCGTACAAATGCAACGTCCATATGATAACACATCAAGTTTCAATCATATAAAATACATATATGCATATGCAATATGAAAGCGACTGAGCCAATCTAACTCCTAAATAGTGTGTATATGCATCCACGAGAAACCACTAGCAATCACTTGCAACCACTTGCAACCATCAACCATAACATGTTTCAAATACATGTTTACATCCGTTGGTTTCTACCTAAGGATCAAGAATAGTACTGAGGAAAAAGATAGATACGAGCATGAACAAACTTAAGGGAAAAGAAATCAAAGATGTACCCTCAAAAAGAAAAGGGTAGGCTGTGCGTATCTTGGCCTCGGTCTCCCAAGTCGCGTCTTCCTCAACGTCACTCCATTGAACTTTAACAAGTTTGACTTCACGGTTGTGTAGCTTTTTGACTCCCGTACCCAAGATACGAGTTGGAACTCTTCTCGCAGTCACCTCTCATTCTACTTCTACTTCCTCTAATATGCTTGGTTCCACCACTTCCGCAGACTCATGTAAGCACTTCCGTAGGTGAGAAACGTGAAAGATATTATGAACTCCAGCCAATCTTTCGGGTAGCTCTACTCTATAAGCCATCTTTCCAATCTTTTCAATGATAGGAAATGGCCCTACAAATCTTGGTGCCAACTTTCCTGCGGATTCGAAGCGAACGACGTTCCTCAAAGGAGAAACTTTATGGAAAACCTTGTCTCCAACCTCAAACTCAAGGTTGGTCCTTCTTTCATCTGCGTAGGACTTCTGTCTATCTTGGACAGTCTTCATTCTTCTTCGTATCAAGTCCACTTTCTCTAAAGTTTCCCTAATCATATCTGGTCCAAGAATGAGCTTGTCTGCAGACTCCCACCAACAAGTTGGTGTCCGGCATGGTCTTCCATATAAAGCTTCGAAGGGTGCCATGCCTATGGTGGCTTGGTAGCCATTGTTGTAGGTAAACTCCACCAAAGGAAGATGATCCTCCCATGTTCCTCCAAAGTCATGAATGCATAATCTCAAGAGGTCTTCTAATACTCTGTTCACCCTTTCCGTCTGACCATTGGTTTAGGGGTGATAGGCCGTGCTTAAGCATATCTGTGTGCCTATAGACTCTTGCAAGCTCTTCCAAAACTCGCTCGTAAAGATAGGATCTCGGTCACTCACAATGCTGGAGGGTATCCCATGGAGTCGAACTATCTCTTTAAGATAAAAGGATGCTAAAAATGAGGCAATCCTTCTACTTTTAACGGGTATAAAGTGAGCGCTTTTTGTGAGCCTGTCCGCTATTACCCAAATACCGGTGTTGCCCCTTCTTGACCTAGGCAGCCCATCGATAAAGTCCATTGAAATGTTACCCCATTTCCACTGTGGGACCTCTAGAGGATGAAGCAGACCACCAGGCTTCTTTTGCTCCGCCTTGACATGCTGGCATATCAAGCACTTAGCGACGAACTCAACTACATCACTCTTCATGCCATTCCAAAAGAAAGCCCTTTTTATATGCTTATACATCTTGTCTCCGCCTGGGTGTATGATCAGCTTAGAATGGTGTGCCTCTTCGAGAACCTTCCTCACCAAATCCCTTGCTTGTGGGACGCACAGCCTTCCATCCCGACTCAACCAACCCTTATCATTGATGGAGTATCTATTGAGGTGACTAGAAGTCTCACCCCTAATTAGCTTATCCATCACATCAACTAGCTAAGGGTCTTCATGTTGCGCAGTTCCTATTGAGTCAAAAAGAGTAGGCCGCACTTCTAGTGATGCTAACAAACCAGTCACATGATTGACAGAGGGTCTAAAATAAAAATTGGCTATGTACTCCAAGCTCTGCCTTTCTACGAAGAGCGAGCTTAAGGTCAGCTTTTTTCTACTCAAGGCGTCTGCTACTACATTTCCCTTGCCAGGGGTATAGGAAATCTCGAAATCGTAGGATGCCAAGAATTCCATCCACCTTTGTTGCCTCAAGTTAAGATCTTTCTGCAAGAAAAGGTACTTCAAAGATTTATGGTCAATATACAATTCAGATTCTCACCTAGGAGATAATGGCGCCAAGACTTAAGTGCAAAGACGGTGGCAGCCAACTCTAGATCGTGGGTTGGGTAGTTTTTCTCATGTACTTTCAACTGTCTGCCTCCATAAGCTACTACCTTCCCTTCTTGCATCAAGACAACACCTAGTCCCATACCACATGCATCCGTGTATACGGTAAACATCTTGCTCCCATCCGGCAATGTCAGAACTGGGGCTGTTATTAGAGCCCTCTTTAATCGTTGGAAAGCAACATCGCAATCCAAATCCCAATTGAAAGTTAGGTTCTTCTTCGTCAACCTTGTAAGCAGAGCTGAGATTTTCATAAAGTCTTTGATGAATTTTCGGTAAAAGCCCGCTAGTCCGAGGAAGCTCCGGACCTCGGTTGCATTCCGTGGAATCTTCCAATCTTGCACCGCAACTACTTTTGCGGGGTCCACAGATAACCCTTCCTTTGATACCACATGTCCAAGAAATCTCACTTTTCTCTCCAAAAATGGCATTTGGAGAATTTGGCTTTCAATTGATGTGCTCGAAGAGTATCCATGACTTATTTTAAATGTTGAGCATGCTCTTCCTCACTCTTTGAGAAAATGAAAATGTCGTCTACGAAGACCACCACAAACTTATTGAGTAACTCTTTGAACACCCTACTCATCAAGTCAACGAAGTAGTCGGGTGCGTTTGTCAGGCCGAAAGGCATGACAAGCCACTCGAAGAAACCATCCGGAGTTCTAAACGCGGTCTTATCAATGATGTCTTCATCCACTCTTAGCTAATGAAACCCGGTAGCTAGATCTAGTTGGGAGAAAACCGATGCACCTACAAGCTGATCGAACAAGTCGTCTATTCTTGGGAGTGGGTGCCTATTCTTGTTAGTCAGCCTGTTTAGCTCCCGATAGTCAACGCATAGGCGAAGCGAACCGTCCTCTTTAGTTGTGAACACTACTGGAGCACCCCATTCAGAAATACTCCGCCTTATAAACCCCTTCTTAAGCAACTCTTTAACTTGCTTGCTGAGTTCTTTCCTCTCACTTGGAGCCATGTATCTAATGAGTAAAGCAACGGGTTTCACATTATCAACGAGGTATATGCGGAAGTCTATCTCCCGCTTCGGAGGTAAGCCCTTCACCTCTTCAAAGACATCCGAGTATTCACGGACTATCTAACAGATTGCAAGTTCTCAACAGATGCATCAAGAGATTCTATATAACTAAGCATAACAGAGTTCATGGGATTACAAGATATTTCGAGAGTGTTACCAAGGCAAGTCATGAGTCTAACCACTCTCTTTTCACAATCGAGGATGGCACCATTACTGGATAGCCAATCCATGCCTGGAATCAACCCATAGCCTGTGAAGCCCAAAACATAGGCATTACATCTAAACCCCACACTTAGTATAGAAATTTCCAAATCCAGACAAATCATTGACAAATAAGTTGAGCCCCCAATTGGATTTGAAACAACCAAGGGATCCTCTACTGAACTGGTGTCTAGGTGCAGAGATTCAACTAAAGCAGTAGAAACAAAAGAGTGCGATGTGCCAGAATCAAAGAGTGTACGAACAGGATGATCAAAAAGATAAACTAAACTCTCAACAGAAACCTTTCTACCTCGTTCTTGCGGAGGTGGCATGAGAGCGTGAACCTTCCCTCCAGAAGTAGGTCCAGCTCTCTGCCCTTGCTTTCTTGGGCAGTCCTTAGCCATGTGTCCCGTCTCGCCACAATGGAAACAATCACCCATCTTCCTCTTCTTCTTTCTGCAGTCCTTAACCAGATGTCCAGGAATGCCACAAAAATTACACTTCCCATGTCACGGGTTTTGCTGTTCTTCCCGCCCTTCTTGGAATCTGTCTTCTTGCTCTGTGATCCTTCCCCTTTCTTATCTTGAGGTACTTCCACCTTTGTCTCTTTCTTGCCAGCCTTATCTTCTTCTTGTAACAGTGCCATGTCCACCAGTCTCTCATAATTCGCACCCATAGGTATATGGGACATAGGTACGCTGTGCAGTGGCTCATTCAATCCTTTAACAAAACGGAGAGCCTTCTTATGTGGAGTGTTCACTAACTCCAATCCAAACCTAGCCAGCTGGTTGAATTGGTTAACGTATTCCTTGACCGACATAATCCCCCAAAAGCCATATGCACTATCTTTCTATCCTTTGTTCTGAACCTTTCCTTTTTCGTTAGCATGTCTGGGGATCTTAACCTTTCAGAGGGCGTGCCGGTACCTGGCTGGTTCAGAAGGTACCTAGAGGCTAGGTCTAATGTCGCAGGCCCAGCAGACATTCCTCCTCCCCCAGCTGCTGTGGATATCATATTGTGTAATTTGGCGAGGACATACCATATTGTATAATTTGGGAATTTTGCTATGTTTATGCAAGTTCAACCATGATCACATATATGACCAAAACGACGGCGGTTGGTGCGTCAGTGTAGGTTCCGATGGAGTATGGGCGTGCACGTGCTCCGAAGTGGAAAAAGCAGGCACTGGGCCCCAGTAGTTGTACACTGTGCTTCTTGAGTCGTGTCGAGTTGCCACCATAGGATTTGATACACCCCATGGTGGGACCAGCACAAGTATCTACAATCGAGCGGGGTCGTATGACACAAGTAGTAAATGCGTGCGAGTAGGAGCCGATCAATAAAAAGGGATCACTGGGTTTGAACTCGTGATGATGGCTGAAATATCTAGTAGGTGCAGAGAATATGGATATGAGTGCGATAGTATGATTAGTTTATCTTGCCTTATCCTATGTTACCTTAGTTCCTTGTTATTGTCCTGTGTCTAGCTTATTCAAGTCATGGTTCTCTTATCAGTTTACATGCTGAATAATCGTTGGACTTACCAGACTTATGTCTGACCCATTTTTCTTTCGCTCTCTTTTCTTCCGCCCCCCAGGTACCCAGGGAGGGAGTAGCTCAGCTTAATTTGGACCGCTCATCTTTCCAAGCTTGAAGAGTCTGTGATGTATAGCTTGGAACCTCTTATCTTTGATTATGGCTTTGGGCATACTACTACTTGGGGATTTATGCAGTTTTATTGTGTTTTATGCTTCTTTATGTTATAATCAAGACAGGGATTTGATGTAACGATTTGGAAGTTGTTTTGAGACTGTTTGCTATAATGTTTTTGTTATGAGCTACGAATAAAATAAATTTAGTTTTTCTTTCCTGCTGCTTATATATGTCTGTCTTGTAAATTATATATGTCTTTTACCTATAATGCTCCACCAAAATTAAGGCATTCCCTTTGTGAGTGACCTTAACGGAGGTGGGGTGTTTCACTTGGTATCAGGGCGAAAGAAAAGAGAGTGAAACGTTATAGGTAAAAGATGCAGATAAATTACAAGACAGACAAATAAAGTAGCGGAAAAAAAAATAAAACTTTACTTCATTGATAAAACAGCAGCTTGGTAAAACAGCTAGTACAAAGATTGTTTTCCAACACCAAAACACCAATACCCAGTACAACAAAGTATTTGTCTAGTTTAACAAAATAAAGAAGCATAAAATGGCAATGATATTCCCCAAAAAAGAATGAGCCAGCCATAGTAGTGGAAAAGAGAGTCCAAAGCGATACATCAAAGAATCTTCAAGCTTGGAAAGTGAAACGGTCCAAACTAAGCTGAGCTATTCCCTCCCTGTCTACCTGAGGGGGGGGGGGATGGAAGAAGAGAGGCAAAACAAAACTAGGTCAGACATAAGTCTGGTAAGTCCAGTGATTTTCAGTATGTAAACAGGTAATAGTAACATGACATGAATAAACTGAATCTAAGACAATACCGTGATAACAGGGATAACAAGATAACGTAAGATTATCATAAGATATGATAAGGCAAGATAAGTAGAATGCGCTTCGGTTCTTTCTCTGATTTCCTATTTTCTCTGCACCAACTAACCAGTATCCTAACTAGTATCTTTTATAGAATGATCTGTGTCCCCTACTAGTGTCCCAACTAGTATCTTGTGAAAAAGGATCTGTATCCCCTACTAGTGTCCCAACTAGTATCTTGTGTTATATAATAAGGTGATCCCAACCCCGCAATTATGGTAGCCTTCAGGTGTATGAGGATCTTACCTCAATCAGCCTAATTGCCATGAAGATGTTAGATGTACCCTTACTACCCTATCGATCAGCTCCTACTTGTATTAATTTTCCTTGTGTCTATGTTAATCGGCCCTCTCTTGCATGTAGATACCCTGTGCTGGTCCCACAATAAGGTGTATGATTCCCTATGACAGCAACCCGACACGATTCAAGATGCACAGTATATACTACTGATGCCCAGTGCCTGCTTTTCCACTCCGGAGCACGTACACGCCCATACTCCGTCGGAACTACACTGCTACACCACCTGCCGCTATTTTGACCGCTTATAATAAGCCCAGTAATTGTGCCTCACCCTGCCTAGTTCAGGGTACCGTGATACATCTATGTGGGTTACTGCTGAAATGGGTCCCCGTTGCTAGGGTTTCCTACTGGTTAAGTTTGTGGCCCTATATATATACAAATATTACCTACCTACACGAGATTTACTTAACCCTCCCACTGATTCAAACATGTTAATTAGACAAGAAGGTAGGGTTAAGTAAATTTAGAACACTTAACCGTTATAACATGTTAATTAGACAAGAAGGCGGGGCTAAGTAAATTTTGAACACTTAACCGTTATAACATGTTAATTAAACAAGAAGGTGGGGTTAAGTAAATTTAGAACACTTAACCGTTATAACATGTTAATTAAATAAGAAGGTGGGGTTAAGTAAATTTAGAACACTTAACTGTTATAACATGATGAACGAGGGGGTTCAACAAGTTGGTGATCGGCATGGTCTTCCATATAAAGCTTCGAAGGGTGCCATGCCTATGGTGGCTTGGTAGCTATTATTGTAGGCAAACTCCACCAAAGGAAGATGATCCTCCCATGTTCCTCCAAAGTCAAGAATGCATAATCTCAAGAGGTCTTCTAATACTCTGTTCACCCATTCCGTCTGACCATCGGGTTGGGGGTGATGGGCTGTGCTTAAGCATAGCTGTGTGCCTACAGCCTCTTGCAAGCTCTTCCAAAACTCACTCGTAAAGATCGGATCTCGGTCACTCACAATGTTAGAGGTATCCCATGGAGTTGAACTATCTCTTTAAGATAAATGGATACTAAAGATGAGGCAGTCCTTCTACTTTTAACGGGTATAAAGTGAGCGCTTTTTGTGAGCCTGTCCACTATTACCCAAATACTTGTATTGCCCCTTCTTGACCTAGGAAGCCCATAGACAAAGTCCATTGAAATGCTATCCCATTTCCACTGTGGGACCTCTAGAGGATGAAGCAGACCACCAGGCTTCTTTTGCTCCGCCTTGACTTGCTGGCATACTAAGCACTTAAAGACGAATTCAGCTACATCCCTCTTCATGCCATTCCAAAAGAAAACCCTTTTTACGTCTTTATACATCTTGTCTCCGCCTGGGTGTATGGTCAACTTGGAATGGTGTGCCTCTTCGAGAACCTTCTTTACCAAATCCCTTGCTTGTGGGACACATAGCCTTCCATCCCGCCACAACCAACCCTTATCATCGATGGAGTATCTATTGAGGTAAATAGAAGTCTCACCCCTAATTAGCTTATCTATCACATCAACTAGCAGAGGGTCTTCATGTTGCGCGGTTCCTGTTAAGTCCAAGAGAGTTGGTCGCACCTCCAGTGATGCTAACAAACCAGTCACATGATTGACAGAGGGTCTTTACTCCAAGCTCTACCTTTCTACAAAGAGAGGGCTTAAGGTCCGCTTCTTTCTACTCAAGGCGTCTGCTACTACATTGCCCTTGCCAGGGGTATAGGAAATCTCCAAATCGTAGGATGCCAAGAATTCCATCTGCCTTTGTTGCCTCAAGTTAATATCTTTCTACGAGAAAAGATACTTCAACGATTTACGGTCGGTATACAATTCAAACTTCTCACCTAGGAGATAATGGCGCCAAGACTTAAGTGCAAAGACGATGGCAGCCAACTCTAGATCGTGGGTTGGGTAGTTTTTTTATGTACTTTCAACTGCCATCCACCATAAGCTAGTACCTTCCCTTCTTGCATCAAGACAGCACCTAGTCCCGTACCACATGCATCTGTGTATACGGTAAACATCTTACTCCCATCCGGCAATGTCAGAACTGGGGCTGTTGTTAGAGCGCTCTTTAATCGGTGGAAAGCAACATCGCAATCCAAATCCCAATTGAAAGTTAGGTTCTTCTTCGTCAACCTTGTAAGCGGAGCTGAGATTTTCGCAAAGTCTTTGATGAATTTTCGGTAAAAGCCCGCTAGCCCGAGGAAGCTCCGTACCTTAGTCGCATTCTGTGGAACCTTCCAATCTTGCACCGCAACTACTTTTGCAGTGTCCACAGCTAACCCTTTCTTGGATACCACATGTCCAAGAAATCTCACTTCTTCTCTCCAAAAATGGCATTTGAAGAATTTGGCTTTCAATTGATGTGCTCGAAGAGTATCCATGACTTCTTTTACATGCTGAACATGCTCTTCCTCACTCTTTGAGAAAATCAAAATGTCATCTACGAAGACCACAACAAACTTATTGAGGAACTCCCTGAACACCCTGCTCATCAAGTCAACGAAGTAAGCGTGTGCGTTTTTCAGGCCGAAAGGCATGACAAGCCACTCGAAGAAACCATCCGGAGTTCTGAACGTGGTCTTATCAATGCTGTCTTCAGCCACTCTTAGCTGATGAAACCCAGTAGCTAGATCTAGTTGGGAGAAAACCGATGCACCTACAAGCTGATCGAATAAGTCGTCTATTCTTGGGAGTAGGTGCCTATTCTTCTTGGTCAGCTTGTTTAGCTCCCTATAATCCACGCATAGGCGAAGTGAACCATCCGATTTGTTTGTGAATGCTACAGGAGCGCCCTATTCATAAATACTCCGCCTTATAAACCCCTTCTCAAGCAACTCTTTAACTTGCTTGCTGAGTTCTTTCCTCTCCCTTGAAGCCATGTGTCTAATGGGTAAAGCAACGGGTTTTGCGTTATCGACGAGGTATATGCGGAAGTCAATCTACTGCTTTGGATGTAAGCCTTTCACCTCTTCAAAGACATCCGAGTATTCACGGACTACTCTAACAGACTGCAAATTCTCAACAGACGCATCAAGAGATTCTAGATTGTTAAGCATAACATAGTTCATGGGATTACGAGAAATTTAGAGATTGTTACCAAGGCGTGTCATGAGTCTAACCACTCTCTTTTCACAATAGAGGATGGCACCATTACTTGATAGCCAATCCATGCCTAGAATCAACCCATAGCCCGTGAAGCCCAAAACATATGCATTACATCTAAACCCCACACTTAGTATAGAAATTTCCAAATCCAAACAAATCATTGACAAATAAGTTGAGCCCCCAATTGGAATTGAAACAACCAAGGCTTCCTCTACTAAACTGGTGTCTAGGTGTAGAGATTCCACTAAAGAAGTATATATAAAAGAGTGCAATGCACCAGAATCAAAGAGTGTACGAACAGGATGATCAAAAAGATAAACTAAACTCTCAACAGAAACTTTTCTACCTCATTCTTGCGGAGGTGGCATGAGAGAGTGAACCTTCCCTCCAGAAGTAGATCCAGCTCTCTGCCTTTGCCCTTGCTTTCTTGGGCAGTCCTTAGCCATGTGTCCCATCTCGCCGCAATGGAAACAACCACCCATCTTCCTCTTCTTCTTTCTGCAGTCCTTAACCAGATGTCCAGGAATGCCACAAAATTACACTTCCTCTTGTCACGGGGTTTTTTGTTCTTCCCGCCCTTCTTGGAATCTGTCTTCTTGCTCTGTGATCCTTACACTTTCTTATCTTGAAGTACTTCCACCTTTTTCTCTTTCTTGCCACCCTTATCTTCCTCTTGTAACAGTGCCATGTTCACCAGTCTCTCATAAGTTGCACCCATAGGTATATGGGACATAACTACGCTTTGCAGTGGCTCATTCAATCCTTTAACAAAACGGAAAGCCTTCTTATATGGAGTGTTCACTAACTCCAATCTGAACCTAAACAGCTGGTTGAATTGGTTAACGTATTCCTTGACCGACATACTCCTCTGTTTGAGAGCTAAGAACTTCTCTAATTGTAGGCTTCATTCAGCTTGTGAGAGGAATTTCATTTCAAACCTCATTCTGAAAATCCATCCAAGTTTCAATTGTTCTTTCAGCAATAGTAACTTCCCACCAATAGGAAGCTTCGTCTTTGAGCAACCATACGGCCAACTGTATCTTCTGCCTATCATCCACTTCAAAGATATCAAACAAATCCTCAGTTTCTTTGAGCCAGTTTCTTGTTTCCACAAAGGATTCATTTCCATTGAATTTTTTTCCACCCAAGGCTCGGAAATCCCTACATATTATTGAGAAAGCATTTGTACGCGGGGGAGGAGGAGGAGGAACCGCTGCAGCTGGGGGCGGAGGAATGTCTGCTGGGCATGCGACATTAGCCCTAGTCTCTAGGTACCTTATGAACCAGCTAGGTATCGACACGCTCTCTGGAAGGTTAAGATCCCCAGACATGCTTAAACGAAAAAGGAAAGGTTCAAAACAAAGGATACAAAGATAGTGCATATGGCTTTTGGGGTATTATGCCTTTTTAAAATAAAACACTTTTTTTTCTTGAAAATTGCTTCTTTAAACTACTTTTTTGAAAAACAGTTTTTCAGAAAAATTATCTGATCTGGTAAACCTTTGCTCTGATACCAAGTAGTAAATGCATGCGAGTAGGAGTCGATCGATAAAAAGGGATCACTGGGTTTGAACTCGTGATGATGGATGAAATATCTAGTAGCTGCAGAGAATATGGATATGAGTGCGATAGTATGATTAGTTTATCTTGCCTTTTTTATCTTGCATGAAACACCCCACCTCCGTTAAGGTCACTCACAAAGGGAATGCCTTAATCTTGGTGGAGCATTATAGGTAAAAGACACAGATAATTTACAAGACAGACATATATAAGCAGCGAAAAAACTAGATTTATTTCATTCGTGGTTCATAACAAAAATATTACAGCAAACTGTCTCAAAACAACTTCCAAATCATTACATCAGAATCTCTGTCTTGATTATAACATAAAGAAGCATAAAACAAAATAAAATTGCATAAATCCCCAAGTAGTAGTGTGTCCAAAGCCATAGCCAAAGACAGGAGGCTCCAAGCTATACATCACAGAGTCTTCAAGCTTGGAAAGATGAACGGTCCAAATTAAGCTAAGCTATTCCCTCCCTGGGTACCTGAGGGGGGGGGGAACGGAAGAAAAGAGAGCGACAAAAAAATGGGTCAGACACAAGTCTGGTAATTCCAGTGATTATTCAGCATGTAAACTCATAAGAGAACCATGACTTGAATAAGCTGGACACGGGACAATAACAAAGAAATAAGGTAACATAGGATAAGGCAAGATAAACAAGGCAAGATAAACTAATCATACTATCGCACTCATATCCATATTCTCTGCACCAACTAGATATTTCAACCATTATCATGAGTTCAAACCTAGTGATCCCTTTTTATCGATCGGCTCCTACTCGCATGCATTTACCACTTGTGTCATACGGCCCCGCTCGATTGTAGATACCTGTGCTGGTCCCACCATGGGGTGTATCAAATCCAGTGGTGGCAACCCGACATGATTCAAGATGCACAATGTATAACTACTGATGCCCAGTTCCTGCTTTTTCGACTCCGGAGTACGTGCACGCCCGTACTCCGTCGGAACCTACATTGACGCACCAACCGCCGTTGTTTTGACCGCTTATTACCAGCCTAGTAATCGTTCCCCACCCTGCCTTGTTCAGGGTATCATGATACATCTATGTGGGTTACTGCTGAAATAGGTCTCCGTTACTAGGGTTTTCTAATCAACATGTTAAATTGGTTAAGTATCCAAGTTAACCTAACCCCACCCATCAATTTAGTTAACATGTTGTATTGGTTAAGTGTTGCCTTAATTAACTTAACCCTACCATACCTGACTTAGCTTTAATTCATTCATTAAAGCACCAACCACTCACATTAGACAGGTATTGTTGCGGTTACTAGATGTGCTGGTCGGGTCTGGGCAGTTTTACACCGCAACTCAGTCTAAACTCGGGTTCTTTTGGGCTCGATGCACTAACCTCCCACATTAGATACATATTGTTACGGTTGCTGGACGTGTCGGGCGGTTCGGGGCAGTCTTACACCGTAACTCAATCTAACCTCGGGTTAGGCATATTCGTCTTTTCTAAATTTACATATTTACCTCCTTATATTTATATGTAAATTATTGTCATTCAAGTCAAGCCCCACTTTCCCTTTAAATCAGATTCATAATTTTACGTATCAAAATTTATACCACTTTATGCCATAAAACATTTACATGTTTATGAGCCAAATATGCCAATTATATGTAATTTCATGTTTTTCCCCAGCGTTACCCCCGTTAAACGTTCATATAAATCACATAAAATGTTAGGCTCGATACATAGCCTAACTTATACACAAAAGGGGAAAAAGAGGAACATGTAATAATTCCAACATCATAAAAATATGGATCTAACTACACATGTATCATATGAATTTAACATAGAACAATATACATTCAATTATGAGCTTACAAATTTAGATCTACTCAACATGAATCATGAAATAGGGGTTTTACATAGAACTACATAAACTTTAAATTAGGCATGTAGTTGCGAACTTGCAAATTAGTTGCATCAAATTTAACATGAACCTAATCATATTAGCATGTAATTTAGGTCGTATATGTGATCTTGATTGAACTTGCATAAACATAGAAAAATTCCCAAATTGTCATACAACATATAGGTGTCATTACCAAATCATACAAATTGAAATGTTATTGCCAAATCGTACAATATGGTATGTCATCGCCAAATTACACAATATGATATCCATCACCAATTTATACATTATGGTATGCCATCGCCAAATTACAAAATATTATATCCATCGCCAAATTATACAATATGGTATGTCATTGTCAAATTACACAATATGATATGCCATCGCCAAATTATAATATGCCATCGCCAATTTATCATCAAATTACATACGACATGATCATAAACTTAACATGATAAGAGTCATAATCTAAATCAATTCAGTTTTAACAAAAAGGATAGGCATAAATTTCATTAGGCATTGTTCTACATCTAGTTATTTAGTCACAATTCCAATATCGTTTAGGTCTAAATGATAACTGGACTTACAAAAAGGAGATTAGTTTTGTGTTCTGGTATCTATATTCTGAAATTGAATAGCTCTCCTTTGTTGTACACGTTGAATTCTCTTAGTTGAATTAGATTTGATTTGAAAGTCCTACTTGCTTTCTAGTTGAATGAGAATGGCAGCTACTCTAGGTTGAGTGTTGACAACATGACGACCTTAGGAATATTTTTGTGTGGCTTAGAGTTTACATTTAGGTTGCTTATAAAGAAGTTTGATTTAATAGGAGCCGTCAGATCAACCCAAGGCAAATCAAAGCCATTCAATCCTAAGAGAACCAACCAGAACTTGCCACACAAGCCCTAATGACACAGCAATTCGTCACACAGAGAAACATGTCAGATTTTAGATCTGATCCGAGGGGGAGGTCGACCCTAAACGTTTGCATAAATCACATAAAATGTTAGGCTCGATACATAGCCTAACTTATACACAAAAGGGGAAAAGGAGGAACATGTAATAATTCCAACATCATAAAAATATGGATCTAACTACACATGTATCATAAGAATTTGGCATAAATCAATATACATTCTATTATGAGCTTGCAAATTTAGATCTACTCAACATGAATCATGAAATAGGGGTTTTACATAGAACTACATAAACTTAAAATTAGGCATGTAGTTACGAACTTGCAAATTAGTTGGATCAAATTTAACATGAACCTAATCATATTAGCATGTAGTTTTGGTCATATATGTGATCATGTTTGAACTTGCATAAACATAGCAAAATTCCCAAATTGTCATACAAATTGAAATGTTATTTCCAAATTATACAATATGGTATGTCATTGCCAAATTACACAATATGATATCCATCGCCAATTATACAATATGGTATGTCATCTCCAAATTACACAATATGATATCCATCACCAAATTATACAATATATGGATTCTTCTCCAAGCATTTAACATTTATCATCAAATTACATACAACATGGTCACAAACTTAACATGATAAGAGTCATAGTCTTAATCAGTTCAGTTTTAACAAAAAGGATAGGCATAAATTTACATTAGGCGTTGTTTTACATCCTTTTATTTTAGTTATATAAGTGGAAAAGAAGTAAATTAGAATCATATATGCTGGTTGGGTTGAGTAATTCTCTAGGTGCCAGTCTGATCTTGATTTCGGTCTTCGGGGCTGGTGTTTAGGGGGTTATTCTCCTAATCAGTATATACGTGAGATAAGTCATACTTAACTATGAATTAAGTATAACATGTTGTTGTAGCCCTAAAAGGGAATAGTTTATGAAATTGGAAAATAACATGTTGTGGGCTTATTAATGGAGTTAAGTGGGTTAAGTATAAATTGAATTAATAACCAAGGGTAACTTGGTAAATACGAAGAAGGAAGCTAATGTGAATAACCATGTTAAATGAGAAAGTTGACGAGGTGGCACAAGCGCGAAATAATTGGTTAGACTTAGGGTCTAATGACAGATAAAACTAAGGCGCTTGAAGCAGTCCGTACGTTATAGGATGAATAACCCTACGAGGTAGATCAACACGGTGTCATAAGGCACAAGGGGAGCGCACATTCATTATTCTGGCGGCTTCAACGGACTGGAAGGCGAGGCAGGCGGCTTCCTGAGACGTTAAAGGTGCTCCTGATAGTCCTCTGTGGTGGTTTAGGTTAGGGCTATGATTACAGAGGTTGGGTCTACGCGGTACTACCAGGTGGGTGGGCCTTGACTGCATAAGTAGGGGCAGTCAGAATGCTGTACGTGGTGGCATTAAGGGTGGTTCGGCGGTTGCCTCAGGCGGAGGTGGAGGGTCAAGACCAAACGATAACAAGATCGTCAGACGCTTGTCACCAACAGCCTAAGGAATGCGAAAAGACAAGAGCTAACCCCTATAGATCGTTAACCTTTTCTATCAAGGGACGGGTGCGGGGAGACACCACATGGATGTTTAGATTATTTGCTTGTTAGGGGTGGTCGCTTAGCTTGTGTGATCTTTACTAGTTGAGGGAGGGGCCGAGTTGGGGCCATAGCCACCATAGAAAACATACCCTGGATATTTGTGCTAGAGGCTCTTAAAGGCGGGCCTTGCACAGATATGAGGAAAGCTCCCGACCGAGTTCTGTGTTTCTTGTATAGCCCTGCCACAGAACTTAGGCACGCACACACAATGGGTGTGCGGGTTAGGCATCGAATATGCTTGACAATACGTACATGGGAAAGTCTAGGTACAACCATGTCTGCTCTGGATGGTGTATCGTAGACTAGAGGGCATTATTCGATAATGGCAGTCGTTATGTTTTCATAATATAATTATAGTAATCCTTTGAGGGTGTGGCCTTGTATTATACATAAGAGGAATGTATGTTACTATGGCATAGGATGGGGGACTGCATATATCACGGCGATGATACGGTGGAGACTGTGCGAGTGGGGTACCATGGGGTGTACCTCAGTTTGGGGGTAGCTACATATACATTATATTAGGTTAATCTACTAGGGAGTAGATGGGTGCGACGTGTGTGTAAGATTTGAGTGCTAATAACACGTATAACCTAATAAATAAGAAAATGCAATTGAACGGTATATGTAGGATTATTTAAGAAGTCTAGTTTATATTCATTCACATAGAACTTATGTTCTGACCCCCTCCTCATAACATTCGTAGGTTAGACCGAGACTTATAGCTTTGGGAATACTGATTTAGCAGTATTGTGATCATAAGGTAAAGCTATGTTTTAAATATATTATATTTTACTCCTTCCGCTGTGAGGTGTTTTCCGAACTCTGACATATCTCTTTTCTCTGTCTTTTTCTGCAGGATATCAGAGCAACCAACTCGGGTTTCGATGGATTGGATTTTTGAAAAAAAATCGGTCCGTCGGAATCTGGGTTGTTACATTTGGTATCAGAGCATTGGTTTACGATTCCTATATATTTAATGAGTGAGCGTATTTGTATTTTCAAAATTATAAATATATTATATAAACCTAGATCCATAAAGCAGCCCACTAAGTAGAAAGAGTAAAATATGAGAAGAGTTGGGATATCTCTTTTGTACACTAAAGATATGAACATAGAAATTTTGAGACCCTTTGGTGGTTTGGTTGGAAAGTGTACAATATGTTTGGTATTAGAGAAAGATGTATCCCATATAATAGAAACTGAAATGTTAGTATTTCAGATTAGTGGTTTAGAAGTGAAACCTTATAAATTGGAAAGAGGTTAAAAAGTGGAAGATGGATTAGAAATATATATATTTGAGAGAATTGGCTTTGGGAAAATGTTTAGGAAAGCCTAGTTAAGTTGGAGACCTACTTTGAGTCTAACCCAATGATTAACTTTTAAGAACTTGATATTATAAAAGTTTTGGCAAAAGAGAATTTGTGGTGTTTTCAAGTTTTAATCTTAAAAGTATTTTGATGTTTGAAAGAGATACGATGGAATCATATTTGAAAAACTGCATATTGGGTTTTAAAGTAAAGCAGGGTATATTTTGTAAAGTAATGATTTCTTGTTTTAAAAGAATTCTCTCATGAAAAAGTGTACGTCATAGAGCATGTATAGCTCATTAGTTTTCATACTATAATACATGAAAGGATCAAAAAGTAAAGTATACAAAATGTTGCATTTTATAAAAGAAAGATTTAAAATCTCTATTCGGTTGACAATAAAAAATATATTTATTGTTTTAGAAAAGAATTTTTTTGGTAGATGAATAAGTTGTAGGAATTAAGAATATGTTTGCATCTTGTAGCAAGTAGTTAGATTAACATCGTAGGTATAAGCAGTGTAACCCATTAGTTGTCCTTGTCTACTCTAGTTTTGTGATTTGAAAAAAAAAATTGCATTCTTATTTATTAACATGTTTTTATGGTTTGGCAAAGGCAAGTTTTTGAGAAAAAAATCAAAATTTTACCACTTTCAGTTTTTGGAAGAAACATGCAATGCAAAGAAAGAGGCCAAACCATACTTTTAAAAGAATGCGGTAGGTAAGGACTGAGGCCTAGAGAGAACAAGATAAAGTTATGGCTATAAATTAAAAAACTAGAACCTAACTGGAGATTGGTAGAGTTGAGTGATTCTCTGAGTATCAATCTGATGTTGATTTTGGTCTTCGGGGTTGATGCTTAGGGAATTATTCTCTTACCAATTTCCGATCAAAGATTAGCTAATATTAAAAATTCCTGTAGATTGCCTAACATTGAGAAACCTAGGTTTGTTGCTTGAGAAAAGGAGATAAAGTATAGGCTAGTAATACATAGCAAGGACTAGTAGTGACTACAAGGTAGTGGAAGGGTAAGTAAGTGTTGAGAGTTAGTGGTTGGACTTTTCTTTAGAGAAATAGTCTTATGATTCTTGGCTCTTGGTAGTAGCTGTGTAACATGTTGTTTGAGTTAAAAACAGAAAAGCTTATTTAGAGAATAAATTTAAGTAGTTGGAGTAAGCCAAATAAGCTAAGAAAGAGAATAGCCTAATTAAGAAGAAATCAACAAATCCAATAAAGCAACATACTGACGGGAAAAGAAAATGAAAATCTTAAGAAAGGTTGAATAAAAATGAAATTTCTCCAAGATAAGTTAATAATAAAAAAAATCTTATGTGGGTTGTGCTTGGATAGGAAAATAGGAAATCTTTATAGAGCAGTTACATAAAATCCAAGTACAATTAGAAAAGATACATAAAAGAAAAATGGAAGATGTCAATTTTTTTGTTTTATACCTTTTTATAACTTAAGAAATTGAATTTAGAAATTAGATTTTTTCTAATTTAGGAAACTTAATAATGATTGGTAGGATTTTGGATGCAACAATTGGATGAACTATGCTCTTATTCTATAAGAGTGGGGGAAAATTTGGATGAAAAAAATGTTTTGATTTTCAAAGATATTGCATTCATATAGAACTGCAAGAATATTTAGGATGTGAGCATCATGTTTTAAAAATCAGATTTTAAAAGTTTTCATACAATACATATAGGTGGTACCAATTAGGCATACATGCTTTACTATGATGTATTTCACTTTGCACATGTGCACAATGTTTGCAACAATTGAATGCACACTTGATGGATGAATATTGCGAGGGATTATCTATTTTACTCTTATCGAATTTCGGGGACGAAATTCTTTAAGGGTGGGAGAATGTAACACCCCGCATTTTTAATATAATTAAAAATGTAATATATATATGCATAGATAGGTAAATAATGGTGATGTACAATGAGAATTAATTAATACATGGAAGAGAAGGAAAAAATAATTCAATAATAGTGTGTGTAACGGAAAAGATAATAAAATAAGGATACTTAATTTAAATTTCAGGAATTAAGTAAAACAGACATCACCATTGCGTTCGTCTCGGAGTTCTGCTTGGAATAGAGTCCAAGTTTGCGTAAATCGGACTGCGTATGAATGAGTTATGGCCTTTAGAAGATTCAACTAAACATTCAAAACAGTTCGAAATTCGACCCAGGCAGCTAGGCGGGAAATTTCCCGCCATCAACAAGGAAGGTCGACCTGGGGGTCGACCTACCCATAGGGAGGTCGACCCGGGTGTCGACCTACCTCCCCAGATCTGGGCAGTCTCGTTCCTGTGACGTGTTTTAATGTGCTGTATGAATCTGATGGGTTCTTGGTCAATCTAAAGGCTCTAAAACACTCTCTACACCTATAAATAAATGGCAAGACCTAATCCTAATTCATAACAATTCCTCAAGATGCCTCCATGCTGCTGAACTCTCAATTTTCTTAGCCGCCGCCTCTAAAACTTAAATCAAATTAGAAATTCTTCATCTACAATTCAAGCTCTTCACCAATAATCAAAAAAGAAGATTAAATCAGCATTCTACATCAACAAAAAATCATTTATTTCTCCAATCCAGTCAATGTGAGTGGATTTGAACTATATTTGTTGTATAATATTGCTTCTATCGTTTACCATTCCCCATAATGAATATGATCATAATTCAATAAGATCAGTTATTTTATTTATGCCTACGTTTGTGTTCTCTCCTTTTTATTCTTTCCCTCTTTATAACTAGGCAATCTCGAGCCTACGTCTATCATAAATTTATGCGTTTTAATGGTAATGGGAAATTAAAAAAGGGTTGGTTTGAGCATAATATTGGGAATGGAAGGTTTTGGTATAAAATTATGGACATAATTATACTGTGATGTTGAGTTTACGTAAATTGTCATAATTGTGATTGGATATGGAATTGGTATAAACTTAATATTAACAACATGTAATTGGATAACATTGATTGGTGAAACTTATTTGTGACTTGAAAAATAAGGCTAGAGGTGAATTAGATTATACGTATGAACGTGGGAATGTTGGGATATAAATATATTGGAAAATATTGGAAAATATTGATTATATGAAATTGGGTATAATTGTATATTGGAAATTGGCATGTTTGGGTATGAATAACATGGAATTGGTGAATTTGGCTATAATTGGATAATTTGGGTAATATGAAATTTGGCTAACTATTATGTAATTAGTGTAGTTAATGACAAATTGGAAATAGGCATAAAATGATGAATTGTAATTAATTCGAATTTAGAACACATGACATGAATTTGGGATTTGAGTGAAAGACGATTGTTAATGAATGCCTATGACATGAGGTTAGGTGCGTCTGTGGTGTAAGACTGCTCCCGGAACCGCCCGACAAATCCAAAAACCATAAGCGGACATCTAATGTGAGAGGTCAACGACAAGAACTAGAGGCTTAACGGTTTATGACATGAGGTTAGGCACATTATGGTATAAGTCTGTCCGTAACCGCCGGGCAAATCCAGCAGCCACGAACGGACGTCTAATGTGAGAGGTCATATATCGTTACGTCATAATAAATAAATTAAGAAATACTAACCATAATAAGATATGTGGGTGACATGGGTATAGTTAGAGGGTTAAGTGGGTGATATAAATGACATGTAAAACATGACTAATGTGGACTTAACCGTTGTAAGACATGTGATGTAAAACATGACTAAGGTAGACTTAACCGTAGTAAGACATAGGTAAGACATGGAAACTATAATAAGTGGGTTAAGTGGGACACAGGTGACATGTGAAACAAAAATTTATATATGCTTAACCCAATGGGACCTGTAACGGTATCATAAATTAATTGAATTGGGTAGAGTTTAAGTAACGGGTTAAGTAAATGGAAGGGTTAAGTCAAATCTAAAATTAATGACAAGAAATGGGGAATGATAAGTAACCTATTATGAATAAACTTGAATAAGGCAAGAAAGGATAATAGGTGGAATTTATCACTTATAGGAAAAGATAAGGAAAGGATAAGGAAGATGAGATAACTTATATGTAAGGTTATACTTAAATTAAGTGGTTTGGGAAGGAGAACTATGAAATTAAAAATGATATAAGTTATATGAATGGAAAAGAAGTAAATTAGAATCATATATGCTGGTTGGGTTGAGTAATTCTCTAGGTGCCAGTCTGATGTTGATTTCGGTCTTCGGGGCTGATGTTTAGGGGGTTATTCTCCTAATCAGTATATACGTGAGATAAGACATACTTAACTATGAATAAAGTATAACATGTTGTTGTAACCTAAAAAGGGAATAGTTTATGAAATTGGAAAATAACATGTTGTGGGCTTATTAATGGACTTAAGTGGGTTAAGTATAAATTGAATTAATAAGCAAGGGTAACTTGGTAAATACAAAAAAGGAAGTTAATGTGAATAACCATGTTAAATGAGAAAGTTGACGAGGTGGCACAAGCGCGAAATAAATGGTTAGACTTAGGGTCTAATGACAGATAAAACTAAGACACTTGAAGCAATTTGTACGTTATAGGATGAATAGCCCAAAGAGGTAAATCATCACGGTGTCATAAGGCACGAGGGGAGTGCACGTTCATTATTCTGGCGGCTCCAACGGACTGGAAGGGGAGGCAGGCGGCTTTCTGAGACGTTAAAGGTGCTCCTAGTAGTCCTCTATGGTGGTTTAGCTTCGAGCTAGGATTACAGAGGTTGGGTCTGCGCGGAACTAGCGGTGGGTGGGCCTTGACTGCATAAGTAGGGGGCAGTCAGAATGCTGTACGCGGTGGCATTAAGGGTGGTTTGGCGGTTGCCTCAGGCGGAGGTAGAGGGTCAAGACCAAACGATAGCAAAATCATCGGACGCCTGTCACCAACAGCCTAAGGAATGCGAAAAGACAAGAGCTAACTCCTAGAGATCATTAACCTTTGCTATCAAGGGACGGGTGTGGGAGACCCCACATGGATGTTTAGATTGTTTGCTTGTTAGGGGTGGTCGCTTAGCTCGTGTGGTCTTTACTAGTTGAAGGAGGCGCCGAGGTGGGGCCATAGCCACCATAGAAAACATACCCTAGGATATTTGTGCTAGAGGCTCTTAAAGGCGAGCCTTGTACAGATATGAGGAAAGCTCCCGACCGAGTTCTGTGTTTCTTGTATAGCCCTTCCACGAAACTCGAGCACGCACACACGATGGGTGTGTGGGTTAGGCATCGAATACGCTTAACGATACGTACGTGGGAAAGTCTAGGTACAACCATGTATGCTTTGGATGGTGTATCGTAGACTAGAGAGCATTATTCGATAATGGCAGTCGTTATGTTTTCATAATATAATTATAATAATCCTATGTGGGTGTGGTCTTGTATTATACATAAGAGGAATGTATGTTACTATGGCATACGATGGGGGACTGCATATATCACTGCGATGATGCGGTGGAGACCGTGCGAGTGGGGTACCATGGGATGTACCTCAGTTTGGGGGTAGCTACATATACATTATATTAGGTTAATCTACTAGGGAGTAGATGGGTGCGACGTGTGTGCAAGCTTTGAGTGCTAATAACACGTATAACCTAATAAATAAGAAAATGTAATTGAACGGTATATGTAGGATTATACAAGAAGTGTAGTTTAAATTTATTCACACAGAACTTATGTTCTGACCCCCTCCTCATAACATTCGTAGGTTAGACAGAGACCTATAGCTTTGGGAATACTGATTTAGCAGTATTGTGATCATAAGGTAAAGCTATGTTTTAAATATATTATATTTTACTCCTTCTGCTGTGAGGTGTTTTTCGAACTCTGATATATCTCTTTTCTCTGTCTTTTTCTGCAGGATACCAGAGCAACCAACTCGGGTTTCAGTGGACTGGATTTTTGAAAAAATTCGGTCCGTCGGAATCTGGGTTGTTATACATCGTAATAAAAATATGATTTTTATATTTGTAACGTTAAAATAAAAATGTGATTTTTATAGCGTTAAAATAAAAATGTAGTTTTTATAGCGCTGAAATAAAAATGTGATTTCTAATATAAAAATCGTGTGAAGCAGATTGCGATGGAACCAACTGCAATCAAATCCAAAGCCGGACCGTTCAGAAATAAAGAATGGAGGAGTGGAACCCAAAGGTGAGAACTCCTCACTAAAAATTATTTCTATACAGTTATTTATTTTATAACTGCATATATGAACCGCTCCCCGTCGTCCACAGACCATGGACGACTTGTTTGATTGTGTGTTTGGATTGATTTGTTTGTGTGAATTTGGTTTGTGATGTGGAATGGAAAATAACAATATTCATGTGTTGAATAAAATAAAATATTCATGTGTTGAATAAAATATTCATGTGTTGAAATAAAATAAATATTCATTTACAAATCGGACGATTTGTTTATGTACACTTATTTTACTAATATTGATTGGGATGATATATTTTACACATTGCCCAACTGCACAAATAAAATCTGTGTTTTGTTGATTGAAACCCCACACGAGTATTGAGATGATAATTGACATACACTAATCCCAATTGTTTAGTTGTATGTCAATCGATTGGTTGACAAGCTGTTGTAAGCGTTAATTATATATATTTAATGCTTATGCATGTAACAACCCGTATTTTCAATAACCTGTAATAACATAAATCGAGGCAGAATTTAATTCTAAAATGGGAATCAAGGGAAACGGGCTATGCCATTGCGTTCGTCTCGGAAAAATACGCGAAATAGAGTCCGAGTTTTCGAAAATCGGAGTCCGTATGACCAAGATATGGCCTCGCGAAGTTTCACGAAAATTCCCAAATTAAAGTATACTTAATTAAGTGAAATGGGTTGTGTAGATATATATATATATATATTGATATATATATATATATATAATTGAAAATTTAATAAATAAATATGCAAAAATGCTCAAAACAGCGAATTGGGAGAGGGGAATAACCGAACCGGCCGATTTTTGAAGTCGACCCGAGCCCGCTGGGTCGACTAGGGGTTAATCCAGGGTGTTTGGCTGTCAACCCGTGGGCCGATTCGCTCAAGTGCAGATTTTGCATTTGAATGGTTCTCATGGTCCATCTTTAATCTAAAGGCCCTAGATGGTTCCTACACTTGACTTCTTCCCCAAGACATGCTTTGATGGCTTGGATTGAATCTAGGGTTAATCCTATGGCCTAAAACACTTGCCTAATCTATAAATAAGACCCTAACCTACCCTAATTCATTCATAATTAAACCTAGTGACTAAACTATGGCAAAATGCTAGCTCTCATGGCCTCCACTAATTTTATGAAGAGGGTTGCATACTAATCACTCTCTAATCAACTTCTAATCCCTTCTTAGCATCTTAATCTTCTTCATTTGGTGTTCAAAGTTGCTAGTTGTGAGTTTCTATCACTTTGATGATCTTTTGGTAAACTAATTAGATGAGATGTGATGAGATTTATGGTTTTGTATGTGGGTTAATGAGCTTTGAATCATATGATATGATGTTAGCATTAATCTTATGTTTATGCATGTTGAGTATGTAAGCTTATGCAAGTTTAATATGATGTATGTTATGTTTGCATGATGCTAAATATGCAAGTTGTGGGCTATGTAATCATATGCATGTTATGCAAGTTCATGGTAATATGCTATGCAAGTTACATGTATGTAAATATGCAAGTTACATGTTTGTTAATATGCAAGTTACATGTATGTAAATATGCAAGTTACATGTTTGTTAATATGCAAGTTACATGTTTGTTAATATGCAAGTTACATGTATGTAAATATGCAAGTTACATGTTTGTTAATATGCAAGTTACATGTTTGTTAATATGCAAGTTACATGTATGTAAATATGCAAGTTACATGTTTCTTTATATGCAAGTTACATGTTTGTTAATATGCGAGTTACATGTATGTAAATATGCAAGTTACATGTTTATTAATATGCAAGTTCATGATGACACATTATGCAAGTCTATAAGCTAATATGCAAGTTTGTTATGCAAAATGAATATGTAAGTTATGTGACATATTATATGCAAGTTATGTGACATGTTATGCAAGTTCATATGCAAGTTATGTGTTTGTTAATATGCAAGATGGCACCTTTGAAACATGTTCATTCATATGCAAGTTGACACCTTTTATATGTGTTATATCATGAACGAAATTACGTGGGAACGATGGGGTAATTAAATGCATAAGTTAATAAGATTGTGTGAAATTAATATAATTATGCATAACACAAAATAAATAAACATAGTATGGGAATTTGCCTATTTGGTTAGGTGTACCCATACTATGTGTTGGGAATTTACCTATTGAGTTAGGTCTACCCCATGGGAATTTACCTATTAAGTTAGGTCTACCCATGTTAAGAAAACTTGATTAATTAGGGATAATTAATATAAAATTATGAGGGTGATTAATTAGGTGTAATTAATTGACTAAGACACGAGGTTGGACTCAGTTGTAGCGTAAAACTGCCCGGACCCAACCGGCTTAACCAGTTGCTACAAATGTTAGCCCAATGTGAGAGGTCTTAGGCACAAACTAAATACGTAATTAATGTAAAGACACGAGGTTAGACTCTGTTATGACATAAGGCTGCCCGGACCCAACCGGCTTAACCAGCGGTCATAAAAGACAGTCTAATGTGAGAGGTCTTTACAAAGGTTACGTTCTTAATTAATTAATTAAGAAACACTTAACCATATTAGCATGTAGAGGGACATGAGGGGTTAAGTGGGTGCCTCGGGTGGCATGAGAAAATCTAGTGGTTGCCTTGGGTGGCAATAGAAAATACGATTAGAATACTTAACCAAAATGGAACATGTAATTAAAACATGATTAAAGGGTTAAGTGGGATATACTAGAAAAAGGGACAAGCTTAGGTGGGTAGCTTGTGGAGGCCCATTTCAACCAGTAACCCATACGTATCTTTGTGGGCTCGACCCATGTCGAGGACGGGACACGCATACTGGGCTTGACTGTAAGAGGCAAACGGGTTAGCGGTGGCAACGCAAGTCCAACGGGCTTCATATGCGTGAGTGGGCCCGGGCTGGTAGGTAAGCCGTTGTTGCATCGAGTAGATATAAGCCGTGCACCTTTAGTTCCATCAGGTTGCCACATTGGGGAATGATACATCCCACGGTGGGGCCAGCACGGGTATCTACGTTAGGGAGCCGATCGAATGGGAAGTAGTGTGTACACCTAGTGGATTGTAGGGCCCCGTGGCGCCTACTTGGTCACCTAGGGGTACGCAGGTACTAATTAGTAAATTTTATAAGTCCTTGGGTGGGATCAACCTTTAAGTTAGGAACGACTGGTGTGGTGCAGTTTAGTAATTTACCTTAGGGAGGGTAGATGCGTCTTTATCCTTTATCTTCGTTTAGTTGACTGCTTAGGGTAGCCATTCATCCCTATATGTTACCGTATATCAGTTTATGTCTTCTCTGGTTACTTTAACGATTGTATTGTTAAAGTTATAGGACTCGCTCAGACTTATGTCTGACCCTGTTGTTTTTATCTTTTTCCCAACCCTCAGGTCCTACGGTGGATCCTAGCAGTAGTGGAGCTTGATCGGATTGCTGTTCCAGTCTTTAGGAGCTTGGATAGATGTAAAGCTCCAGTTATCCAGTTATCTTTTCTTTTGTTTGGCTATTGTATGAGAGTGGGATTATGTACTTCTTTATTTTGATGGATATTGTACTTGACCTTTATTGTGGTTTTATGATGTAACCAGACATGTTTTACTTCCGCTGTTATGAGATGATGTTTTAAAATTTCAAGTACTATTTATATCTGTCTTGTTGTAATTTTTCTGTTCTATATTCACTAAAATACTCCACCGATGCTATGGCATTCCCTTAGTGAGTGATCATAGCGGGAGTGGGGTGTTACAATGCAGTTGTGGAATGCACTCTGGATGATGGCTGATTGTTTATGGTTGTTATTATATACATATGTTGTATGGAATCCATACAAATAACATTATATGTTGATGGATTGGGTCTCATTACAATTTGGAAAAGAAAGAATATTTTAAAATAATATTCAGAAACAAAATAAATATTCATGTGTTGAATAAAAATATTTAAACAATAAAAATATTATTTTTATTGAATATAAACCATATAAATTATTCATGTGTTGAAGAATATATTTATGTGTTGAATAAAATAAAATAACGAATATTTTAAAATAATATTCAGTTAAAGATCAAAATCTGATTTTGATGTTCGATTTGGGATGGACACGAATATATTTAAATATATAAAGCCGTGTTGATTAGATTAATGCCATTTTGACGTGAATGATATTTATATCGATTTTATTTAGTTCTATAATGAATATCGAAAAGAAAATGATTTCAAAATATAATGTTTTGAAAATATTATCATTTATATATTAATGATATGGAATATTCAATTTTGATTTGAAATTGAATATGAAGTTGAAATCGTTTTCAAAACGAATTTAAAACGATTTATAAAATATGTTTTAAATAGAAATCGATGATATATATATATTATATTATATATATTAAATGGCCTGAATAGAAGGCACCGCGCAGCGGTAGTTTGCGAATTTCGACCATTGACTTGGAATTGACGTTACGGGAGATCCGACTGTCGGATTCTCCTAAAGCCAGAACCGTTAGGTTCGTATCGAAAAGAGAATTCCAATGAATATTAGAGATTTGAAATCTAATGGTTGGATTTGGAATTATGTCAAAATCAAATTTGGAAAATGTAGCTGTATGTGCAGTTCGATGACCGTTTATGGAAATCGACTGTACGGGCCTTGATAAAATTATTAAAAATATTAATAATTTGTGTAAAATCATAATAAATTATTTGGAAAGAATTGGGATGAAAAATTCCATATTTGAAAAGAAAAAAAATATGTTTTTATCGAAATGAACTAGTTATGAACTAGAATTATAATCCAATATTTTAAAATAAATGAATTGGATTTGAAATGGTTTTAAAAATAACCAGAATTTCTAATATATGAATTGGAATGGATTTGAATCAAAATCATCTTCGGAATATTTTGATGTTGGATTTCGTGATTATACGGGTATTGTCATGGAAATTTGAAAGATATTTATATCGTTATTTCCAATACGATATTTGTTGGTTTCAGAATTTGATATTGAAAATAAGCCGATATATTTTCTATTCAGAGCCTTATATTTAATATCAAATTGAATTTTGGGTTTGTCGTGAATGGTATCTTTAAAAATGTTGTTCTTCAACCCGATGGAGTTAAGAAAATTAGAAACTAACTGGAGATTAGTTAAGTTAAATTGTTTCCTAGGTATTGATCTGATGTTGGTTTCGGCCTTCGGGATTAATACTTAGTGAATTGTTCTCTTACTAATTTACTGTTAGCGACTGATGGAATGTGATTTTGGGTTTATCGTGAACCGTGTTTTAAATGACATTGGTTCTTTAACCCAGTTAAAGACAGGATTCATTTCCTAGATTTGAATAATCATTAATATTGATTTTTGGGAAGATTAAAACTGAATTAGAGTTTTAATGAATCTTTAATTAGATTGAAATATGAATGTGATAATTTAAATTATCAAATTCGGGAAATGATCGGGAATGGAGTATCACCAGTTTTGCTCCAAGCGATAGTTAAATCTTTAATTAGATTTGAACGTGAAATGGTAATTAATATTTACCAATAACACCATGGTGTTAGATATGGAGTATTACCAGTTTTTCTCCATGGGATGAATAGGTTGAGATTGGGAAATAAAATAAATGATTACTTCGGTGTGGTTCGCTAATCCTGACTAGTTTGGAAAACCTTAATATGGTTTGAAATCCAAAGGAAGATTAAAGAATAAATTTAAAAGAATTTATCTTTGATAAAATTTATGGGAACCTATTCCCTAATGATGTGAATATTTGAATAAAAGAATATTCTGAATTGGAATGAGGCGTATGTTGTGTTTGTGTAACACTTGTTTATTATATACGCGGGTTATTCTGAAAGGCTGGGTTTATATCCACTCTGAATAACCGATTCGACGATAAGCCGACGATGAAGACGGTGGTTGAAGACCAGAGGTCTTCACATCGTTTGGATGATTACTGATGTCTTGATTCGGCTGTACAACCAAGACGAGGTAATAAGTGGTGATCGTCCAGACGTACTTGGAGATCGAGGGATATGCGAGGGCCTTTCTCCTGTATTGAACATATGGGACGAGGAATAAGGTGCCTCCGGTTTCGTTCAGACCCAGAACGAACTTGTAAATGGACTGTGTGTCTGACATTGGATTTTATTCTATGCTGATTGATCTCTATTAAATATATATCTGTTTGGCGGCGGAGAATTTATTCTCTTGCTTAACGCCCTTCTCTGAGACGTACGAGCTCAGAGGTTGTATATCGATAGACATCAGTCGCATGGAGTGAAGTGCCTATGTGGCATGCCTAAGTGGCAAATGATCAAGGCTTTTGTTGAAAAGCAAAGTCTTGTAGTTGATGATCAAAGCAACGCCTTAAATGACATAGCTTTGTGTATAGCGTTAATTCGCGAGCCTCACGCCTCGGTATGGATCAAAAACGGGATAAGGGACTCAAGGAGAACATGACATTTCTTTCTAGCTATGGATGGTGTTAGCGTTTTACAAGCCCTGACATTCAAATTATTTTTACCTATGTGGTTGTTGGAATGCGAGGCGCCTCAGATATATCGGTCTCTAAGGAGCCGATGGATAGGTCCTATTGGACCGGGGAATGTGTGTTCATGTATAATTAATCCGCTATGTGTGGACCGGCATTGGAGGATCCAAGGGTTCGCTAGCGTCCGAACCCTGAGGCACTTGCTTGAGTGTCTCGAAGCCGACGAGGAGTACATCCCTTGCCTCGACTCATGACGGAAATCCCATTTTCAATACTTGACATTTCGGTTTTGATTGTAGAGCCTAGTATTGGCGACATGATAGATGCTACCCGTGCCGCCTATGATTGATACATTTATATTTGAAGTCGTTTTATACACTTTACACTTTAATAGTATCAAAATGATTTGTTTTAAACGTACCAAGCATTATTTAGCTATTATAAGGTAAAACCCTATCCTTCGGCTTACGTTGCATTGTACGATGGGACCTGGGTCTTATAATAGCTTCATTTTTTCTTAAAAGCATTGCGCTGTTTATTCTATGCACTGGTATTCTTGGGAGGAAACCCGTTCCGTTTTATACCACGTGGTCCCTTGATTTATTTTATTTTAAAGTAAAGTTTCAAATAACTGTTTTAGTTCTCACACCAGTCACATGATTGACCTGGAGTTTATTGTTTTAACCTAAACTCTAGGTGCCCTTATTTTCCACATGGGCAGCTCGTAGTTGGGTTTTGTAGATATTATATTCATAGGATCCTGATTTACAGCTGAAGCTATATTCGAAAAGCTCTGTATCTGTGTATTACTTTCAGTTGTGTTTTATATTATTTTTCCGCTGCGATGTATTTAAATGTAATTTAAATCTCTGATGTTTATCAAATGTGTAATATTTATTCATACTCTGTTATATTCTTGTACTCTGATGTAAATTGTTGTAATAAGAAATGAAATGTTCTTTGGTTTGCGTTCTGATTCGTCATGTCCTCAACTCAATCCGTTCTTTCTCTTCTCTTCGGAGACCGGGGAAGTTCAGGTCGTTATATTCTTAATAAAAACCCATATAATAATTATTTAGTATCTTATATTGTAGGCTAACAAGCGGAGACCCGTGCGCTGCGCGAAAGCATAAAGCGCGCGGGAGTATAACTAAAAGAAAGAAAAATATTTGAGCATGATTTTGGAAAATGAGACCTTAAAACATAGTAGTGAAGTATTTCTTAAACGCTCAGTAGTTTTAATTTGGAAGTCCGAGAAGCTACAAAATGTAAAATAAACCTCAAATCTATGTATGATATTGTAGAGTAAAATTAAAAAAGGTTCAACTGTTAAGTTTAAAAAAAGATCTAATGCTTTACTAAATGGTGCATCTGATGATTAAATGACCACTAATGTCGATTGACTTGTGTAATGGAATATCATCAACAAACAAATACCGATTGAAAGTTCTCTTAATCCAATCGTATAACTAAGTCATCATACAAAAGCACTCAGTTTTAACAGAAGATAAACAACTATTTCATAATGATACAATTGCCATACAATTATGATAACGTAAAAAACATAACACCCGTTTAACCATTCAATTATGGTAACTAATGTCGATTGACTTGTGTAATGGAATATCATCAACAAACAAATACCCGATTGAAAGTTCTCTTAATCCAATCGTATAATTAAGTCATCATACAAAAGCACACTCAGTTTTAACAGAAGATAAACAACTATTTCATAATGTGACAATTACAATACAAAAATCGATAAAATTTCTGGTTGATTATCTTCTTTATCACCATCCATTTTCCTCCATATACTCAATCTGTAAAAAAAAAATTCAGATAATACAATTAAATAATGAATATTTCTTATTTTGAAACATATATATTTTTTATGTACTTACCACCGCAATAATGAAAGTTGCATCCCAACCGTACTCATCTATTACCATACTCATCTATTATCAACGGAAGTTGGAAGGAGGAGTTGGTTTGTGCATCTGAGGAAAAGAATAGGGGACTGTGTATTTATAACTGAAGCATAGAATTGCTTAGGTTATTTGCCATAACTTCGCACCAACAATTGATACTTACCAAAATATATTTTGTTTTAAAATAAAATAATAACTTAAATAATAAGTAATAAATAAATAATGATTAATAGTCCTTAATAATTAAGATTGAATAATCAATATTCGATTATAATTAAGTAGTAGTTACTAATTAACAATTGATGAATAAGAAATAATAATCAATTATTATAATTTTTAATGATTCATGATAAATATGAAATAACTAATATATGTGTGTATATATATATATAGTAAAAAAGACGGCAAAAATTGGATTATGTAGTTATTATTGCAGGTTTTTCAATGAACATTAATGAATCAAATTGTATGAGTCTTGTATACCAATTGATTGTATAAAGTGTATTTAATTAACATTAACGTTAACACTGGTCATAAATGCACATAAAGAAAGAAAATACAAGGAATTGATATATAAGGCTAGTAATGATTATTCAATAGGCATTGTAATTAATGCATTATTCAAAGGAAGACAAAATGGGTATTGTAAAAAAGCTTCAAACAAACACAAGTTTTCGAAGGCTCGGTAGAATTAAGAAAAACCGACAAAGTCGGTTTGAGAAGGCTTAGCAGAATTAAGAAAAACCGACAAAGTCGGTTTGATAATAGCATTGAAAGAAGTATCAATCGCCATATATCACTGAAAGAAGTATTGAATGACAGACCGATGGCAAAAAATGTAACGATTTCTTAACTATAAGTATTCTTTAATATATTTCAACAATAAGTATTCTTTTATATATTTCCCTTGCAACTATATTTACATAAACTGATTTCTTAGCTTAATCTATAATTTCTCACTTGTTCCATCAACTTCATGCAGTCTATAACACATGGACAATCAGATATAACAAAAGAGAATAACTACCTAAAAATTAAAGTGATAAAATTATCCTGTATAGATTCACCAATATATTATGCAATATAAATTTGAATTGAAACTAATTTTCTCATTATATTGTTAAGAACATAACAGTTTTAGATAATATGAACAAATTTACCACAAAAACTATACCATTTAGCATAACTCAATCAATTAGTTAATTTAGTTATAGAGTGTGTGTAACTTTTTTTACTTGACTTTTCACACAATTATGTCCCTCCATTTCTAGTACAGCCACTTAAAAGGAGGGAAAAAAGCAACATCCTATACCAAAAATGAAATTTGGTCCTTTCTATGTAAAATGAGATCATCCATGATCCTGAAGCCTACAAGTAAATATTGACATAAATATGTAAAATTTGGCAATGGAAGCCGATTGGCATATTGATGCTATTATCTATCATGATTTTACATGCATGAAGTTGGCATTGGCAAATTAATTTGTACATCATAATTGAAGTTGAGATCATTATTCTTTGACCAGAATATCCATAACTTTTGTCATAAAGTTACTTCCACTACCCAAGCTTGCTCTTAATAAATAGTTTGCAAAACGTATCCCGCTCCTCCAAGATCCTAAGCTTACAGCCGATAACCATTAGAGTGAATGATGCACCATTTAGAATAGGCCCAAAAGCCAGAAGTATGTATGTTTTGAGCTAGCATAATAACAAAAGTAAAGCAGATGTGAATACATGTAGAGAATTAATCATCATAGGAACTTTCATATTGGCATATATAAATATAGAAATATTAATGGAGAATAGGAAATTGCTATAACAAATAAAACCGTTGCCAATGATAACTTATGATATCATTATTATTTTCCAGGTTTTGTAGACAACAGTAAATAAAAATGACATTCAATATTCATATTTTTCAATAATAATTTCAGTATTGTAAGATCAAGGTTAAACATTAAAGCAAAAAAATTTGTTTTTCTATAAAACAAATCAAAAGGATTTGCAAATATGTCTTTTTATAAGTCACAAGAATAATCAAAAAGTTAAAAACAAAAGACAAATATTACAGTAGGTAACCCCTGACTTGTTATTGACCATAAGTATACAGTATCGCATGAGTCGTTCTTTTCAAATAATAAAAAATAAATAAATAAGTATTGCATGAGTCGTCTAAAAGCTAATCTCACAGTAGAAATAGTTTCTCAAACAACAAAGCATGCTAAAAAATGAAATTAGAAATGTGCGCAACTACATCAAGCAATAAAAATGAAGTTATGTTTTTTTCCAGATGTTACTTACCTGAAGCATTTACATTAAGAGTAAATATATCCTCACTTTTAAGAAGGAAAAAATACAGATTAAGTCATTCGAAGAAGTATCAAGTGAGTCTGTCGTACTACATGCATGAAACAAAGGTAGACAATAAAATACATACTCAATGTTGAGAAATTTGTTATTTAATTAATGATAGAATTTTTTTTAATTCTTTTACCATTAGTCCACTGGAAACCAACAAACAATTGAACACTGAAATATATACCTCTATATAAAGCTTCATTGAATTTAAACAGATAAACTTAAGTAACTTAAGGACAAAATTAACAAACAATATATTATAACGAACCTGAATTGAAATAATATTTGCAACTTCAACTCGACTTCCTAAAGCAACAGAAAGTGCAGATCTTTGACTTGTTGTAGCCTTCTCAGTGTCACTTGTCAGTTCCGCTTTTACTATCAGCATTACTTAATACTTTCAACTCCAGTTTGTCCTCAACATACTACCTGGCACAAAGATTCAAAAGATGAACAACACTGGAAAAGCTATGTTAGAAAATGCAATTTGTGAAGTCAGCATGCAGTCTGTATTTGTATACACAGTTATTTTCATAAGTTTAAGCAAGCAATATCTCATGGCGGCTACAGACACGAAATGACCATCGGTCAGTGCGACAACAATAGTGAACAAATCTCAACATAAATTATTTATCGTAGAATAACATAATAAATCAGTTCAACTTCATAAATAAATACATACCATAGGTGGTGTACCCTATGCGATATGCTAAATGTTTTATGACCAATTTTTGTTGTGCATGATGTATGTCATAGTAGTAGGGTGTAAAGCCATTAAACGGATGCTTCCTGGACCAGGGACGAAGCCAAAGGGGGGGAAGTAGGGGCCATGCCCCCTGGTTCCATAATTTCATTAAATTTTTTTTTTGGTAAATTCATGTATCGCTATATAAAAATAGCCATTTTAAACCATTTTCAAGACGTTTTTACATGTATTTATACCCCTTAACTTGTATTGAAAAAATATTTTGGCCCTCCCCCTAAATTCGCCCCCCTCAATCCCAAATCCTGGCTTCGTCCCTGTCCTAGACAACAACGTGATGCAGAGGTTGAATTTATTTCATTGAGGTTGGTTTGTTGAAAATGAGGATCCAGTCCAAGTAAAATAATTTTCAGATTTGTTTCATGTGTAATCCTATAAAAATGAATAAGAATGGTAAAAGAAAAGGACGGTCAAATCCAATCGATGTACTGTTAATTAACATATTTGTAAATGAGCTCGCTGATATTTATAATTAGATGGTTGGGATTTCAACTCTTATGATAAGAAGCAAATCTCAATTCAGAGCCCTAAATTATCTTGATGCTAAGCTATGCTACACACTTCTATAGCATGATAATTGATCTAATTGTATTTAAACCAACAGTATAGTCGATTTTTCAATATATCAATTTCTATTAAAATTGGTACCTTCACTTTCTCGCTACCAAGTTTACGATCACGTTACTGTTGGACGGAGAAGCGCGAGTTCTGGAAACAGCGATTACTGAAATGTCGAATGGTACCCAAGTCAACTCATAATGAGAATTAAAGGACTGAATCCCACTTGGAAAGACTGAAAAAAGGAGAAGTATACCCAAATACATAAGAGCGAAAGAATAGAACCAATTCCCAACTTACCATTTTGAAAACAAATTCATGAAAAAGTGAGGTGATCGAAGATCCCGATTTGGATCCGAACTAAACAGTATTGTAAATTAAGAAGTAAGAATTAAATTTTCAATTTAGTCAGAAAAGAAGAGAGGGAAAAGAGATTGAGAGAAGTGGGAGACGTGTTGTGAGGGGGAGACGGATAATCAACTCCTTTAGACCACATGTCTATTATGCATCTTACGTGTTCGCTTAATAGCCGCCTGATTTATGCTGATAAATTAGATCTGGTCCGTTCTTTGTCTTTTTGTTTATACCCCAAGGGATTTTATTATATAGATAACAAGCATAAGTAACTTAATTTGAGGGGTATTATTGTAATTGGCACTTCAAATATTGTTACGGAGTATCAAATTTTAAAAACACTCCAATCTTATTAAAAAAAATTTTGGGGGTTACATACTTAATTTTTTACGTTTTATTTTTACCTGGTAATAACATCAGTTACAATCCAAAATCCCAATCAATTTCAAATTCAAAAGAAAAAACAAATCCTTGAATTATTTGCAAACAAAATAAAAGTGATTGTTTGAGAAGAAATAATGGTAATTCAAAAGAGAAAACAAATCCTTGAATTATTTGCAAACAAAATAAAAGTGATCGTTTGAGAAGAAATAATGGTATCGAATGTCGTAGTGTCAAATTTTGCTCAGTAGAAGATGATCGTTTTGTTTTTTTCAATTTGTCATTGCCGAAATAGGTGAATTACTACATAATGGCATGAACTCCGTAGGTCTACCGTATTAAATATTTTTGTTTGAAATTGTTCATCGTTTTTGAAATTTGTATTCATTGTCGGGTTGCCGAAGTAGGGGAAATGGGGTGTATCGATAAATTCAGTGGTGGGACACCATATAAAAAAATTTGTTCGATATATGTATATCAATTTCCTATGAATGAAATATTTTCATCTGATCTAATGCATATCGATAAATGAGATTATTGTTAATTTGGTATAAAAATCTGATGCAGTTCGACTAATATACCATATAACCCTTTTTTTATTAACAACTAAAAAAGAGACTATTGTAAACAAGGCTAATTTTGTAAAATAAACTTTGTTTGTTAAAATGGTGCTCTTTGCAGTGGTACTCGTCTTAACAAAAAAAAAATCTTTTAAAAAATTGACCCCTCCCCCCAATAATATTTGGAGTGTCAATAATAATCCCTTGTAATTTTCGAAATATGTAGATTCTAAATAGGGAGCTAATTTATATTGTATAAATATCGGAATCACTAAAATTTCCATTTTGTAACACCCCGGATTTTTGATAATCGAATTAACTAAAATAAAGAATAATTAATCCCAGACATGAGAATTAAGGGAATGGGGTTGCGCCATTGTGTTCGTCTCGGAATTCTGGTTGAAATAGAGTCCGAGTTTGCGGGAAACGAGTACCGGATGAAGGAGTTATAAACGAACGAAGTTTGGTGGCAAAAGAAAGAAAGAAAAAAAATATGCACTGGCGCACTTGACAAGTGCGCCAGTACAAATTTACAATGGTGCACATCCCAAGTGCGCCCAGGCCGAGGGAAAAATCTGCACAGCTTTCTGGTTCAGTCCGATCTGTGTTGTGATTCATTGCTGAGTCCTTTCCGACTCCTTGCCGAGTCATTAAGGCTGACTCATCACCCTATCTTGACTGAATGGCTATGAATAACCCTAAGATCATCCGACAGCTTAAATTAATTCAAAACTCTATAAAAAGACCCATAGACTCAAACCCTAAATCAGAATTAAAATTGAAACTATGGCCGTCATGCTGTCGTCTTGAACCCTAGAGTAGCCGCCACAAATTTAAGAGGAAGAACAGCAAATCAAATCAGTCCTATTCAACCCTAACAACGAATCTTCTTCAAAGGAGAGCTAATACAACTCCAGAAATCAGAATTCAGAACTCAAGACCGCTTTTGAGTTGCGAGTTCGATCACTTTAACAAGATAATTGCTAAATCAATTATGATGTGATATACGTTGGATTATAAGTTGTGGTTGTGAATCTAATTCATATGTTTAATCATGTATGTTAGCTTGATTCATATTATATGATGTTATGCAAGTTTCACATATGATGTTATGCAAGTTTTATATATGATGTTATGCAAGTTTCACATATGATGTTATGCAAGTTTTATATATGATGTTATGCAAGTTTCACATATGATGTTATGCAAGTTTTATATATGATGTTATGCAAGTTTCACATATGATGTTATGCAAGTTTTATATATGATGTTATGCAAGTTTCACATATGATGTTATGCAAGTTTTATATATGATGTTATGCAAGTTTCACATATGATGTTATGCAAGTTTTATATATGATGTTATGCAAGTTTCACATATGATGTTATGCAAGTTTTATATATGATGTTATGCAAGTTTCACATATGAAGTTATGCAAGTTTTATATATGATGTTATGTAAGTTTCATATATGATGTTATGCAAGTTAATATGATTATGCAAGTTGTACATAGGATGTTATGCAAGTTAATAAGATCACGCAAGTTGTATGCAAATTATATGATGTTATGTAAGTTTGGATCTAAAATATATGCTAGTAGTTCATGATGTTAACTTGTGTCAACGAATCCCTTTTTTTTATAATCCAATCACCTAGGTTTATAACATCAGTTTTTAAGAGAATATGGATGTGGAACATATTTAGTTCGTATAAGTATTATGTTCATATGCAAGTTTAAGTGATAATTGGATTCACATATATACAAGTTCACACCTTTAAAGTTTACATCCATATTCAAGTTGACATTTTTATGTTGAAACAATGGCATGCATAGTTATGCAAGTTAACACCTTTTATTGGATCCATAGTTATGCAAGATGACACCTTTATGTTTAGGTTGACGACATACATAGTTTACGTAAGTTTGTGATAATTACCTAGGTTAGTTGGGTGTAAAACTATGTTCCTACATGCAAGTTCACACCTTTTAGATCTATGATTTTTTGATCCTTGATAATACAAAGACTATGCAAGTATGTTGTAATTCTTAATTGCAAGTTAGATGCAAATTAGATCTATTATTGTGTGTATGTGACTTTGTGACGTCTATTCCTTTTTTTTTAAATATTAGACTATTTGCTAGTCTAATATGTATATGACGTGTTAAGCGAACGAATGACGGGGGTACGATAGGGATAATAGTGGATACACACATATTGTGAATTTGGCATGTAATGGCCTAAAAAGGCATGTAATTAATTTTAAAGGAATAAAATATAATTGTGGTGAGAATTGGTATGATTTTACATACCATAAATGGATGGACATAATTGAGTCAATTATGGACATCGTTAAATTTCGAATTGATTGATAATTTGAATAGGGAAAGTAATTCAAATTGGGGAATGGTTAATTAGGAGTAATTAATCATCTAAGACACGAGGTTAGGCTCTTTTGTGGTGTAAGACTGCCTGAACCCGCCCGGCAAATCCAGCTGCCACAAATGCCAGCCTAATGTGAGAGGTCTTAGGCATAAATTAAATGCGTAAAAATTGTAAAGACACGAGGTTAGGCTCTTTTGTGGTGTAAGACTGCCCGGACCCGCCCGACAAATCCAGCTGCCACAAATGTCAGTCTAATGTGAGAGGTCTTTATGAGGTTACGGTCTTAATGAATTAAGAAACACTTAACCAGATAAACATGTAGTGGGACATGAGGGGGTTAAGTGGGTGCCTTGGGTGGCATGAGGAAATACGATTAGTAACACTTAACTAAGGTAAAACATGTAAGTGGGACATAGGGGTTAAGTGGGTGCCTTGGGTGGCATGTGGAATTACTAATAGAAACTCTTAACCAAATTTAAAACATGTAAGTGGACATGAAGTGGGTTAGGTGGGATATACTAGAGGGGACCAAGCTTAGGTGGATAGCTTGTGTCAAGTAATGGGGGCCCGTTTCAACCAGTAACCCATTCGTATCTTTGTGGGCTCAACCCAAGTCGAGGACGGGACACGCATACTGGGCTTGACTTTAAGAGGCCAAAACGGGTTAGCGGTGGCAACGCAAGTCCAACGGGTTCATATGCGTGTGTGGACCCGGGCTAGTAGGTAAGACGTTGTTGCATCGTGTAGGTATAAGTCGTGCATCATTGGTGGTATCGGGTTGCCACTTTGGGGAGTGATACACCCCACTGTGGGGCCAGCACGTGTATCTACGAATTAGGGAGCCGATCGAATGGGGCAGGGTAGTGGGTATACCTAGTGGAGATAGGAGCAGACGACACCTATGTAGTCAGCTAGGAGTACACGAAGCTACCACTATTATTAATAATTATTAAGGGGGTACACCTCGTGGAGATAGGAGCAGATGGCACCTATGACGTCAGCAAGGAGTACATGGAATTACCATTATTACCTATTGAAGTAGTACATCTAGTGGGGATAGGTACACGCTGGGTACCTATGATAGCAACTAGAGATATACAGTCAAACATGGAAGATAGTGGGTACATCTAGTAGTACACGAAGCTATCATCGTTCTATTTAGCCAAGAGGGATCAAATTTCTAGAGTGACTAGTAGGGGTGCAGTTAGTGTTAGTATAGTACAGTACGGTAGAGTATGGTAATTATCCTATATTGATTAGGAAGCGCCATTAACGTTATCTCTGTTTCTCTTGATTGCCTTGCCATACCCATGTGGTTCACACAGTCATTACCTTATTCTCCAGCTTCTATCTTATCATATTGCTTTAATAATTATGTTGTTAGAGTTATCGCACTCGCCAGACTTTATGTCTGACCCCGTTTGTTTCCACCTTTTTCCTTCCTCCCCCCCCCCCCAGGTTCTAAGGGTGGTACTAGTACTAGTGGAGCTTGATTGGGATCTCTTTGGGAGCACTTGGATTTGGATTGCCGAAGTAAAGTTCAGCCCATCATTTTCTTTATGGCTATTTGTAGTAGTGGGATTATGTACTTTGTTTTATCAAGATGGATATTATGTACTTGACTTTGGTTTATGGTTTTTGATGATGTAACCAAACATATTTACCTTCTGCTGCAATAAATAAAGTTTTAAATTTTCAAGTACTGCTTTATATCTGTCTTGTTGTGATTTTCTGTTCTATATTCACTTAAAATGCTCCATGGAAGTTAATGCATTCCCTTTGTGAGTGACATTAATTGACGTGGGGTGTTACACGTGGTATCAGAGCTGAAGGTTACCAGAACAGATAAGATATTTTGAAAAAACTATTTTTCAAAAGCATTTTTATGAGGAATACTTTCAAAAATATGTTTGTAGAAGAGTATTTTTGAAAGAAAGGTTTATTTTAAGAACATAATCCCCAAGAGCCATATATCCTTCCTTCGATTCTCCGTTTTGAATCTTTTTCTCTTTTTGAGTTCTCTCCCCCCTCCCCCTCCGCGTATAGATGCTTTTTCTAAGATGAATAAGGACTTCCGTACGAAGGACGGAAAACCACTTCAAGGGACTTAGACGTTTGTTGGGCTAGAAGTTAGTCCAAGGAAGTGGAGGGCTTGTTGGTACCTTTAAGATAGACGATGGGAGGAAGGTTCAAATAGCTGTTTGGTTAACAAAGGACGGAACCTCATCTTGGTGGGAGGTCACGAATGGAGAATGGGAAGAAGAAGGCTAGTTGTTTTAGAGAAATAGGACACCTTAGTATTGTCCAAAGAGGCAAGGACAAAGTACAGGATCTTCTGGAGGGTAGTTGTATTCCCTCACGGCTGGTATACCTGATGGGGGTAGGACCGTCTAGGTTGAAATTTGGTTTTCTTTATCATCCTGTTTGAACTTTGTTTGATTCTGGCGCTTCATACTCGTTAGTATCTGCTTCACTGCACCTAAATACTAGTCTAGTTAAGGATCCCATTCTAGTCTCAAATCCTGTTGGTGGTTCGGCTCATCCTTCAATGGTTTGTCGGGATTTGAGAGTGTCTATCTTGGGCGTTGGATTTGAATGCAACGCCTTCATCCTTGGTTTCACGGGCTATTGTTTGATTCTAGGGGTGGATTGGCTAGGCAGGCGGGGTGCCATCCTAGATTGTGAAAGGAGGGTAGTTAGACTATTTGTAACACCCCGAATTTCGGTTAATGCTAAAATTCACAAATTAAAGAATAACTAATCCCAGATGTGGGAATTAGGGGAAACGGGTTGCACCATTGCGTTCGTCTCGGAAAAATACGCAAAATAGAGTCTGAGTTTTCGAAAATCGGAGTCCGTATGAAGGAGATATGGACGAACGAAGTTAGGCAGAAAAACCGAAAAACTAGCCAGAATGCACTGGCGCACTTGTGAAGTGCGCCAACACAAAAATGCACTGGCGCACTTGTGAAGTGCGCCAACACATTTTTACACTGGCGCACTTGGGAAGTGCGCCCGTGTCGAGCCAGAAACCTGCACAGCTTTCTGGTTGGCCTGGTGCACCATTTTAGGGTTTAGGCTGTGTTTTGGGGCTGGTTTCTGGAAGCTTCCGAGATCTGATGGTCCTAATCTAATTTAGGGTTAATCTAATGGCCTAAAACACTTGCCTAATCCTATAAATAAGACCCTAAGCTAGCCCTAAATGGTCATAATCCTATCTCCTGACTAAACTATGCCAAAATTTTCTATGATCATGGCCTCCACTCAAAACCCTAGCCTCCATCCTATTTCTAAACTATTTCTATGAAGGCTTTCATGTGCATACAAGCATCTTTGAGTTGTATGAGTGATCATTGGCTTGAATTCATCATCAAGTTGCAAGCTTTATGTTCAAGGCTAGAGTTTTTGGGTGATTTGTGGCAAGGGTTTGCTTATTGGAGTTTAGTGGTGAGTTTCCATAGACTTAACAATCAATTGTTAAATTGATTATGATTGGATAGGATATGATAAGATATGGCTATGTTTGTGGAATCAATGTGTTTATGCAAGTTTAGTATAGTGTATGTTGTGTGCTATATGCAAGTTTAATGCTATGTTTTATGATGCAAAACACTATGTTGAACATTGATTCATATGTAACATGTTATGCAAGCTATATGGGAGATTATATGCAAGTCTATATGTAACATGTTATGCAAGTTATGTATTTGGTTTTATGCATGCTAAGTATTTTGTTTTATGCATGCTATGTATTTGGTTTTATGCATGCTAAGTATTTGGTTTTATGCATGCTATGTATGTGGTTTTATGCATGCTAAGTATTTGGTTTTATGCATGCTAAGTATTTGGTTTTATGCAAGTTTGTCTCTTTTTATGATATGCATAATATATGCAAGTTTGTCTCTAAGTATGGCATGTTATGCAAGTTCATATGCAAGTTATGATACATATTCATATGCAAGTTATGATGCAAGTTCATATGCAAGTTATGATACATGTTCATATTCAAGTTATGATGCAAGTTCATATGCAAGTTATGATGCAAGTTCATACGCAAGTTATGATGCAAATTCATATGCAAGTTATGATACATGTTCATATGCAAGTTATGATGCAAGTTCATATGCAAGTTATGCAAGTTCATATACAAGTTTATGTGCAAGTTCATATGCAAGTTGTCTCTTTTATGATATGCATAATGCAAGTTTGGGTTAAATACTAGTTGGGTTTAATGTATGTTCATATATGCAAGTTGACACCTTTTGAACCCATGATAAAGTTACATGCTATGTTGGCTAAACCCATGACCTTTGTGATGAATCTTCCCTTTATTATGTCGTGTTATGAGAACGAACTACGTGGGGAACGATGGGGTTAATATGCATGTTAATAAAATGATGTGAAATGGGTATGATTAATCATACCACAAATTAAATGGACATAATTGGGAATTTACCTATTAAGTTAGGTCTACCCATATTATGGAGTTGGGAATTTACCTATTAAGTTAGGTCTACCCATACTATGGAATTGGGAATTTACCTATTGAGTTAGGTCTACCCATATTCTTAAAAATGTGTAATTAATTAGGCATAATTAATTCAAATTATGGGGGTGATTAATTAGGTGTAATTTATCAACTAAGACACGAGATTGGACCCTTTTGTAGCGGAAGTCTGCCCGGAACCGACCGGCCATCCAGCAGCTACAAATGATTGGCCCAATGTGAGAGGTCTTAGTCATAAATTAAATACGTGATTAAAGTAAAGACACGAGGTTAGACCTTTTTATGACAGAAGTCTGCCCGGAACCAACCGGCATATCCAGCAGTCATAAAAGATGGTCTAATGTGAGAGGTCTTTATGAGGTCATGATCTTAATTAATTAAGAAACACTTAACCATATTAGCATGTAGAGGGACATGAGGGGTTAAGTGGGTGCCTTGGGTGGCATGTGGAAATCTAGTGGGTTGCCTTGGGTGGCAATAGAAAATACGATTAGAATACTTAACCAAAGAGGAACATGTAATTAAACATGGGTAAAGGGTTAAGTAAGTGCTTTGGGTGGCATGTGGAAATCTAGTGGGTGCCTTAAGTGGCAATTGATATATGATTAGATGACTTTACCAAACCTTAACATGTAGGTGGTCATGATTATAAAAGGGGTTAAGTGGGATACACTAGATAAAATTACAAGCTTAGGTGGTAGCTTGTGGGGGGCCATTTCAACCAATATCCCAAACGTATCTTAGTGGGCTCGACTCTAGTCGAGTGACGGGACACGCATATTGGGCTTGACTATAAGAGGCCAAAGTGGGTTAGCGGTGACAACGCATGACCAACGGGTTTCATATGCGTGTGTGGACCCGGGCTGGTAAATAAGACGTTGTTGCATCGTGTAAATATAAGCCGTGCACCGTTAGTTTTATCAGGTTGCCACGTTGGGGAATGGTACACCCCACGGTGGGGCCAGCACGGGTATCTACGTTAGGGAGCCGATCGAATGGGGAGTAGTGTGTACACCTAGTGGATTGTAGGGCCCCGTGGCGTCTACTTAGTTACCTAGGGGTACGCGAGAACTATTAAGTTAATTTTATAAGTCCATGGGTGGGATCAACCTTTAAGTTAGGAATGACTGGTGTGGTGCAGTGTAGGAATTACACTTGGGTGGGTAAATCTGGGGTGGTGTACTCCAGTAATTATCCTTGGGTGGATAAATGCGTCTTTTCGGTTATCTTAGTACATCCTGTGTTTAGTTGGCTACTTAGTGTAGTCATTATCCCCAGAGGTACCGTACCTTGTTTATATCATACCCTAATTACTTTAATGATTGTATTGTTAGGGTTATAGGACTCACTCAGACTTATGTCTGACCCCGTTGTTTCTTTATCTTTTTCCTAACCCTCAGGTTTTCAGAGTGGGCCTAGCACTAGTGGGCTTTGATCAGACTGCTTTATCTATCTTTTGGAGCTTGGACCGTGGATGTAAAGCTCAGTTTATCTTTTCTATTATGGCTATTAGGTTATGTAGTGGGATTATGTACTTTCATTTTTATCAGGATGGATATTATGTACTTGACTCTTATTTATGGTTTTGGTGTAACCAAACATGTTTTACTTTCCGCTGAAATGAAATGATGTTTTAAATTCTCAAGTATTACTTATATCTGTCTTGTTGTAGTTTTTCTGTTCTATATTCACTTAAAATACTCCACCGATGTTATGGCATTCCCTTAGTGAGTGGCCGTAGCGGGTGTGGGGTGTTACACGTGGTATCAGAGCTTAAGGTTACCAGAACAGATAATTTTTTTAGAAAAACTATTTTCTAAGAATATTTTTGAAAGGAGTATTTTCAAAAACATGTCTTTTAAGAGAAAAGTTTTTGAAAGAAAAGCATAATCCCCAATAGCCATATCTATATCTTTCGAATTCTCCGTTTTGAATCTCTTCCTCTCTCGTTTTGAGTTTCCCCTCCGCGTATAGATGACCTTTCTAAGATAGATAAGAACGGAAAACCACTTCAAGGGACTTAGACATTAGTCGGATTAGAAGTTGGTTCAAGAAGGAGGAGGACTGGTAGGTATCTATTGGATAGACGATGGGAGGAAGGCTCAAATAGTTGTTTGGTTAATGAAGGATGAAACCTCATTGGTGGGAGGTTACGAGTGGAGAATGGGAAGAAGAAGGCGAATAGTTATCCTTTTGGAGGAATGGGACACCGTATTAGGATTGTCCAAAGGGGCATGGGCAAGGTATGGAATCTCCTGGAGGGTAGTTGTATTCCCTCGCGGCTAGTGTACCAGATGGGGATAGGACCGTCTAGGTTGGAATTTGGATTTCTTTATTATCCGGTTCGAACTTTATTAGATTCTGACGCATCGAGTTCGTTTATCTCATCATTGTTAGTTGAGTCACTGCACTTAGACACCAGTTTGGTAGATGATCCCTTAGTTGTTTCAAACCCAATTGGGGCTCCATGATGTGTTTGGGTTTGAAAGTTTCTATACTTAGTGTTGAGTTTAGATGTGATGCTTTTTGGGCTTCACGGGCTATGGGTTAGTTTGGGCATGGACTGGTTATCCAGTAGGGGTGCCGTTCTTGATTTTGAAGGGAGAGTTGTTAGGCTTATGACCCGCTTGGGTAACACTCTCGAGATCTCTTGTAATCCCATGGAATCTGTTATGCTAAGTTATCTAGAATCGCTTGACACGTCAGTCGAGAGTTTGCGATCTGTTAGAGTGGTCCGGGAATACTCGGATGTGTTTGAGGAGGTGAAGGGCTTACCTCCGGAGCGGGAGATTGACTTCCGAATATATCTGGTAGACAATGCCAAACCAGTATCTTGGCCAGTGTGCCACATGGCTCCTCGTGAGAGGAGGGAACTCCATGAGCAAGTAGGCGATTTGCTTGAGAAGGGGTTCATAAGACGAAGTATATCGGAGTGGGGTGCTCCAGTAGTTTTTGCCACGAAGGCGAATGGGTCCCTCAGACTTTGTGTAGGCTAAAGAGAACTAAATAAACTCACAAAGAAGAATAGACACCCATTGCCGAGGATTGATGATCTCTTTGATCAGTTGGTTGGCGCCTCAGTATTTTCGCAAGTTGGACTCAGCCACGGGGTTTCGTCAGTTGAGAGTGGCTGAGGATAGATAGAGAAGATTGCCTTTAGGACTCCGGATGGTTTTATGAGTGGCTGGTGATTCCATTTGGTTAGACGAACGCCTCCGCATACTTTGTTGATTTGATGAGAAGGGTGTTCAGGGAGTACCTAAATAAGTTCGTGATGATCTTGGTGGATGACATCTTGGTCTTTTCTAGGAGCGAAATAAGTTTTCGTATGTGCTCAATAGGTTGAGCAAAGCCCGTTATGGGATAAACGGTGGTTTTGGAGCGAGACTGGCAAGGACATCCAGAGTTGGACAAGGGCTTAATTATTTAGCCGTTTTTACTAGTATCATCTCACGTAGGTCGTCTGAATTCGAAGGAGGTATCCCTTGGGTGTTTGTCTGATATTGGTTTAGGCCTTTGGGGCTTGCATTTGGGGGATGTCGAGTTCGACTAGGGTGGTCTGCGTGAGAGATGGATAGTTGTGACGATTTTGCATGGGAGAATATCCTGATTTTCTCTAGAAGTGGAGAAAAGCATGCCCTACATCTTAGGGAAGTGTTGGAGACTCTTTGAGCGCATTGTCTTAAGACAACAAACGTGGATGGAATTCTTAGCATCCTATGAGTTTGAGATAGCGTATACCCCTGGCAAGGGTAACGTGGTGGCAGACGCCTTAAGCAGAAAAAGGCTGTCTTTGAGTCCATTGTTCGTGGAATGGCGGAGCTTAGAGTTTATTTCTATGTTTGACTTTAGACCTTCCGTTGACTTTGTACCCGGTTTGCTAGCCTCCTTGGAGGTTAGGCCTACTCTTTTGGGGCAGATTGGCGAGGCACAGCGAGACGACCCACAGTTGGTTGAGTTAGTAGAGAAGCTCATAAGGGGGGAGTCGTCCAGCCATTTGAGTAGGTACACCCTAGATGGTAAGGGGTGGTTGCGTAGAGACGGTAGACTTTGTGTACCGCAGGACGAGGGTCTGAGGAAGGCTATACTTGATGATGCACATCGGTCGAAGATGACCATTCATCCTGGTAGGGACAAGATGTACCAAGACATGAAGCGAGTTTTCTTTTTGGGCCGGTATGAAGAAAGATGTGGCCGAGTATGTGGCTAGATGCTTGGTGTGCTAGCAAAGGAAAGCAGAGCAGAAGAAACCCGATGGGTTGCTTCACCCATTTGGAAGTTCCGCTATGGAAGTGGGATAGTGTCTCGATGGATTTCATCGATGGGTTACCGAGATCGAGGAAGGGCAATACGGGAATTTGGGTTGTGGTAGACAGACTTACCAAGAGTGCCCATTTTATACCCGTGAAGAGTAAGAGGACCGCTCCATGGCTTGCTTCAGTCTATGTTAGAGAGATTGTTAGATTGCATGGCGTACCATCCAGCATTGTGAGTGATCGAGATCCTATCTTCACTAGTGAGTTTTGGAGAAGTTTGCAAGAAGCAGTGGGGACTCAATTGTGTCTGAGCACCGCATATCATCCTCAGACGGACGGCCAGACTGAGAGGGTGAATCGTGTCCTAGAAGACCTTTTGAGGCTTTGTATCTTAGATTTTGGTGGTACATGGGAAGAGCATCTTCCATTGGTGGAGTTCGCATATAATAACAGCTTTCAGTCCAGTATTGGTATGGCTCCTTTTGAAGCTCTTTATGGAAGGCCTTGTCGATCACCTACATGTTGGTGGGAATCTACGGAGAAGATCTTGCTTGGGCCTGATATGGTTAGGGAGACTTCTGAGAAGATTGACTTGATTCGAAGAAGGATGAAAGCAGCGCAGGATAGGCAAAAATCTTATGCGGACAAGAGGAGGACGGACCTTGAGTTTGAAGTTGGGGACATGGTCTTTGTCAAAGTGTCTCCGTTACGAAATATGGTTCGCTTTGGATCTGTTGGGAAGTTAGCACCAAGGTTCGTAGGGCCGTTTCCTATTAAGGAAAGGATTGGACGGATGGCATATAGGGTGGAGTTGCCCGACAGACTTAGTGGTGTTCATGATGTATTCCATGTATCACATTTGAGGAAGTGCTTACATGAGACCGCAGAGGTGGTAGGGCCGAGCTTGCTTAGAGATGTAGAGGTAGAGCGTGATGCGACGATTCGACGAGCTCCTACTCGCATCCTTGGGTCAGAAACTAGGAAGTTGAGGAACAGAGAAGTTCAGCTAGTTAAAGTGCAATGGGGAGATGACGAAAGCAATGCTACTTGGGAGACGGAAGTGAAGATGCGTTCTTTGTACCCATTTCTTTTTGAGAGTATGTCTTTTAACTTCTCCTTTATCGTTTGTCTAGTACTTATCTTATCTTTAGTATGTCCTCTGATTAGTACCTTTGACCTTTAGATAGGGTAAACCTATGGTTGAAACATGTGTTTGAGACATGTTATGTTTGATGGATGCATGTGGATGCAAGTGGTTGCTAGTGGTTGCTCGTGGATGCATGTATACACACTCTAGGCACTAGATCGGCTCAATCACTTCATATGGCATATTGCATAAAATTGTGTGTAGGAAGCTATATTTATGGATGTATAATGATTGTGTTATCATATGGATGATGCATTTTGGTGAATGATTGTGCACTTATGTAGATATTGTATGTGTCGATAGGGTTCTCTCGCATACATAATGGATGCATGGCACTATCATGGTTTGCATATGTTTATACATTAGATAGGGAACATATACACACACTTTTTTTGCATATGCTCATACATCATTAGAAACTGTTTTAAGGACAATGGATGCCCGTGTTTGATGGATTGAGTAGATGGTTGTTTGGATGGTAGGATATGCATTCTCCTTAGCTGAGAGATTTCGGGGACGAAATCCTTTAAGGAGGGGAGAATGTAACACCCCGAATTTCGGTTAATGCTAAAATTCACAAATTAAAGAATAACTAATCCCAGATGTGGGAATTAGGGGAAACGGGTTGCACCATTGCGTTCGTCTTGGAAAAATACGCAAAATAGAGTCTGATTTTTCGAAAATCGGAGTCCGTATGAAGAAGATATGGACGAACGAAGTTAGGTAGAAAAACCGAAAAACTAGCCAGAATGCACTGGCGCACTTGTGAAGTGCGCCAACACAAAAATGCACTGGCGCACTTGGGAAGTACGCCAACACATTTTTACACTAGCGCACTTGGGAAGTGCGCCCGTGTCGAGCCAGAAACCTGCACAGCTTTCTGGCTGGCCTGGTGCACCATTTTAGGGTTTAGGCTGTGTTTTGGGGCTGGTTTCTGGAAGCTTCCGAGATCTGATGGTCCTAATCTAATTTAGGGTTAATCTAATGGCCTAAAACACTTGCCTAATCCTATAAATAAGACCCTAAGCTAGCCCTAAATGGTCATAATCCTATCTCCTAACTAAACTATGCCAAAATTTTCTATGATCATGGCCTCCACTCAAAACCCTAGCCTCCATCCTATTTCTAAACTATTTCTATGAAGGCTTTCATGTGCATACAAGCATCTTTGAGTTGTATGAGTGATCATTGGCTTGCATTCATCATCAAGTTGCAAGCTTTATGTTCAAGGCTAGAGTTTTTGGGTGATTTGTGGCAAGGGTTTGCTTATTGGAGTTTAGTGGTGAGTTTCCATAGACTTAACAATCAATTGTTAAATTGATTATGATAGGATAGGATATGATAAGATATGGCTATGTTTGTGGAATCAATGTGTTTATGCAAGTTTAGTATAGTGTATGTTGTGTGCTATATGCAAGTTTAATGCTATGTTTTATGATGCAAAACACTATGTTGAACATTGATTCATATGTAACATGTTATGCAAGCTATATGGGAGATTATATGCAAGTCTATATGTAACATGTTATGCAAGTTATGTATTTGGTTTTATGCATGCTAAGTATTTGGTTTTATGCATGCTATGTATTTGGTTTTATGCATGCTAAGTATTTGGTTTTATGCATGCTATGTATGTGGTTTTATGCATGCTAAGTATTTGGTTTTATGCATGCTAAGTGTTTGGTTTTATGCAAGTTTGTCTCTTTTTATGATATGCATAATATATGCAAGTTTGTCTCTAAGTATGGCATGTTATGCAAGTTATGATACATATTCATATGCAAGTTATGATGCAAGTTCATATGCAAGTTATGATACATGTTCATATGCAAGTTATGATGCAAGTTCATATGCAAGTTATGATGCAAGTTCATACGCAAGTTATGATGCAAGTTCATATGCAAGTTATGATACATGTTCATATGCAAGTTATGATGCAAGTTCATATGCAAGTTATGATGCAAGTTCATATGCAAGTTTATGTGTAAGTTCATATGCAAGTTGTCTCTTTTATGATATGCATAATGCAAGTTTGGGTTAAATACTAGTTGGGTTTAATGTATGTTCATATATGCAAGTTGACACCTTTTGAACCCATGATAAAGTTACATGCTATGTTGGCTAAACCCATGACCTTTGTGATGAATCTTCCCTTTATTATGTCGTGTTATGAGAACGAACTACGTGGGGAACGATGGGGTTAATATGCATGTTAATAAAATGATGTGAAATGGGTATGATTAATCATACCACAAATTAAATGGACGTAATTAGGAATTTACCTATTAAGTTAGGTCTACCCATATTATGGAGTTGGGAATTTACCTATTAAGTTAGGTCTACCCATACTATGGAATTGGGAATTTACCTATTGAGTTAGGTCTACCCATATTCTTAAAAATGTGTAATTAATTAGGCATAATTAATTCAAATTATGGGGGTGATTAATTAGGTGTAATTAATCAACTAAGACACGAGGTTGGACCCTTTTGTAGCGGAAGTCTGCCCGGAACCGACCGGCCATCCAGCAGCTACAAATGATTGGCCCAATGTGAGAGGTCTTAGTCATAAATTAAATACGTGATTAAAGTAAAGACACGAGGTTAGACCTTTTTATGACAGAAGTCTGCCCGGAACCAACCGGCATATCCAGCAGTCATAAAAGATGGTCTAATGTGAGAGGTCTTTATGAGGTCATGATCTTAATTAATTAAGAAACACTTAACCATATTAGCATGTAGAGGGACATGAGGGGTTAAGTGGGTGCCTTGGGTGGCATGTGGAAATCTAGTGGGTTGCCTTGGGTGGCAATAGAAAATACGATTAGAATACTTAACCAAAGAGGAACATGTAATTAAACATGGGTAAAGGGTTAAGTAAGTGCTTTGGGTGGCATGTGGAAATCTAGTGGGTGCCTTAAGTGGCAATTGATATATGATTAGATGACTTTACCAAACCTTAACATGTAGGTGGGCATGATTATAAAAGGGGTTAAGTGGGATACACTAGATAAAATTACAAGCTTAGGTGGTAGCTTGTGGGGGCCCATTTCAACCAATATCCCAAACGTATCTTAGTGGGCTCGACTCTAGTCGAGTGACGGGACACGCATATTGGGCTTGACTATAAGAGGCCAAAGTGGGTTAGCGGTGGCAACGCATGACCAACGGGTTTCATATGCGTGTGTGGACCCGGGCTGGTAAATAAGACGTTGTTGCATCGTGTAGATATAAGCCGTGCACCGTTAGTTTTATCAGGTTGCCACATTGGGGAATGGTACACCCCACGGTGGGGCCAGCACGGGTATCTACGTTAGGGAGCCGATCGAATGGGGAGTAGTGTGTACACCTAGTGGATTGTAGGGCCCCGTGGCGTCTACTTAGTCACCTAGGGGTACGCGAGAACTATTAAGTTAATTTTATAAGTCCATGGGTGGGATCAACCTTTAAGTTAGGAATGACTGGTGTGGTGCAGTGTAGGAATTACCCTTGGGTGGGTAAATCTGGGGTGGTGTAATCCAGTAATTATCCTTGGGTGGATAAATGCGTCTTTTCGGTTATCTTAGTACATCCTGTGTTTAGTTGGCTACTTAGTGTAGTCATTATCCCCAGAGGTACCGTACCTTGTTTATATCATACCCTAATTACTTTAATGATTGTATTGTTAGGGTTATAGGACTCACTCAGACTTATGTCTGACCCCGTTGTTTCTTTATCTTTTTCCCAACCCTCAGGTTTTCAGAGTGAGCCTAGCACTAGTGGGCTTTGATCAGACTGCTTGATCTATCTTTTGGAGCTTGGACCGTGGATGTAACTCTCAGTTTATCTTTTCTATTATGGCTATTAGGTTATGTAGTGGGATTATGTACTTTCATTTTTATCAGGATGGATATTATGTACTTGACTCTTATTTATGGTTTTGGTGTAACCAAACATGTTTTACTTTCCGTTGAAATGAAATGATGTTTTAAATTCTCAAGTATTACTTATATCTGTCTTGTTGTAATTTTTCTGTTCTATATTCACTTAAAATACTCCACCGATGTTATGGCATTCCCTTAGTGAGTGACCGTAGCGGGTGTGGGGTGTTACACTATTGATTCGTTATGGAAAGGCCCTCATATTTCTTGTGACCCTAGGGGTTCAGTGATGCTTAGCTACCTAGAATCTTCTGACGCATCCAACGATGATTGGGAGTTTGTTTGTGTGGTCCGTGAGTATGGAGACGTCTTTGATAAAGTGCGGGGTTTACCCAGAGGTGCGAAATAAGTTTTCGTATGTGCTTAATAGATTAAGCAAAGCCAGTTATGTGATCAGCGGTGGTTTTGAAGCAAGACTGGCAAGGACAACCAGAGTCAGTCAAGTGCTCAAGTGGTTGGCCGTCTTACTAGTATCATGTAACAACCCGGAAAATCTGGGCCAGTTTAAAATTTTTATTTTGGCGATTTTAGCGAATTTTGATTATTTAAAATGAATTATTTTAAATAATATCGAGTGAAATTTATTTTCAATATAGAATTCGACGTATATATTATATACGTCGTCGTTAGAATATAAATAATTATATATAATTATAAAAGGAATTGAAAATGGCGCGGTAGTTCGAAAATTCGATTTCTAATTTCAAATGAATATACAGAATTCAATATAAGTCAGAATTGAACGAAACAAGAAATATTTGAATCTGTATAACTATATCTTTGTAACGAAGTTAACAAACTGAGATTTCATCTTAGAAATGATAAGATATGTCCAGTTTAAAATTAGAAATAGTCGCTGTGGAATTTATATATATTTTTATATATATAAGGCCCTTAAAAATAGCAATTTTGCAAACGACCTCGGATTTCGACGAAACCAGTTTTGTTAGGTCCGTTATGTCGAATTATTGCTAGATTCCGAATTTCATAATTTTTCGAATCAATATGTGAGCGTGGCAAAGGAAAACGCGTTTGACCAGTTTCAGTTGATTTTAATCGACTGGAAAATGGCCATTTTTCAAACGGTCTCAGAATTCGACGAAACTAGTTTTGTTAGGACCGTATCGTCAATACGAAGCTAGAAAATATTTTTCTGGAATTTTTCTAGTTAGTATGTGACCCCGGTAATTTGAAATGTACGTTTAAAATTCAATATAGTGATTTAAATGTAAATTCAACGGAAACTGATTGTAACGATCAAATCAGCTTGCGATACATATCCCATTGTGTTCGGAATGGGGGTAAAACGCTATGGGCGACAGGCGGTGGGCCTCGTTTCGAGGTCGTATGCAAAAGTCAACCTATTTGCAAAATTAAATAATTTAATAATAATAAAAAAAAAATCTCTAAACTCCCTCCTATACCCTGGCCCCCCCGTTCATTTCAGTTTCAAAACGAAAAAAAAAAAAAAAAAAGAAGAAAACCCTAGCGCAATCGACAGCCGCCCGCCTTCAGCCGTCGACCGGACCTCCTCCGCAACTCCGATCATCTTCCCCCTCCCCCTCTTCCTTGCACTCGCCTCCCCCTGCATCGATCGAAGCCCCCCCCCCCCCCCCGAATCGTACTAGCTCCGAAGAAGCCCCCCCCCCCTCGCGACACTTCAGCCGCCGACGAACTGCGAAGTTCTTCCCCCCTCTGTAAGTATTTCCTTTTATTTTTATTATTTTATTTTATATAAACGTGATTAAAAACTGTTTTTATAAAAAGGTTTAAAACTGATTTTCTTTAATAGATTAAAACTGATTTATTTATAAGTTAAAACTGATTTATTTATAAAGGTTAAAACTGATTTATTTATAAGATTAAAACTGATTTCTTTTAAAAGAATTTTAAAACCTGATTTTAAAAAGATTAAAAACTGAATTTTAAAAAGATTGAAAACTGAATTTTAAAAAGGTTTTAAAAGAACTGAATTTTAAAAAGGTTTTAAAAGATTTGAATTTTAAAAAGGTTTTAAAAGACTGAATTTTAAAAAGGTTTTAAAAGATTTGAATTTTAAAAAGGTTTTAAAAGATTTGAATTTTAAAAAGGTTTTAAAAGATTTGAATTTTTAAAAGGTAAAAGATTTAAACTTTGAAAAGTAAAAGAAAAGATTAGATCTTTGAAATGGAAAAGGCGGAATCTATAGAAATAAAAATTCGATTTTTATATATTGAATAGCGAACTAAAAATTCGATTTTTATATATTGAATAACGAAGTAAAAACTCGATTTTTACATATGTAGTGAAAGCGGACAACGAAGGTGACAAAAAGGCGAAAAGACGAAGATTTCTATCAATGAAGAGCCGTGGAGCTAGGATAGCTATAAGTGAGAACTTTTCACCTTTCAATTTCTTTTCTAGTTATATATATATATATACTAGGATGCAGACGGTGCTTAGTAGCACCCGACACAAATCGTCCACAGACCATGGACTTGTTTGTTTGACTGTTTGGTGATTGATTGCGATATTGGTTTGAATGTGGTTTGTGGTGTGAAAAATCGAATCGATAAATTGGTTAGGATTAGACGTGCGCCGTTATAAGGCGAAGGAGTAAGGCTAGGTTAGACCCTTACTCCAAATTTTGTGGTTTGCAAAATGAAATTGATTTGATTGATGTGTGAATGGCGTGGGCCTTCACCAGACCGGGGATAAGGCTAAGCCTTGTCCCGTTTCTAGTATCGTGCCGTTATGCCGCCCAAATTTTCTAAAATATGTTGGAAAAATAAAATATCATTTTATTTAAGAAATGAACTGAATAGAAATTCATATGTTGGAATAAAATGTTTTGTCGTTAAAAATATAATTTTTAACGTGAATGTGAGTAAATAAATATTCATTTACAAACCAGACGGTTTGTTTATGTACACTTATTTGAATGACATTGATTGGGACGATAAATTTTACACATCGCCAAACTGCACAACTAAAATCTGTGTTTGATTGTTTGAAACCCCACACGGGTGTTGGGATGAAATATGAATTTCACTCATCCTGATTGATTAAATATGTCGATCGATTGATTGACAGGCTGTTATAAGCGTTGAATATCTATATTTGATGCTTATACGGTGTAGTGCACTTTGGTTGATGGTTGATTATTTTTCAATGCTATTATATACATGTGTTGTATGGAAATCCATATAATTAATTTTATATGGTAATGGATTGGGCCTCATTCTAGTTTTAAAATAGAATATTTGAAATAGAAATATTTGAAATTAGAAATTTATGAAGCCGTGTTGATTAGATTGACGCCATTTTGACGTGATCGATATTTATATCGAAATTGAAAACGATTTCGAAATGAATTGAATTGAAAACGATTTCGAAATGAATTGAATTGAAAACGATTTCGAAATGAATTGAATTGAAAACGATTTCGAAATGAATTGAATTGAAAACGATTTCGAAATGAATTGAATTGAAAACGATTTCGAAATGAATTGAATTGAAAACGATTTCGAAATGAATTGAATTGAAAACGATTTCGAAATGAATTGAATTGAAAACGATTTCGAAGTGAATAGAATTGAATATGAATTCAAATTGAATTGAAATTTGAATTGAATAGAAAGGAATTTTAAAACGAATTTATAAAGAAGAATTCAGTTTTGCTTTGAATTGAAATAGAAGTCGAAATAGAATTGGAAACGAATTTAAAACTATTTATATAATTCGTTTTAAATAGAAATCGACGAAATATATATTATATATATAATATAATGGCCTGAATAGAACGCGCCGCGCCGCGGCAGTTCGCGAATTTCGACCATTTATTTCAAACGGACATTACGGGAGATCCGACCGTCGGATTCTCCTAAACCCGGAACCGTTGGGTTCGTATCGAAAAGAGCTTTCTAACGAATGTTAGAAATTTGAAATCTAACGGTTGGATTTGGAGTTACGTCCAAATCAAATTCGAAAAAGGTCGCTGTAAGTGCAGTTCGATGGCCATTGATGGAAATCGACTGTACGGGCCTTGATAAAATTATTAAAAATAGTAATAATTTGTGTAAAATCATAAGAAATGATTTAGAAAGAATTGGGATGAAAAACTCCATATTTGAAAGGATAAAAATAGATTTTTATCGAAATGAACTAGTTTTGAACTAGAATTATAATTCTATTTATTTTAAATAAATAAATTGAATTTGAAAAAGGTTTTGAAAATAACCAAAATTTCCAATGATTGCATTGGAGTGGATTTGAATCGAAATTGTCTTCGGAATATTTCGATGTTGGAATTCGTGATTATACAGGTGTTGTTATGGAAATTTGAAAGATATATATTTATATCGTTATTTCCAATACGACATTTGTTAGTCGTAGAATTCGATATTGAATATAAGCCGATATATTTTCTATTCAGAGCCTTGTATTGAATATCGAATGTGATTTGGGTTTGTCGTGAATGGTGTCTTCACTAACACTGTTCTTGAACCCAGTTGAGAAAAGATTAAATCTTTTTATTTAGATTTAATGAAGTGTACCAATTAAATGATATTTAATTGGAATTGAATTGGTATTGATTTTTGGGTTTATCGTGAACAGTGTTTTAAATAACACTTGTTCTTTAACCCGATAATTAATCGAATGTGATTTGGGTTTGTCGTGAATGGTGTCTTCACTAACACTGTTCTTGAACCCAGTTGAGAAAAGATTAAATCTTTTTATTTAGATTTAATGAAGTGTACCAATTAAATGATATTTAATTGGAATTGAATTGGTATTATTTTTGGGTTTATCGTGAACAGTGTTTTAAATAACACTAGTTCTTTAACCCGATAATTAATGGAATGGGATTTTGGGTTTATCGCGAATCGTGTTTTAAATGACACTGATTCTTTAACCCAGATAATGATTAAAACTAAGTGGAGTTTTAATGAATCTTTAATTAGATTGAAAAGATCGAGAATGGAGTATCACCAGTTTTGCTCCAGGCGATAGTTAAATCTTTAATTAGATTTGAACGTGAAATTTAGAAACTAACTGTCGGTTAGCCAAGCAGAATGGTTTTCTGGATATTGGTCTGATGTTGGTTTCGGCCTTCGGGGTTAATATTTGGGGAATTATTCTCTTGATTAATTTACGGTTAGTGACTGATGGATTGGAATGAGGCGTATGTTGTGTTTGTGTAACACTTATTTAAAATATACGCGAGTTATTCGGGAAGACCGGGTTTATCCCATTCTGAATAACTGATACGACGATAAGTCGAAGATGAAGACGATGGTCGAAGACCGGAGGTCTTCACGTCGTTTGGGTAATTACTGATGATCTTGATTGGGCTGTACACCCAAGAAGATGGAAACAGTTAGTGATCGTCCAGACGTACTTGGAGATCGATGGATATGCGGGGTACTAGGTGCCTCCGGTTTCGTTCAGACCCAGAACGGACTTGTAAATGGACTGTGTGTCTGACATCGGATTTCATTCTGTGTGACTGATATCGGTTGCATAGGATGGTTTGCCTGTGTGGCATGCTAAGATGCAAATGATCAAGGCTTCTGTTGAAAAGCAAAGTCTTGTGGTGATGATCAAAGCACGGCCTTTGTGGCGTAGCTTTGTGTAACGTTTACCTCGCGTGTTTCACACCAGGTATGAACCAAAAACGGGAGACGGACCTCAGGGAGGGCATGTGTTTCCTTCTAGCTAAAAAGTGGCGTCAGTGGTTTTACACGCCCTGACGAGTTTGACATATGTGGTTGTTGCTGTTGCGAGGTGCCTCGGATTGATCGGTCGTTCTCGAACCGATGGAGTCATTCGTTGGCTCATTGACACCCCAAAGGGTGGGGAAACGCAGTGTTCAGGCATTTTAATCCACATCGGTGGACCGGCCCTGTCGCTCCAAGGGTCACTCGAGCTCTGATCCTGAGACACGGGCTAGAGCGTCTCGAATCGGTTGAGGACTATCTTTTGCCTCGGTTCATAGATGGAAACCCAATTTCCAAATACGTGACTTTGCGATTTTGATTGTATAACCTATATATGGCGACATAGTGGTATGGGGCATTCATGCCGCCTATGATTGATACTTATGATTTGAAGTTGTTTTATACACTATACACTTATAATAGTATCAAATGATTTCTTTTAAACGTATCAAGCATTCTTGGCTATTATAAGGTAAAAACCCTATCCTCCGGCTTGCGTTGCATTGTGTGATGGGAACTGGGTCTTATAATAGCTTCATTGTTCTTTATTTAGCATTGCGCTGTTGTTTTATGCACTGGTTCTTGGGAGGAAACCCGTTCCGTGTTATACGGCGTGGTCCCTTGATTTACCTAACTTTTAAAATAAAGAATAATAACTGTTTTAGTTCTCACACCAGTCACATGACTGACCTGGAGTTTATTGTTTTAACCTAAACTCTGGGTGCCCCTATTTTTGACACGGGCAGCTAGTAGTTTTGGTTTTGCAGATTTATATTCACAGGATCCTGGTTTACAGCTGGAACGATATCCGGAAAGCTTTGTATCCGTATATCTACTTCTAGTTGTATATTGTATTATTTTCCGCTGCTATGTATTTAAATGTAATTTAAATCTCTGATATTTCTGTGTAATATTCATTTATACTCTGTATATTCTTGTAATCTGATGCATTGTTGTAATATAAAATGAAATGTTCTTCTGTATGCGTTCTGCTGTGGCTTGTTCTCGAACTATCCGACGCTTTCCTTTACGGGGAGGTTGCGGGTCTTCACAGTTGGTATCAGAGCTTTGGTTTGCAAAGCTAGAGAACAAGACACATTAGAACCGTACGAAAGAATTCATCAGATATTGGATTAGTAATATCCAATGGGAATGACTCGTTAGAGATGGGATCAGTAGTATCCTAGAACGAGTGTGAAGAGTTTATTTTTAAAATAAAACAAATTTTTGTTTTGAAAATTTAAATCAATTATTCGTATTTGATTATTTATTTATATTGATGTGGACAATCCAGTATATATAGATTTTGCGTATACGTCTGATCCGCGTGTATTTGAAATTTTAATATACTGGATAGATATAGAATCACACTCTAGTCGCCCGGAGATAATTTTGGTAATGCGGCCGCATTATCAATATTTATATTCGTGTTTCGAAGGTGTGATATCTATATATTTTCATTAGACTGGTGTGAGAACCAAAACTAATATAGATAGATTTATTGTTGTGATTTGGCATCAAAAATCTGATTTTTGTATATGTATCAAAATTATGAATTTGAAACGTTAAATTCACTAATTGATTGATGTTTGTGTTGTTTGTTTATTTGTTTGCTAATTTTGAACCATTAAGCCTAATTGAATCAAATATTGGATTATATTGGAAATTGGTCGCAATTGCTTGCATATGCATATATATATTGAACAGGTCATAGCAAGGAGGCTAGAGCCGAAGAATAAAATTTGTTTGCCCGACAAATAGGTACATGTTTACTACATAATTTACTGTTTTGTTTGGGTGATGATGATTTTGTGAGCCTATTGGCTAGCCGCTTGGCTTTTTCTTTTTCTTTTTGAGATCTGAAGGACCGGGGAAGCTATTTGAAATTCCCCGATGCTCCCATTGCAGGGGAGGTTATGGCGAAATTTTTCGAAAATTTAGGGTGTTAGCCAAATTTTTGAAGTTTTGAAAATTCTCAGAAACTAAAGAGTTAGAGAATGGAAGCCAGATCGAACGTAGAACTGAATAATCAAACCACTTTCGACTTTGTTCCTTTTCGGGGACGAAAAGTTTTAAGTGGGGGAGATTGTAACAACCCGGAAAATCTGGGCCAGTTTAAAATTTTTATTTTGGCGATTTTAGCGAATTTTGATTATTTAAAATGAATTATTTTAAATAATATCGAGTGAAATTTATTTTCAATATAGAATTCGACGTATATATTATATACGTCGTCGTTAGAATATAAATAATTATATATAATTATAAAAGGAATTGAAAATGGCGCGGTAGTTCGAAAATTCGATTTCTAATTTCAAATGAATATACAGAATTCAATATAAGTCAGAATTGAACGAAACAAGAAATATTTGAATCTGTATAACTATATCTTTGTAACGAAGTTAACAAACTGAGATTTCATCTTAGAAATGATAAGATATGTCCAGTTTAAAATTAGAAATAGTCGCTGTGGAATTTATATATATTTTTATATATATAAGGCCCTTAAAAATAGCAATTTTGCAAACGACCTCGGATTTCGACGAAACCAGTTTTGTTAGGTCCGTTATGTCGAATTATTGCTAGATTCCGAATTTCATAATTTTTCGAATCAATATGTGAGCGTGGCAAAGGAAAACGCGTTTGACCAGTTTCAGTTGATTTTAATCGACTGGAAAATGGCCATTTTTCAAACGGTCTCAGAATTCGACGAAACTAGTTTTGTTAGGACCGTATCGTCAATACGAAGCTAGAAAATATTTTTCAGGAATTTTTCTAGTTAGTATGTGACCCCGGTAATTTGAAATGTACGTTTAAAATTCAATATAGTGATTTAAATGTAAATTCAACGGAAACTGATTGTAACGATCAAATCAGCTTGCGATACATATCCCATTGTGTTCGGAATGGGGGTAAAACGCTATGGGCGACAGGCGGTGGGCCTCGTTTCGAGGTCGTATGCAAAAGTCAACCTATTTGCAAAATTAAATAATTTAATAATAAAAAAAAAAAAATCTCTAAACTCCCTCCTATACCCTGGCCCCCCCGTTCATTTCAGTTTCAAAACGAAAAAAAAAGAAAGAAGAAAACCCTAGCGCAATCGACAGCCGCCCGCCTTCAGCCGTCGACCGGACCTCCTCCGCAACTCCGATCATCTTCCCCCTCCCCCTCTTCCTTGCACTCGCCTCCCCCTGCATCGATCGAAGCCCCCCCCCCCCGAATTGTACTAGCTCCGAAGAAGCCCCCCCCCCCCTCGCGACACTTCAGCCGCCGACGAACTGCGAAGTTCTTCCCCCCCTGTAAGTATTTCCTTTTATTTTTATTATTTTATTTTATATAAACGTGATTAAAAACTGTTTTTATAAAAAGGTTTAAAACTGATTTTCTTTAATAGATTAAAACTGATTTATTTATAAGTTAAAACTGATTTATTTATAAAGGTTAAAACTGATTTATTTATAAGATTAAAACTGATTTCTTTTAAAAGAATTTTAAAACCTGATTTTAAAAAGATTAAAAACTGAATTTTAAAAAGATTGAAAACTGAATTTTAAAAAGGTTTTAAAAGAACTGAATTCTAAAAAGGTTTTAAAAGATTTGAATTTTAAAAAGGTTTTAAAAGACTGAATTTTAAAAAGGTTTTAAAAGATTTGAATTTTAAAAAGGTTTTAAAAGATTTGAATTTTAAAAAGGTTTTAAAAGATTTGAATTTTTAAAAGGTAAAAGATTTAAACTTTGAAAAGTAAAAGAAAAGATTAGATCTTTGAAATGGAAAAGGCGGAATCTATAGAAATAAAAATTCGATTTTTATATATTGAATAGCGAACTAAAAATTCGATTTTTATATATTGAATAACGAAGTAAAAACTCGATTTTTACATATGTAGTGAAAGCGGACAACGAAGGTGACAAAAAGGCGAAAAGACGAAGATTTCTATCAATGAAGAGCCGTGGAGCTAGGATAGCTATAAGTGAGAACTTCTCACCTTTCAATTTCTTTTCTAGTTATATATATATATATACTAGGATGCAGACGGTGCTTAGTAGCACCCGACACAAATCGTCCACAGACCATGGACTTGTTTGTTTGACTGTTTGGTGATTGATTGCGATATTGGTTTGAATGTGGTTTGTGGTGTGAAAAATCGAATCGATAAATTGGTTAGGATTAGACGTGCGTCGTTATAAGGCGAAGGAGTAAGGCTAGGTTAGACCCTTACTCCAAATTTTGTGGTTTGCAAAATGAAATTGATTTGATTGATGTGTGAATGGCGTGGGCCTTCACCAGACCGGGGATAAGGCTAAGCCTTGTCCCGTTTCTAGTATCGTGCCGTTATGCCGCCCAAATTTTCTAAAATATGTTGGAAAAATAAAATATCATTTTATTTAAGAAATGAACTGAATAGAAATTCATATGTTGGAATAAAATGTTTTGTCGTTAAAAATATAATTTTTAACGTGAATGTGAGTAAATAAATATTCATTTACAAACCAGACAGTTTGTTTATGTACACTTATTTGAATGACATTGATTGGGACGATAAATTTTACACATCGCCCAACTGCACAACTAAAATCTGTGTTTGATTGTTTGAAACCCCACACGGGTGTTGGGATGAAATATGAATTTCACTCATCCTGATTGATTAAATATGTCGATCGATTGATTGACAGGCTGTTATAAGCGTTGAATATCTATATTTGATGCTTATACGGTGTAGTGCACTTTGGTTGATGGTTGATTATTTTTCAATGCTATTATATACATGTGTTGTATGGAAATCCATATAATTAATTTTATATGGTAATGGATTGGGCCTCATTCTAGTTTTAAAATAGAATATTTGAAATAGAAATATTTGAAATTAGAAATTTATGAAGCCGTGTTGATTAGATTGACGCCATTTTGACGTGATCGATATTTATATCGAAATTGAAAACGATTTCGAAATGAATTGAATTGAAAACGATTTCGAAATGAATTGAATTGAAAACGATTTCGAAATGAATTGAATTGAAAACGATTTCGAAATGAATTGAATTGAAAACGATTTCGAAATGAATTGAATTGAAAACGATTTCGAAATGAATTGAATTGAAAACGATTTCGAAATGAATTGAATTGAAAACGATTTCGAAATGAATTGAATTGAAAACGATTTCGAAGTGAATAGAATTGAATATGAATTCAAATTGAATTGAAATTTGAATTGAATAGAAAGGAATTTTAAAACGAATTTATAAAGAAGAATTCAATTTTGCTTTGAATTGAAATAGAAGTCGAAATAGAATTGGAAACGAATTTAAAACTATTTATATAATTCGTTTTAAATAGAAATCGATGAAATATATATTATATATATAATATAATGGCCTGAATAGAACGCGCCGCGCCGCGGCAGTTCGCGAATTTCGACCATTTATTTCAAACGGACATTACGGGAGATCCGACCGTCGGATTCTCCTAAAACCGGAACCGTTGGGTTCGTATCGAAAAGAGCTTTCTAACGAATGTTAGAAATTTGAAATCTAACGGTTGGATTTGGAGTTACGTCCAAATCAAATTCGAAAAAGGTCGCTGTAAGTGCAGTTCGATGGCCATTGATGGAAATCGACTGTACGGGCCTTGATAAAATTATTAAAAATAGTAATAATTTGTGTAAAATCATAAGAAATGATTTAGAAAGAATTGGGATGAAAAACTCCATATTTGAAAGGATAAAAATAGATTTTTATCGAAATGAACTAGTTTTGAACTAGAATTATAATTCTATTTATTTTAAATAAATAAATTGAATTTGAAAAAGGTTTTGAAAATAACCAAAATTTCCAATGATTGCATTGGAGTGGATTTGAATCGAAATTGTCTTCGGAATATTTCGATGTTGGAATTCGTGATTATACAGGTGTTGTTATTGAAATTTGAAAGATATATATTTATATCGTTATTTCCAATACGACATTTGTTAGTCGTAGAATTCGATATTGAATATAAGCCGATATATTTTCTATTCAGAGCCTTGTATTGAATATCGAATGTGATTTGGGTTTGTCGTGAATGGTGTCTTCACTAACACTGTTCTTGAACCCAGTTGAGAAAAGATTAAATCTTTTTATTTAGATTTAATGAAGTGTACCAATTAAATGATATTTAATTGGAATTGAATTGGTATTGATTTTTGGGTTTATCGTGAACAGTGTTTTAAATAACACTTGTTCTTTAACCCGATAATTAATCGAATGTGATTTGGGTTTGTCGTGAATGGTGTCTTCACTAACACTGTTCTTGAACCCAGTTGAGAAAAGATTAAATCTTTTTATTTAGATTTAATGAAGTGTACCAATTAAATGATATTTAATTGGAATTGAATTGGTATTGATTTTTGGGTTTATCGTGAACAGTGTTTTAAATAACACTAGTTCTTTAACCCGATAATTAATGGAATGGGATTTTGGGTTTATCGCGAATCGTGTTTTAAATGACACTGATTCTTTAACCCAGATAATGATTAAAACTAAGTGGAGTTTTAATGAATCTTTAATTAGATTGAAAAGATCGAGAATGGAGTATCACCAGTTTTGCTCCAGGCGATAGTTAAATCTTTAATTAGATTTGAACGTGAAATTTAGAAACTAACTGTCGGTTAGCCAAGCAGAATGGTTTTCTGGATATTGGTCTGATGTTGGTTTCGGCCTTCGGGGTTAATATTTGGGGAATTATTCTCTTGATTAATTTACGGTTAGTGACTGATGGATTGGAATGAGGCGTATGTTGTGTTTGTGTAACACTTATTTAAAATATACGCGAGTTATTCGGGAAGACCGGGTTTATCCCATTCTGAATAACTGATACGACGATAAGTCGAAGATGAAGACGATGGTCGAAGACCGGAGGTCTTCACGTTGTTTGGGTAATTACTGATGATCTTGATTGGGCTGTACACCCAAGAAGATGGAAACAGTTAGTGATCGTCCAGACGTACTTGGAGATCGATGGATATGCGGGGTACTAGGTGCCTCCGGTTTCGTTCAGACCCAGAACGGACTTGTAAATGGACTGTGTGTCTGACATCGGATTTCATTCTGTGTGACTGATATCGGTTGCATAGGATGGTTTGCCTGTGTGGCATGCTAAGATGCAAATGATCAAGGCTTCTGTTGAAAAGCAAAGTCTTGTGGTGATGATCAAAGCACGGCCTTTGTGGCGTAGCTTTGTGTAACGTTTACCTCGCGTGTTTCACACCAGGTATGAACCAAAAACGGGAGACGGACCTCAGGGAGGGCATGCGTTTCCTTCTAGCTAAAAAGTGGCGTCAGTGGTTTTACACGCCCTGACGAGTTTGACTTATGTGGTTGTTGCTGTTGCGAGGCGCCTCGGATTGATCGGTCGTTCTCGAACCGATGGAGTCATTCGTTGGCTCATTGACACCCCAAAGGGTGGGGAAACGCAGTGTTCAGGCATTTTAATCCACATCGGTGGACCGACCCTGTCGCTCCAAGGGTCACTCGAGCTCTGATCCTGAGACACGGGCTAGAGCGTCTCGAATCGGTTGAGGACTATCTTTTGCCTCGGTTCATAGATGGAAACCCAATTTCCAAATACGCGACTTTGCGATTTTGATTGTATAACCTATATATGGCGACATAGTGGTATGGGGCATTCATGCCGCCTATGATTGATACTTATGATTTGAAGTTGTTTTATACACTATACACTTATAATAGTATCAAATGATTTCTTTTAAACGTATCAAGCATTCTTGGCTATTATAAGGTAAAAACCCTATCCTCCGGCTTGCGTTGCATTGTGTGATGGGAACTGGGTCTTATAATAGCTTCATTGTTCTTTATTTAGCATTGCGCTGTTGTTTTATGCACTGGTTCTTGGGAGGAAACACGTTCCGTGTTATACGGCGTGGTCCCTTGATTTACCTAACTTTTAAAATAAAGAATAATAACTGTTTTAGTTCTCACACCAGTCACATGACTGACCTGGAGTTTATTGTTTTAACCTAAACTCTGGGTGCCCCTATTTTTGACACGGGCAGCTAGTAGTTTTGGTTTTGCAGATTTATATTCACAGGATCCTGGTTTACAGCTGGAACGATATCCGGAAAGCTTTGTATCCGTATATCTACTTCTAGTTGTATATTGTATTATTTTCCGCTGCTATGTATTTAAATGTAATTTAAATCTCTGATATTTCTGTGTAATATTCATTTATACTCTGTATATTCTTGTAATCTGATGCATTGTTGTAATATAAAATGAAATGTTCTTCTGTATGCGTTCTGCTGTGGCTTGTTCTCGAACTATCCGACGCTTTCCTTTACGGGGAGGTTGCGGGTCTTCACATATCATCTCACGTAGGTCGTCTGAATTCGAAGGAGGCATCCCTTGGGTGTTTGTCTGATATTGGTTTAGGCCTTTGGGGCTTGCACTTAGGGGATGTCGAGTTCGACTAGGATGGTCTGTGTGAGAGATGGATAGTTGTGACGATTTTGCATAGGATAATATCCTGGTTTTCTCTAGAAGCAGAGAAGAGCATGCCCTACATCTTAGGGAAAGCTTAGGGACCCTACAAGCGCAACAGCTTAAAGCTAAGTTCTCCAAAATACCATTTTTGGAGGAAAGAAGTGAGGATTTTAGGGCATGTGGTCTCTAGGGAGGTGTGATATGTTATGGTGGATGGAGTTCTTGGCGTCCAACGATTTCGAGATAACATATACCCTTGACAAGGGTAACGTTGTGGCGGATGCCTTGAGTAGGAAAAAGCCGACATTGAGTCATCTGTTTGTCGAGCGGCGTAGCTTAGAGTTTATCTCTACCTTTGACTTTAGACCATCCATTGATTTTGTACCCAGTTTGCTAGCGTCCTTGAGGTCAAACCTACGTTTTGGGACGGGTTGGAGAGGCACAGCGTGATGACCCACAGTTGATGGAGTTAGTAGAGAAGCTCATAAGAGGGGAGTCATCAAGCCACCTAAGTAGTTATACCCTAGATGATAAGGGTTGGTTTCATAGGGACGGTAGACTTTGTGTACCACAGGACGAGAATTTGAGGAAGACCATTCTTGATGATGCCCATCGTTCGAAGATGACCATCCATCCCGACGGGGACAAGATGTACATGGACATGAGACGAGTTTACTTTTGGGCCGGTATGAAGAGGGATGTGGCCGAGTATGTCGCTAGATGCTTGGTGTGCCAACAAGTAAAAGCAGAGCAAAATAAGCCCGGTGGATTGCTTCGCCCATTGGAGGTCCCACAATGGAAGTGGGAAAGTGTTTCGATGGACTTTGTTGACGGATTACCAAGATCGAGGAAGGGTAATACGGGGATTTGGGTCGTGGTAGACAGACTTATTAAGAGCGCCCATTTCATTCCCGTAAAGAGTAAGAGGATTGCTCCATGGTTAGCCTCCGTATACATTCGAGAGATAGTTCGTTTGCACGGTGTTCCTTCTAGCATAGTGAGCGACCGCGATTCTATTTTCACTAGCGAATTTTGGAAGAGCTTACAAGAGGCGGTAGGGACTCAGTTATGTTTGAGCACCGCATATCATCCTCAGATGAACGGCCAGACCGAGAGGGTGAATCGTATTCTAGAGGACCTATTGAGGTTATGTGTCCTAGACTTCGGAGGTACATGGGAGGAACATCTTCCGTTGGTAGAGTTCGCATATAATAATGGCTTTCAGTCAAGCATTGGCATGGCACCATTCGAGGCTCTTTATGGACGGCCGTGTTGTTCGCCTACATGTTGGTGGGAGTCTACAGATAAGATCTTACTTGGGCCCGATATGATTAGACAGACTTCAGAAAAGATCGATTTGATTCGAAGGAGGATGAAGACGACGCAAGATAGGCAGAAATCTTATGCGGACAAGAGGAGGACAGATCTTGAGTTTGATATTGGGGACATGGTCATTGTCAAGGTGTCTCCACTACGGAACGTCGTTCGCTTTGGGTCCGTTGGGAAGTTAGCACCAAGGTTCGTAGGGTCGTTTCTTATTAAGGAAAGGATTGGACAGATGGCGTATAGAGTGGAGTTGCCCGAGAGACTTAGCGGTGTACACGACGTATTCCATGTATCACATTTGAGGAAGTGCTTGCACAAGACCGCGGAAGTGGTAGAGCCGAGCTTGCTTAGAGAGGCGGAGATCGAGCATGATGTGACGATTCGAAGAGCTCCTACGCGCATTCTTGGGTTGGAGATTAAGAAGTTGAGGAATCGAGAGGTCAAACTAGTCAAATTGCAATGGGGAGATGATGAAAGCGACGCTACTTGGGAGATGGAAGCGAAGATGCGTTCATTTTACCCTTTTCTTTTCGAGGGTATGACTTTTTAAATTTCTCCTTTATCGCTTACCTTGTACTTATCTCTAGTATTTCCTCTCGCTAGTATCTTTGACCTTTAGATAGGGTAGTCCTATGGTTGAAATATGTGAGACATGTTATGTATGATGGATGCACGTGGATGCAAGTGTTTGCTAGTGGTTGCTCGTGGATGCATATACACACACTTTAGGCACTAGATCGGCTCAGTCACTTCATATTGCATATTGCATATAAACGTGTGTGCATATTTAAGTAATGGATGTATAATGGTTGTACCATCATATGGATGTTGCATTTTGGTGAATGGTTGTGCACACATGTAGAAATAATATGTATCGATAGGGTTCTTTCGCATACATAATGGACGCATGGCACTATCATGGTTTGCATTGGGGAGGTCAACTGAATCAGTAGACCGCCTGATTTTGCATTAGATAAGGAACATATACACACACTTCTTGCATATGTTCATACAACATTAGAAATTTTATAAGGACAATGGATGCCCGTGTTTGATGGTTGAGTAGATGGTTTTTTGGATGGTAGGATATGCATTATCCTTAACTTGGAGATTTTGGGGGCGAAATCCTTTAAGGAGGGGAGAATGTAACACCCCGGATTTTTGATTACTAAAATAAAGAATAATTAATCTCAGACTTGAGAATTAAGGGAATGGGGTTGCGCCATTGTGTTCGTCTCGGAATTCTGGTTGAAATAGAGTCCGAGTTTGCGGGAAACGAATACCAGATGAAGGAGTTATAGACGAACGAAGTTTGGTGGCAAAAGAAAGAAAGAAGAAGAAAAAAAATGCACAGGCGCACTTGGGAAGTGCGCCAATACAAATTTACAATGGTGCACTTCCCAAGTGCGCCCAGGCCGAGGGAAAAATCTGCACAGATTTCTGGTTCAGTCCGATCTGTGTTGTGACTCATTGCTGAGTCCTTTCTGACTCCTTGCTAAGTCATTAGGGCTGACTCATAACCCTATCTTGACTGAATGGCTACGAATAACCCTAAGATCATCCGATGGCTTAAATTAATTCAAAACTCTATAAAAAGACCCATAGACTCAAACCCTAAATCAGAATTAAAATTGAAACTATGGTCGTCATGCTGTCGTCTGGAACTCTAGAGTAGCCGCCACAAATTTAAGAGGAAGAACAGCAAATCAAATCAGTCCTATTCAACCCTAATAACGAATCTTCTTCAAAGGAGAGCTAATACAACTCCAGAAATCAGAATTCAGAACTCAAGACCGCTTTTGAGTTGTGAGTTCGATCACTTTAACAAAATAATTGCTAAATCAATTATGATGTGATATACGTTGGATTATAAGTTGTGGTTGTGAATCTAATTCATATGTTTAATCATGTATGTTAGCTTGATTCATATTATATGATGTTATGCAAGTTTCACGTATGATGTTATGCAAGTTTTATATATGATGTTATGCAAGTTTCACATATGATGTTATGCAAGTTTCACATATGATGTTATGCAAGATTCACATATGATGTTATGCAAGTTTCACATATGATGTTATGCAAGTTTTATGTATGATGTTATGCAAGTTTCACATATGATGTTATGCAAGTTTAACATATGATGTTATGCAAGTTTTATATATGATGTTATGCTAGTTTCACATATGATGTTATGCAAGTTTTATATATGATGTTATGCAAGTTTCACATATGATGTTATGCAAGTTTTATATATGATGTTATTCAAGTTTCATATATGATGTTATGCAAGTTAATATGATTATGCAAGTTGTACATAGGATGTTATGCAAGTTAATAAGATCACGCAAGTTGTATGCGAATTATATGATGTTATGTAAGTTTGGATCTAAAATATATGCTAGTAGTTCATGATGTTAACTTGTGTCAATGAATCCCTTTTTTTATAATCCAATCACCTAGGTTTACAATATCAGTTTTTAAGTGAATATGGATGTGGAACATATGTTAGTTCATATAAGTATTATGTTCATATGCAAGTTTAACTGATAATTGGATTCACATATATACAAGTTCACACCTTTAAAGTTTAGATCCATATTCAAGTTGACATTTTTATGTTGAAACAATGACATGCATAGTTATGCAAGTTAACACCTTTTATTGGATCCATAGTTATGCAAGATGACACCTTTATGTTTAGGTTGACGACATACATAGTTTATGTAAGTTTGTGATAATCACCTAGGCTAGTTGGGTGTAAAACTATGTTCATACATGCAAGTTCACACCTTTTAGATCTATGATTTTTGGATCCTTGATAATACAAAGACTATGCAAGTATGTTGTAATTCTTAATTCCAAGTTAGATGCAAATTAGATCTATTATTGTGTGTATGTGACTTTGTGACGTCTATTCCTTTTTTTTAAATATTAGACTATTTGCTAGTCTAATATGTATATGACGTGTTAAGCGAACGAATGACGGGGGTACGATGGCGATAATAGTGGATACACACATATTGTGAATGTAACACCCCGGATTTTTGAATAATCGAATTAACTAAAATAAAGAATAATTAATCTCAGACGTGAGAATTAAGGGAATGGGGTTGCGCCATTGTGTTCGTCTCGGAATTCTGGTTGAAATAGAGTCCGATTTCGCGGGAAACGAGTACCGGATGAAAGAGTTATAGACGAACGAAGTTTGGTGGCAAAAGAAAGAAAAAAAGGGGATTGGACTGGCGCACTTCCCAAGTGCGCCAGTACAAAATTGCATTGGCGCACCTGCCAAGTGCGCCCAGGCCGAGGCCGAAGCCTGCACGGCTTTCTGGTTTAGGCCGACCCATGTTGCTGAGTCCTTTCTGACTCCTTGCTGAGTCATTAGGGCTGACTCATCACCCTATCTTGACTGAATGGCTATAAATAACCCTAAGATCATCCGACGACTTAAATTAATTCAAAACTCTATAAAAAGACCCATAGACTCAAAACCTAAATCAGAATTAAAACTGAAACTATGGTCGTCATGCTTTCATCTTGAACCCTAGAGTAGCCGCCACAAATTAAAGAGGAAGAACAGCAAATCAAATCAGTTCTATTCAACCGTAACAACAAATCTTCTTCAAAGGAGAGCTAATACAACTCCAGAAATCGGAATTCAGAACCCAAGACCGCTTTTGAGTTGTGAGTTCGATCACTTTAACAAAATAATTGCTAAATTAATTATGATGTGATATATGTTGGATTATAAGTTGTGGTTGTGAATCTAGTTCATATGTTTAATCATGTATGTTAGCTTGATTCATATTATATGATGTTATGGAAATCTTATATATGATGTTATGCAAGTTTTATATATGATGTTATGCAAGTTTCACATATGATGTTATGCAAGTTTTATACATGATGTTATGCAAGTTTCACATATGATGTTATGCAAGTTTTATATATGATGTTATGTAAGTTTCATGTATGATGTTATGCAAGTTAATATGATTATGCAAGTTTCATATATGATGTTATGCAAGTTAAAATGATTATGCAAGTTGTACATAGGATGTTATGCAAGTTAATAAGATCACGCAAGTTGTATGCGAGTTATATGATGTTATGTAAGTTTGAATCTAAAATATATGCTAGTAGTTCATGATGTTAACTTGTGTCAATGAATCCCTTTTTATAATCCAATCACCTAGGTTTATAACATCCGTTTTTATGCGAATATGAATGTGGAACATATGCTTGTTCGTATAAATATTTTGTTCATATGCAAGTTTAAGCGATAATTGGATTCACATATATACAAGTTCACACCTTTAAAGTTTAGATCCATATTCAAGTTGACATTTTTATGTTGAAACAATGACATGCATAGTTATGCAACTTTACACCTTTATGTGGATCCATAGTTTACTCAGGTTAGCACCTTTTATTGGATCCATAGTTATGCAAGATGACACCCTTATGTTTAGGTTGACGACATACATAGTTTATGTAAGTTTGTGATAATTACCTAGGCTAGTTGGGTGTAAAACTATGTTCATACATGCAAGTTCACACCTTTTAGATCTATGATTTTTGGATCTTTGATGATACAAAGACTATGCAAGTATGTTGTAATTCTTAATTGCAAGTTAGATGCAAATTAGATCTATTATTGTGTGTATGTGACTCTGTGACGTCTATTCCTTTTTTATAAGTATTAGACTATTTGCTAGTCTAATATGTATATGACGTGTTAAGAGAACGAATGACGAGGGTACAATGGGGATAATAGTGGATACACACATATTGTGAATTTGGCATGTAATGGCTTAAAAAGGCATGTAGTTAATTTTAAAGGAATAAAATATAATTGTGGTGAAAAGTGGTGTGATTTTACATACCATAAATGGATGGACATAATTGAGTCAATTATGGACATCGTTAAATTTGGAATTGATTAATAATTTGAATAGGGAAAGTAATTCAAATTGGGGAATGATTAATTAGGAGTAATTAATCGTCTAAGACGGGAGGTTAGACTCTTTTGTGGTATAAGACCGCCCGGACCCGCCCGGCAAATCCAGCTGCCAAAAATGCCAGTCTAATGTGAGAGGTCTTAGGCATAAATTAAATACGTAACAATTGTAAAGACATGAGGTTAGGCTCTTTTGTGGTGTAAGACTACCCGGACCCGCCCGGCAAATCCAGCTGCCACAAATGCCAGTCTAATGTGAGAGGTCTTTATGAGGTTACGGTCTTAATGAATTAAGAAACACTTAACCAGATAAACATGTAGTGGGACATGAGGGGGTTAAGTGGGTGCCTTGGGTGGCCTGTGGAATCTAGTGGGTGCCTTGGGTGGCATGAGGAAACACGATTAGTAACACTTAACCAAGGTAAAACAGGTAAGTGGGACATAGGGGCTAAGTGGGTGCCTTGGGTGGCATGTGGAATTACTAATAGAAACCCTTAACCAAATTTAAAACATGTAATTGAAACATAAATAAGAAGTGGGTTAAGTGGGATGTACTAGAGGGGACCAAGCTTAGGTGGATAGCTTGTGTCAAGTAATGGGGTCCCGTTTCAACCAGTAACACATACGTATCTTTGTGGCCTCGACCCAAGTCGAGGATGGGACACGCATACTGGGCTTGACTATAAGAGGCCAAACCGGGTTAGCGGTGGCAACACAAGTCCAACGGGTTCATATGCGTGTGTGGACTCGGGCTGGTAGGTAAGACGTTGTTGCATCGTATAGGTATAAGCCGTGCATCATTGGTGGTATCGGGTTGCCACTTTGGGGAGTGATACACCCCACTGTGGGGCCAGCACGGGTATCTACGAGTTGGGGAGCCGATCGAATGGGGCAGGGTAGTGGGTACACCTAGTGGAGATAGGAGCAGACGGCACCTATGTAGTCAGCTAGGGGTACACGAAGCTACCACTATTATTAATAATTATTAAGGGGGTACACCTAGTGGAGATAGGAGCAGGCGGCACCTATGTCGTCAGCTAGGAGTACATAGAATTACCATTATTACTTATTGAAGGGGTAGATCTAGTGGGGATAGGTACACACTGGGTACCTATGATAGCAACTAGAGATATACAGTCAAACATAGAGGATAGTGGGTACATCTAGTAGTACACGAAGCTATCATCGTTCTATTTAGCCAAGAGGGATCAAATTTCTAGAGTGACTAGTAGGGGTGCAGTTAGTGTTAGTACAGTATGGTACAGTACGGTAGATTATAGTAATTATCCTATATTGATTAGGAAGCCCCATTAACGTTATATCTGTTTCTCTTGATTGCCTTGCCATACCCATGTGGTTCACACAGTCATTACCTTATTCTCCAGCTTCTATCTTATCATATTGTTTTAATAATTATGTTGTTAGAGTTATCGCACTCGCCAGACTTTATGTCTGACCCCCTTTGTTTCCACCTCTTTTCTTCCTTTCCCCCCAGGTTCTAAGGGTGGAACTAGTACTAGTGGAGCTTGATTGGGATCTCTTTGGGAGCACTTGGATTTGGATTGCTGAAGTAAAGTTCAGCCTATCATTTTCTTTATGGCTATTGGTAGTAGTGGGATTATGTACTTTATTTTATCAAGATGGATATTATGTACTTGACTTTGGTTTATGGTTTTTGATTATGTAACCAAACATATTTACCTTCTACTGCAATAAATAAAGTTTTAAATTTTCAAGTACTGCTTTATATCTGTCTTATTGTGATTTTCTGTTCTATATTCACTTAAAATGCTCCATGGAAGTTAATGCATTCCCTTTGCAAGTGACATTAATGGACGTGGGGTGTTACAGTGAATTTGGCATGTAATAGCCTAAAAAGGCATGTAATTAATTTTAAAGGAATAAAATATATTTGTGGTGAGAATTGGTATGATTTTACATACCATAAATGGATGGACATAATTGAGTCAATTATGGACATCGTTAAATTTGGAATTGATTGATAATTTGAATAGGGAAAGTAATTCAAATTGGGGAATTGTTAATTAGGAGTAATTAATCTTCTAAGACACGAGGTTAGGCTCTTTTGCGGTATAAGACTGCCCGGACCCGCCCGGCAAATCCAGCTGCCACAAATGCCAGTCTAATGTGAGAGGTCTTAGGCATAAATTAAATACGTAACAATTGTAAAGACACGAGGTTAGGCTCTTTTGTGGTGTAAGAGTACCCGGACCCGCCCGGCAAATCCAGCTGCCACAAATGCCAGTCTAATGTGAGAGGTCTTTATGAGGTTACGGTCTTAATGAATTAAGAAACACTTAACCAGATAAACATGTAGTGGGACATGAGGGGGTTAAGTGGGTGCCTTGGGTGGCCTGTGGAATCTAGTGGGTGCCTTGGGTGGCATGAGGAAACACGATTAGTAACACTTAACCAAGGTAAAACAGGTAAGTGGGACATAGGGGCTAAGTGGGTGCCTTGGGTGGCATGTGGAATTACTAATAACCCATTCGTATCTTTGTGGGGACCAAGCTTAGGTGGATAGCTTGTGTCAAGTAATGGGGGACCGTTTCAACCAATAACCCATTCGTATCTTTGTGGGCTCGACCCAAGTCGAGGACGGGACACACATACTGGGCTTGACTGTAAGAGGCCAAAACGGGTTAGCGGTGGCAACGCAAGTCCAACGGGTTCATATGCGTGTGTGGACCCGGGCTGGTAGGTAAGACGTTGTTGCATCATGTAGGTATAAGCCGTGCATCATTGGTGGTATCGTGTTGCCACTTTGGGGAGTTATACACCCCAATGTGGGGCCAGCACGGGTATCTATGAGTTGGGAGCCGATCGAATGGGGCAGGGTAGTGGGTACACCTAGTGGAGATAGGAGCAGACAGCACCTATGTAGTCAGCTAGGAGTACACGAAGCTACCACTATTATTAATAATTATTAAGGGGGTACACCTAGTGGAGATAGGAGCAGACGGCACCTATGACGTCAGCTAGGAGTACATGGAATTACCATTATTACCTATTGAAGGAGTACATCTAGTGGGGATAGGTATACGCTGGGAACCTATGATAGAAACTAGAGATATACAGTCAAACATGGAAGATAGTGGGTACATCTAGTAGTACACGAAGCTATCATCGTTCTATTTAGCCAAGAGGGATCAAATTTCTAGAGTGACTAGTAGGGGTGCAGTTAGTGTTAGTACGGTAGAGTATAGTAATTATCCTATATTGATTAGGAAGCGCCATTAACGTTATCTCTGTTTCTCTTGATTGCCTTGCCATACCCATGTGGTTCACACAGTCATTACCTTATTCTCTAGCTTATATCTTATCATATTGCGTTAATAATTATGTTGTTAGAGTTATCGCACTCGCCAGACTTTATGTCTGACCCCCTTTGTTTCCACCTTTTCCCTTCCATTGCCCCCCCAGGTTCTAAGGGAGGTACTAGTACTAGTGGAGCTTGATTGGGATCTCTTTAGGAGCACTTGGATTTGGATTGCCGAAGTAAAGTTCAACCCATCATTTTCTTTATGGCTATTTGTAGTAGTGGGATTATGTACTTTGTTTTATCAAGATGGATATTATGTACTTGACTTTGGTTTATGGATTTTGATGATGTAACCAAACATATTTACCTTCTGCTGCAATAAATAAAGTTTTAAATTTTCAAGTACTGCTTTATATCTATCTTATTGTGATTTTCTGTTCTATATTCACTTAAAATGCTCCATGGAAGTTAATGCATTCCCTTTGCGAGTAACATTATTGGACGTGGGGTGTTACACATTTCCTAATTCCTTCTGCACTTATTTCATTTTGTAACACTTTATCAACACGATCTCCTACTATGATGCGTAAAATTGCTAAAATTTTAAATGAGTATAATTCGTCAAATTAGTTGAATTTATCAAGTGATTACCTATGTGCCCCATATGCACAAGGAAAATTAACTACTCGACCTTCATACAGTAAAATCACTTTTAAATCTCCAACATTTCTTGCAAAAGAATTCAATGTGGTATATGTGGTTCAATCCAACTTTGGAACATTTAGTTATTTTATGGTATTAATTGATGCATTAACTCATGGTCAGCTCTCTACTGAAACATGACATTTGCCAAATTATTTGATTGAATAATTAAATTGTGAACACACTTCCCTAATCATCACATTAATCAATTCGACTAGATAATACAGGAGAATTTACTTCTCAAGTATTTGATGATTATCGTTTATCATTGGAAATTGAAGTTGAACATCGAATAGCTCATGCTACACTCAAAATGGTTTAGTATAATCATTAACTAAGCGTTTGCAATTTACTGCAAGACTGTTTCTTATGCAATCAAAGCGACATGTTTCAACTTGTGGGATGCATTTTTGCATGCATTGGAACTGATTAAAATTAGACCAACGGCTTATAAACAATTTTCACTATTACAGCTTTTAACCGGATCCTTATCAAATATTCACATCTACGAAAATTTGTACGTGTAGTGCATGTGTCTAGTTACTCAAGTAGTCCCCCATTTCGTACTAAAATAGGTCTTCAACGAAGTTTGATAATTTATGTTGGATTAATTCACCTTTAATATTTCATTATATTGAACCTCTTACAAATGATGTCTTTACTGTAAGATTTTCGCTGTAAATTTAATGAGTCCTTTTTTCCATCGTTAGGGGAAGGAAATACCATTTCAGTAGAATGACATGAAATATCATGAAATAATCCAAAAATAACTAAAACTCACATTCCAGCAGTAAATATACTAGCAAGAATTGAAATTCGAGAATGATTAATTGCAGCAAATAAATCGAAAGCAAGACAAAATTGTGGAAGACCAATTGGTTTATAGGACTTGGCGCCTAAATAAAGAATGTCTAACAAAAAATCATCAATTAACAAACCTCTCGAAGAGGTTATAAATGGTCCAAATGATAACCTAAATGAAAATTCTAGTTCTCCTAAAGTCAGTGAAGGAACCAACATTCCATAAGAAATAATAGAAGCTTTAAAAAATAAAATAGTACCTAATAATAATGAGATCTCAATATATTGTTTGCATTATCCAAAAAATGGGGGATTGAACAAAATAATAATTGATAATGAACTTTCATTCGTAGTAGCTATTGAAATAACCAAAAGACGTGACTATAATGAGAATAATAATAATGAACCAACTAACATAAACAAATATAGAAAAAGGCACGATTGGCCAAAATAGAGAGATAATTTTCTGGTTGAGATAAATTCAATTTAAAAACATGGTGTATTTTGTAACACCCCGAATTTTTTGAGAATATTAAAATTAACAAATTCAAGAACACTTAATTTTTAGAAGAAGAATTAAGTGAAATGGGTTGCGCTATTACGTTCATCTCAAAATTTTGGTCAAGATAGACATTTGGTTTGCATAAAACGGATACCTTATGAAGAAGTTATTAAGCTTTGAAGTTTGTATGCATATGAGAATATATATATATATAAATTAAATAAATAAATATGCAAAAAAGTTCAAAACAACAAATCGGGAGAGGCAATAACCGAACCGACCCATTTTTGAGGTCGACCCGAGCTCCGCTGGGTCGACTAGGGGTTGACTCAGGGTGTTTAGCTGTCAACCCGTGGGCTGATTCGCTCTAAGGCAGATGTGGCATCTAATTGATTCTATTTTGTCTGAATGACTTTGATTTGCTCTAGGTTAATCTGACGGTTCCTATTAAATCAAACTTCTATACAAGCAACCTAATACCTCAACCCTAAATCATATTAAAAATCAAACCAAGAGCCGTCATGCTGCCGTTAGACAACCTCAAGTAGCCGTCGTTCAACTTGAAGCAAATTAAAAGAGACAAACCAAATCAAATCAAAATTAAACTAAAACAACGATTGTCTACATCAAAGGCGAGCATTTCAACTTCAGAATACAGATTCCAGAAATCAAGATTGTCTTTTGTAAGTGTAGTTATCTTTTAGATGTAAATAAATTTAAGACGTGATTTGATATAAAGTGAAAAATAGAATTATACCATGTTGTATAATATTGACTATGCTAATTCATGTTTGTTTCTTGTGATGATTTTATCATGAATTGTCTTGGAATGTTTGTGGCTTATTGGACTTGGTGTTGGATCTATTAAAGATTGAGAATGAAACTATCAATATCATATGCAAGTTATATGTTTCATGTTAAGATCTATATATATATATATATTATATATGTTTATATGATTAATGCAAGTTGTATGTATCATGTTAGATCCAAGTCAAGATCTACATATATATATATATTCATATGCTTTATGTTAGATCCATATGCCTATATATATGTTCATATGCAAGTTACAAGTTTTATGTTGGATCCATGTCAAGATCTATCTAGGTTCATATGATTAATGCAAGTTATATGTTTTATGATAGATCCCAGTCACGATCTAATTATACATATGTTCATATGCAAGTTACATGTTAGATCCAAAACTAGATCTATATTTATATGCATGTTTGTAAAGTGGACTTATGCAAGTTCACCTTGTTAGATCTAGTTCACACCTATATGTTAATGTTAAAATTATAAATGCCTTGGGATTGGACATGTCATGATTATGTAATATGCTAGTTTATAATTGAGGTTATGTTCACACATGCCTAGATCTACATATTATCATGGATTAGGCTTATGATTATCTAAGTCTAAATTTGTATGCAAGTTCATGTGACATGTTAAATTATATGAATAAAGTTTTATGCAAAATTCACATGTTTGGTTGAATCTATATTATGCATGTTCCCTTCTTTACCTCTTGTTTATAAATTGGGCTAATATGCAGGCCCAATGACTTTATGTGATTAATACGAACGAACAAACGGGGGTAACGTTGGGATAGTTATTAAATCAAATCATGTTAATAATGTAGGTGGGCCCAAAACCATGTAAATGGTTAAGGCCATGATTGGTATAATTTATACCATTAGTCTTGAACATAATAAAAATATGTGACATGAAACACTTGTAGAAAATTCACATATATAAAATGTTAAAGATGAATTTGCCTAACCCGAGGTTAGACTGAGTTGTGGTGTAAACCTGCCGGAACCGACCGGCACATCCAGTAACCACAACAATACCTGTCTAATGTGAGAGGTTAGTGCATCAAGCCCAGAAAGCCCGAGGTTAGACTGAGTTGTGGTGTAAAACTGCCCGGAACCAACCGACACATCCAGTAACCACAACAATACCTGTCTAATGTGAGTGGTTGGTGCTTTAATTAATTAAAGCTCATAAACAATCAAGCTAGAAGTGGTGAGGTTAAGTAATTAAGGGAACACTTAACCAACTTAACATGTTAACAAGACAAGATTGGTGTGGTTAAGTAATTGAGGAAACACTTAACCAACTTAACATGTTAACAAGACAAGATTGATGGGGTTAAGTAATTGAGGAAACACTTAACCAACTTAACATGTTAACTAGACAAGATTGATAGGGGTTAAGTCAAACCAAGGACACTTAACCAATTTAGCATGTTGACTAGAAAAACCCTAGTAACGGGGAACCGTTTCAGCAGTAAGCCACATGGATGTATCAAGGTACCCTGAACTAGGCAGGGTGGGGCACGATTACTGGGCTGAATATAAGCGGTCAAAAGGGCAGCGGTTAGGTGCGTCAGTGTAGGTTACGACGGAGTACAGGCGTGTACGGGCTCCGGAGTAGAAAAAGCAAGCACTGGGCACCAGACGTACACTTGTGCATCCTTGAATCGTGTCAGGGTTGCCATTATAGGACTTGATACACCCTATACTAGAACCAGCACAAGTACTTAAAAATCACGTGGGGCCGCATGACACCGGGAATACATGAATGCGAGTAGGAGCCGATCAATACATGAATAGGATCACTTTATCATGAACATACATTGCTAGTTAAACAGCTCTTAGTGGGTGCAGAGAAGTAAAAGTGGGTGCGATAGCCAAATCTAGTTAAATCTTACTTTATCTCGTTTTAGGACTACCCTATCCTTGTGTTATCATTCTAAGTTCAGTTTATTCATGTCATAGTCATATACTTGTTTACATGCTATTACATAACTGGGCTTACCAGGCTTTTGTCTGACCCATTTTCCTTTCGCTTCTTTTCTTCCGTTCCCTCCCCCCCCCCCCCAGGTCCGTAGGGATGAAACACTTCTGCTTAGTCCAGGTTAGCCAAAGCTTGAAGACCGTAGATGTAAGGCTTGGACTTTCCTTTTTGAGCTATGGCTATGGTCAAGCACTTATTGGGGATTTATGTCATTTTATTTTCAGTATTGCTTCTTTATGTTTTCAAGACAGATGAAACGTTGTAATAATTTGGAAGGTTGAAACAGTTATTGTGTTGAATAAGTATTTATGAAATAATATTGATCTTTTTTCGCTGCATAAATTTTCTGTCCTGTAATTTATTAGCATCTTGTACCATAAAACGCTCCACCGAAGTTAAAGCATTCCTTTGAGAGTGACCTTAACAGAGGTAGGGTGTTACACTTGGTATTAGAGCTAAAGGTTACCAGATCGGATAAAATTTTTGAAACTATTTTTCAAAAAGAAGTCATAAAGAAGCATTTTCAAGAAAAAGGTGTTAATTTAAAAAGGCATAATCACCAAAGCCATATGCACTATCTTTCTATCCTTCGTTTTGAATCTTTCCTTTTGTTTTCAGCATGTCTGGGGATCTTAACCTTCCAGAGGGTGTACCAATACATGGCTGGTTCAGGAGATACCTAGAAGCTAGGGCTAATGACGCGGGCCCAGCAGACATTCCTCCTCCCCCAGCAGCTGCTGCTGCTCCTCCTCCTCTGAGAGGAAATGCTTTCTCAAAGATCTATAGAGACTTTAGATCCATGGGTGGAAAATACTTTAAGGGGAGCGAATCATTCATGGAAGCCAGAAACTGGCTCAAGGAGACTGAGGACTTATTCGTTATCTTTGAAGTAGATGAGAGGCGTAAACTACAGTTGGTGGTGTGGTTGCTCAAAGACGAGGCCTCCTTCTGGTGGGAAGTCACTAATGTTGAAAGACCGATAGAGACTTGGGAGGACTTCAGGGCGAGATTTGAAATGAAGTTCCTCTCACAAGCCGAGCAGAGTCTGCAAATGGAGAAGTTCCTATCACTTAAACATGACAGCTTGTCGGTCAAAGAATACGTCAATAAATTCAACCAGCTTGCTCAATTTGGACTGGAGTTAGTAAACACTCTACACAAGGAGGCTTTCCGCTTTGCCAAAGGACTGAATGAGCCACTGCAAGGTTTGGCAATGTCCCATATACCTATGGGAGCGACTTACGAGAGACTAGTGGACATGGCTCTGTTGCAAGAGGAGAACAAAGATGGCAAGAAGGAGGTGAAGAAGGAAGAGCCTCAAAACAAGAAAGGAGATGGATCTCAGAACAAGAAGACGGACCCCAAGAAAGGCGGGAAAGATAATAAATCCCATAAGAAGATGAAGTGCAATTTCTGTGGGATACCTGGACACTTGGCTAGGGACTGTAGAAAGAAAAAGAGGAAATTGGGCGCTTGTTTCTAATGCGGGGATACTGGACATTTGTCTTAGGACTGCCCAAAAAGGCAAGGGCAGGGACAGAGGACTGGATCATCTTCTGGAGGGCAGGTTTATGCTCTCGTTGCACCTCTGCAGGAATGAGGTAGACATATTTTTGTTGAGAGTTTAGTTTATCTGTTTGATAATCCTGTTCGTACTCTCTTTGATTCTGGCGCATCACACTCTTTTATATCTACTGCTTTGGTTGAATCTCTGCACGTAGACACCCATATAGTAGAGGATCCCTTGGTTTTTCAAATCCAATTGGGGGCTCAGTTTATTTGTCAATGATTTGTTTGGACTTGGAAATCTCTATTTTAAGCATTGGGTTTAAATGTAATGCTTATATTTTGGGCTTCACGGGCTATGGGCTGATTCTAGGCATGGATTGGCTATCCAGTAATAGTGTCGTCCTCGATTGTGAAAAGAGAGTGGTTAGACTCATGACTTGCCTCGGTAACACTCTCGAAATCTCTTGTAATCCCATGAATTCTGTTATGCTAAGTTATCTAGAATCGCTTGATGCGTCTATTAAGAATTTGCAGTCTGTTAGAGTGGTCCGTAAATATTCGGATGTGTTTGAAGAGGTAAAGGGCTTACCTCCGAAGCGGGAGATAGACTTCCGCATATACCTCGTTGACAATGCAGAACCCATTACTTTACCCGTTAGACACATGGCTCCAAGGGAGAGAAAAGAACTCAGCAAGCAAGTTAAAGAGCTGCTTGAAAAGGGTTTCATAAGACGGAGTATTTCTGAATGGGGTGCTCCAGTAGTGTTCGCGACCAAAGCCGATGATTCACTCCGCCTATGCGTGCATTATAGGGAACTGAACAAGCTAACCAAGAAGAATAGGCACTCACTCCCAAGAATTGACGATCTGTTTGATCAACTCGTAGGTGCATCCGTTTTCTCCCAACTAGATCTGGCTACCGGGTTTCATCAGCTAAGAGTGGCTGAGGATAGCATTGACAAGACCGCATTTAGGACCCCGGATGGTTTCTTCGAGTGGCTTGTCATGCCTTTCGGCTTGACAAACGCACCTACCTATTTCATGGACTTGATGAGCAGGGTGTTCCGGGAATTCCTCAATAAGTTTGTGGTGGTCTTTGTGGAAGACATTTTGATCTTCTCGAAGGGTGAGGAAGAGCATGCTCAGCACTTAAGGGAAGTCATGGATACTCTCCGTGCACATCAGTTTAAAGACAAATTCTCCAAATGTCATTTATAGAGATAAGAAGTTAGATTCCTTGGACATGTGGTGTCCAAAGAGGGGTTTGTCGTGGACCCCGCAAAAGTGGTTGCTGTGCAAGATTGGAAGATTCCACTAGACGCAACTGAAGTCCTAAGCTTTCTCGGGCTAGCAGGCTTTTACCGGAAGTTCATCAAAGACTTTGCGAAAATCTCAGCTCCACTTACAAGGTTGACGAAGAAGAACCTAGTTTTCGCTTGGGATTTGGATTGCGATATTGCTTTCCAACGCTTGAAAAGGGCTCTAACAATAGCCCTAGTTCTGACATTGCCTGATGGGAGCAAGATGTTTACCGTATACACGGATGCATGCGGTACAGGATTAGGCGCTGTCTTGATGTAAGAAGGGAAGGTAGTAGCTTATGGTGGAAGGCAGTTGAAAGTACATGAGAAAAACTACCTAACCCACGACCTAGAATTGGCGGCCATTGTTTTCGCTCTTAAGTCTTGGCGCCATTATCTCCTAGGCGAGAAGTTTGAATTATTTACTGACCATAAATCGTTGAAGTACCTTTTCTCGCAGAAAGATCTTAACTTGAGGCTGCAAAGATGGATGGAGTTTCTTGCCTCATATGATTTTGAGATTTCCTATACTTCTGGCAAGGGCAATGTGGTAGCAGACGCTCTGAGTAGAAAGAAGCTGACCTTAAGCCCTCTCTTTGTAGAAAGGCAAAGCTTGGAGTACATAGCCAACTTTGACTTTAGACCCTCCTCTGAATTTGTACCTGGCTTGTTAGAAACACTTGAAGTGCGGCCTACACTTTTTGACTCAATAGGAACCGCACAACGTGAAGACCCTCGGCTAGTAGATGTGATAGATAAGCTAATTAGGGGTGAGACTTCGAGTCACCTCAATAGATACTCCATCGATGATAAGGGATGGTTGAGAGGGGATGGAAGGCTATGCGTCCCACAAGTAAGAGATTTAGTGAAAACGGTTCTAGAAGAAGCACACCATTCAAAGCTGACCATACACCCTGGCGGAGACAAAATGTATAAAGACATCAAAAGAGTTTTCTTTTGGAATGGCATGAAGAGGGACGTAGCTGAATTCGTTTCTAAGTGCATGATATGCCAGCAGGTCAAGGCGGAGCAGAAGAAGCCTGGTGGTTTGCTTCATCCTCTAGAGGCCCCACAGTGGAAATGGGATAGCATTTCGATGGACTTTATTGATGGGTTTCCTAGGTCAAGAAGGGGCAATACCAGTATTTGGGTAATAGTGGACCGGCTCACAAAAAGCGCTCACTTTATACCTGTCAAAAGTAGAAGGACCGCCTCATCTTTAGCATCTCTATATCTTAAAGAGATAGTTTGACTGCATGGGATACCTTCCAACATAGTAAGCAATCGAGACCCTATCTTTACAAGCGAGTTCTGGAAGAGTTTACAAGAGGTTGTAGGCACACAACTATGTTTGAGCACGGCCTACCACCCCCAAACCGATGGACAGACGGAATGGGCGAACAAAGTCTTAGAAGACCTCTTGAGATTATGTGTTCTTGACTTTGGAGGGACATGGGAAGATCATCTTCCTCTGGTGGCGTTCGCCTACAACAATAGCTACCAAGCTACAATAGGCATGGTACCCTTCGAAGCCTTATATGGGAGACCGTGTCGATCACCAACCTGTTGGTGGGAATCCACAGATAAGTTTATACTTAGGCTAGACATGATTGGGAAACCTCAGAAAAGGTGGACCTAATAAGAAGACGAATGAAGACTGCTCAAGACAGACAGAAGTCCTATGCAGAGAAAAGAAGGACCGACCTTGAGTTTGAGGTTGGAGACGGAGTGTTCCTTAAAGTATCTCCTTTGAGGAATGTTGTTCGCTTTGGATCCAAAGGGAAATTGGCACCTAGATTCATAGGACCATTTCCTATCATTGAAAGAATTGGGAAGATGGTCTACAGATTAGAGCTACCTAAAAAATTGGCTGGAGTTCACAATGTATTTCATGTTTCTCACCAACGGAAGTGCTTACATGAGTCTGCGGAAGTGGTGGAACCAAAGATACTAGAAGAGGTAGAAGTGGAACGAGAAGCAACAGTGTGAAGAATCCCAACTCATATCTTGGGAACGGAAGTCAAAAAGCTACGCAACCATGAAGTCAAGCTTGTTAAAGTACAATGGAGTGACAATGAAGAAGACGCGACTTGGGAGACCGAAAGCAAGATACGCGCAGCCTACCCTTATCTTTTTGAGGGTACATCTTTGATCTCTCCTTTATCATAAGTTTATTCATGCTTAGTTATCTTCTCGGTCCTATTTCTTGATCCTTAGTAGTAATCAATGGATGTAAACATGTATTTGAAACATGTTATGGTTGATGGTTGCAAAGTGGTTGGTAGTGATTGCTCGTGGATGCATATGCACATACACATTAGGTTCTAGATCGGCTCAATCACTTTCATATTGCATTTGCATATGAACGCATGAAATTGTATATGGATTGAAACTTGATATGTTATCATATGGACGTTGCATTTGTATGAATGATTGTGCACTCATGTAGAATTATGAATAGGAAAAATTGCATACATAATGGACTCATGGCACTCTCATGATTTGCATTAAGGATGTCAACTGGATCAGTAGACCGCCTGATTTTGCACTAGATAAAAGACATATACACACACCCTGCATATGTCATATGGCATTAGAAGTCTTTTAAGGACAATGGATGCTTGTGGATGATGGATGAGTAGATGGATGATTGGATGTTAAGATGCATTCTTCTTAACTTGAAGATTTCGAGGACGAATTCCTTTAAGGAGGGGAGAATGTAACACCCCGAATTTCCTGAGAATATTAAAATTAACAAATTCAAGAACACTTAATTTTTAGAAGAAGAATTAAGTGAAATGGGTTGCGCTATTACGTTCGTCTCAAAATTTTGGACAAGATAGACATTTGGTTTGCATAAAACGGATACCTTATGAAGAAGTTATTAAGCTTTGAAGTTTGTATGCATATGAGAAAAATATACATATAGATAGATATATATAAAAAATTAAATAAATAAATATACAAAAAAGTTCAAAACAGCGAATCGGGAGGGGCAATAACCAAACCGGCCCATTTTTGAGGTCGACCCAAGCCCCGCTGGGTCGACTAGGGGTTGATTCAGGGTGTTTGGCTGTCAACCCGTAGGCCGATTTGCTCTAAGGCAGATGTGGCATCTGGTTGGTTCTGAAGGACTCCTTGTTGAGTCAATAGGGTTGATGTGGCTATTCTATCTTGTCTGAATGGCTTTGATTGGCTCTAGGTTAATCTGACGGTTCCTATTAAATCAAACTTCTATATAAGCAACGTAATATCTCAACCCTAAATCATATTAAAAATCAAACCAAGAGCCGTCATGCTGCCGTTGGACAACCTCAAGTAGCCGCCGTTCAACTTGAAGCAAATTAAAAGAGACAAACCAAATCAAATCAAAATTAAACTAAAACAACGATTGTCTACATCAAAGGCGAGCATTTCAACTTTAGAATACAAATTCCAAAAATCAAGATTGTCTTTTGTAAGTGTAGTTATCTTTTAGATGTAAATAAATTTAAGACGTGATTTGATATAAAGTGAAAAATAGAATTATACCATGTTGTATAATATTGACGATGCTAATTCATGTTTGTTTCTTGTGATGATTTTATCATGAATTGTCTTGGAATGTTTGTGGCTTATTGGACTTGGTGTTGGATCTATTAAAGATTGAGAATGAAACTATCAATATCATATGCAAGTTATATGTTTCATGTTAAGATCTACACATATATATATATATATTATATATATGTTTATATGATTAATGCAAGTTGTATGTATTATGTTAGATCCAAGTCAAGATCTACATATATATATTCATATGCTTTATGTTAGATCCATATGCCTATATATATGTTCATATGAGAGTTACAAGTTTTATGTTGGATCCATGTCAAGATCTATCTAGGTTCATATGATTAATGCAAGTTATATGTTTTATGATAGATCCAAGTCATGATCTAATTATACATATGTTCATATGCAAGTTACATGTTAGATCCAAAACTAGATCTATATTTATATGCATGTTTGTAAAGTGGACTTATGCAAGTTCACCTTGTTAGATCTAGTTCACACCTATATGTTAATGTTAAAATTATACATGCCTTGGGATTGGACATGTCATGATTATATCATATGCTAGTTTATAATTGAGGTTATGTTCACACATGCCTAGATCTACATATTAACATGTTTTAGGCTTATGATTATCTAAGTCTAAATTATATGCAAGTTCATGTGACATGTTAAATTATATGAATAAAGTTTTATGCAAAATTTACATGTTTGGTTGAATCTATATTATGCATGTTCCCTTCTTTACCTCTTGTTTATAAATTGGGCTAATATGCGGGCCCAATGACTTTGTGCGATTAATACGAACGAACAAAGGGGGGTAACATTGGGATAGTTATTAAATCAAAACATGTTAATAATGTAGGTGGGCCCAAAACCATGTAAATGGTTAAGGCCATGAATGGTATAATTTATACCATTAGTCTTGAACATAATTAAAAAATGTGACATGAAACACTTGTAGAAAATTCACATATATAAAATGTAAAGGATGAATATGCCTAACCCGAGGTTAGACTGAGTTGTGGTGTAAACCTTCCCGGAACCGACCGACACTTCCAGTAACCACAACAATACCTGTCTAATGTGAGAGGTTAGTGCATCAAGCCCAGAAAGACCCGATGTTAGACTGAATTGTGGTGTAAAACTGCCCAGAACCGACTGTCACATCCAGTAACCACAATAATACTTGTCTAATGTGAGTGGTTGGTGCTTTAATTAATTAATTAATTAAAGCTCATGAACAATCAAGCTAGAAATGGTGAGGTTAAGTAATTAAGGGAACACTTACCCAACTTAACATGTTAACAAGACAAGATTGGTGGGGTTAAGTAATTGAGGAAACACTTAACACACTTAACATGTTAACAAGACAAGATTGGTGGGGTTAAGTAATTGAGGAAACACTTAACCAACTTAACATGTTAACTAGTCAAGATTAATAGGTGTTAAGTCAAAACATGGACACTTAACCAATTTAGCATGTTGACTAGAAAAACCCTAGTAATGGGGACTCGTTTCAGCAGTAACCCACATGGATGTATCAAGGTACCCTGAACTAGGCAGGGTGGGGCACGATTACTGGGCTGAATATAAGCGGTCAAAAGGGCGGCGGTTAGGTGCGTCAGTGTAGGTTCCGACGGAGTACGGGCATGCACGGGCTCTGGAGTGGAAAAAGAAGGCACTGGGCACTAGACGTACACTTGTGCATCTTTGAATGGTGTCAGGGTTGCCATTATAGGACTTGATACACCCTATACTTGAACCAGCACAAGTACTTAAAAATCATGTGGTGCCGCATGACACCGGGATTACATGAATACTAGTAGGTGCCGATCAATACATGAATGGGATCATTTATCATGAACATACATTGCTAGTTTAACAACTCTTAGTGGGCCAAAGAAGTAAAAGTGGGTGCGATAGCCAAATCTAGTTAAATCTTACTTTACCTCGTTTTAGGACTACCCTATCCTTGTGGTATCATTCTAAGTTCAGTTTATTCATGTCATAGTCTTTTACTTGTTTACATGCTATTAAATAACTAGGCTTACCAGACTTATGTCTGACCCATTTTCCTTTCGCTTCTTTTCTTCCGTTTGCCCCCCTCCCCAGGTCCGCAGGGAGGAAACACTTCTGCTTAGTCCAGGTTAGCCAAAGCTTGAAGACCGTCGTTATAAGGCTTGGACTTTCCTTTTTGAGCTATGGCTATGGTCAAGCACTTATTGGGGATTTATGTCATTTTATTTTCTGTATTGCTTCTTTATGTTTTCAAGACTGATGAAATGTTGTAATAATTTGGAAGGTTGAAACAATTGTTGAGTTGTTGTGTTGAACAAGTATTTATGAAATAATATTGATCTTCTCCCGCTGCATAAATTTTCTGTCTTGTAATTTATTAGTATCTTGTACCTTAAAACGCTCCACCAAAGTTAAGGCACTCCCTTTGAGAGTGACCTTAACGGAGGTGGGGTGTTACATATTTGGATCAATAGAGAAAATATCATAACATGTTAAACCAGTAGGATATAAACGAATATTCGTTAAAAGATGAAATGATAAAAATGAAGTTGTGACATATAAAGTACGACTTGTTGTGCAAGGTATCCTGCAGAAATTGGGTTTTGACTTTAAAGAAACACACTCTTCTGTTATGGATGTCATAACAATTCATATTTGATCAGCTTTGTAGTTTCTGAGAAGTTCGATATAAGATTGACTGATTTTGTGACAGTCTATCTTTACCGTGAATTAGATACCCGATCTTTACATGAAAATCTCAAATAGATATATGTTTCCTGAAGCAACATCAAAGTCGATGTACTCATTAAAACTAAGGCGATCACTAATGGTTTGAAACAATTCGGAAGAATGTCATATGACCGTCTTAGTGAATATTTGATAAAAGCCGGATGTAAATACAATCTCATTTGTCTATGTATTTTTATAAAGAAATTGGTAAATAGGTTTGCTATTTTAGCAGTATATGTTAATGATATAAATTTAATTGGGACTTATAGAGAGATTGATGAGATAATAAATTACTTGAAAAATGGAATTTTGAAATGGAAGATCTTAGCAAAATTAAATATTGTTTTTGTCCTCAGATTGAGCATAGTATCATATATTAATTCATCAGTCAAATTACATTGAGAAAATCGTGAAGCGTTTTCAAATGGATAAAGAAAAATCTATTTAGTATGTCTATGATTGGCCAGATCACTAGATATTAAAAAGGACCCTTACAACGCAAAAGTAGATGATGAAAATGTACTCAGTCTAGAAGTACCATATCTCAGTTCTATTGGTGCATTATTATATTTAGTCCAATGCACGAGACCAGATATTGCATTCTCAGTCAATCTTCTAACAAGATACAGTTCGGCGCCAACTAAAAGACATTGGAATGGTGTAAAACATGGCACGAGATATCTTTGTGGAATGACATATTAGGCTTATCTTATTCTTACATGGATAATAATTCAATTCTAGTTGGCTAAGCTGATGCAGATTACATTTTTGATCCACATAAAGCAAGAGCACAAACCGGGTATATGCTTAGTAATTTCAATGCAGCTATTTCATAATAACCTACGAAGCAAATGTTGATAGCAACATCATCCAATCATTATAAAAATATTAACATTGCATGAAACAAGTTAAGAATGTATTTGGTTAAGATCATTAACTGAGCACATTCGAAGTATCTATCAATTCCTCTTAACTATAAAATGATCAACTATTATTTATGAAGACAATGCAGCTTCCGTTACTCAGATTTTAACTAGGGTATATCAATGTTGATATGATGAAACACATTTCTTTTAAATGTTTCTTCACACAAGAACTACAAAAAGACAATAAGATAGAGGTGAAACAAATTTAGTCTCAAGAAAATCCAGCAGATTTATTCATAAAGGCACTTCCAAAATCAACACTTCAGAAGATGGTTTAGAAATTTTGGTATGCGTCACCTGCATCGCCAAACTAATTGAATAATGTGTTAAGAATAGGGGGAAGCATATGAAATTATGCAATAATGTACTCTTTTCCTTCAGTATAATTTTTCTTATTGTGTTTTTGTTAATAAAGTTTTTAATGAGGCATTTTCTTGATCTAGAATTATCAACTCTCATTGTAAGAGCATCTCCAACAGAGGGAGATTACGCTCCTGAATTAAGGATATTTTCCTTTTTTTGCTCCCAACAAACACCACCGAGCCGTAATATTCAGTGTAATATTCAAGGGCCAATCCTTAATTCGGAATTGGCTCCGAGCGCTGATATTATCAACGCATAGTGTAGCGCGTCGATTTTTCTGACGCTCTCCGAAAAAATAGGCAGTCTACCTTATGCACTGATAATATTGGCGCGCTACCTATTCCTTCTATTTACTTGGAGAAATATACTCCAACAGCTATAAACGGTCGTATTTTCGTTACATTACAAATAAACGGTCACTTCTTTTTCTGACGGCCTTAAAACAGTCATATTTACTTCCAACGGTTAGAAAATGGCTATATTTTCAGTTATAAATTGCTTCCTTTATTACATTCTACATCACAACATAATTTCACTTCCTTTCTATCACCTAAATCCGAAGAAACTGAAACTCTATAATTTGTTCACCTTTTGGAGATTTTTCACATCCGACGATGGGCGGAAGCCAGTTTTCTCAAGACAACACTGACTACGGTCTAGCTACTCCTTGAAGCAAACAATCAACTATGTTGTGGACAAACTAGGAAGACATCGATCTATGCAACATTCACTGTCATTTCTCATAGGGTTAAACCGCTACATTTTGGAATAAAATTTAGACAGATTTCGTTGAGAAGCATCCGTTATACTTTCGGACGTTGTTGGCGGTTCAGGGTCGATTCGGCAAAATAAGTCATCAAACAAATTTTTATGAATCACAAGTTTATAAAATAAAGATAGCCAATCCTAGTGGCATGGGAGGAGAGGATCATCTAGTACGTTTTCGTACAAAGTATGTAAGTGGCTGAATAAATTTTATTTATGAAACTTATTCCCTTTTTCTTATTAGAAATGAATGGCGAAAAATGAGTTCAAGAATCTTTTCGCAAGAGAAAATGGGGCGAAAAGGCCACATTTTCAATTTTTTCATTGTTATGATGTGCTCACAAGCAAACCAAAATGCAACTCTAGATTTGCTAAGAGCCTGCGCGATGTTCAAACTGCTTCAAAGGTCAAGAACAAAGCTTCAAAATCTAGGTATTCGTCTAGTCCTAGCGAGTCATCGGCGAAAAATTCTCCATGTATATGTGAAAACCAACTTAATGAGTTCAATAACACAATTGATGAAGACTTTACACCTCCAAGAGATAAAGCTATGAAAAGAAAGGGCAAAGTTGATGTTGCCATTGAAGGAAAAATAAACGCACGCTACGAAGAACATGATCGTAGACATGTAGGAAGGCGTGAAGATGCAAAGAAAAAAATAGAGTTTATGAGGAGGTTTGCTGATTTGGAAGAGAAGATGCTATGAATTCTAGCGAATGTAAGCAACAATAAGAAGAGAATGCAATCATGGCCAAAGATTTGACTGGAATGGATGTTTGCGAGAAGGAATATTGGATGGGAATAAAACAACGTATTCTAATGTCAAAGTTTCCTCAGTTGTAGGTAGATTGTTCATCACTATCTTAATTACTAGCTGCTTGTATAATATTGATGTAGTAACATTATGTTTCCTATTGCAGCAACCATTTACTTATCAATCAAATGTGTGGTTTGTTTATACTCCTACTTTTACTATTAGCTGATAGTTTTATATGTTGTACTACAGTATAAAATCATAATTACTCCAAATTTTTCATAGGATCATAAAATAAAACACAAGTTCAACCATGCAAATAAAATAGACAAATACCATTAGCCTATCCAGCCCCATATCGGGTTAGCCAACTATAGCAAAGTCTATATGTTTTGTGGCCAACAAAATTAATACTGTATTCTCCTAGGTAATGAGAATCAAAACTTGATTTGGTTGTTTTAAATATGTCTTCGTCTTCAACTGTCTCGATAATCTTATGGTATCAATCACAAGCTTCTGTGAAACGCCAATGAGCCATATGGATTTCAACTGAAGATCGTCTAGTAGTGCAAGTACGATGGTTGTTATATAATCTTGTTACCATCGACCAAAACTATTCATGGGTTAGACCCCCTCCATTTTGCGACGGTAAGTCATTTCTTCGATTAACTTCAATATAGGCTTTCACGAGGATAAGTAAATCCCGAGGAGAAAATTCAATTGTAGTTGTAGTGGAGCTTGCAGTACTTCAGTTTTGACGATTAAGATTACCCATATGCCTCGCTATATTGGATCGTGAACGTGGTTGTGGAATCCATACTTCAACAATTCCTTGGGTACCACAAATTATTTCATTCTGACCCGGTTCTTCCACCTCTTCTATATATGTATCTGGAATGAATCCACCCTCTTTCTCGTCCGTGTTGTTCCCTTCATACTCATCAAACATTTTACCCATAGTTTCATCACTGATTTCCCAATCGTCCATTTAAACTACACGAAATAAATAGAATGCAATATCTTAATAAACAAAAAAGGTAACCTTGAAGTAAAAAGTATAATGGTTTCTCACCTTAATGCCTCGGATGATCAAGTATGCACATATTATAGTTTATTGTCGGAGGACGAAGGATAAACTATTTAAACAAATGGAGTTACTACACTCTGTCATCAAATAGTTGAGTTTCCTTTACTCTGCCATAAAACAGTTGATGTTATTACACTCTGAAAAACTTGGGTAATGTGCTAAAGCTTGTCCAATGAAAAGAAACAAGATTACTTGACATGTCTTAATTATTAAAGCTGCGTGCAATAAGAGTACGAAATGTTTAATGGTTTAATAAAGCATAGTACGAAATAAGTGGACTTGCGTTACTAAAGAGCAGCCAACCTCTTTTCATTATTTTTGAATTCTACCGTTTTTTAGTATTACACATTTTTTAGTTTCCACTTTTCATCTAGGTCAAAATGTCTAGTTGGGAATTCGATGATGAAACCATCATTCAAATGTACGATGAGTATGAATGGAATAAACAACCAGCTGAAGATGTCGAATTTGTACCCGAAATGCAATCTAAAGTCCAAGTGGAAGCTGGAGAAGTAGAGTCTAAACTCTTTAGTGCCACACAACCAAACGTTGCAGTCCCGCATATTGGACTGGTTCAAAAATCCCTCAATGCTCGGTTGAGGGAAGTAATTGCTCGACAGAACCCCGACAGGTCAAGCTCTAGCATGACAGGTCGTTCAGTCTTTTCCTATTGCAGAGTCGAACGTAATGTGGTTATTTCTAAAAGCCAAATGAACGCAGGTCGTCGCTTTTATGGTTGCAAAGCTTACATTGATGCGCCAAATCGACAAGGGTTGTAAATTTGTAAAAAAAATCTTAGCTCGATTTACCACTGACGGAGGGGGGTGTCCAGTATGCATTGGAGATGCAAGCAGAGATCGGTCGCTTGGAAAGATTGAATGTTGTAACAATGGGTGCTACGGTTTATCCTGAAACTATGGGTCGTAGTCATTTGGTATTGTATCATAATTATATGTTTGTATTCAAAGTTATGTTGTACTGTATTGTAGTTGTATGTTGGGTTAAACGATCAACGTATCCTTTATCCTATATTTTGTTATATTGAACGAAGTTTTTATGCAAGTTAAAGGTAGTGTGTACATTTATGAATGCAAAGGAGTTAAAAACTATGGCCGTCCCCGTTTGAAGTAAACATTTCATAACGTAAAGAAGTTAAAAATTAGGGTTGTTTGAATGTATAATTAATTGATTTTTGAACGTACAATTTATAAATGATATAAAAACGAGCTCGTAACGTCGTGGTAGTTCGTAATTATACGTTTTGAACTTCAATCGAATCTACAAGGTCCAATATACGTCGGAATTCTTTAAAAATACAATCATCCAGTTCTATTTGATTATTTAATCCTAATGAAAAAGAAAACTTGGGTTTTCATATTGTATATTTCGAGTTATGTCAAACTCAAATTTTTAAAAGGTCGTTGTATAATCGTTTATGAAATTTAGCGATTTATTTAATAAATCGAAAGGAAAATTTGAAAAACAAAGGAGTTAAAATATTTGTCTTATTACATACAATGATTGGGTCATCCTCACCTACTTGGTTATAATTCTTGTCGCTTCTCAGCACGATATCCAAAGTGGATACACTATACAGTGTTACAGTAGATAGTATAGTATATAGTGGCTGCATTTGCACAAATTTCAAAGCTCTTGTCAGGTTTGACTCATTTTACCCATAGTTTTCTCATAGACCATTAGTAACAATAAATGTCATATTACATTCAAGAAACTAAGAGAGTTAAAAAAATTAGTCGAATTACATAGAAAGCGTACATATAAAATTAGTACTACAACTAATCATACAACACAATAACTAAAACATCAATGCATACATAGGAAGTAGTACTAAAACTTAAGATACAACAGAGGTTAACTAAAAAATAATTATGCATGCAAGCAAAATTTTACTTTCAATCTCAAGGGATTCTAAAGCAGTTCTAAGATGTCTTATCTCTTGTTCTAACACCTTGGCGTAAGAAATACCCCTTGAACATAAAAGGTTGTTAATCCATTTAGAGTAACCGCAGCCGTTAGGCCATAATGAGCATAACTGGATCCTACAACCAATATTTTCTCCCTCCAACCTAACTACAACCTCCACCGTATACCCACAGTGGCAACAAACGGGATATGAGTCAACCTCTTTCTCGTTTGGAGGTTAAATAATTGAAGCCACTCGTACCTCTTGTTCATGTAGAGGTTGAACTACTGAGAATTGTTCTCTCACTTCTTGAGTTGGAGGTTCTGTAATTGATGTCGCTCGTACCTCTTGTTGATACAGAGGTGGAACTATTTGATGACTAAAATTTGGGATTGGAGTATTAATAGGTTCTTGAAGTCTAATTAGGCTTAAATCTGTTTACTCACGACATACATCCTCATAGTGTTGCTCTTGGTATTCAATAAGCCAATCAACATCGGTTCTTGGACTAGCTGGAGGACCTTCAGTTGGCCACCAGTCAGAATCCATAAATGAGGGCCATGAAGGCATGACTTTTGGTATGCTAAGTTGTGTAGAGCAAAAAATTTGTTTGAGTGAGTAAAGGTAAGCAAAACCCTTAGAGATATATAGACGTAGAGTATCGAGTGAATAAAACAAATTATGATGTGATCGATCACTGTTCCCAATTTGCTTTACGTGATTGACTGCACTACTAAGTCTGACGTTATAGTGTAGTGAATCTACTTTACGTACTGGCCTGCACCGTTAGGCCTTACGTTATACCGTAGCAACTTTACTTTACATATTGGTCTACCCTATTAGACCTGACGTTATACTCCAGCAACGTTATGGCATAATGTGTCGTAGTTATATGTTGTGTCGAATGATGACTGTATCCTTTATCCTATATTTTGTTATATTAAATGAGGTTTGTACGCAAGTTAACGGTTGTGTGTACATTTATGAACGTAAAGAAGTTAAAAACTAGGGTCATACCCGTTTACAGTAAAGATTTAAGAATGTAATGGAGTTAAAAATTCAAATCAAACTAAATAGGATAATTATCCAAAAATAAAACTAATAAACTGATTTAATAGATTAATAAAGTTAAGTGGTTAATATATTTATTAAATTAAACTAATAAATAATCCAAAGACAAAATTTTAAATCTTTAGAAAAATCTACCGAGATAGCGCTTCAAATTTATCGGCGCGTTAACGTAATGCGCCAATAAATTTGGCGCGCTTTCATTTTATTAGAGTGCACCGATAAATTCGACGCGCGTCTATTGGGAGATTTCCCCAAATCTCCCCTGAATCTTACGAGTCGTAATATTACGACTCGTAAAACCGTTGGACATGCTCTAATATTGTAAACATGTTACCTAAAGATGAAATAAAGTTGTATTTTTTTCCTTATTTATGATTTTTCTCGCTAGTTTCTCATAAAAAGGTTTTTAGTAAGACAGTTCATCTTATCGTCTTTGCATGCATATATACAAGGGGGAGTGCTCTAATATATTGGAATAATAAGGGTGAATGCGCTTAATGCGATGAACATTATTGTAATTTTGAGGTCATGTAGAATCTATAAATAGAGAGCTAATTTATGTTGTATAGACATCTAAATCAATAAAAATACCCTTACTCCCTCATTACTTCTGCTCCAACTTCATTTTGTAACAGTCATTTGATTGACTATGTGACATATTTAAGTCAATTATTCATACAAATTTTTGCTATATTTTTGTCCTAAAATTACATGTGGTTAGTTTGAATTTTGATTTATATCTTGTAACATTTAATTGTCTTTTCCTTGTAGTAGAGTTAAATAATAAAGATTGAAGTTGTAAAGAATATTATATGCTAGATTCTATTTTTAAGTTATATTAAGATTTGGAAATATTGGTACAATGAATATTGAATTTGTAAAGAGAGTTTAGTGTTAGATACTATTTTTAAGGGGTATTAAGGTTTAAAAATATTTATAGAGAAAGATTTTGAATTTACAAGTGAAGCTTAATTATTTATAAACTTTTATTTTTGAGAAGATATGATAATATCTATAGAGAAATGATTTTGATAGTTCACGTTGACAAAAAAAGACATCAAAGATTTTACAACTATTTATAATGAGCATAATGACACGCGCATTGCACGTGATCACAGTACGCGCTTCACACGTGGATTCTTGTTTTTGAAATATTATTCATTTTACATATTAAAAAGAAAATGATTTGTATAAATATTGCATAATTTATAAATTCTCAATTCAAGAAAAAGAAGCAAACTGCTACATAATATGTTAAAAATAAAAAGTAATGGTATATGAAATATTATTCAATTATTTTGTCATTTAACTGATATGATTACATCTTTACAAACGACATTTTTAGTATAAGTTCTCAATTTTTCACTAATGATAGCACATGCTTTGAAAGTTTTTTTTTGTAATTTATACGTGTTCAACATACGTAAGAGAATATTTTTTAAAAGTATGTAGCTATGTTTTGTAAAGATCATAATAAAAGCTTTTTCTTTTTAACAAAGATTTGTTTAAATTTAAGTATTGTATCTGAAATCTATGAAAATCATTATAATAATAACATACTATTTGGAAAACTATAAAAATCCATGTATCATTTACATTTTCTTGTATTTTTTTCCTATTTTGTTTGGTCCAGATATTGTATTGTTGAAGAACTATGGCCAAAGGAAAAGGTAAGGAAGTTCAAACTAGTCGAGGAAACGGAGTTGGCGAAGATCAGCAAAATGCAGTTGTGACAAGGTCTCGCGGGCAGAGCTCAGTAGCAGGACGGACTGATACAGGAAATCCGAACCGCACTCAAGGGGAGAACTCCGATCCGATCCGGGTAGGAGAATCTGAAGCAGTGCATTCCCCCAACCTGAACCGACCCGAGCAGCTCGCCCTACACCGACCCGACCCGGCTTTCCAGCTCCGACCCGAACAGGCTTCCCAGCTCCGACCCGACCCGATTTCCCATCTCCGAACCGACCCGACACTTGGTGATGTTGGAACCTCTACTCAAGCCCCCACAAATGCTCCGATTCCAGCCACCAGGGTCAATGATCAGGTCAATCCATCCGCACCTATTACGCAAGGAGATTTCTCGCGCCTACTTGACATGCTTAAGAGTACTAGGGAGGCTATGAAAATCCACGAGCGTACCAACCTCATGATGCAAGAAAACATGAGATTCATGAGCAAGGAAATCAGCGAACTCCGTATGCAGAGAACCCCATCCCCGGTTCACCACAGATCAATGGATCAGTCTTCTTCTTCCGAGGAAGAACGGCCCCGTGAAAGAAGGCTGCTCGAACGACCTCAGAATTTGGAGCAACTGACGTTCGGATCTTTGGGGTCTCGTGAGGATATTGCACGAGCACTAGGAACCAATGATCCAGGCTTGAGAGACCCTAACCACACTAATCCCACTCAGGGGCAGATGCTCCAGCCCCCTCCTCCCGAGATCGACCGGGGGTGTAGGGAACGAAGCAGAGCAGAAGCAGCTCAAAGAAGAAGGGCATCTCCTGAACAAGAGCCCAGAAGGAACTCGGTTACCAGGGCTAGGGAGCCGGAATGGCCCCTAACTAATGCTGATGTACAGGCAATGGTACGCCAGATTATGTCCGAAAGCCGAAACTATACCAATGAAGATTATGGCATTGAGCGAAGCCATACTCCTTTCACTGACGACATCCTCAATTTTCAATTTCCCCGACGTTTTAACCTGCCGCAGATGGACAAGTATAATGGGAGAACCGATCCGGGACAGCATTTGATGCGATACTCGTGGCTCATGAATGCTGCTGCTGCTCCTGACGCAGTGAAGTGTAAAGCATTCCCGATCTATTTAGAAGATGTGGCGCTGCTATGGTTTACCCGACTTCCCCCTCGTTCGGTATCGAATTACAGGGAATTGAACGAACGTTTTATGAATCAGTTCCGACTCCACACCCGAAAGTCTAAGAGTGTTATTGAATTATCAAGAATTTAGCAGGCGCCAGGAGAGTCTTTGAGGTCATATCTCGACCGTTTCAACTTAGCTGTGACTGAAGTTAGTGACCCGCATGAGCCCACCATCTTAATGGCTTTGATGGAAGGAGTTGATCCTGACTCCGAGTTTGGAGATTACCTTTCTGGAAAGACACCTTCCACGAGAGAGTTATTTTATGAAAAGGCCGATATTCATTTAAAACGAGAGGAGGCTAGGGCAAACCGAAAGAGAAAGTCTGAAGTGGCTTCAAAAGAAAATGTTCAGAGTAACGTCGCCGTGAAGAAGTCTGGGGAAAGTTCCGGAAAAGTTGAAGTAAATGTGGGAAACAAGAGTGGAAACGACAATTCTGGAAACGGGGGCAACAACAATAACCGTAACGCGAATGGTAACAGAAGAAATAGAAATAGGGGAAGTGATCCTAGCAAAAGGCCCCAATTCCAGACTTATGAGAATTATACACCGTTGAACGACACTCTGGAGAACATTTACTTGGATACGTACAATGTTTTGCAATACAAAAGACCGCCACCTCGCGACTCAACGGAGAAAGAAATGGCAACTGGGAAGTTTTGTTTGTTTCATGGAACTCATGGGCATTCAACCAATGAATGTCGACATTTGAGAGACGTGATTGAGAAGCTGTTGCGCGAAGGGAAACTGGATGAATATAAGGTTGCCCCGAGGGACAGGGGGTAAGGAGAGCAGGCTCCAAAACAGATTCAATCTGCTCCCAAGCCTACGGCGCAACAGAAAGGCAAGGGAATTGTTATCAACTCCATAGTGGGTGGACCCCACCCAGCAATCCGCAGTTTTAGAGCGATGGATCAATATGTAAATGCTGCCAAGCATGTAGAGGTGGATGAATGTGATGATTTGGAAGATATCGCCCCCATAAAGCAACAGAAGACAATGTTTGACGACGTGGTATTCCGTAGCAGAGATAATACTGGGATCCAGTCACCTACCGATGATCCGTTGGTCATTACTACCACCATTGGGCCGGCCTTGGTTCATAAGGTGTTAGTAGACAACGGAAGCTCTGTTAATATTTTATTTAAAAAGTCATTCGATCAGATGAAGCTTGAATCTGAAGATTTGAAGCCATGCGAAGGATGGATCCGAGGCTTCAACGGGGCGTCGACAGCCCCAATGGGGTACACAGAATTGCCTGTAACCTTGGGACAAGGAGAACGCCGAAGAGTACGGATGCTTCAGTTCGTTGTGTTGGACGTAGATTCGCCTTATAATGCATTTTTGGGAAGGCTTGCCCTTGCTGAATTCAGGGCTTGCATCGCCCCTTGGTGTTTATTGCTTAAGTTTCCAACTGAAGCCGGAACTGGAGTAATGAGAGGGGATCAAGTCTCCGGACGGGCCTGCTATGTTGCCGAATTAAAGATGTTGACAAAAGGACTTAACATTGAAAGTAAAGATGCCTCGCCTCCTCCGAAGGAGGGCTCGGCGTAGCAATTAGAGGGATCGGCCCCCAAGGAGTTGCCCAAAGGAACGCCTGAAGACCTGGATCCCAGAAAAGACGAGGAACCAGAGACTAGAAATGCAACTCCTAATGAAGCGACAGTGGACATTCCCATTGATGAAGTTGATCCAACAAGAGTTTTGAAGATTGGATCTCAATTGGATCCACGTCGGGCCGAAGAACTAACGGACTTCCTGAAGGCAAACTTGGATGTGTTTGCCTGGACCCACGCTGACATGTGTGGGATATCGCCATCCATCATAAGTCACTCACTAAATGTAAACCCGAAACACCCGCCTGTGAAGTAAAAGAGACGTATGCTGGGCCCAAAGAGGTCGGCTGCCCTCAAAGAAGAAGTGGAGAAGCTGAAACAGAACGGATTTATACGAGATTCGACATATCCCGACTGGATATCGAATCCTGTCTTAGTAAAGAAGCCGAATGGAAAGTGGCGGACTTGCATTGATTTTTCAGATTTGAACAAAGCTTGCCCAAAAGACAGTTTCCCACTTCCCAGGATTGACCAGCTTGTAGATTCGACAGCGGGACATGAACTTCTTTCTTTCATGGATGCATATTCCGGATACAACCAAATTCCTATGCACGTGCCAGATCAAGAACATACGAGCTTCATTACAAATTTGGGGTTATATTGTTATGTTGTAATGCCATTCGGATTGAAAAACGCCGGAGCCACTTATCAACGCTTGGTGAACAGAATGTTTTATAATCAAATAGGGAATACTATGGAAGTTTATGTAGATGATATGCTTGTCAAATCGAAACAGTCCTCCCGCCATACGCAAGACTTGGCAGAAATGTTCGGTATCCTGCGAAAGTATCGGATGAAGTTGAATCCTTTGAAGTGTTCATTCAGAGTGGCATCGGGAAAGTTTCTAGGCTTCATTGTGAGCTCCCGAGGAATTGAAATCAATCCCAGCCAAATAGCAGCGATTAGAAACATTGAAGAGCCGAGAAGAATTAAAGATGTCCAAAGTCTTGCAGGGAAAGTAGCCGCGTTAAGTAGATTTATCTCCAAAGCCACGGACAAATGCGTCCCGTTTTTTGATTTGATTAAAAGTGGAAAGAAGAACTTCGAGTGGACTCCGGACTGTGTTGAGGCCTTTCAAAATTTATTGGAACTACTAGAAAAACCGCTGATTTTGTCAAAACCAATGGATCACGAAGAATTGTTTGTTTACTTGGCAGTCTCGGATCACGCTGTTAGCACAGCCTTGGTTCGAGAAGAAGACAAAGTGCAAAGGCCAGTATATTATGTAAGCAAGAAATTGGCAGCGGCAGAACGCAACTACCCAAAGATTGAGAAGCTCGCTTACAGCCTCCTAATCGCATCCCGAAAAACTTCGTCACTATTTCCAAGCTCATCCAATAACTATATACACCGACCAGCCTCTGAGGCAGGTGTTGCAGAGACCCGAAGCATAGGGAAGGTTGATCAAATGGAATATAGAATTAAGTCAGTTTGATTTAAATTTTCAGCCACGAAGGTCGATCAAGGGACAAGCTCTGGCAGACTTTATAACAGAGTTCACTATCCCAGAGGAGGAAGTGATCGATGACAGGATGGTCAAGTCCGAAGATGAGTTAAAGATAGATTCATGGAAGCCATACACAGATGGAGCTAAAAACGACCGAAGGTCCGGAGCTGGAATCGTCTTAGTTACTCCTGAAGGGCGGTCGTTATATTACGCTCTACGATTAGAATTTTCGGCGACTAACAATGACTCTGAATACGAAGCCCTGATTGCCGGGCTGAAGCTTGCTAAAGACCTCGGAATAAAAATGTTGGACATATTCTGCGACTCCAAAATCGTTGTTTGCCAAGTGCGAAAGGAATTTGTGGCCTGGGGACCTCGACTCATCGCCTACCTCGGGAAAGTGGAAAAGCTGTTGAGCAACCTGGAGCGGTACAGTATAACGCATATCCCAAGAGCCGAAAACCAAAAGGCAGACAGGCTGGCAAAGCTAGCTAGTTCCGACAATCCAGAAGAAACTGAAATGATTCCAATTGAAACGTTGGAATCGCCAAGCTTTGAGTCGATGGAAATTGAGTTCGCTTTCGAAGCAGAACCGGAGAAGGAGTCGTGGATGACCCCAATTAAGAACTTCCTTAAGAGTGGAACACTCCCATCAAAAAAGAGTGAGAAAAGAGATATAGTTCGCAAGGCTACCAGATATGTCCTACAAGATGATACTCTTTATAGGCAAGGATTTTATATGCCCCTGTTACGATGTATAGCACACGACGACATCAGACGTGTACTAAGAGAAGTACACGAAGGTGAGTGTGGAGATCATACAGGAGGTCAGACTTTAGCGAAAAAGATATTGCGGTATGGATACTTCTGGCCCACAATTAATAAAGATGCAGCTGATTATTCACGACGCTGCGATAAGTGCCAGAGATTTGCCAAAATCCCCAGAGCACCGTCGACCCAACTCAAATCGATGGTGACTCCTTGGCCTTTTGCCACGTGGGGAATTGATATCATCGGAGTTCTACCGATTGCTAAAGGAGGAGCGAAATAAGCAATAGTCGATGTGGACTATTTTATGAAGTGGGTGGAAGCTGAGCCCTTAACCAAGATCACGGCAAGAAAGGTGATAAGTTTCGTGGTTAGAAATATTATATGCCGATTCGGGATCCCAAGAACCATTATAACTGACAACGGAACCCAGTTCGATGGTACTGAATTCAGAAATTTCTGCCAGAAATATAAGATCGACAAACGGTATACTGCGGTTGCTTATCCGCAGTCGAACGGGCAAGTTGAAGCAATAAACAAAGTTATAAAATCCATCCTCAAGAAACGGTTAGAGCGCGCAAAGGCAAAATGGGTTGACGAATTGCCCTTAGCTTTGTGGGCATATCGAACAACATTTAAGACCGCTACTGGTCATACCCCTTTCTCTCTTTCTTTTGGTTCAGAAGCAGTAGTTCCAGTAGAGCTTGAAGTTCCTTCCCACCGGGTGACGTATTATGACCCGATGATGAATCGGGCACTCTTACTCGAGTCTCTTGATGAAATTGAAGAAAAAAGGGACGAAGCGGATTTGCATGCGGCAAGACATCGACGTCAGATGGCACGCTATTATGACAAAAAAGTTCGCCTTAGGACTTTTGAACCAGGAGATTTGGTGCTAAAGAGAGTCTTTCCATCCCTTCCTCACCTCGGTCCAAAGTGGGAAGGACCCTTTGTCATCCAACGGAAACTTGAAAAAGGAACCTTCAAGTTAACGACCGTAGATGGCGAGGAAGTCCCTAGGGCATGGAATGCCCAACACTTGATGCGATATTTGGATTAGAAATGTTGTACTCTTTGTTATTTTTCTTATGAACTCTGTAAAAATGCACGACTTGCCTTAGGAAAATCTGATGATATGAATAAAGGACTATAAAGTGGATGTAGGCTACGACTTAGCCGAACCACTATAAAAATATCGTGTGTCATTTACTTTCATGCATTATATATATACATTCATCGACTATTCTGTTGTGATTATGGAATATAAGATGATTCAAAACCCGAAAGGTTGAAAACAGTTTAAATGTAAGAAAAAAAGTACAACGACTATTTGTGCGATAAGACGTAAAAGAATGGGAAAACGACATTCTTAACTCTAACTCTCTAGAGAGAGAGAGTATAAAAGCGTCTCCGATCGAGCGCTGAGAAAGAACTCCTTCCCCGCTGAAGGATCGGGGAGCGAATAAATTGCTGAGCTCGAACTCTAACTCTCCAGAGAGAGAGAGAGAGAGTATAAAAGGACGGGAAGACGACGTCCTCTGAGGCGTGAAGGTGCACCCAGACAAGAGACCGCCTCAGTAAGAACTCTAACCTGAGTATAAGACAGGAGAGTATAAAAGAAGTGCCAGAAAAAACGACAGGCATTGACGACACAGAAAATGCAATCCCGTCAGAAAATCGGGAGCATTCAGATTACTTGATTAAGCTTTGAATAGTTCTTTGAGATCGACTGGGGGCATATATGTATACACATATTTCCCCCTACCATAACTTCATTACACAACTATAGTAAAACATGCATTCTTACATAAGTGCAGAACTAATGGCTAACAGATATTGCAGAAAATGAATTATTTTTTATTTACGAATGAATGAATTTGTACAGGAAAATAGCCAAAAAAGAAGGTGCAAGAGCCACCCTTATAGCAGCAATCGTTGGTTCACCAAATGCTAAAACGACACAAGACAACCCACTATTTGGACTTCGAGTGAGGCTTGGACTTCTTGGCGGCTTTCTCCGCATCCTTCGCCTCTTTCTTGGCTTCAGTCAAGATGCGCTTTGATTTTTTCTTTCCTGAAGACGCGGTGCTGGAACCGGTTGACTTCTTCCCAGAGGGCGGAGCGCTGGAATCAAGAGAAGATTTTTTAGCGAGTTCCTCTGTAATAGATCTAGTTGAAAGCTTAACAACTAACCTTGATCCCGCATCCACAACTGCGTGAGGCTTGAGGATTTCAGGGTCTAAGTCTTCAGCTTTTAACTGCAAGCGTTTATCTTGGTCAGCTTTCATTGTAGCCAAAGTAACATCATCTGCACTTTTCGACTCCCCGACTATTGCCACCTCTGGATCTTCCTCATGTCCTCCGTCGCCGCCATCATCCTTTAAGGCCGCTATCATTTCTTCATCATGGGGAGTGTCAGCCTTAGACGGTTCGCTTCCTTCTCCCAAATCTATAGGAGCAGCCTTGTCCTTCCCCTCTTTTGCCTTCTCCGTAGGCTCTGCCCCAGACACGGCTCCCTGAGTCACATCTGTCTTTCCGGATGGCTCAATACCTACAGAGTGAGAAGCAACAGTTATCAACTCAGGAGAAAATAATGGATTTGTCATCGATTGCTCAATCACGTGGCAAAAGGTAGAAATAGCCTTGACGAATTGAGGAGAAAAGGCAGGGATACCTTCCGAAGACTTCTCGGCAGGGGTAACTGCTGTCTCTGATGCCGTTTCGGGAATAGGGGATAGCAGAGTTGTTCGAGGGATTCCCGGGTTTTCAGGATCATACCCCTCTACTTCAGAAGTTGCGGGGGCAGTAGAAGAGGAACCAGCCTCGGGAACGTTCTTCTGTTTATTCCTCTGCCTTTCTTCTTCCATAGCATCAGCAATGAGGCGGCGCCCTTCAGCCAGGCGTTCTGGCTCATCATCCCTTAAGTATTTCTCCATCAGCTTGTCCTCATCGATGGAATCAACCTTGAGCTCCTCTTTTTCCCACTCAACGATTTGACTCCATACTTGGACTAGAGTAGATGGATAATCCTCAATCCAAGAAATGTTCCGGCGACGGATGATATGTGCGAAGAATTCAATCATTAATTCGCTGAAACCCTGAATCTCTGCCTCCGCCTCTGACAATTGTTTGCGGGCCTCCTCAGCGGATTTGATAGCACATTCGACGTTACCCTCCGCCAGGGCAGCTCTGTTCTCCGCCTCCAGTAGCTTAGAAGCCAAGTCAGCGTTTTTCTTCTCAAGCTCAGCATTCCTCCTTGCTAACTCGGCATTTTTCCGTTCAAGGTCAGCGTAAGCAAGGCGTGTTTTAGCGGCATCTGACTTGACATCTTCAGCTTACTTTTTTAACTCAGAACGCTCTTGAGTGTGAGATTCAAGCAAATCATGATAACGTTTTTGCATATCTTCAAATTGTTGTTTGAAGCTAGTAGCGTCCCTTTGAGCAACAGCAAGTTGGGCCTGTGTGTCCTCTAAATCTTTTCCTAGATTCTTTAAGGCCTTTGCATCTTCTTCTGCGGTTTTTTGCATCGAATCAGCATTCATAATTAGAGTACGAATGATTCTGGAAAGGTTGCGTGAATATTTGAACATTTCAGAATACTGTTGTTCGACCGCATCTATCTTCGCTTTGGCCTCATCTGCCCACCTGGAAGAAATAGGCTCGAGGGCAGGTAAAAAAGTTAAGCTCTCGAAGTAATGTTCGGGAAATTGCTCCTCCAAATACGCCCGCATGATTGCGGTTTCAGCATCTAGTGGTGGAGGGGCGGGGATCGTCAACTCAGTATCCCTGTGCGTGGAGGATTCAACAGTATCTTTATCTGTTCTAGGCCGTTTAGCAGGGACCTTACGTTTATTTCGCGACTCAGTATCTTTTGGCGGGCTTCTCTCCCTGCTGCGCTTTTCTTGAGAGGAGGTGGAGTCTTTTGGTTGCGGCCTGTCCTCTTCCTTACGACCTTGATAACCTTTATATCTTTCTGGGTCCGACCGAACGGGAGAGCGAGAACGCGAGGTTCGAGAGCGGTAGGATTCATAAGGCCTTCTCTCCTCCCTACTGCGATCATCGCGACGATCATACTCAGTGTCATAAGGCGGATTGGACATGCTGCGGCGGAGCTTCCTGATATCATAGTAAGATCGGGACATCGTGCCTGCACAATAAGACAAATGAAATTCAGAATCAATAGTTTCACAGAGAGAGAGGTGCAATGAGTGGTAATGCTATTGTGTAAAGTGTGTCCTAAGTGGTGTGTTTCCCCCCAACCAACCCGAGTCCGAAGCTAGACTAGTACGGGCAGGCTCTTTGGCCTTAGCAAGAGTGATCTCTTCAGAAGAGGTGAAAACTAAAGGATCCTTCCTAAAATCCTCGGAAGTGTATATAGTTTCAGGTAAGGGGAGATCCCCCAAACCCTGAAATAATGGGTCATCAGTACTAGGGACATCTCCCTCGGAAGCATCAAGTGGCGACTCTTCGGAGGACGTTGACCTTTCTGGAGAAATGGCATCCTCAGGAGAAGTATACCCTTCGCGATGCTTTTCGGCCAGATTAGCCAATTCATCGTCTTGAGTAGAAGATGGAGAAGGCGAAGTTTGAAGAGGCATTGTAGGAGCTCCCAAACCTTCTCCTGTCTCTGGGACTACATCCATTGGAGGAATATATACGTATGGAGCCGTCCCATGACCGATACTACGAGTAACAGATAGCAGCCCATGAAAATGAAGATACTCGTCCTTAAGGACTTCATCAATAGTCAGGAATTTCTGATCGCCATTAAGGAGTTGGTGCATCCGGTCAAAGAACACCTGGTCCGATATTTGTTTTGGGTTGTCAACTGCAAACAAAAAGAGAAACGAGTTAAGGCGACGACTTGAGTGTGTAGAGCCCAGATTTAGAAAATCAGTGCTTTACTTGATTTCGTCCACCTTCTGGCACATCCAGGCTGTCGCTTCACATAAAACCATTCCAGTTTGGAATCCCCAACTTTACTACTGAAGGGCGTTGAAATTATCTTCCTCTTAGGGACAGACTCAAAATAACAGAAAGAAGGAGTTTCTCGAGTCCGATGCTTGAAGTTGTAGAAGAAATGAACGTCATCGAAAGTAAGCTCTACGCCTAGGATCTCGTGATATGCTATATATAAGGTGTGTAAGTAGGCATAAGAATTGGGATGCAGCTGCATGGGGGCAATCCGCATTTGTCTTAGAAAATCAACGATGAAGGGAGAAAATGGAGGGATAGCACCGACCATGCACATCAACCGGGTGATTGCCATATATCCTTCTGGAGGGTTGTGGGGACGGTCAGATCTCGAAGGCACTAGAGTGTCCCTTTTTAGTATCCCGTATTTTAAACAAATTCAGATAAGTCGATCGTTGTCGATTGTTGATTCAACAGAATCTTGGGGTGATTCCAATATGACAGCCGATTTAAACTCATCAGGATCCCGGTTGTCACCAATCCCTCCTTCCTCTTCAAAACCTAGAGAAACTTCATCCTCCGAAGACACATTGTCACTTTCGCGATTTCCAACTTCATAATCTGAACCCTCATCGTTCCATTCCGGATCCGAAGGGGAAGATATGTCCTCGAGAGTAACTTTGTTGGATGTCTCCGAGGCCTCTTTCTTCACAGCTAGTCTAGAAGAGCGTCTGGGTCTCATGGTCATAAAACTATTGAAGAAGCAATAGCATAGATTAGAGTAAATTAGCCCGTATCCCCCCGGGCATGTGTGCGAACTAAAGTGTAAACAGTGTATGCGGGAGGTGTAAAGTAAATGTTTAAAAATGCGACGCAAAAGTTTGGCGAAGTATAAAGAATTGAAGTAGTTCTCGATGTCCAGTTACGTTCGCAAGGCACTATCCTAACTGTCCATTAAGTTGAAGATTGTGCCGAAAGTAGATTGGGCCAGTTAAACAAGTTTTTGTGCATTAAGATTGACTGCCCTTCGGATCGGTTCGGATGCATTCATTGGGAACGGATCGGGGGTGTGGTCTTGTCTTGGGTTCAGACAAACTTTGAAACTCAGAGATCAAAGTCGGATCGGCTCGGAGATGGATTCCCCTAACGGTTCGGATCGGACCACGTAGTCATGCTTCTCCTCCTTTATTTTACAGTCCGACCTGATCCGGTTAGGTGAACACACTTCTCCTCCTTTTCACTTTCCAGTTCGATTCGATTTTGAGAATCCTCTCCGACCCAATCCGGTCAAATGAGCTCCGTTTCCATCTCTGACCTTTGCCCCGACCCAATCCGAACTTGTGAATCTCTCTTCCTTTCCTTCTTGTCCTCCAACCCGAACCGATCCCCTCAATCCTCTTCTTCTTCTTCTCCTTTCTCAACCACAGTCAAATCCACATCCCTCTCCAAAGCTCCAGTTAAAGACGAGCGCATGCTTCATTTAACCTCTCAGAGCCTCGAGACGGTGGTAGAACCACCCACGACGACGACAGGGAAGGAGGGAGACACGATATCGAAGCAAGAGAGGAGTCATGTTCAAATCATTCAAAATCAACCGCAAATTTCAATTGAAACCCATTGTTACAAAATTAATTGATGGATTCAAACCTACCAGAGTATGTAGCTTGGAAATTTGCACGAAAAGGGTGAAAAGTTCTTATTTCTTTTTTCTGGAGTTCCGAAGCAAAAGCGGTAAAACAATAAAAGGAAATGAAAGAAGGAAGAAGACCCAGTTTATATAGAGAAGTAGAGTGACTATTCGTCTCCCCGTTCGGGTCGGATCGACAGTCCAGTAGCAGAGCCCCCGTTCGGATCAGATCGACAGTCCAGTAACACAGCGTGGCCCAATAATCCAATACGAAATAGAAGAAGAAGGGAATCCATTCGGGTCGGAATCTGAACCGAACAGGATGTCATATCTCAGCTTGGCCCATTAATCTAATGAGAAATAGAAAGAAGAGGGGGTCTGTTCGGATCGGAATCCGAACCGAACAGAATTCTGTAACTCAGCAGTGAATTAAATTGAAGTTCGAAGAAGAAGATGAAAACACAAGGAAAATCAAAGGAAAAATTACCTAGTAGACGCTGTGCAATGATAATCAAAGCATGCTCCGTCTCCAACAGAAGCATCCTTTGAGGGGGCAAAATGTTAGCCCACTTTGTGAACTGGGCAACACAAAGTCGAGATGCGAAACATTGAAGAACTTGGAAAGCATTATAGCGGGTCGGATCGGAGAGAAGTAGCGGTTCGGATCGGAGAGGTCATTGCTGTTCGGATCGGTGAGCTGTTATTGTTGGAATCAGGGAGGCACAACTGTTCGGATCGGAGAGCAACCTACTACCAAATGGAGCGGAGGGCTACCTGCCACAGAGACGGATCGGAATGGAGCAAAAGTGGATGAAGACCTAGCCTTGGGACAATCCGGATCGGATCGGATACCCCGATCCGAACCCTTCTTGCACGTTCCTCCGATCCGAACCTGTATTCCTCATCATTCTCCCCCATGATCGCCTGGTTATTCGGAGCGGTTATGACCAGTTCCTACCCACAACGTCCACTGCTCTGATGCGTTGTCAACACTGAAATCCATTCGAACCCGAGACTGATGGGATGGAAGACACGTGGCTCCGATCCAGATCGGTTTCTGAGCAAATTTTCACCTATAAATACCCTGTCTGGAGACAATGAAAAGGATCTTCTTTTTGGCACTTTGAGAGTTCAACCACCTTCATAAGCCAAATTCCAGCACTCCCGGATAATCCAAATCGTCTTTCAACATTTGTTTTGAGACAATTGAGTGAATGTATGTGAGTTGTGAGTGAAATTGAGTGAATATCTCATTGTAATTGCAACCATATCATTGAGAATAGTGATTGACAAGTGGACGTAGGCTTTTATTCGCCGAACCACTATAAATTCTGTGTCTCTATTTTACTTTTGATCTTATTTCATTCTGCTTTTAGTCAATTTGAGTGTTAGAACCACTTTTTGGTCTAACATATTTGATATTAAATTTAAAGCATTTTAAAATAAGTTATTATATTATATCATGTTATATTATGTTAATTTATAGTCAATCATAATGTGTTTTTACGCGGTTTACGCACATCCCTTCTGCTCTGCAACCCCTTGTTGGACTAAATTGGTTGGCTTACCATGTTGGAAAACTCAAATTTTTTGACTCGAACACGGTGGCTAGGAGAATCTTGTTTATGCTAGAGCCTTGATAGAAGTTACCACTAATAAACCTCTCCCTTCTTGGATAAAAGTCTGCATTGAAGACCAAACCTATCTTGTAGAAGTAAAGTATAAGTGAAAATCAGACATTTGCACAAATGGTAAATCCTTTGGTCACACTTCTGACTATTGTAAGATTGCGGCTGATGAGCCTCGTGTGTAAATACCCCTTCCACGTCCCCCTCTTAGCCAGTGGATCCCTAAGGCCAAAGTTTTTTCCTCGCTATCTCTCAACCCCTTGCTCCTTTGGCTGTCCGGGTTGACAATGTGGTAGAGCCTGAATTTACATGAAAGAATAGTGAGCAAGTTTGGCAGCATTGAAATCAAAGATGTGCTTAGATAAGATTAATACCTTTTACAAATTTGTTGGAGAGGATGGAGAGACTAGAAAGCTATTGTACTGCCGTAATGGTGATGATTTAACGCTATCGAAAGAAGGTAATTATGGTGCAAGAAATGCGATTCTTCGTGCTGGACCCCTCCTGCGATCGGAAGTTCAATTATGACATTGACTCAACAGACAATGTTGTGGGAGTAGCTAGTCTTTTTGGTTATTTTGTTTAGAACACGGCGCCTACTACCTTTGTTATAGGCGCTCTTCCACCTTATGTGGTGAACCTTTAGTTTATCATACTCAGTAGTTGGTGCAAAATACCTCACTCCTGTTCTGCAACTTGGTGTCCTAGCACTTTAAACTAGGATTTTTAGTAGCTGTAGCGACTTTCTACTCTCTTATATTGTATCGCATAGTGTTCTGGCACTTCAAACCAGAATTGGAGTTTCCGTGCTTGCGCAGAACTCTTTTTCTTTTTTCCTTTCTAATAAAAGTAGTACGACCACTATAAAACCGACTTGCCTTGCCTGAAAAAAATCATAATTAGTTTTATGAAATATTTTTAAACAATAAATTTCAATCCAAAAATCATATTAAATCTTTTTATTAAATCGATTCTAACTTAAATTCATAAATTTAAGTTAAATATTTCAAACATTAATTTAAAATAAAATATAAAAATAAAATTTCAAATCAATACATACTTATATAGTTTCAGAAAATAATTTTATTGACCAACAATGTCCGTATATAATTTTCTATCCAATGTCAAGTGACTCGGGTATGTATCATTTGAAATCGTTTAATTAAATTTCTGCGTATATACCATTTCAATCCATATCCCAGTTCAATATAATATTGGCATATGGTTCTGGTATATATCATTTCAACCCATAATGGTTTTTCTAATCTACAGGAAACTTGCAATGTGATAACAATAAATAAATATAACATAATAAACATGTCACATAGTAAATTCATATTGTGCCATACATGTCAATATGATACATAACTTATGTGTGCTACAAGTGAACATATATGTCATAACATAAGTAATTTACATAACATAATATCATGTGTTTCTAAGAAGCGGATTTTCTTTTAAAGGACAAAGTTTGCAAAAAAATTGGTGAGAAGTATGAAAAGTTTCAAAATTAGGGGGAAAGACACATTTACACTAAAAGTGGAATTCAGAGGGTCCACTATCATTATCTCATTTACATTAACATTTGTCCATCTCACTAAATTCTAAACTTTCCATATTTTTCACTAAATTTTTTGTTAAATTTTTCCTTCTCCCTATTTTTCACTTCTAAGAAATCCTAACATTTCAAATAACTTTTCACATGCGTTTTATTCACTTAACAAACAACATTAGTCGCTAGCGGGAAATTATCACCTTTGCAAAGAGAAGCTAGTTGTGCCAATATCGAATACACAAAATTGTCTCAAGCACTGTAAAAAAAAGAAGCAAAAAGGCTTTGACTAGGGAAGGTGGGCTTAGATTTTCAAGAGATTTACAAAAATAGAACAAAAATTTTATCATTTTAAAACTCGTTTTCGAATATGTTAACCATTAAATTTGATAAAGTGTCAATAATAAAGTTTTAGAAAATTCTTTTCTCTACAATTAAAAAAAATGGATTTGAATTATTTTTAAGGAAGAAAGTGTGAAACAATATTTTCAAATCAGAAAATTTGAGTCTAAAAATTAATCTGGAAAATTCGTGATTTTGATAAAGAAAAGTACAAATTTTGAAAAAGCAGTAAACATGAAAATTGTAGCAAATTCGATTTGATCGAATTTGGGCAATTCGGTTTGTTTATGGGGAAGTTATGGTTGCGGGAAGACAAGGTAAAATTTCTAGAAAAACATAATCAAAAAGAAAACAAGAGAAGGGAATTAGGACTAGTCCGAGTGGTTTGGGTTCAGCCAGAGGATTATGGTTGGGTCATTGGGTGCAGGCAGGTGTAGAAGGGTCTAGGTGTGACTCTAGTGTTGGTCAAATGGCCGGTAGGTCAAGAAAAGGGGATGACTTTAGGTGTAAAGAAGGGGAGGTCAAGGGTTTTGGAAAAGGGTTTTGGTTGTTTGGATGGTGGCTTGGACGAGAGGAGGGTGGCTGGAGTTGTCTCTGGCTTCGGTGCAGGTGGTTGCAGCGACAGTCCAAGGGGAAGGAAGGGGGAAACCATAGAGGAAGGAGATAGGTGGATTTTAGGTTTTAGGATCTCTAGATTTGATTTCAAAAATTAAATTAGAAAAATGAAAAGGGAGAATAAAAAATAAATTAGAAACATAATTTACTTAAAGATTAATCAATGGGGATCGAGATTCAGATTTACATAGAGAATTTGAGAAGAAGAAAATTGTCAGAAATTATGTCGGCAAATGAGAAACAAGAAGCTGAGAGAAAAAAGGCCATTTGTTAACTTTTTCAAAGCCTATTATAATTATAAGCATAATAGTTCATGTTGTGGTGTGACAAGGAAAAAGGAAATCTTTCCCAATAAGCTAATTAAAAGTCTCAGTAAAGAGCTAGAGAGGAAACATAAGTATAAACACTCAAACACCATCATTTTGTGCATTTTTCACCGAAAACACATATTTGGAGCAACCAGAAGCGAATTTTGACGAAACAAACAACTCTAAACAACTTAGAATTCATAGTAGAATCATAAAAAAAATGAAAATTTCAAATTTCAAAACTTTTGAAATTTTCAATTCAATTTTTTACCAAGTTTGACGAAAACCAAATTTTCAGAAATTTTATTATTTTGATAGATTTGGTCAAGTATAGTATTTAGCATTACCGATTCACTATTCTAAAGTAAAATTTTAGATTTAACATTAAATAAAAATATACAACTTAAGTTAGTTCAAAACAAATAAATTATGTATTACAATTTTATTCAAACTAGATGTACGAATTCAAATTTATATTCAAGAATCATAGACATACATTTCAAAATAAATCAAATTTCCATTTCTAAGTTAAATTTCAGTTACATACGTTATTTACAATCGTTGAAATTCTAGGTTGTTATAATCTTCCCCAACTCTAATCTTTTCGTCCTCGAAAAGAAACGAGATAGGGAAAATTGTAGTCAAGCAATTTAACATATTTTAAAATAAAGTTATACACATTAAATACTAACTTAGTTTTTATAGATAGGTGTTCCATTAAAAGTACAAACATTTCCAAATATTTCCGAAAATAGTTTTAATTATATATTCGATGTCACAACTGGAACTATGTATCTAACACACTATCGAAACTTGAAAATAACCAACGGTGATGCCACGGTCATCACTCTGAATGATTTTTAAGCAACTACAATGTTATTCTATATCTATTTAGTACTTATAAGATTTAGCATATTCACCAATTAGGCATATATCCCAAAATCACTAGGTAGCCCAATCTTAACATTACAGAAAGTACTTGGACTTTTCTCTTTTAATACAAATTATATACAATCTCTCATATATACATACTATATTTCAAATCATTTATTTATTACAAAACTTCAAACAGGGAAAATTATATATCTCTCGTTCTTATTTATTTATTATATTTTAACTTCTATAATTTATCAATGTAACAAACTTAAAATTGCAATGGAAATAACATATTTTTTCAAAACATATGTATATGTGGTTTCATAACATATATTAGCATTTCACTTAAGTTGCAGTTTGCTTAATACACAATTCATTCTTTAGTCCAAATTAATGTTTACCTAAATTTCATTTTAAGTCCGTTTCTAATCTTATTATTATCAAGAGTACTAACTAAGTTCTCATATATATATATATACACACACACACATACAAATACACACACACACACGCACATATATATATAATCAATATAAAAGTTTAGTTTATATTCAATTCAATCTCCTTAACTTTAAATTCATATCAATATTTTTCCTTACCAATTTAATATTTCCAAAGTTTAAATTATCATTTATATTCAACCTCTCCAAGTTGAACGTTTATTTGTAAATGACTAAGCTGATGTTTAACTGAACAACAGTTAATTTTATTAGCTTTGCAACATGTGACAAAATTAAAATTTTCCTAAACTACTTAAAAAAATTCATTTAACTTTATAAGTTTAATTTATAATATATACTTCATAATCAACTGTTTTTGTGCAAATTTTATATCCATAATAAGCCGACCTTATCATTTCATATATATCATTCTAAATTCGGATTAATATTCCAATTTCAATTACTTGAATCAAATTAATATTTCTTACTTTATTTGACTTAGAACCAAGTTAACAGTTCCAAAATATCATATCTATGAAATATAATTAATATTATGCTAATATAGAGTTTTTTATTTCAAAATCATCTCATATAAAATTAACGCATTCAATAAATTCCATTTATTTACAATTTATCATCTTATGAATCTTATTTGTATAGATTTTTTATATAATAACACCTTTAAGTTTATATAAAACTTTCAAAAATACTTTATTCACCCATTAATAAACTAGGTAATTATTACCATATTTATTAACATATCCATATTTTTGCAGTAATTTTTAATATGAGATGTGGTTAAAATCACTTGCATTATTTATTATGTTAGGTCAAAGATAAGCCTGGAACCTGGGCTAAAACCAAACTAACCTAACCATCGGGAGTCGACAAAAATGAATCCCTTAATAAACCAGAGAATATTTAGGACTTTGAAAGCTGCCAATTATGAATTCTCTAGGATAGATTTAGAACAAGGATCGAAATTACCTAAGGAAATCCTAACCAAAGAGAAACCTATCAAGGAAAAAGGACTCAAAAGAAAGGAAACTCATGGACGAGGCTAAATTTTAAAACAATTTTTTATATCTATTTTTTTTTCAAAACCATTTATACTTTTCAAAGTACGCTCTCTCGAGAACGATTCTAAAACTTATTGTGCTCAATCTAGATACCACTACTCTATGTATAATAAGTTTTAACCCATAGGATAAGGTTTATATAAAGCCAAAACTCTAATACCACATCTAACAACCGTTGTTTCCATTCATTTAAGTCGATAATAAAGCCAATTCAAATCATTTAAAACAGCATATTATTATTACGATGGGGTTAAATATAAAATCACAAATAAATCACAGATACAGAATAGCAAAATATCTCGCAATGGAATAGATAAAATACAATGGTAGTTCATGAAGCTATTAAATGGAAAATCTCAAACTTACACATAATATCATAGTCACAAAAGCAAATACAACAAAACAATAAATATACATGATTTCTAAAACAAACGAAACAACTGAAATGAACAAATAGAAATAAGGTCTTCAGTAAGTCTCCCACTCTAAAAGGTGAAACCTCAATACCATGATACTCGGTTTGACCCGTGCATAAAGTTAAACAAAACACTCAAGTCAGGACTAACACTCTTATAAAGTGAACCAACTCAAGTGAAATATTTAAAGAAATGTGTTAGTAACTCAAAGGATGTTTGGATTTTCATTCTGTATGGATCCGTCAAACTATATATATCGTAGACACCATTATAATAGTGTCTACAATAAATACACAATTGAAAATAAAACAAGCATGCTTACCATTATTACCCTTACATTATTCACAAACATTGGCATACAGTTTGTATATAAATATCAGTAAACTATCAGCGCAAAGGGATGCATCGTGATATGACAACGTCAAATCAAACTCGTAGGGGACCAATTGGGATAATTGACAAGGCATACGATGCAATAGTAAGGGTAGGACTTTGACAGTTACACTCCTTGTGATGACCCAAATCCCTTATCCCAAGCAGAAAGGGTAGTCATCAGAATATAACACATTAATTACAACAGCAGATCAACAAACATAGCATAACATCTGGTAATAATGTACATGAATTACATCAATAGATACTATTAGAGTTTACAACATCGTAGGATCATAATTATACATAACAGTTTTCAGACAGCAAATAAATACACAATGGAATCAAGGTAATTAACATCATAAAGTCCGGGAGAGTTCAAAAGAAACATCAAAATCCTATCGAAGTCCAAAACCAACTTCCATAGCTCGCGTCACTACAACAAAAAACACTTTTCGCAACAAGAAATATCTGTTGCAGTAGACCTATTGCAACAGGCCCAGGCCTGTCTGTATACCCGAAGTTGCAAAAAGTCGGTCCCTTTTCGCAACATGTTCTGCCTGTTGCAATAAGATGTTGCGGTATTGTAACACCCCACGTCCATTAATGTCACTCACAAAGGGAATGCATTAACTTCCATGGAGGTTATAAGTGAATATAGAACAGAAAAATTACAACAAGACAGATAATAAATAGTACTTGGAAATCTAAAACTTCATTTTATTGCAGCGAAAATTAAACATGTTTGTTACATCATAAAACCATAGATCATAACCAAGTACAATATCCATCTTCATAAAAACAAAATACATAATCCCATTACACAAATAGCCATTAAAAAGATAAAAAGCTGGACTTTACTTCAACGGTCCAAGCTTTCCAAAGAGAGATGAAGCAATTCAATCAAACTCCACTGGAGCTGGGCCCAACCTGAGGACCTGGAGGGGGAAAAAGGATAGAAATAGAGGGGGTCAGACATAAAGTCTGGCGAGTATGATAATTCTAACAATACTATTATCAAAATAACTAGACTAAGGCATAAGCTCGAAGACAAGTAAATGTCTATGAACTCTTAGGAAGATAAAGATAGCGTTTAAGATAACGGTAAAGGCACACCTAATTACTAACGAATGATTACTACACTGCACCGCACATTACTACACTGGACCGCACATTACTACACTGCACTGCACCAGTCACCCTAAAGGTTGATCCCACTTGCTTCACACAGAAACTTTATAAATAGCCTTGCGTACCCCTAGCTGACTACATAGGTGCCGTCTGCCCCTATCTCCACTAGGTGTACCCCACTACCCACTTTCGATCGGCTCCCTACTCGTAGATACCCGTGCTGGCCCCACAGTGGGGTGTATCACTCCCCTAAAGTGGCAACCCGATACAACTTGAGAATGCACGGCTTATACCTACACGATGCAACAACGTCTTACCTACCAGCCCGGGTCCACACACGCATACGAAACCCGTTGGACTTGCGTTGCCACCGCTCCCCGTTTTGGCCTCTTACAGTCAAACCCAACATGCGTGTCCCGTCCTCGACTTGGGTCGAGCCCACAAAGATACGTTTGGGATACTGGTCGAAATGTGCCCCCACAAGCTACCCACCTAAGCTTGTCACTAGTATATCCCACTTAACCCTCTTAGTCATGTTCATTTACATGTGTGTTTGGTTAAGTCTTACTAATCGTATTTCACATGCCACTAAGGGCACCCCCTAGATTCCTCATGCCACCCAAGGCACCTACTTAACCCCCATGTCCCACCTTACATGTTTATCTGGTTAAGTATTTCTTAATTCATTCAGGCCATAACCTCATAAAGACCTCTCACATTAGACTGGCATTTATGGCAGCTGGATTTGCCGGGCGGGTCCGGGCAGTCTTACACCATAAAAGAGTCTAACCTCGTGTCTTTACAACCGTTATGCTTTAGTTTAGGCCTAGGACCTCTCATATTGGGCTGACATTTGTGACTACTGGATTTGCCGGGCGGGTCCGGGCAGGTTTACGTCACAAACGAGTCCAACCTCGTGTCCTAAGCATTGATTAACACTTAAAATCTTTTTCCCCAGTTTTAATAATTCCCTATTCAAATTATTAATTAAGTCAACTTTTAATGATGTCCATAATTGACTCAATTATGGCCATCCACTTATGGCATGCAAAATCATATCAATTGCACCCCAACTTTTTAATATTTTTTTTGAAAGCAAAATGTGTGATCTTCTAGGAAGTAGAGAGCACACACACACACACACACACACACACACACATATATATATATATATATATATATATATGGGAAAAAGTGATTACAATTACAGACTGCCGGCTTAAAAAAAAAACTGAAAAAAAAACAACTACACGAGCCAAGACTAGTCTCTCCAAACAACAAACAAACAAAAAACTAAAGAAAAGACTACCTCATCCCAAACACTTCAAGACAGAACATAAAAAAACCCCAAAAAAACACCAATGCAAAGACCATCACCAATCCAAAACAGCACATTGCAATCCCCTCACAGAACTACTTCTTGAGTCCTGAATCCAAGTCCAAAAACGAAAGACTGCTATCAGAATCTGGAATAAGATCTAATACGCGCACTACGACGAACTAATCCCGCTCTGGGATATACTCTCCTATTCTTGCCCCTCCTAGACAAAGATATAGACAAGTCACAAACGTGAGAACTCTCACCATCATCCTCTTGCAATCCGACCATATCGGAGTCACCAATCTACTCCAACCCCGACTTAAACTGATCACAATTCATATCAACACAGCGAGAAAAAGACCCCGGACTGTCTCTCGACCCTGAAAGCACCGAACCCATATATTCATCAATCATCGGCCTTAACTGAACACTGTGCATACAATCATCACGTGAGAAAGAGCCCAGGCAGTTCCTCAAACCTGAAAGCACTGAGCCCATACAAAACCCCTTATACATCGCCAACGAAATATCATGCTTCATAACAGAAGAATTTCTTCTCCCTTTAACCATATGTGCATCAAGAGAATGTTTTGAAAAAGAAAAACAACTTGTTGACCACACATTACCAGACCCTACCGTTCCTAAAGTCTCCAGTTCCTTACCAACATTGAAACAACCAACCATTTTGTTATTACCCTGCTTCAATGAACAATCTACCAAATGGCCAACCTTGTACTTAACAAAGATCCTATCATTACCCTGCTGAACTGTAGAATTCAGCTCATTCCCATCGGAATCACCCTTGGTAATACACTCGTCTTCTTCATCTAGATCTAATAAAACACCAAAACTGTTAAACAGCCTCGCATCATTCATCACAAAACCATTTCCTTTAACAATAACAGGAGAAGCGTCTCTCTCCACATTTATACCCATTGATTTAATCGACAAACCCATGTCAACACTATAATCATCCATACACCCCTGAACATTAGGATCCAGGATCATAGAATCAAACATACGAGCATCAAAGCATCTCCCAGAAAAACCCACATATTCCTTTTCTAAAGAAACCCATTCGTCAGTCTCCTTTATGCCATTAACAACCCCTGTGCCATCTACCACAGTCAGCTGATCACCGCCCACCAGTTCCGATACCCTCCCAGACCTCATCTTAATAGCGTCAATGCCATCAGACCCGACATCGGCACTACCTCCAATCAACACATAATTTATTGCATCAAAATGTAAAAATATCTCATCCAACATCCTAATACTCCTCCTCCTGATCTTCGCTGAAGAACCAGCAAATAGTTTCCGCAGTTTCAAGAAATTAAGACAAAATTAAAAAGCATGGTCTTTCCTCTCAAACGGCCGGGGTAATGGCGGAAACACACCAGATTTTTCATCCCTCCTCTTTCGCCACAATACACCATCTACCAGGCCCTCTAAGTGCTAAACCAACGTAAATAACAAATAACCCCCATCATTATCCCGCAAAGGATAAGCCAACTCGTAAGGATCAACGAGAGAAATTATCTTCAGGCATAACATCGAACAGTTGTAAAGCATTAAATCGAAGCCTGTTTTACCTTTAAACAACTTAGAACAATTGATCTTCTTATGCCCCAATCGTCCGCATTTAAAGCAACGAATCGACTTCCTGCATTCCTTAACAATATGGCCAGCATCCCCACATCTAAAACAGCATCGATCTCTAGTTGATTTCCGATACCAAGAACCCTTGTTCTTCGGCTTTGGATCTGAAACAGTCTCAGAACAGAATTGACTAGTCGCGACAGCGCATATACGAGGAGATTCTCCTCTCAAAAAGAACGAAGAAGAAGAAAGATTATAGGAAGATTTCAATTTCGGATCTTGACCCGATAAAGAAGAAAGAGTCTCCATTTCCCCAACTTTTTAATATTAAATTCTTAATATTACCCCTACCCCACGTTTATATGTTCGCTTATTCAACGCATAATATAGGCTAGACTTGTATAGTCTAACACCTAGCACAAAGATAAATTATCACAACATATAGACAATTAAAATAAATCTAATCATAATAGGGGTGAAACTTGCATAAATTACACATGTTAAGGATCAAAAGGTGTCAACTTGTTAAATGTCTCAATTTACATGATATGATCATAGCCCAAATCTATACATAAACTTGCATATGGGGTTTTTAGGCAACATAATGATGGTGTGAACTAGCATAGGATATCACATATGTCATAGCATAATTCTAGATGTCATAATAGATGTCTTGGCATATGTTCATAACTTTTCTAATCAATCTAACTTGCATATGTGACTTGTCATATAGATCAACATAACCCAAACATGATGATTTAATTAATATGAACTAACTAGCATAGATGGTAACATCATGGCCTTTTTAACATGTATGATTCATCACAACTTAGCATAGAAACTTTCAACATACATAACATCATCATAGCATGATTTGCAACATATAAGATATCATCATCACATAACATTGGATTTACAATATACATGATAGCAAAAGGGGTTTACAACAACATATATGATAATTCACATCATCTACTCATAATCCATTCATTACTCAACCTAATTAAAATGATAATAATCTTGTTAAGATCATCATACTCACAATTTAGAGAAGAAAAGAGAGAGTTTTGCTTTGCTTTAGGGTTGGGAGAATTAGAATTGAATTTGCTTTTCTTCTTTCTTAGTTGGCGGCGACTCCATTGATTTCCATGGCGACGGTAACTATTCTATTTTAATTAGGTTTAGGGTTAGCATTAGGATGTATTTATAGGTGTAGGAAGTTATTTAGGACCATTAGATTAACCCTGAACCATGAGAACCAATCAAATGCAAAATCTGCATTTGAGCGAATCGGCCCACGGGTTGACAGCCAAACACCCTGGATTAACCCCTAGTCGACCCAACGGAGCTTGGGTCGACCTCAAAAATGGGCCGGTTCGGTTATTTCCCCTCCCAATTCGCTGTTTTGAACTTTTTCGCATATTTATTTATTTAATTTTTAATATATATATATATCAATATATATATACTTCTCTGCGCAACCCATTTAACTTAATTCTTTTCTAAAAATTAAGTATACTTTAATTTGTGAATTTTAATGTTATAAAATTACGGGGTGTTACATTCTCCCCTCCTTAAAGGATTTCGTCCCTGAAATCTCCAAGTCAAGAAGAATGTATATCCTACCATCAAATCGTCCATCTACTCAACCATCAAACACCAGCATTGATTGTCCTTAAAAGACTTCTAATGCTTTAATGTTTATATGCACAGTGTGTGTATATGTCCATATCTAATGCAAAATTAGGCGGTCTACTGATTCAATCGACCTCCTTAGTGCAATTCATGATAGTGCCATGCGTCCAATATGTATGCAAAAGATTCCTAATGATACATATTAATTCTATATGCGTGCACAACCATCCACCCGAATGCAGCAACTATATGATAATACAACCATTATACATCCATTTTACTAAATACATCCATATATATGCAATATGCAATATGAAGTGACTGAGCCGATCTGGTGCCTAATAGTGTGTGTATATGCATCCACGAGCAACCACTAGCAAACACTTGCATCCACTTTGCATCCACCATACATAACATGTCTCAAACACATGTTTCAACCGTAGGATTATCCTAACAAAAGGTCAAAGATACTAGCGAGAGGATATACTAAAGATAAGATAAGTACAAGCTAAGCGATAAAGGAGAAATTAAAAGACATACCCTCAAAAAGAAAAGGGTATCGTGAACGCATCTTCTCTTCTGTCTCCCAAGTAGCGTTGCTCTCATCATCTCCCCATTGCACTTTGACTAGTCTGACCTCTCTATTCCTCAACCTCTTGATCTCCGACCCAAGAATGCGTGTAGGAGCTCGTCGAATTGTTGCATCACGCTCTATCTCCACCCCTCTAAGCAAGCTCGGCTCTACCACTTCCGCGGTCTCATGCAAGCACTTCCTCAGATGTGACACATGGAATACGTCATGTACACCACTAAGTCTCTCGGGCAACTCCACTCTATACTCCATTTGTCCAACTTTCTCCTTAATAGGAAACGGCCCTACAAACCTTGGTGCTAATTTCCCAACGGACCCAAAGCGAAGAAAAGTTCCGTAATGGAGACACTTTGACAAAGACCATGTCCCCAACTTCAAACTCGAGATCTGTCCTCCTCTTATCCGCATAAGATTTCTGCCTATCTTGCGCTGCTTTCATCCTCCTTCGAATCAAGTCGATCTTCTCCGAAGTCTCCCTAATCATATCGGGCCCAAGTAAGATCTTATCCGTAGATTCCCACCAACATGTTGGTGAACGACAAGGTCGTCCATAAAGAGCTTCGAAAGGTGCCATGCTAGACTGAAAGCTGTTATTATATGCGAACTCTACCAATGGAAGATGCTCTTCCCATGTACCTCCAAAGTCTAGGATACATAGCCTCAAAAGGTCCTCTAGAATACGATTCACCCTCTCGGTTTGGCCGTCCGTCTGAGGATGATATGCGGTGCTCAAACATAACTGAGTCCCTACCGCTTCTTGTAAGCTCCTCCAAAATTCTTTAGTGAAGATAGGATCGCAGTCGCTTACTATGCTAGAAGGAACACCATGCAAACGAACTATCTCTTGGACGTATACAGAAGCTAACCATGGAGCAGTCCTCTTACTCTTCTCGGGAATAAAATGGGCGCTCTTAGTAAGTCTATCTACTATAACCCAAAATCCCGTATTACCCTTCCTCGATCGCGGTAATCCATCCACAAAATCCATCGAGATGCTTTCCCATTTCCATAGTGGAACTTCCAATGGGTGAAGCAACCCACCGGGTTTCTTTTGCTCCGCTTTTACTTGTTGGCACACCAAGCATCTAGCGATATACTCGGCCACGTCTTTCTTCATGCTGGCCCAAAAGTAAACTCTCTTCATGTCTTTGTACATCTTGTCCCCGCCGGGATGAATGGTCATCTTTGAATGATGTGCTTCGTCAAGAATAGTCTTCCTTAGATCATCGTCTTTTGGTACACAAAGTCTATCGTCCCTACGTAACCAACCCTTATCATCTAGGGTATACCTACGGAGATAGCTTGATGACTCCCCTCCTTTGAGCTTTTCTACTAACTCAACTAACTGTGGGTCGTCTCGCTATGCCTCGCCAATCCGTCCCAAAAGTGTAGGTCTGACCTCTAAGGATGCTAGCAAACCGGGTACGAAGTCAACGGAAGGTCTAAAATCAAACATAGAGATGAACTCTAAACTTCACCGCTCAACAAACAAAGGACTTAAGGATAATCTTTTTCTACTTAAGGCATCGGCCACCACGTTACCCTTGCCAGGGGTATATGCTATCTCAAAGTAGTAGGACGCTAAGAACTCCATCCACCTTTGCTGCCTTAAGTTCAAGTCCTTCTGAGAGAATAAGTATTTTAAAGATTTGTGGTCAGTGAATAGTTCGAATTTCTCGCCAAGAAGATAATGACGCCAAGACTTAAGCGCGAAAACAATAGCGGCCAACTCTAGGTCATGTGTGGGGTAATTCTTCTCATGCGCTCTCAACTGCCTTCCACCATAGGCTATTACCCTGCCCTCTTGCATTAAGACTGCGCCTAGTCCTGTCCCACAAGCGTCAGTATAAATGGTAAACGGCTTACTCCCGTCTGGCAATACTAAGACTGGGACTGAAGTCAAAGCTCTCTTCAAACGTTGGAACGCATCATCACAATCTACGTCCCATGTGAAAACTAGGTTCTTCTTCGTCAAGCGTGTCAATGGAGCTGATATCTTTGCGAAGTCTTTGATAAACTTCCTATAGTAGCCAGCCAACCCCAAGAAACTTCTCACTTCGGTAGTATTTTTAGGAACCTTCCAATCTTTGATGGCCACCACCTTCGCGGGATCTACAGCTATCTCTTCTTTGGAAACCACGTGTCCTAAGAACCGTACTTCCTTCCTCCAAAAGTGACACTTAGAAAATTTAGCTTTAAACTTATGCGCTCGAAGAGTCTCCAACACTTCCCTAAGATGTAGGGCATGCTCTTCTTCATCCTTAGAAAAGATCAAGATGTCATCTACAAAGACTACCACAAATTTGTTAAGGTACTCCCTAAACACCCTACTCATCAAATCTACAAAGTATGCGGGGACGTTTGTCAAACCGAAGGGCATCACTAGCCATTCATAGAAACCGTCCGGAGTCCTAAAGGCAGTCTTGTCAATGCTATCCTCAGCCACTCTCAACTGATGGAAACCAGTGGCTAAGTCCAACTGCGAAAACACCGAGGCGCCAACTAACTGATCGAAGAGATCGTCAATCCTCGGCAGTGGGTGTTTGTTCTTCTTAGTAAGCTTATTAAGTTCTCTATAGTCCACACAAAGTCTAAGGGACCCATCCGCCTTCGTGGCAAATACTACTGGAGCACCCCACTCCGATATACTTCGTCTTATGAACCCCTTCTCAAGCAACTCCTTCACTTGCTTACCGAGTTCCCTCCTTTCACGTGGAGCCATGTGGCGTACTGGAAAAGATACTGGTTTCGCATTATCCACAAGATATATTCGAAAATCTATCTCCCGCTTCGGAGGCAAGCCCTTCACCTCCTAAAACACATCCGAATATTCTCGGACCACTCTAACAGATCGTAGATTTTCCTCAGACGCGTCAAGCGATTCTAGATAACTTAGCATAACCGAATTTATGGGATTACAGAAGATTTCGAGAGTGTTGCCAAGGCAAGTCACGAGCCTAACTACTCTCCTTTCACAATCAAGAACAGCCCCATTTCTGGATAACCAATCCATTCCTAAAATTAGCCCATAGCCCGTGAAGCCCAACACATAAGCATCACATCTAAATTCAACGCTAAGTATGGAAATTTTCAAATCCAAACACATCATAGATAAATAAGCTGAGCCCCCAATTGGATTCGAAACAACTAAGGGATCCTCTACTAAACTGGTGTTTAAGTGCAGTGATTCAACTAATGATGTAGAGATAAACGAATGTGATGCGCCCGAATCGAATAAGGTACGGACAGGATGATCAAACAGAAAAACTAAGCTTTCAACAAAAATGGTTCTGCCTCGTTCTTGTAGCGGTGGGACCGCGAGAGCCTGAACTTGTCCCCTTGCCTGCCCTGGTACCATAAGAGCCTGCACCTGTCCTCCCGAGGTAGCTCCTGCCCTCTGCCCCTTCTTTGGGCAGTCCTTCACTAAATGTCCCGCATCGCCACAATGAAAACATCTTGTCTTCTTTTTCTTTCGGCAATCCTTGCTGAGATGGCCTGGTGTCCCACAGTTAAAACATTTCTTCTTTCCCTGATGAGCTTCCTTGCTTCAATGTCAAGAACCTTTCCATATATAGATTTTCTTCCGCCCTTGAGAGAAACTTCGCCTCGAACCTACGTCTGAAATCCGCCCAAGAGTCAACAGGACGCTCCCCATTAGTGACCTCCCACCAAAACGAGGCCCCTCCCTTCATCAACCAAGCTGCTAAACGAACTCTCCTCCCTTCTTCTACTTCAAAGATTTCTAGCAATTCTTCCACCTCCTTAAGCCAATCTCTAGCTTCCACAAACGTTTCTGACCCTTGAAATGGTTTTCCACCCATAGCCTTGAATTCCTTGCACGTCTTTGCAAAAGTATCTACGTGAGGAGGAGGAGGAACGGGTGCAACTGGTGGTGGAGGAACATTGGCTGGACCTGCAGCGGGCCTAGCCTCTAATAACCTCCTATACCATCCTGGTATCGTTACACCGTCGGGTAGATTAAGATCTTCAGCCATGCTGAAACGAAAAAGGAAAGATTCAAAATGGAGAATTCGAAAGATAAAGATATGTGGCTATTGGGGATTATGTTTTTCTTAAAAACTTTTCTCTTTAAATTTCTCATTAAAACATGTTTTTGAAAACACTTCTTCCAAAAATAACTATTTTTCTAAAGTATTTTTATCTGTTCTGGTAACCTTAAGCTCTGATACCACGTGTAACACCACACGTCCATTAATGTCACTCACAAAGGGAATGCATTAACTTCCATGGAGGCTATAAGTGAATATAGAGCAGAAAAATTACAACAAGACAGATAATAAATAGTACTTGGAAATCTAAAACTTCATTTTATTGCAGCGGAAATTAAACATGTTTGTTACGTCATAAAACCATAGATCATAACCAAGTACAATATCCATCTTCATAAAAACAAAATACATAATCCCATTACACAAATAGCCATTAAAAAGATAACAAGCTGGACTTTACTTCAACGGTCCAAGCTTTCCAAAGAGAGATGAAGCAATTCAATCAAACTCCACTAGAGTTGGGCCCAACCTGAGGACCTGGAGGGGGAAAAAGGATAGAAATAGAGGGGGTCAGACATAAAGTCTGGCGAGTATGATAATTCTAACAATACTATTATCAAAATAACTAGACTAAGGCATAAGCTGGAAGACAAGTAAATGTCTATGAACTCTTAGGAAGATAAAGATAGCGCTTAAGATAACATTAAAGATAAAGGTAAAGGCACACCTAATTACTAACGAATGATTACTACACTGCACCGCACATTACTACACTGCATCGCACATTACTACACTGCACCGCACCAGTCACCCTAAAGGTTGATCCCACTTGCTTCACACAGAAACTTTATAATTAGCCTTGCGTACCCCTAGCTGACTACATAGGTGCCGTCTGCCCCTATCTCCACTAGGTGTACCCCACTACCCACTTTCGATCGGCTCACTACTCGTAGATACCCGTGCTGGCCCCACAGTGGGGTGTATCACTCCCCTAAAGTGGCAACCCGATACAACTTGAGAATGCACGGGTTATACCTACACGATGCAACAACGTCTTACCTACCAGCCCGGGTCCACACACGCATACGAAACCCGTTGGACTTGCGTTGCCACCACTCCCCGTTTTGGCCTCTTACAGTCAAACCCAGCATGCGTGTCCCATCCTCGACTTGGGTCGAGCCCACAAAGATACGTTTGGGATACTGGTCGAAATGGGCCCCCACAAGCTGCCCACCTAAGCTTGTCACTAGTATATCCCACTTAACCCTCTTAGTCATGTTCATTTACATGTGTGTTTGGTTAAGTCTTACTAATCGTATTTCACATGCCACTAAGGGCACCCCCTAGATTCCTCATGCCACCCAAGGCACCTACTTAACCCCCATGTCCCACCTTACATGTTTATCTGGTTAAGTATTTCTTAATTCATTCAGGACATAACCTCATAAAGACCTCTCACATTAGACTGGCATTTATGGCAGCTGGATTTGCCAGGCGGGTCCGGGAAGTCTTACACCATAAAAGAGTCCAACCTCGTGTCTTTACAACCGTTATGCTTTAGTTTAGGCCTAGGACCTCTCACATTGGGCTGACATTTGTGACTACTGGATTTGTCGGGCGAGTCCGGGCAGGTTTACGTCACAAACGAGTCCAACCTCGTGTCCTAAGCATTGATTAACACTTAAAATCTTTTACCCCAGTTTTAATAATTCCCTATTCAAATTATTAATTAAGTCAACTTTTAATGATGTCCATAATTGACTCAATTATGGCCATCCACTTATGGCATGCAAAATCATATCAATTGCACCCCAACTTTTTAATATTAAATCCTTAATATTACCCCTACCCCACGTTTATATGTTCCCTTATTCAACGCATAATATAGGCTAGACTTGTATAGTCTAACACCTAGCACAAAGATAAATTATCACAACATATAGACAATTAAAATAAATCTAGTCATAATAGGGGTGAAACTTGCATAAACTACACATGTTAAGGATCAAAAGGTGTCAACTTGTTAAATATCTCAATTTACATGATATGATCATAGCCCAAATCTATACATAAACTTGCATATGGGGTTTTTAGGCAACATAATGATGGTGTGAACTAGCATAGGATATCACATATATCATAGCATAATTCTAGATGTCATAATAGATGTCTTGGCATATGTTCATAACTTTTCTAATCAATCTAACTTGCATATGTGACTTGTCATATAGATCAACATAACCCAAACATGATGATTTAATTAATATGAACTAACTAGCATAGATGGTAGCATCATGGCCTTTTTAACATGTATGATTCATCACAACTTAGCATAGAAACTTTCAACATACATAACATCATCGTAGCATGATTTACAACATATAAGATATCATCATCAAATAACATTGGATTTACAATATACATGATAGCAAAAGGGGTTTACAACAACATATATGATAATTCACATCATCTACTCATAATCCATTCATAACTCAACCTAATTAAAATGATAATAATCTTGTTAAGATCATCATACTCACAATTTAGAGAAGAAAAGAGAGAGTTTTGCTTTACTTTAGAGTTGAGAGAATTAGAATTGAATTTGCTTTTCTTCTTTCTTAGTTGGCGGCGGCTCCATTGATTTCCATGGCGACGGTAACTATTCTATTTTAATTAGGTTTAGGGTTAGCATTAGGATGTATTTATAGGTGTAGGAAGTTATTTAGGACCATTAGATTAACCCTAAACCATGAGAACCAATCAAATGCAAAATCTGCATTTGAGCGAATCGGCCCACGGGTTGACAGCCAAACACCCTGGATTAACCCCTAGTCGACCCAACAGGGCTCGGGTCGACCTCAAAAATGGGTCGGTTCGGTTATTTCCCCTCCCAATTCGCTGTTTTGAACTTTTTCGCATATTTATTTATTTAATTTTTAATTTATATATATATATATATATATATCAATATATATTTCTCTGCGCAACCCATTTCACTTAATTCTTTTCTAAAAATTAAGTATACTTTAATTTGTGAATTTTAATGTTATAAAATTACGGGGTGTTACAGGTATACTTTTTTGCAACTGGCCTTTGTTGTTGCAACATGTCATTTTGCAGCAACAAACGCCAGTTGTAAATTTGTAACAGATAGTAATACTACAACCGTTATTTCCTGTTGCAATTGACTCTACTTCAACTAACAGTTATAGATGCTACATATAATTCACCCTACATTCAATAATTTACTATAAATCCATAATGATGATAAGATATATTACGAAAAGATAAACATACATTCCAAAAGACATTGACAAAACAATAGATTCACACATAATATAAACGCGGTCCATACATAATATTAGTTCAAGTTACATTCAAAGTTCAACATAGTAACAAACGTGATCCATACATAACATTAACGCGTACCGTACCAACAATTCCAAAATGTAGTTCAACATAACACCTAAAAGCTAAAAAGCACACACTACTCTAGTGAAACGAAGTCTTTGTGCCAAACCACGGTTGTTCCGACGGCCTCTTGAATGGTGTACATCTCCGAATTTGGCCTTAGTAGAAAACTTCAGGATCCACAGCTACGTTAACCCATACATATGAAAACATATGAAAACAATACACATTAAACTTCTAATTTTGACGCAAATAGTTAAAGCATGAATCAACATACAAATGGCTGAATTTACATAAACCAATCATGAGTCATGCACTTGGCCATTCAGGTAAATCAATTACATTCTATTAGTCATTAATTAGTTCTCAGAGCAATACCAATACATGCATGAGGAGTACCACTTAAAAGCATACTAAGAGCTGTACTCAGCATCTCATGCACACATTTCATGTACCACAATGACCAAACCGTGACAACTAAGTATGATAGTTTGCAGCATCAATTTACATATAAAAATGACCAAACCATGACAACCAAGTGCGATAGTTTTCAGCATTAATTTACATATAAATATGTATAATTGGCCGCTTAATGCATTTTTGTTTCAATTTCTTGTGTGCCATGTTAAGTTCAAGTATCTTGATGCTTTACCTTACAAATCCAAGTTCTTGACTTGGTTTAACTTATCTTTTTTGACTTTTTCATCAAATAGTATGTCATGAATTATTACAGATAACTTTGGAAAAGAAAGGGGGAAAACAGTCAATAATACATTGCATCATCAGGGAATGACTAAACTCAGTCTAATGCACCCACAGAATAGTCCAAGAAGAAAAAGAAACCAAAAGAAATCAGCGGAAGAAACTAAATGACTTCTGTTTACATGTAAAAACTGACGTCCAGAAAAGAAAGAAACTACTAATCATAAGTTTATCCAGAAAACAACAGAATTTAAAATATTAATGAATAATGATAGTAAATGACAATAAAAAAATTGTCTTCTAGTAAACACAATAATGTATTTATACAATATAATAAATCAACAACTGTATATAACAAATCAGATTAAGATATCAAAGGACAATCCATAAGTTGTTCCTATATTTATTTAAAAATCAGATTAAGCTAAACTGGGTATTAATGTCAAGTACTGTTAATACACAAAGACTCGTCATTAACATGGTTAATCTAAATATAGATATTATAACTATATAGATGTTTCAAGAGGATATTACTAAGAGACGAAATAAAAGGGAAAAAACATAAGAATAAATTAGAATACTGCAAGCTATTAGGGTTGGTTTACTCACTAAACCACAATATGTTTATAGCTAACCAAGTCTTATGGAGATACCACCAAGCACCAATAGCCTAAAAACTGCTAAATCTGAACACAACAATTTAAATTATGCCACATATCATAAACTAGTTATATAATCCCTTATTTTCCCAAGTTAATTTATATAAAAAAATATTCCAATATAAGGGCATGAAGATGCTTCTTTTAAATTGGCATCATCGCTTTTTTCTACCCAATATAGAAGGGCAAAATTATTATCTACTTTCTTAATTAATAATCGCCTACCACGAATGCATAATTGAGGAAAAATGGGATATTTCGCAAGCACTCATAAAAACTTAATAACAAGAATTCAGGAAAACTAAATGTTTTTGGGGTAATTAAAAATAATAATTATCAAAAAAAAATTTGCATGACAAAATTCAAAAATGGAAACCATACCTGATCCATAGCAGTAGGCTGTTTCAAGAAATTGAACATGGAAACCAAGATTGCAAGTGCATGAACATGGTTTACACTAACATGAAATTGCCCCTGTAGCATTCTAGCTCTTTCATCATACAGACTAACTAAGCTATCTTCTGCTTTCTTCATTTCCTCCCATCTAAAGGACAATGCAGTATAACCATTTTGAAAAATTATAAAGGATAATTATGGCTTTGTTGCACATCGATAACATAAATCAGTAACAAATAAAGGGTATATAGCATGTTCAATCTGGTTTCACATAAACATATTTTATTTACAAACGATATGTATGCGTTTATCTGACTTAAATTTCATCTACATTTTGAAGTTGAAACAACCAGCCAAATTATTGAGATCCAATAAGAGGCAAATAAAAATGAACAATGCAATGCAATAAAAGTGATTCAAACCCTTACGGTCTCCTCAGTTTCAGTAAGCAAGGCTGAAGACAAAGGGAAGCACTGCTATATCGCTATTGTCATCGATATTATACAAGAGTAGATACCAGCATAAAAGTGCTGCCAACAATCTTTTTTCGATATTTGACAGATAATATTAAGCAACATCCAACATTGAGCAGCAATGTAATGTTGTACAGAATTACTGGCTTAAACTCATAAAATAGTGATATGTTATTATTCACAATTTTGTTGACACAAAATGACTTATTATTGATCTTATTGGTCGGATACATACAATAAAAGTGCATGCTTTGAACGATACATGAATTGCCTGGATTAATTTTTCGCAAAGCAAAAAATCCACTTTGTTTTCATTACTTTGTAGAACATAAATTTATTACTTAAATAGTAAAACAGGAACCACCAACTGCTTACGTGTCTCTTCTATGTTCTAGCATTTTAAATTAGCGAAACACTGTTCCTTTCCCATATTTTTCTATTTTAAATTTATGACACAACTGACTGTTTCCATGTCTCTCAAACCGCTTCTCATCTCTCCCCTATGTCTCTACCAACATGTTCTCTCACTCCAATTTCTTCCTCGCAAATTCCTTCCTTCTCTCATAGGGCTTCTTACATATTCCTTCAGTTTCAGTCTTGGCATGATATTTACCCACATCTACCTCCTTCAATTAACATTTTTCCTTAAATGGACGTTCTAAATTGCTTAAGTTTACTCCTCCTTCGCCAGTCCAAGGTTTTTCATGTAAGATTACTATTCCTATTTATTTACTACCAATTACTAACCTAGATTTTTTTATTTTTCTCTCTTCATAATTAGACGCAAAAAAAGTTTTTATTTAAAGTTTAAACTCTGACTGCGGTTGTTTTCAATGAACGGAGTAAGGGTTCCTGATGTCAACGGGATGACATGCAAAATGTAAATGGTAATCCTCTTTACTCCACGACGTACCCTTCATATTTATTGTATTTATTATTTATAATGCCAATCATTTTCATTGAACATGGTCATTAATTATTTTATTGACAGAATTATTTACTCTAAATTAGAAGATTTCATTTATGTTTATTACAAGCTTCCTTTATGTCCATTATATTGAAGTATCTATTGAGTGAAATTCATAAATTTGGAACTCATAAGACTGCAGCAACTTTTAATTTTCGTCCTTCAAAATTGGAAATGAGAGCTACTATAATGACTTACACCGACCCTTTCCTTTTTGCATAAAGGTAAGTTGTCTGCTGAAATTGTTTGATGCCCATCTCCACTTATAGTATATATGTTAAGGGGGAAATAATATCATTTTCCTCTTGTATAATTATTACCTCATAATATCACAAGGATATGAAGACTAAAACCAAGTTAGACAATAAAGGAAATAAACTTTATAATTATTAAGTGGACATCTATGGTTATCCAAAGGGAAAAAATTATGATTTGCTTATATGGTTTGGAATAGCTGTACCATACTTTGTGTGATGTGGAAATTATGTTGAAGGGCTTCTTTTTGCCAGATGATTAGTTTTAAGGACAACATTCCTAAAACAATACGTTCTAAGGACAATTTTACAAAAATTAGGTAAATTCCTTTATCTTTTAAAGTTATACAGGAAAATGGTAATTTTCTTAACAAATATGCATAAGAAATTCAATACTTTAAAAATATTTATACAATTATTTCTCTAAAACATGCATGGGCAAAGTACTCACTGGTCTCTAATTAATACACCAGCAATTCTAGGTCTTCCATCAGTTATTAGAAACCCCACCCTCTAAAAAACAAGATCCAAGATTCAAAGTAATGGTATATTTGCAGTGACTAATAAGTTTTATTCATCTTTTAGTTAACCGTACTATATTAGTCTTCTCTGTCTGATATGTTACTAAGATTCATAGACAATGGTCAGTTGACCTCATTTTATCTCTCACTGCCAGTTCTGGGCATGCTTGCATTGTCTCAACTGGATTTTTCTTCTATTTGATACTTCACTAAACATACCGGTAACTTTCCATGATGTTTACAATCAATTCGTATATCTTAGTTTTTTACACATCTTTATTTCTTCAAATCTTACATGTAACATTCCAGTGGATCTTGCTGTGAATGGTCCTAACTGGTAAAATTTATTTATTTTATTGCATGTATTTATTCATTTTTTTCAGAGCATACATGAAATTATTAGACCCATACTTATTCAACCGGCCTTATCCTTTTCTTCACCTCGCAACTCCACTGGCACCTCTCTGGTAAAGTTTAGCTACTTCAGTTTTTTATGGCAATTGGAAACACATCATTGTTTACAAACTCAATGGACTTACTGAATGTTTAAATATCGCGTAACAACTTTAAAATTATATTTTATATCTATCTTTTTTATTTTTCCCCTCACAACACAAATCTGCACTAAATTGCAGTTAATCAGATCTAGAATTGAAAAAAACAAAAAAATTCCACAACAATATACATTTCTCCCGTGAATATTTCAGCTAAAATCTGCAGTTGTTTCGAAAGAATATTGTGTAAATAGTTGTAATTTTATACGCAAACATCTAGCAATTAAGTGCAGATTTTAGTTAGAAAAAAATGAAAATAATTTGAGAATTGTACCTTGGTTGCGTTTGTGAATTAGGTTTCCTTTTTTGACCAATTTCAGAATATTAGAAGTGCGTCTAAGTCCATCTAACAAACATATTGTTTATTTGATAGCAACCATATTTTTAAAGGGCGTTTAGCAAACAAACTCAAAACATGTTGTTCATCTTCATAGTTGTACAACCATTATAGATTCTAATAAATGTATAAGTACTGATCTCTTAACAATATTTGTTCCTGTGTACTTTCTTTGGCATTGTTCATGCCAAAATCAAGTTCTTTTCAACATTACTTTTTACATAGATTATAGTGTCAAACAGGTTTGATCTTCATCTTCTACAGTATAGCCATTATACGTTACTTTTACATATATTATAGTGTCTAAGAGTTTTGATCTTCATCTTCTACAGTACAGTTTATACAATGCTATATGACGCACGATTTCTATAAACTCTAGATAGATATTAAACAATGTGTTTTCCTACAGATGACTTCTCCTAGAACCAAAACTACATCAACATACCACGCATTGTCCATGTGCGAAGCACGGGTCACTCCATAGTCTACAATAATTACACACTGTTTGCAATTGAAAACATGCTCAGGTTTCAATTAGAATACAAAATATTATTAGAACAATTCAATTTTCATGTAGACATAGAATAGCGTAACTTATAATAAGAAAATAAAACTGAAAAAATGGTACATAAATAAAGCAGGATGGAGTATATGGCAAAAGTACTATCATCAAGCAAAATAAAAAAATCATAACGCATTAAATTGCAAAACTGCTATTTTCATAATATAATTTTATAACCCATTCTATTGGATGATCGGTTAATAAATTCTGATTTACTAATAAAAAACCATCTGTGTACTCCTCTTTATCATCCATGTCACAATATTTAAGTAAGAAACATGGGTGAAAATAGTAGTCCCATTTTTTATCAATCCCATTAAATATTTCAAATTATCTTTATTTGAATCCAAACAAAAGAGAAAACAACAAAACCAGCCAATATTTTTGTAAACTTAAAGCTATGGCTAAATTTGAATGTATGACTTAAAGCCTAGATTGTAGACATACATTAATTTTATTAAATAATTTAAGAACAGCAGCATTAATTCAAATAACTATGGCAAGCTAAATCAGTGAAAAATAAAATAACGCATAGGTAGGAATACATGTTATGCCTAAAATCAATACATCGAAGTATAAATATCGATCAAAATAATTGAATAGATTCATTGTTTAAATGTTATAAATATACCGTGAAGTTATGTTCTAGTATACCACACTCACACACAAGCTATCACGTAAGCTTATCAAAATATTAAGGGCATGTTCCTATAAATATTGATAGGAAAAAATGATCCAATGTTCTAGAAAAGAAATGGAACTGAAATGCCATGGAATAACAGGCTAAAGGCACAAAAATACCTGATCAGCTTCCTCCGCCCATGCAGCACGGCTTTGCTTACAGCAAGAAGATGTTCTTAATCATGGTTTCCATCAGCCGTTGGCGCTACTATTTACTGGATCAGACATTCACAAAATTCGCTGATCACCAAGGTATTCATTAGTTTCTTACATGAGTTACTCAAACATAAGAATAATAGACAAGGTTAACAAAAAATTTCGAATTCAACTTTTGGATAAGAATAATAGACAAGGTTAACCAATGAGATCTGTTAAACCAGGCAAACTCAAAAGCTCCATAACAACACCGACTCATTCAAGCCTTTCATGACTCTAAATTAGAGCTTTCAAATCGAGATCGATTGTTCGAAAATTCGAGTGACAACCATAACTGACCTGGCTTATTCGGTGGCAGATCAACATAAAGTCTAGCCGACACTTCAATGACTGACATCTTTCCTCCTTCCATGTCCGGTTGTAGGCCTCGTACCATCCCCTGAGCTTCTTCAAGTTCGATTCAGCACGTCATCCAAGTTCGAGTTCAATTTTTAGGGATTTGGTTGTCAAATTGAATCGTGCAATTTTCTGATGGGTTTGGATATTAAAATGGAAGTAAAGGTAGGGATTTTTTCTGAGGAGAGTTGTCGCAAAAATTTCAGATAGAATTGTAGATGACGAACCAAAATTTTGGATATTGGAGCCAGAATTTCAGACATTGGAGCAAAACGTTTTGACAAAAGAACGAACGTAGTGAAAATGCGTTGACAACAGAAACGGGAACGGATTGAAAACGCGTTACCAAAGTTTAGACGGTTGTACAGTTAGGAAATATTATGAATCGAAAGTGTTATCACCATATATGTTTAGACTTGTTAAAGTTTGAAATTTTACTGATTTTATATAAATACAAACGAGATGCATCGTTGCTGGATATTTTGAACTATCCTATTTTTATTATATTTTTTCTAATTTTGACTAAATAATGACATTATTTATTTATTATTTTATATTAGTTTAGATATTGAATTTAATATAAATATAAATATAAAATTTTATGTCAAATAATATATATAATAAATTAATATAGGCATATAAATACATAAACAAACTAAAAACAATAATATCATTAGTTATTAATTAAATAATAGTAATTTTAAATACTAAATGCTTATTATATAATTTTTATTAATTCTTGTTTAATAGTATTTATTAATTAAGTGCATATTAATTAAGAAGACATTAATTTTTAATTATTTGTTAATTGTTAATTATTATTTAATTATAGAATTATTATTAACTATAAATATCACATTATAATAATTAAATTTTATTATCAATTAATAATTATATTAAATTGTAATCTTAATTATTTGCAAAAGATATTTTTTGCAACAAGTTTGAAAGCGATGTTGCAAATAATATGTTTATTGCAATTGCTATGAAAGTGCAGTTGCTAAATATATGTTTTTCGCAATAGAAAGAACATGCCTGTTGTTAATTATTTAGTTATTAATTCTGAATATTGAGATACAGTATAGCCATATTTTCACTTAGTTATTGATTATCAATTATCATTTATTTATTTATTATGAATTTATTAATTATTTAAATATGTATTTTTTATTTAATATTTAAACATGTTTACATTTCAAATTAATTATTAATTATTAACCGTGTTAGTTTTTATTGCTAATTTTTTATTAGTAATAATAATTTATTTTATTATTTTTAAATGTTTTTTGTTATTATTTATCAAATATTAATATTATTATTCAATTATTCGTCATAAATATCACTTTATAATACTTAAATTTTCTTATTAATTACTGATTATTAAATATTAATCTTAATTAGTATATAATTACTAGCAGTTAATCATTTAATAGTAACTATTTTAAATAATTATTAAAAGTTAATTATTAATGATACTTATTTTTAATAGTATATTTTTCACAACTGGCTTTACCAGTTGTAAAAAAAATGCATTTATTGCAAGTGGCAAAAACAGTTGCTAAAGATATATATTCGCAACAGGCTTGGAAGCATAGTTGCTAAAACTATGTTTTTTGCAACAGGAAGGGATGGGCAGTTGCTAAAAATATGTTTTTCGCAATAGGAAAAAAATGGCCTGTTGCTAAATCTCATCTATTGCAACTGCTATAATAGGTCTGTTGCTAAATCTCATCTACTGCAACTGTCATATGTCGCCTGTTGCAAATAGCTAGTTGCAATATGGTATTTTTCTTGTAGTGCATATACATCCAAAAGAAAGTAATCTAATAACCTGTTTACTTGGATGCCCGTGTAAAAATATGGGCACCCGAGTTTGCAAGGGAAAAACAAACTATGAGTCAGTCTTGGGACTAGTATGAGAAACCATATAGTTAACTTAACTTATTTGAAATAAGGAATACCACGGGACCACGTCGTATAACATGGAACAAGTTTCCTCCATACGAATGCCAGTGCATAAAACCAAGCAATGCTTTTTAAAAAATGAAGCCGTTATAAGACTCAGGTCACATTACACAATGCAAGCATAAGCCGGAGGATAGATTTTTACCTTATAATAGCCAAAAATGCTTGATATGAGAAAAATCATATAACATTATTATTAGTGTCTAAATGTAGAAAACAATTTCGAAAATAAATGTATTAATCTTAGACTGCATGATACCCATATAGGTTTACAACTAAAACCGTAAAGTCTCATATTGGAAATTGGATTCCATCACGTGCCAAGGCAAAGGATCTTCTTCATCCAAACGTCGGAACATCTCTAGCAAAATATTCCAGGGAAAATACACATATCCCTTGGGGAGGCAGAGTCGGTCCGCATATTCCCGTGGATTAGACAATTGCTTAAGCATAACGTTTTCTGGTCCTATCAAACCTCCTGGCCAGTACGTCAACCATCAACCGAGGTGCCTCAATTCCAACATCCAATAAGTAAACCACCTGGGCTCCATACGATGGCATCACTTCTATCTAGAAGAAATGTATGTCCTCTCTGCTTGTCCTTCATCCCGTTTTTGGCTCATACCTGGGGGGTGAAGGTCGCAAATTAATGCACCACAAAGCTCTATTTTTCAACAAAAGCTTTGATCTATCTGGTATCACCACTTGGCATGCCACATTATCAATTCATACATATGATCAGTTTTCATTAATAATATAACCTTTAAGCTCGTATGTCTTGAAGAAAGTTGTTAATCTAAGAGAATAAATTCTCCGCCACCTCAAATATATCATCAATAGCAACTAATCGCTTATGTCATGAAATACAATATCAAACACGCAATCCATTTAGAAGTTCATTCTGGGTCGGAAGGAAACCGAAGGCACCTTATTCCTCGTCCCATATGTCCAATACAGGAAAGAGGCCCTTGCACATCTGGACAATCAACAAGTACGTCCCGATCACTTTCACTATAGCCCCTTCGAGGGAGCTACCCAAATCCAGGGAATCAACAAGCAGTCCATTTGATGTGAATATTTCCGGTCTTGCACCGTCTTTAATATCTTCGACTTTTAATCGTCGTACAATTATTCAAAATGGATTAAACCCAGTCTTTTCGAATAATTCGCATCAAAACAAATCAAATCAAATCCCTATTGGATTATTGACTCATCAATTAAGTCTCCTTTAATCGGTTTCCTTTCATAAGATTTAAAATCTTATTCTCAAACCTGGTTAAGTTATTTGGCTTCCAAAAACCATTTCATAACCTTATAAAAATGTTTACTTAAGAATTCGATTCAATTTGTGAATTAAAATTCTTACTTCCAAACATCTCTCAAAATCTGTTATATAAGCTTTTATAGAAAAAAACAAATTCCACTTAACAACTTTTATAAAGGAAGTTGTTTTAAAACGTTCCATGTATACCCTAACTGAACTTCACTTTTCTCAGTTACTATTCATTTCAAAAATAAAACTTGAATAAGCCATAATTAGATGAAAATTACTTTAAAACAACTTGGTATAGTTACGAATATTCATCTATATTTTATATTCTTCGCATCCATTCAAAATCGGACATCAAATTCAAAATTTGATTTTCTTCCTATTGTTATATTAATAAATATTCATTAAGAATCCATTTTTCTTGACAGAGACTTAACCAATGAACCAATAACCACACTTATTGTCTATTCACAAGTAGTGTATTACATATCACTCATTCAACCATTAAACAACATCCAATTCACACACAACGTGGAATTCACTATATAAGCCTTAATTAAATAACGCTTACACAGTCCTGTTAATCAACACATTAACCGCAAATCAAACACTTGGGAGACGTGTGTGTTAATTATGATCCCAATACCCGTGTATGGTTTTCTGCACATTCAATAAACATTAATTAATAAATTACTCAGGCAAAACCATTTAAGGTTCAACTACTTTCCAATCAACACTGTTTATGATATTAGTGACTTATACTCAAGTGATTCACATATATACGATAAAAATGATATTTTATGACACTACTAAATAATTTACATCTTATTAAACTTGTATGATCAATCACTGGTCATTATGTAGCATAATTAACTAACTATAAATAGTTAATTTTAACTATCCCTTTTAAGTAAGTTTCGGTTTCTCATCGTGGGTTTCTACTTCGCCAAATCTTTACGGAAGGATTACGGACTCTCGCACACGACTCTAACACTTTCTCCAGAGCTTACGAATTTTTCTCTAGGCCTATGAGACATAATTTGACGATAACGGGATTCCTACACCTAATGATTACACACTCGCAGATCTGAAATTTTAAAGCAAACGGAAAAGGGTTTATGGGTCCAGGGGGAATGGGTTGGAGGTGGGGTCCACGATGGAGGTGTGTCAAGGCTGGTGTAGGGTAGTGGGTGTAGACATGGGGTATGGGGGGTAGGAAATGGACATGTGAAATTTTTGGAGGGAGTTATTTGCAAAAGTGGCTAAACAATGGGGTTTTGAGAGATTTAAGGGAAGAGAGGATTTTTGCAAGGGAAGAGGGGAAGGGCTGGCGCACGCTGGTGGGATGGTGGAGGAGGCTCGGTGTTCTGGTAGCGATGGAGCAAGGAAGGGCGACCATGGATTTCAAGGGAAAGAGGAAAGGAGGACTAAAGGAGGAAATGGAAAGAAAAGGAAGGGAAGAAGAAAAAAGAAGGGGTTTTTAATAAAATGGAAGGGCTCGTGGATCGCTGACGTGTCAAAGGGAGGAGAGCGAAGAACAAAAACACCTTAGGGTCTTAAATTGTTGACACCTTTTTTTGGTGTTTTAGGCTTAGGTTCCTTTGGAGAACGTGAACGTGTTTTAGTTCAACATCGGTCCTTCTGGTCGTGTCATCAAACAACAATTTCGTTTTACCCAAAAATTTGAACCTTAGCATAAAAAGTAATTCCGGATCCAACGGAACATGTCTCGTCGAGTTTAGAGTTAGTTTGACGGTTTTATTTTTTTCTCTCATTTCCTCTTAATTTCGACAATTTGACCCAGTATGCGTTTAATTCTCATGCGCTCACAAACTAACTCCAAAAATTATGAAATTTGGGATCCTACCTTTTTTCGAGATTACAGATCCGATAAAATTGGTTTTATCGAATTCTGAGATCATTTGAAAAATGTTGTGAGCTATCGAAATCAGCATTAAATAATTGATTTTTCAAAATCAACCATAAATTCTCATAAAAATAAATTAAAAATAAATTTTAAATTGGTTTCAAAATTTTGGGTCGTTACTGTAACACCCCGAATTTTCTGAGAATATTAAAATTAACGAATTCAAGAACACTTAATTTTTAGAAGAAGAATTGAGTGAAATGGGTTGCACTATTACGTTCATCTCAAAATTTTGGTCAAGACAGACATTTGGTTTGCTTAAAACTGATACCTTATGAAGAAGTTATTAAGCCTTGAAGTTTGTATGCATATGAGAAATATATATATATATATATATATAAATTAAATAAATAAATATGCAAAAAAGTTCAAGACAACGAATCGGGAGGGGCAATAACCGAACCGGCCCATTTTTGAGGTCGACCCGAGCCCCGCTGGGTCGACTGGGGGTTCATTCAGGGTATTTGGCTGTCAACCCGTGGGTCTATTCGCTCTAAGGCGGATGTGGCATCTGATTGGTTTTGATGGACTCCTTGCTGAATCATTAGGGCTGATGTGGCTATTCTATCTTGTCTAAATGGCTTTGATTTGCTCTAGGTTAATCTGACGGTTCCTATTAAATCAAACTTCTATATAAGTAACCTAATACCTCAACCCTAAATCATTTTATGCTTCTTTACTTTTGTTAAACAAGACGGATACTTTGGTATTGTAAAACAATATTTGTATAAGCTGTTTATTAATGAAAAAAAAGTTTTATTTATTTGTCGCTGCTCTAATTGTCTGTATTGTAATTTATCTGCTCTGATACCAAGTGAAACACCCCACCTCTGTTAAGGTCACTCACAAAGGGAATTCCTTAACTTCGGTGGAGAGTTATTTCCTCCCTGACTACCTAGGGGGCAAACAGAAGAAAAGAAGACGAGAGAAAACGGGTCATGTTTTATTTGGGGAAATCATTTTATGCTTCTTTATTTTTGTTAAACAAGACGGATACTTTGGTATTGTAAAACAATCTTTGTATAAGCTGTTTATCAATGAAATAAAGTTTTATTTATTTGTCACTGCTTTAATTGTCTGTCTTGTAATTTATTTGCATCTTTTACCTATAACTCTCCACCGAAGTTAAGGCATTCCCTTTGTGAGTGACCTTAACAGAGGTGGGGTGTTTCACTTGGTATATTTATACATATGGGTAATTAATGTATACAGTGACAATGGATGCTTCTGGAAGATGGATGAGTAGATGGATGATTGGATGTTAAGATGCATTCTTCTTAACCTGAAGATTTCGGGGACGAAATCCTTTAAGGAGGGGAGAATGTAACACCCCGAATTTTATGAGAATATTAAAATTAACAAATTCAAGAACACTTAATTTTTAGAAGAAGAATTAAGTGAAATGGGTTGCGCTATTACGTTCATCTCAAAATTTTGGTCAAGATAGACATTTGGTTTGCATAAAACGGATACCTTATGTAGAAGTTATTAAGCCTTGAAGTTTGTATGCATATGAGAAACATATATATATATATATATAGATATAGAAATTAAATAAATAAATATGTAAAAAAGTTCAAAACCGCGAATCGGGAGGGGGAATAACCGAACCGGCCCATTTTTGAGGTTGACCCGAGCTCCGCTGGGTCGACTGGGGGTTGATTCAGGGTGTTCGGCTGTCAACCCGTGGGCCGATTCGCTCTAAGGCAGATGTGGCATCTGATTGGTTCTGATGGACTCCTTGCTGAGTCATTAGGGCTGATGTGGATATTCTATCTTGTCTAAATGACTTTGATTTGCTCTAGGTTAATATGACAGTTCCTATTAAATCGAACTTCCATATAAGCAACCTAATACCTCAACCCTAAATCATTTTATGGTTCTTTATTTTTGTTAAACAAGACGGACACTTTGGTATTGTAAAACAATCTTTGTATAAGCTGTTTATCAATGAAATAAAGTTTTATTTATTTGCCGCTGCTTTAATTGTCTGTCTTGTAATTTATCTGCATCTTTTACCTATAACTCTCCACCGAAGTTAAGGCATTCCCTTTGTGAGTGACCTTTACAGAGGTGGGGTGTTTCAGTTACACTCCTTGACCAGTGGTAACGGATAGCAATTACTATCGCCCACCTTGAACAACACTACCACAATTATGGGTGTAGACCAATCAAATCCCAAAGTGATAAATATAGTTTCGAATAAGTGTGTTTGATCGGAGGAGCGGCTTCACTAAATCACAATATAGTTCCTATTTTATTCATTTTAATTATGACCCGAAGGGTAAGGTAATCCATCATCGTTCTCTTACTTCATTTCACTAGCGTTCGCCAATCCATCTTATTTTGTTATGGATTCCCAACCACATGCACAGTTATTAAAGTGGCTTCTAGTATTGATAGAGAGTATGACAACACCGAACACCAGTCTCTTTAACAATCAATAGTTATATTTTTCACACCATGGTTATTTATCTTTAAATAAATATCGTATTTCTAAGTCGTGAATCAATTAACTTCGGGTATTGATTTTTTATGTAATCATATATCATTTATTAAAACAATTTAAGTATTGAATCCCAAATATCGTATTATCAAATGTTTCATTATTAGATTCAAATTTTGACTTTTATATTTCTATTTCAAAAATGTCCCATCTTAAAATTTATTTATAATAGTAAATATATCTAAAAATATTATAATTTAAAATATTTAAAATAAATATAACTAAATTTAATATAAAAATGACTAATTTAAAAATAGTTTATTAAAAATTGTTATAAAAATTTAACAAATGAAATATTTTAATATTAGTTAATCTTAAAATAGTTAAAAAAAGTAATAAAGAAAAACTAGTTTAATATAAATAATAATCTAAAGTAATTCAAAAATAATAATCCAATTTGGGCCATATATCTGTATTTCAAAATTCGACTTATCATAAACTCATATTTCAGATTCCCATTTAAGTTAACTAAAATTAAATTTATACAAATTTCAAATTTATGGTTTGCAATTAAAATCACAATTCTAAACCATTACTTCAATTTGGTTTAAAATTTAAATTTCGAATTCATTTTGTTTCGTCATATTATTCAAAATAACTTTCAAAGTTTAATTAACAAGTTAATTTCGTAAATCAAATTCTTCAAATTCAAAATTTATTAAATTAGAAAATTATCAATTTAAATATTTAAAATCAAATTCTTCCATTCATTTCATTTAAACAAATCTTAAATTAAATTCTTTCTTTGAGTATGGTTCACTAAAATTATTATATTAAATTAAATATTTATATTATATAAATTTAAATTTTAAATTATATCTTTTAAAACTAAATAAATCTCTTATATTAAATTTAATGTATTTTAAAATAAGTTATAATATTAAGTTAAATTATATTATATTAAATTATTTTATATTATATTAAATAATTTTAAATTAAAGCGTAATTAAGGTTTATAAGTTATTTTTAAACAACATATTTTAATCCTAGTCATATTAAATCTTTTCATTAAATATATTATTACTTAAATTCATAAATTCAAGTTTAATATTTCACGTATTAATTTGAATAAAATATTTAAATTAAATTTCAAATCAATACATACTTATTCAATTTTAGAATATAGTTTTATTGACCAACAATGTTCGTATACAATATTTTATCTTACGATCATGTGAATGTGATATGTATCATTTCAACCCGTTTAATTAAATTTTTGGGTATATATCATTTCAACTTATATCCCATTTCAATATAAAATGGTATGGTGATTCGGTTATATATCACTTCAATCCATAATGATTTTTCTATTCTATAGGAAATTTGTAGTGGAGAGTATTAAATAAGTATAACATAATAAACATGTCACATGGCACATTCATATCGTGTCATACATGTCAGTAGCATATGTAACATATCATGTGTGTCACTTGTAAACATGTATGGCAAAACAACCCAAAATTTAAGAGCAATTAATTAAGAATTTTAAATAATTTAAAGTTAGTGTTATGAAAATATAACATTACAAGGTAATAAATATAACAAATGAAAATATTCACAGAACGTTACAAAAGAATAAACGGAGGAATTAAAGACTGGTGCTATAACCGTAACATTGAAAGCTAACAAAAGATTAATTCACATATGTAAACATGCACATTTGAATTTGAAAGAGTAACACGTGTATTAAAGTAAAAATTAAGTTAAATGTCAGTGAAATTTATTGGAAGTTAAATAATATTAATAAAAGGGAATGAATTATGAATTATGAATTTACTAAAATGGGATTAATTGTAAAAAAAATACGGAGGCTAAAACAAGAATTTCTATAAGTATCTTAATTTGGCAATGAAACTTTTCCATTGTTCATAGCAATTTTCTAGTAAGTTTCCATATATAATTTGTGGAAATCCGAGCTAATATAAGGAAGTTATTAAAGAAAGAAGTTAGATAAATAAATCAGAATTAAACAGAAACAGACACACACATGTATATATATATATATATATATATATATATATATATATATATATATATATATATATATATATATATATATATATATATATATATATATACACTATAAAAGATTAGTATGGAATGCTTTACTCTTAGACATCCTCATATTAGAAACCAAGAGAACCTATTTCAAAAGAAAACATTATTTTTCAATTTGCTTGCGCACCCGTTCACTACCACCTATTTTAGTTACAATTTACTTTACAGGCTAATCCAAAATATCTCCGAACGAGTAATCAATGACAGCTTGGATGGCCGCAACATGCGATTACGACCTTCTATATACCATGTCTTCCCCATTCTACCATGTCTTCCCCATTCTTCCATTCTCTTAACCTATATGATAACGTCTATCTCCAATTGGCGCTTACCTGCTCTGACCTTCTTTCTTTTGCTATCCGCCGGCTTTCTGTGCCATCTTGCAGATGCACACACTTGATTCGAAGGGTTTAATGTTGGCTCTTCTTCCAATGTAAGAACTTATTGTATTATATTTTTTGCGCTAGGTTCAGGTTAACTAGGTTCCTCTTATCTCCTCTGATTCGGTTTGTCGAATTTCCCTAACAACATTTATATTTTCTTTCTCTATTAGGATTTGTCGATTTGGGTTAAAAACAAGGTATATTATGCAAAAATTATATTATGGAATTGTTTATGACATGAGAATTGAGCAATAATACATTGTATACTTTTTAATTTAGATGGTGAGTCTGAGTAGCCGGTAATAGTTGTGGTTAGCCATGTAAAAGTTCATTTAATTTACCATTCTCAGTTTGGGAATAGAAATATGTGATTAGATAATTTAAAATTTATCTTATTGGGTCGTCATAAACATTTGTTTTTTCTTAAGATAAAGCTTGTGATGGAAGTGAAATAACAAGAAAAATTGTGTATGTTTTAGATTTTTAAAAGGTTTGTTCTACTAAATTTTACTGTTGCTTTAGCTCTAGTTTTTGAGTTTTCCCATTACATATCCATGGTTGTTAGACATTAATTTAATTTATCCTTTTCCCTCCAACTACTAGATTTTGATGGAAATCTACAACACCAAAACATTCTTTTCTATGTTAAGCTTAGTAGATATTGTATGGACTTTCTGACTCTATATGATTTTGATTCTCCTTGTATGTATTTTACTTCATTCCTACCACCCTCGCGCCTATTCTGAATCTGATCTCTAGTACATTGACTTTCGCCATTGTCAATTAGCGTGCCTTCGCCTTAAGACCTTATTAGAAGCCTTTTCCCTAGTTTGGTTATCATCTCTCTTACCTATAATCAATATTCGTTTCGGTTTACAGTTATTTTATGCAAAAATTAAATGATTATCCTTTGGTTTCGCACGCACCTCTTTTTTACCTAACCGTGGGATGCATATTCAAATTAAAATTTGAGAAGGCCCATGTTGATAGTTGTGGTTAGGTTTGTCTCGATGGCTGTTTTTCGTAATAAAATCGAAAAAAACCAGCCTGTTTTATTGGTTGATTCCATATGACCTACCTTTATTAGACCAATATCTATATTGTTTATGTTAAAATCCCCTTTTTATACACATCAATTTTGTTGGCATTGCTTGACTATTTGAACTAGCAAGGGTTCTGTTTTCTTTTCTGTTATTTGTTATTGTGAAAATATCGACATGTTATTCGATAGTGAAGTTTGCTAACTAGCAATGGATTCTTGAATCTTAAACAAATATGGATTGAAGCTAACTTAACATATGGCAATCCCATCTTTTCTAAGACGAAGATTAAAAACTACAGTTGATAGAGTGCTTTAGATATCCAGTTAGATAATTAGAAAATCGTCTTTAAGTTTGATTCCATGAGGATTTGTCTTATATGTACTAACTAAAGCTAAACTACTTGGTTTTTCCAAAAAAAATTAAACAAGTTTTCATTTTTCAAAATAACATATTGATGTACGCCTTGTTAGTGCACTGCGAGGTGGATATATGTAATAACATTATTTCAGTTCCTGATGTATTAAAGGCTTTCATTACGGTCTCATATTATAATGAACACAAAACTACAAATGAATTCATTTGTATTTCTCTTAGAAATGAACGTGATTTCCACTCAAAAGGAATTAGTGAGACTTCAGTCTAATCCTAAAAGTGAAAACCTTTGTGAAGCAATGTTAATAATGGTTCAGTGAAATAGTATTTACTCAATGGAGGAGAAAATGTATATCTCCAATCCTCAGCTGGAAAATATATATTTTGTTTTCATTTTTTTCAAATTCAAATTCCATCTAAGTTTTAAATATCTTTCAACTAAAATCTTAGTCAAAGGCATGTTCATCGATGAAGCAACAAAGCAACACTTCGTTACTTCTTATAATAATATATTTTTCTTTTATTCCTTTTTTTAGTTTAGGGATGTGTGGTACAAGATTTGATAGAGCTGTTGCCTATCGTCCTTCAAAATGATAAGTTCCATTGAGTTTGGGTAGGTTTCTTTGTCCAAAAGTTTTTGGATAGTTTTGAGTTTCTTCTCTTTCATTATCTAAACTTAGAGGCACTACCTTCGATATTGTTGTTATTCTTTTAAGCATTGGTGTTTACTTTATTATGCATGATGTATCTGGTCAATAATTGATTTACCTCAGTATATATGGTAAATCTTAGTATAATATACCATTTTATTTCCTACAATTATTCTTAATCTATCAAATTACCAAAATCATAGAATTGATAATTAGTCAAAATTAATATATGAATATGATGTTGCTATTTACCAAACTATCATGTTAATTATTTCTAAAATAAATTCATGGGAGTTACTTCACCATGAGAATTAATTTATTAACATTGAATGATTTTGTTGCCCTTGTTTCAGAATGAAAATGTGTAAAATGCGTTTGATGAATAATCACAATGTATTAGTGAAGGTGTGTAAATCTTTGGCTACTTCTATATTTATGGTTTTTGATTTTTGTTTCTATCCTGTTACGTAGTTTTTTCCCACTGAAACCTCTATTTCTATATAAATGATCTTTCCTCCTATTTTTTATCCACTAATGGCACAAAAGGTCAATCGTAATTTTTCCTCTTCTTAGAGTGTTGCTCATAATATAAAGACTATGTATTATAAATTCTTTAATCTAATAGTTTTTGTTTTCAAATCTAAACTTGCATGAATTCTTTTTTTAGGCAAAGCCGACCGGTTTTTAAGGGGATCGCAGACACCTTTTATTATAACTAATAATAAAAAATCAATATAGTACAGGTGATTGTTAGTAGACAATCAGCTATTCGGTTTTTAAGGTGGATCGTCCACCATCTATGGAGTTTAAAGTGTTCCGTTCGCTCTACCTAAGCAGGCTTACAACACTGGAGCTGGCTACTACACTAGCCTACAAACATTCACTCCACCCAGGGAGGAAATGACATAATACATTGCGTACTATAATATGTAGTGAATTACATACACCTTTACACTAAATTAATCCAAGGCCAAAAAATGCAAAAGGTAAACAGATAACAAGTACACAAAGCATGCACACTTCCTTACTGCAGTAGCAAAGATATGAAAGGAGATAACCATCTTCTGCAGAATTTTACAAGTGCATCACGCCAACAAAGTAATTAGCACGATCTGACAGTAGAAGCACATGTATCAAGAAAAAGCGGTGGACTATGTTAAGCATAGGGTTGGGGTGACACAAAAATTGGCAAGAGGACTATGACATCAGTTGTAAAACAGCAGCTTCCATATGATGCTACCCAAAAAAAACCTCAGACTCAGCCGGACAGTGGAGATGGGCAAGTGATTGGCACTAGCGCCTAAACACGCGAAGATGTAGCAAAGCTTCATGTGTCAACATAGATAGAGCACAGATGCAACAAGAGGACCACCATCCCACCATAAAAATCAAGAATACAACACGCATGACCGACTTCAGTACCCTAAATATGCACAACACTCAATTTACTACCTTCAAAATATCAACACCCATACACAACAGATAGTTGTTAGAAAATAAAATAAAAGAAACAAGATTGAAGAGAAGTTTTATTATTGATGAATTGTAATTGTAAGATAATACAAATTGTATATAGAAGTCCTCTATTTATTATAAAAGAAATAAATGTACATAAGCTTGAATAATAGGAATGTGACCGTTGCATTGTTATAATACGCGTGTGACGGTTGCATTGTTATAATGTGACAGTTGCATTGTTATAATGGGCATATGGCCGTTGCTATGTTATAATGGAAATGTGACCGTTGCATTATTATAATGGGCATGTGACTGTTGCTTTCCCATTATTCCTTCTTTCTTTTATTACCGCCCCTCAAATTAAGGTTAGGTTTTTCTACCCTAATTTGTCGAAAAACATTCCATCTTTTACTTCGTATATGTTTGCTATTCTTCAATTCCAAGTGCTTCTCTGAATCTGTGAAAGTTTTTAGCTAAAAGTGATTTTGTTAGCATGTCAGCCCTCTGATAATAAGCTGGAATGTGATTCACTTGTAGATTCTTCTTTTGGACTTTCTCTCGAACAAAATAAATGTCGATTTCTATGTGTTTGGTTCGATTATGCTGAATATGGTCTGGTATCATGTAGATTGTGCTTAGATTATCACACCAAATTATAGGGTTCCTGCTGGATGATAGTTTTAGGTCCTTTAATAATGATTGCAAGCATAAGGTTTCTGCTGTAGTGCTAGCAACACTCCAATACTCTGCTTCTGCACTAGCTCTCGAGATAGTTGTTTGTCATGAAATAAGACTTTCTCCTACATAAATACAGTAACCAGAAACTGATTTTCTATCGTCTATATCTGTAGCCCGGTCTGCATCTGAGTATGCTGTAATGCTTAAGTATCTACTTCCTTTAGTGATATGCCAAACTTGATTGTTGCTTTTAAATATCTGAGTATTCATTTCATTGTTGTCCGATGCTCACTTTTGGGTTCTTGCAAAAATTGAGACACTTTGTTAACACTAAAAGAAATATCAGGTTGTGTTATAGTAGCATATTGTAATGCTCCTACAACACTCTTATATTGTTTAATATTTAAAATAGCTTCCCCCTGTTTTTAGATAAGTGCTGGTTTGAGATCATATGAGTTGGTTGACCATTTGCTTCAATAATATTTGTCATGTTTAGAAGCTCTGCAATGTACTTTCTTTGACAGAGATGAATTTATTTATCTGATTTCCTTTCGACTTCTATTCCAAGAAATTAAGATAAGTCACCCAAATCTTTTATTGAGAACTGATTGTTCAAATAATTTGCCAATTTTCTTATTTAAGTTTCACAACTTCCTGCAATAATTAAATCATCCACATATATTAATATATAAGTGGTAAACGATTTGCTAGTTTTAGTGAATAGTGATATATCAGATCTGGTAGGTGGACAGCCTAGTGTTGTTAAATTTGCTTTTAGTCTTTCAAACCATACTCTGGGTGCTTGTTACAAGCCACAGATTGCTTTATTCAGTTTGCATACCAATGTTGGATCTTGTGTATAGCCTTGTGGTTGTTGCATGAATATCTCTTCATGTATATTTCCATTTAAGAATGCATTGTTGACATCTAGTTGCTTGATTTTCCAATTATTGCTTAATGTTATAGTCAATATAGTCTAATTATTGAGGGTTTTACCACTGGTGAGAAAGTTTCATTATAATCAAAACCAAATTCTTGTGTGAACCCCTTTGCAACAAGTCTTGCTTTATATCTGTTGAGAGACCCATCTGGATTCTTTTTCATCCTATATACCCACGTGCATCTAATTATATTCTTATTGCTTGGTGGATTTACAAGTTCCCATGTACAGTTGTTCATCAATGCTTGATATTCTTCATCCATTGCCTTTCTCCATTCTTTGTGTTTCACTGCTTGTTGATAACTATTTGGCTCTTCTTCAGTAATGACTGCAGTATAAGTCTTTGGTTTGAATATGCCCCTTTTTGATCTGGTTATCATTAGATATCCAGTTTGATGTTGTGGTGATTGAGTTGGTGAGTCATTTTGTCTGCTGCTAGTATTTTGATTGCTCCTATTGCTAGTTTCTTCTCTTATTGCTTCTGATTGCCTGCAACTTGATTCTGCTGGTGATTGAATGGCGTGGCTAGTTTGCTCTAGCAAATCATCACTAGTTTCACTATCACTGTGGTGACTTTCAGAGTTACTACTAGCAACCTTGTCACTATTCTCTTGATGTTATATGTCAGCAATACTATGCAGATCAGGTATACTAACCTTTGGATTATATATATTGGCTGTGATTTCTATATCTGGTTTGCTATAAGGAAAAATATTTTCTTCGAAAATAACATGTCTTCTTGTAAAAATTCTATCAGACTTGTCTATACATCTAAACCCTTTTCAATTTTTGCAATAACATATAAATGTGCAAGGTTTAGATCTATAGTCAAGTTTATGATTATTATAAGGTCTTAAGTAAGGGAAACATAGACAACCAAATGATTTTAGGCTACTGTAATCAGGTTTCACATTGAATGGCTTTTCTAGAGGTGTTATGTCATTCAGTACTTTAGTGGGAGATACACAACAATAATGAAAGCATCATGCCAAAATTTAATTGGCACGGATGCTTAAGCCAGCAAAGTTAAACCTGATTCAACTATGTGTCTATGTTTTCTCTCAACTATACCGTTTTGTTCAGAAGTATAAGGGCATGTTACTCTGTGAATAATTCCCTTATTCTTAAAATAATCAGTTAGAGGTTTGTATTCTAATCCTCCATCTGTCTGCATACATTTAATTTGACAGTTTACTTGGTTTTCAAACATATTGATAAAATTTATGATAGCACCTATAGTATCAGACTTAGCTTTCAAGAAATATATCCAAGTGTATCTTGTATAAGAATCCACAAATGATACATAATATTTATACCCATAATCAGAAAATATAGGAGATTGTCCCCAAATGTGACACCCCACGTCTGTTAATGTCACTCACTAAGAGAATGCATTAAGTTTCATGAAGCGCTATAGGTAAACAGACATAGAATAATTACAAGACAGATATAAATAAGGAGGTGCGGAAAATTTAAATTTTTATTTCAACCATAAAGCATAATACCGTGGTCCACAATTTCATAAGTAAAAAAAATCATTACAATAAAATAACTTCTGTCTTGCATCATCAGAGTGCATAAGAATATGAAAAACATAATTTTCCCTAAATTAAAAGAGTTAAGCCATAGTAGAGACAAGAACTTGACCCATACTTCAGAAATAGCTTCTATCAAGATGATATCTGAGTCCTAATTATGTCTGAGTGTTTCCTCCATGAGAACCTGGGGGGGGGGGGAAGGGGGAAACAGAAGAAAGAAGGACAAACAACATGGTCAGAAATAAAGTATGGCGAGTCTAGTTACTTTTAGCCAGTAGATAAATAAAAGCAACATGATAGGCATACAAAGTGGATAAGTGAGAGATTACTACATAAATGGCAGGTGTGACAAGGTAGCAAGATAAGGTGTATGTGACTCACTAATGATTACTCTGCACCACTACTAATATAACTGAAATGAGATGATCCTTTCCACTATAAGTTGGTAAGTTTAGGTCATACGTCCAAGTATACCCTACCCTAATCGACCGGCTCCCTACCCTGTAGATATCCTGTGTTGGCCCCACAGTAGGAGGTATCACTTCCTAAAGTGGCAACCCAATATGTGCACAACTATATATACTGGTATCACGGTCGTCTTAGCCACCTCTGCCCGTCCCACGCACGCACATGTCCCCGGTCGGTTTGCGCTGCCCACACCGTCCGTCTCGTTTGGATCGCTTACAATAATTAGTAAGCGTTCCCCTTCTCCGCCTAGTATGGAGTTCTTTACTTGACACCAACTCCGGGTTACTGACTGAAATGGGTCTCACACAATATGATACAAGCTCTCCCCCTTGTCTTGTATCCCCACTAGGTTTTCCACTGGCTATGTATACCCTTAGGTGTCTTTAATTACATAGCTCTATACCAATTATGCTTACCCTAAAGGGTGTCTTTAATTACATAACTTCATTACATTATCTGCTGGTTATGTATACCGCTAGGTGTCTTTAATTACATAACCTTATTACATTATCTGGCGGTTATATATACCACTAGGTGTCTTTAATTACATAACCTTATTGGGTTAAGTTCGTAGGCCTATATATAAATATTACCCACCCCCTCTAATTTACTTGACCCACCCACTACCCATCCAATTTTACTTAACCCTAACTTAAGTTCATAATCATACAATCCTTAAATTAGGTTAGGTAGTCCAATTCAATACCATGTCCAATTATGGTTATAATGGGCTAGACCTCCCACATTAGGCCTACAACATGTGGATGCTGGATATGTCGGTCGGGTCCGGGCAGACTTATTCCACAATTGGGCCAAACCTCGTGTCATAGCCTGATTCGTATTTATGTACTTAGACCTCCCACATTAGGTTCAGTATTAGTGGCTGTTGGATATGCCGATCGGGTCCGGGCAGACTTCCGCCACTAATACAACCTAACCTCGTGTCATAAGTACAATTACAGTTCCTAATTGTAATCACTAAAGATTCCATTTTTATTTAATTAATCTTTTCCTTTTATAGGTGTCAATATCTATTTTACCCAATAATTTGAATTACATGTCCATAAATGTTCATATTCAAATTATGTCATTTTAACCCTTTTTCCCCCGTTCCTTAACTGGCGCCCTCACAAAATTGGCAACATGCCTAGGATAGACAATAACCTAGTCATAAACGATAACAGGGAAGTAACTAAAATGATCATCTTGGCATCAACATAAACTTTTATGATAATAAGGTGAACATACATACTGGCATGGACATGAAATTGTCATCATAACAAGGTGATAATTTAGATCACATGAAATAGATCTAACACGATAACATAAAGTGACAATTTAGATCACATAAAGTAGATCATGATAACATAAGGTGATAATCTAGATCTGTCTAACAGTTTCAATGTCCACATAAACTAGATCTACTAATTAAGAAATAGATCTACGCACCTACACATCATATCATGTCATAAAAGTTACAATTAAGATAAAGGTTTAGATCCAATTCTAACCAATTCAAGGTGACATATGTTCATGATTTACATAAGTAATTAGATCCATCGATGATATAACTGTCCAAATTAACAGATCTATATTAACCATAATATAGTTGTAAACCAAGATCCACAATAGAATAATCACAATCGAATTGGATCTAGAAAAATAGATCTATCATAACATAGCATATGATTTAACACTTGCATAGAATCATACTTTACAACATATCCAAGTCATAGTCTTTCACAATTTACTTTCATTTATCTAAACCTAAAAGTAATCTAGAAACTCATAGCATTAGGTTTAGAGAATTGAGAAAGAACAGATATAGAATTCTGAATTTGATTTGCAAAGTATGTTGTTGTAGAAAAATGGTTCAGTTCGCACTCCAGCAGCATATGGCCTCCATGACTTCTAGTGAAGAAAATATGAGAAATAGACACATATTTATAGCTGTAGAGCCCCCTAAAACCGACTGCCACCTAAGCCCTAGGGATGTCGACACCCCTGTGGGTGGGTCGACCCCTAGGTCGAAACCCCTCTAGGGGGGTCGATCCCCTAGAGCTGAAATTTTGGCGCTCTGAGGAATTTTTTGAATTTGAATCTTTATAGATAAAATTCTGACTCAACTCTAACTCATCTCTGACTCATACGTATGTATATAATTTTTCTGCGCGTATACAAATTTAAAACCCTCATAACTTCCTTATACGGTGTTCGTTTTACGCAAGCCAAATGTCTATCTTGACTAGAATTTCGAGACGGACGCAATAGTCAATCCGTTTCCTCTAATTCTGAGTATTAAATTAATTATTATATAATTTATCCTCTTTTAGTTTCGGTACAAATTCGGGGTGTTACATTCTCCCCTACTCAAAGGATTTCATCCTGAAATCTCTAAGTTGAGAAGAATGTATATCCTACCATCTATCATCCATCTACTCATCCACCAATCACTGGCATCCATTGTCCTTAAAGAATTCTAATGCTTGTATGAATATATGCGAAGGTGTATGTATATATCCCAACACTAATGCGAAGATCAGGCGGTCTACTGATTCAGTTGACCTCTTTAATTCAATGTATGTTAGTTCCATGAATCCAATATGTATGCAAATAAACCTATCATATCATATAAATTTTATATGTGTGCACATTCATTCGTCCAAATGCAACATCCATATGCTAACTCATCCATTTCCATTCATAAAAGAAAAGAAAACGCACACACATCCATATGCAGTATGAGAGTGATTGAGCCGATCTTAGTGCCCAATGTGTGTGTATATGCATCCACAGGCAACCACTAGCAAACACTTGCATCCACTTGCATCCATCAAACATAACATGTTTCAAACACATGTTTACATCCATAGTATTCTATTTAAAGGTCGAAAATACGATGGATAAGATATATTTTATTGACAGAAACAAGCACTGATAAAACTTAGGAAAAGAAGTTAAGAACACACCCTCGAAAAGAAAAGGGTACGAAGCACGAATCTTGTCTTCGGTCTCCCAAGTCGCATCTTCTGGGTTATCTCCCCATTGAATCTTTAGCAACTTGATCTCCTTATTGCGCAACTTTTTAACTTCAGACCCAAGAATATGGGTAGGGACTCGTCTAACTGTTGCCTCCCGTTCCACTTCAACTTCTTCCAACATACTTGGCTCAACAACTTCCACGGTGTCATGCAGTAACTTCCGCAGATGAGAGACGTGGAAAACGTCATGAACGCCGGATAGATTTTCTGGGAGCTTTACTCGGTAGGCCATTTGGCCAATCCTCCCGGTTATGGGAAATGGCCCCACAAACCTAGGTGCCAACTTCCCTACTGATCTGAAGCGAACCACATTCCTTAAAGGCGATACTTTGATAAAAACCAAGTCACCCACTTTGAATTCGATGTTAGTCCTTCTCTTGTTTGCATAGGACTTCTGTCTATCTTGAGCTGTCTTCATCCGCCGTCGAATAAGGTCAATCTTTTCGGACGTTTCCCTAAACATATTTGGTCTAAGTAATAATCTTTCCGTAGATTCCCACCAACAAGTTAACGATCTACAGGGTCGCCCGTACAATGCTTCGAAGGGTGCCATGCCAATGCTAGCCTGATAGCTGTTATTATAGGCAAACTCTACTAAAAGAGGATGCTCTTCCCAAGTCCCTTCGAAGTCTAGGATACACAGCCTTAAAACATCTTCAAGAATCCTATTCACCCTCTCTGTATATCCGTCAGTCTGAGGATGATAAGTGGTGCTCAAACACAACTGTGTACCTTATGCTTCTTGCAAGCTCCTCCAAAATTCGCTGGTAAAGATGGGGTCATGATCGCTCACGATGCTGGAAGGTACTCCATGAAGACGAACTATCTCGCGAACATAAATTGCTGCCAACCATGATGTCGTCCTCTTACTCTTAATTGGAATAAAGTGAGCGCTCTTGGTGAGTCTATCCACTACTAACCAAATATTGGTATTACCTTTCTTCGATCTAGGCAACCCATCTATGAAATCCATTGAGACACTCTCCCATTTCCACTACGCAACCTCCAATGGATGAAGTAATCCACCGGGCTTCTTTTGCTCAGCTTTGACTTGCTGGCAAACTAAACATTGAGAAACAAATTCGGCCACATCTTTCTTCATCCCAGTCCAAAAGAAAACCCTCTTCATGTCTCTATACATCTTGTCACCACCTGGATGAATAGTCATCTTAGAATGGTGGGCTTCTTCTAGGACTGCCTTTAACAAGCTTCCAGTTTGAGGAACATAAAGTCTTCCATCTCGTCGCAACCACCCCTTTTCATCTGTGGTATATCTACTGAGGTTACTAGAAGTATCCCCTCTTCTGAGCTTATCCATAATGTCTAGAATCTGTGGGTCACCTTGTTGTGAACCTCCTATCTGATCCATAAGGGTCGGTCGTAACTCTAAGGATGCAAACAAATTAGGCAAAACCTCGATGGAGGGGGTCTAAAATCAAAAGCTGATATGAACTCCAAGTTCTTTCTCTCCACAAAGAGAGGACTCAGGGCTACCCTCTGCCTACTTAGTGCGTCTGTCACCACATTACCCTTGCCAGGGGTATAAGCAATCTCAAATTCATATGAAGCTAAGAACTACATCCACCATTGTTGCCTTAAGTTTATACCCTTCTGTGAGAATAGATACTTGAGAGATTTATGATCGGTGTATAACTCGAACTTTTCTCCAAGTAAATAATGACGCCACGTCTTTAACGTGAATACTATGGTAGCTAGCTCTAGATCATGGGTAGGGTAATTCTTCTCATGAACTCTTAACTGTCTACCCCCATAACATATTACTTTCCCTTCTTGCATCAGAACCGCATCAAGCCTTGTACCGCACGCATCAGTGTAAACAGTAAACACTTTACTTCCATCAGGCAAGGTCAAGACTGGGGCTGTTGTCAGAGCCCTCTTCAGTCGTTGGAAAGCAACGTCATAGTCTATGTCCCATGAAAATGCCAAATTCTTCTTTGTCAGCCTGGTGAGAGGGGCTGATATCTTCGTAAAGTCCTTAATGAACTTCCTATAATAACCTGCCAACCTAAGAAAGCTTCTCACCTTGGTTGCATTTTTAGGAATCTGCCAATCTTGCACTGCAACCACCTTAGCGGGATCTATAGCTATCCCTTCTTTGGGGACTACATGCCCTAGAAATATCACCTCTTTTCTCCAAAAAGGGCATTTGGAGAACTTTGCCTTAAGCTGATGGTCACGGAGAGTTTTAAAAATTCTCTCAAATGTTGGGCATGCTCTTCATCACTCTTGGAGAAGATCAAAATATCATCAACGAATACTACAACGAATTTGTTTAGGAACTCCCGAAACACCCTACTCATCAAATCAACAAAATAGGCCGGTGCATTTGTCAACCCAAAAGGCATAACTACCAATTGAAACCATCCGGAGTTCTGAAAGCAGTCTTATCTATGTTGTCCTCAGACACCCTCAACTGATGGAACCCCGTAGCCAGGTCCAACTGATAAAATACCGAGGCACCAACAAGCTAATCAAATAAATCATCAATCCTCGGAAGTGGGTGCCTATTCTTCTTGGTGAGCTTATTCAATTATCTATATTCAACACACAGACGAAGTGAATCATCCACTTTAGTTGCGAATACTACTGGAGCACCCCATTCTGATATGCTTCGTCTGATAAACCCTTTCTCAAGTAGCTCCTTACTTGCTTACTCATCTCCCTCCTCTCCCTTGGAGCCTTGTGGCACACTAGTAATGCAACTGGCTTTGCATTGTCCACTAAATATATGTGGAAGTCAATTTCGCACCTTGGAGGTAAACCCCGTACCTCATCAAAAACATCGGAATAATCTCGAACCACTGGAACAAATTGCAAATCATCTATGGATGCATTTAGAGACTTTAGGAAGCTAAGCATAACAAACTCTTGGGGGTCACAAGAAACTTCGAGGGTCTTCCCATGACAAGTCATGGGTCTAACAACCCTCCTCTCACAATCCAGAATGTCCCCATACATGGTAAGCCAATCCATTCCTAGAATCAACCCATATCCCATAAACCCGAGCACATACGCATCGCATTCAAATTCGACGCCTGGATATTTTCAAACCCTGACAAATCATCGATAAAAGAGCTGAACCAACAACGGGGTTTGAAACAATTATGGGATCTACTACCATACTAGCAACTAAGTGCAGAGATTCAACTACAGAACTTAATATAAACGAGTGTGAAGCACCAGAATCAAATAGTGTTCTAATTGGATGATTTGAAAGAGAAACTAAACTTTCTATGAAAAATTTTCTACCTCTTTCAGGAGCACTGATCGCGAGAGAATGCACCTGCCCTCTAGAAGTCCCTACTCTTTGACCTTATCCCTGCGATCCCTGTTTCTTCGGGCACTCTTTAGAGAAGTGTCCGACCTCTCCACAATTAAAGCAATTGGCCTTCCTTCTCTTATAATCTTTGATCAAGTGACCCTCCTTTCCACAATTGTGACATTTTCTCTTATCCTTTCCTTTATCATCTTTCCCTCCTTTCTTCTGCTGTTGTTGTTGTTGCTGCTGCCCTTTCTTGGGCCACATCTTCTTATTCTGCGATGTCCCCTCAGCTTTTGTTTCCTTCTTTTCTCCCTTGTCCTCCTTATGAATTAGGGCCATATCACCAAGCTTTTCAAAGGTGGCCCCTATTGGAATATGGGACATAGCTAAACCATGCAGAGGCTCATTCAATCCTTTAGCAAACCGTAAAGCCTTTTTGTGCGGTGTATCCATCAACTCTAGCCGAACCTTGCCAGCTAGTTGAACTTGTTCACATACTCTTTTACTGTAAAATTTCCTTGTTTGAGTGTTAAGAACCTATCCGTCTGTATGTTTCTTTTAGCTCGAGAAAGAAATTTCATTTCGAACCTCTGTTTAAAATCTTTCCAAGTTTCCACCGGACGTCCAACTTGGGTGATTTCCCACCAAAATGAGGCTTCGTCCTTTAACAGCCAAGCAGCTAACTAGATCTTTCTTTGGTCCTCCACTTCAAAGATTATGAATAAGTCCTAGGTCTCCTTAAGCCAATTCTGAGCTTCTACGAATGTCTCGTTCCCATGGAATGGCCTTCCTCCCATAGCCCGGAAGTCTTTGCAGATCTTGGCAAAGTTGTCAGCTTTGGAGGGGGAGGAGGAGGAGGAATGACTGGTTCAACTGGGGGAGGAACGTCTCTTTGGCCCTCGGCCGGCGCCGTGGCCTCTAAATACCTATGGAACCATTCGGATATTGTGACGCCCTCTGGGATATTATGGATGTTTTGTTCCCCAGACATGCTGAAAAAAGGGAAAAGGAAGAAATTTAGATAAAGGACCGAAGGATGCTACATATGGCACTTTAGGGAATGTTTTTCAAAATAGGCTTTTCTTTTGAAAATACTTTCCAACAACTTTTATCTAATATGGTAACCTTCATCTCTGATACCAAGTGTGACACCCCATGTCCGTTAATGTCACTCACTACGGAATGCGTTAAGTTTCGTGAAGCGCTATAGGTAAACAAACACAGAATAATTACAAGATAGATATAAATAAGGCAGCAGTGGAAAATTTAAATTTTTATTTCAACCATAGAGCATAATACCGTGGTCCACAATTTCATAAGTCACAAAAACCATTATAATAAAATAACTTCTGTCTTGCATCAACAGAGTACATAAAAATGTGAAAACATAATTTTCCCCAAATTAAAAGAGTTAAGCCATAGTAGAGACAAGAACTTGAACCATACTTCAGAAGTAGCTCCTAGTAAGATGATATCTGAGTCCTGATTAAGTCTGAGTGTTTCCTCCCTGAGAACCTAGGAGGGGGGACAGAAGAAAGAAGGAGAAACAATAGGGTCAGACATAAAGTCTGGCGAGTCTAGTTACTTTTAGCCAGTAGATAAATAAAAGAAACATGATAGGCATATAAAGTGGATAAGAGAGACATTACGACATAAATGGCAGGTGTGACAAGGTAGCAAGATAAGGTGTATGTGCCTCAATAATGATTACTCTGCACTACTACTAGTATAACTGAAATGAGATGATCCCTTCCACTATAAGTTGGTAGGAATAGGTCATACGTCCAAGTATACCCGAACCTCTACCCTAATCGATCGGCTCCCTACTCCATATATATCCTGTGTTGGCCCCACAGTAGGAGGTATCACTTCCTAAAGTGGCAACCCAAGATGTGCACAACCATATCTACTAGTGTCACGGTCGTCTTATCCCCCTTTGCCCGGCCTATGCACGCACATGTCCCCGTACAGTTTGCACTGCCCACACCGTTCATCTCGTTTGGATCTCTTACAATCAATCAGCAAGTGTGACCCTTCTCCGCCTAGTACGGAGTTCTTTACTTGGCACCAACTCCGGGTTACTAAATGAAATGGGTCCCACACAATATGATACAAGCTCTCCCCTTGTCTTGTATCCCCACTAGGTTTTCCACTGACTATGTATACCCTTAGGTGTCTTTAATTACATAGCCATATACCAGTTATGCTTACCCTAAAGGGTGTCTTTAATTACATAACTTCATTACATTATCTACCGGTTATGTATACCACTAGGTGTCTTTAATTACATAACCTTATTACATTGTCTACCGGTTATGTGTACCACTAGGTGTCTTTAATTTCATAACCTTATTGGGTTAAGTTCGTGGGTCTATATATAAATATTACCCACCCCCTCTAATTTACTTAACCCACCCACTACCCCTCCGATTTTACTTAACCCTAACTTAAGTTCATAATCATATAATCTTTAAATTAGGTTAAGTAGTCCAATTCAATACCATGTCCAATTATGGTTATAATAGGCTAGACCTCCCACATTAGGCCTACAACATGTGGATGTTGGATATGCCAATCGGGTCCGAGAAGACTTATTCCAAAGTTGGGACTAACCTTGTGTCATATCCAGATTCGTATTTTCGTACTTAGACCTCCGACATTATGTTCAGTATTAATGGCTGCTGGGTATGCCGGTCGGGTCCGGGCAGACTTCTGCCACTAATACAACCTAACCTCATGTCATAAGTACAATTATAATTCCTAATTGTAATTACTAAACATTCTATTTTTAATTAATTAATCCTTTCCATTTATAGGTGTCAATACCTATTTTACCCAATAATTTGAATTACATGTCCATAAATATTCATATTCAAATTACGCCATTTTTAACCCTTTTTCCCCTGTTCCTTAACTAGCGCCCTCACAAAATTGGCAACATGCCTAGGCTAAACAATAGCCTAATCATAAATGATAATAGGGAAATAACTAAAATGATCATCTTGGCATCAACATAAACTTGTATGATAATAAGATGAACATACAAACTGGCATCGACATGAAATTGTCATCACAACAAGGTGATAATTTAGATCACATGAAATAGATCTGACATGATAACATAAGATGACAATTTAGATCACATAAAATAGATCATGATAACATAAGGTGATAATCTAGAGCTTCCTGACAGTTTCAATGTGCAAATAAACTAGATCTACTAATTTAGAAATAGATCTACACACCTACACATCATATCATGTCATAAAAGTTACAATTAAGATAACGGTTTAGATCCAATTCTAACCAATTCAAGGTGACATATGTTCATGATTTACATAAGTAATTAGATCTATCAATGATATAACTGTCCAAATTAACATATCTACATTAACCATAATATAGTTACAAACCAAGATCCACAATAGAACAACCACAATTGAATTGGATCTAGAAAAATAGATCTATAATAACGTAACATATGACTTAACACTTGCATAGAATCATACTTTACAACATATCCAAGTCTTATTTATCTAAACCTAAAAGTAATCTAGAAACTCACAGCGTTAGGTTTAGAGAATTGAGAAAGAACGGATCTGGAATTCTAATTTGATTTGCAAAGTATGTTGTTGTAGGAAAATGGTTCAGTTCGCACTCCAGCAGCATATGGCCTCCATGACTTCTAATGAAGAAAATTTGAGAAATAGCCACATATTTATAGCTGCAGAGCCCCCTAAAACCAACTGCCACCTAAGCACTAGGGGTATCGACACCCCTGTGGGTGGGTCAACCCCCTAGAGCGGGAATTTTGGCGCTCTGAGGAATTTTTCGAATTTGAATCTTTCTGGATAAAATTCTGACTCATCTCTGACTCGTACGTGTTTATATAATTTTTCTGTGCATATACAAACTTAAAACCCTTATAACTTCCTCATACGGTGTCCATTTTACGCAAACCACATGTCTATCTTGACTAGAATTTTGAGACGGAAGCAATGGTGCAATCTGTTTCCTCTAATTCTGAATATTAAATTAATTATTATTTAATTTATCCTCTTTTAGTGTCGGTGCAAATTCGGGGTGTTACACCAAATGTTAGTAGTAATTAATTGACCAGGTTTGGGATATAGAGATAATGAATTAGAAAATGGTAACTTGTGACTTTTTCCCATCTGACAGTAAGTACATACATACGGCAATTTTGCAGGAATAAATTTTATTTTATTATCATTAAGAATTTTGGTTACGATACTAGCACTAGGATGACCTAACTTATAATGTCATTGATCAAAAGTGTTTATAATCTAGTTTCATCAGTTATATCAGTCATATTACAATGTGGGTGATAGGGCTGTTACGGTAATGGTAAATTTACCATTACCATACCGTTACGGACAAATCGGTAACCGGTTACAAAATTAAATGGTATACCGATGCATTCGGTACGGTAACGGTAATTTTACCATTATGAGCGGTAAAGTACCGGTAAAAAAAAGAATATTCCGACGGTAACGGTAAATTACCGTTAATACAATTTGTTTATATTCAATGTAGAAAGTGGAGCTAAGCTACTAAAAAGGGTATCCCACCAGTTGTTCCTGATAATCATTATTTAGTACCTTCATTTGGCTCTCTAAGGCTAGTTCATGCCTAAGCAATCTTTTTTATAATTTTATTTATGTAACCATGTATGTGTTGCTGCTGTCACTTTGCTTTCTGTTATTCTATGTTGTCATTTTATGTCTTTATCAACTTATTTAGTTAATAATTACAAACTCAGACATGCATGCTGAATTGCTGATGCTGCTGTCATTTTATGCACATCTCTAAACATATAATATGTTCATTTTACATAGGCAAAGTAGATATTTATACTATTTTTAGAAAACGGTAATTTACTGTTACCGACAAAACCGTTACCGTTGTAACGGTAAACCAGTAGAACGATTACCGGCATATCGGTAACGGTAAGCATTTTTGATTTACCAGAAAAAACGGTACGGTAACGGTATTTGCATAATGGTAACGGTAACCGTTACCGTAATAGCCCTAGTGGGTGATCATTGACAATAGAACTGCAATTGTTGAGATTGAATTCATAGAGTCCCTTCATAGCATTACCCTTTAGAAGAATATCCTTAGTTAGTATGTCTCTAACAACATAGTATGTTGGGAAAAATTCAAAGTAAACATTGTTATCCCTAGAAAATTGAGACAGACCAATCAGGTTTTTCTTAATGATGCGAACTCTTAATAAGTAATTCAAAAGTAATTGTCTATTACCAGAAATACTACCGGTGCCTATAGGAGAAATCTTAACACACTTAGCATTGCCCATGCTTATTGTTTGATTAGCTTTATATTCCTTGTTCCCTAGATTCAGTTTATTCAGATTGTTTGTAATATGATGGCTAACTCCTGAATCTGGGTACCATGTTTCATCTTGAATATGACCCGCTCTGGCTTGTTCATTCTGATCTCTTGTGTTGTCAGATTGATTAGTTGTATCTCCTTATCCACATGCTATATTAGCAGTGAAGTTGTTGTTCCTTTGATTGTTACTGTCGGCTTGACTTGCTGAGTAGTTTGAGTTGTACCTGAAATGACACTTGGCAGCAATATGACCAGCCTTCTCACATATTAGGAACTTTGGTCGATTGTTGTTGTTGCTCCGGCGTCCTCTTTCTCTGCCACCTCCGCCTTTAGTGGTGGGGTTGCCTCTCTGAAAGGTTTGCTCATTTCTGATATTGTTATTTGCTTGATTTTTGTTATCATTATTTTTGTTAACGACATAGTTAATAGAAAAATCACTGTCATGAGTTTTCTTGCTTTCAAGTCTAGCTTTATGTGCAAGCAGAATTGAATGAACTTCATCAAGTGAGGAGAATTCCTTTTGTGAGGAAATTATGGCTTCTACAGCCTCATAATCTTCACTTAGGCCATTGAGTATAGTTAGGAATTGTTCAGAATCTTGCACTTTGTGACCAATAGCTTCTAACATGTCGCAGATAGATTTAATTTTTCTTAAATACTCTCTCATGGTAATGTTGTCTTTCCTTATTTTTTGCAATTGCCTTTTATAAAACATCACGTTAGCAGCTGACTGGTTGTTGAAAGCTTTTTCTATTGTTGTCTATATCTCATTAGAACTTTTGCAGCCAATTTCTCGTGGTAGTAACTTTTGATAGATAGAAGATAGTAACCATGAGCTGATTAATCGATCTAGCCTATGATATTTCATGTATTCTTCATTGCTGACTATTTTTCCTTCTTGATCAGTAATGAATTTTGGTTGAACAGACAAGGTCCCCATGATGAATCCCTCAAGGCCATACCCTTGAATTGCGGTTTCAATCTGAAATTTCCATAGTGAGTAATTGTCTTCATCTAATTGTACTGTAGTTAGTTGTGATTGTGGACTAATTACAGTTTTGGTGAATTTGTCTACAGTTGCAAAGCTCTGAATTGTTCCAGTAGCGTTGTCTGAAGCTGATGAAGCAGTGCCAGTGGTCATGATGCTGAGAAAGATTACTCAAAACTCTTTCGAGTTGAAGAAGAGATGGATCGATGGTTGTTAAGCCTTAATGAAGCTCTGATACCATGTTAGAAAATAAAATAGAAGTAACAAGATTGAAGAGAAGTTTTATTATTGATGAATTGTAATTATAAGATAATACGAATTGTATATAGAAGTCTTCTATTTATAATACAAGAAATAAATGTAAATAGGCTTGAATAATAGGAATGTGACCGTTGCATTGTTATAATAGGCATGTGACCGTTGCGTTATTATAATAGGCATGTGACCTTCGCACTGTTATAATAGGGATATGGCCATTGCTATGTTATAATGGGAATGTGACCGTTGCATTGTTATAATGGGCATGTGACCGTTGCTTTCTCATTGTTCCATATTTCCTTTATTAATATTCAACTCTAAGACGAACAACTTGCTTCTTAATATCTCAAAAGCACACACCAAACAACAGACAAGCAACCAAAAGATTCAGATAAGGCTTACCGAGCTTAAGACTAAGAGTTGCTTCACCTTTTCGAGCTTACTCGGTTAATAAGGTAACAATATACTGGCCTGAATAGTGAAGGAGTCGCGAAACAGACGTTGTGAAGATCGAAACGAGGAGAACAAGTGACTCCGCGAAGTGAAACAACAACAGCTAATAAACAAGTCAAAAACAAATACCGAAAACCACAACATAAAAACACATATCTTCACCGAAATCCCCGAAAGCACCAAAGTATGAGAGCCCCCCTGATAAAGTCAGACAAGCTTCGGTCATGAGTCACCAGGCAATGAAGCGCATAGCCGCCGCGGTATACATGAATTCTTTATTATGTATATAAAGTGATTGGTTTTTAAAGTTGATCTATGGACTTCAAACTTATTCATCTAAAACAATTCAGATATAAAATATTCTGACATATTTCTCGGTTCTCATTTTCACCTAATTTTTTTTATTAAGTTCAAATATTCATTTAGACTATGCTGATTTCATTTCTCATATCTTCCCTATTCTATTTAAAGAAGGTAACTTGTAATAAAAATTATTCATATGTTATATAAAATTTATTTAATTACTGATTTTTATCCCTTTTTGGGAATCAGTGCATCAACAAAGGGAATAATCATTAGTTCTTCTTTTTTCTACGACTCGGAAATTTTAAGAATTCCAGCTCAAACATCTCGCATATTGTTGAATTGAAAAGAGTATAAGGACGATACATATAAAGGTTGTTTAATTTGAAATAAACATTTTCAAATATGATTTTTAGTTCTAAGAAATAGACCAATGTAGAGGATTTAGTATCAGTCGACCCAGACAATAAAGCAACATCAAATTATGGATTTTGGTTTGGTGTTTATTATTTATAGGATCAACAAGGACAAATTTTGGTGCTGCACTTTAAAAAATCAATATGTTTTTATTAATTGTATTTTAACCAAAAAAAAACCATATGTGTAGATTATTATTCTTGTAGAACGTATCAACTAGATTTGCTTTTTTGGCATACCTAAATTTGAAGTTTTAGTTTATGTTCGATTATATAAAACAAAAAACATTATGTTGTTTTAGGCTTTTCACACTTGGAAGGATGGAAGATGATTCAATAACCCGCACATAAATGCATGTAAATGCAGGAGCGTTTTTTCCCAACATTTTTTAAATACGAAGTTGGACATCAAAATTAAAACTGAATTTGTGAATTATTCTTATATTTTTTGTATTAACTAATATTTAATGTTGTTTGTTTGTTTTTTTATTTGCATTTCTTTTGTTTTTCTAACACTTTTTCATATATTTGAGATGATTATATGTGTGCATATTTTTACATCATCAAGTGTGTAAGTGAGAATACGAGAAAATGCTATGAAATATTTTTTAGATGTGTTGTAAATACACAATTGTTTTACAAACATACAACAACAACAATCAGTATTATTCAATTATGCCACAATTGTCGCATTAAACTGTGTTTACAATAATCACAGAAAGCGCAACCGTTTGTGCAACAGATTAAAGATATACATAAAGTACTCTTTTTCAGTAATGTCCAAGTCCAGAAATGTTCTGTTTCCTTGAAACAATATTGCCGTCATATGCACTAATTGACGTAGTTGCAATTTGTTTCTTAGGATAAAATGGACCAACTCCGCAGCGTAGTGCCAGCAAACGGAGTTCTGACGAAGTGAAGTAGATTACAGAAACTAGATCAGAGGATTATAATGAAGAAGAAGAAGTAATGCGAGCAGAAAAGCCAATTCTATCTTGTTTTGGGCAGTGTATTTATAGGCAAGGAGGAGTGCTTGTTCGCATGCATTAGTAACCGTCAGAATAGGAAAGGTTGCGACCCTTTAACCACCTAGTTATTATACGCGTACGCTGATAATTCAAATGGTTGCACTCATTCAGCTGACAGACATTCCTTTCGAATTCTGGACTGAACGGACACACCTTTAAAATTCCGAGAAAAAATATTCTTATGTCAGTGCACTAGCCCAATCAGCAACCATCGACTATATTCAATCAAAAGACCCTTAGAGCCCCAAGGCCCTTATCTTTGACATTTTAATGTATTATTTTGTCATGGCCAAGCCCACATCCTCATATCATCCTTCTCCTTTCTATTTTACATAAGCCTTTTTGGCTTCTAATATATTAGGAGAGATTGTGCTAATATTTCCATGATGTGGGACTTTAAATGTTGCTATCTCTTCTTATTCCCAATTTCCTCTTTCTTTGCTCATTCATTTCCATCAATCCCCCACATGAATGAGCAGACGGTCTTAGTTTCAAAATCATTTATCGCATCAGTTAAAGTAGCACATGGGTCTTGAACTTTCCTAGTGATAACCTATTTGAATCACAGGCGAATCAGTAAATATAGACTGTCCTTGAACTGTAAGCCTTTTGTGTAATTCCAAAGTAGATAACACACGATAAATGTTTCTTATAACCCTTCGTTCTCTGTAAGTGTTCATTTTTGCCTTGAACACCTACCTGGTCTCATAAATGCTTAGAGAATTTGGCCTCATCTCTTTAAAGCGGCGCCTTTGCACTTACGTAGGTGATTCTGTAATGGGTATTCTCTAATTCCTCAAGTACATATCATTAAAAATACTAATACTTATCCTTATTCAACATTTAGTGCACTTGATTATCAAATGAATGGTTTGTGTATAACAGTGCCATCAAATTTCTCTTAAACTTCGTTGTCCCTTTGAACCTAGACCTTAGGATCTCCAGTCAACTAGGTGGGGTTTCCATTTTAGAAAAAACTTTAGTCTATAGGCCTTAGCCCCATTCCCTTCGATAAGGTTTGAACTTTCTCTCTTGGCAAGCCTTTTGTAAGTGGATCTGCTAAGTTATCTTTAGGTTGAATGTAATCTATTGTGATAACCCCATTAGAGAGAAGTTGTCTTATCGTTTTATGTCTACGACGAATATGCCTAGAATTACCATTGTATATTGTACTATAAGCTCTTCCAATAGCTGATTGACTAGCATAATGTATACATATTGGAGGCATAGGTTTGCTCCAATTAAGAATGTCTTCCAAGAAGCTTCAAATCCATTCTGCTTCTTCTACAGTCTTATCTAGTGCAATAAACTCTGATTCCATCGTAGATCTAGCGATACAAGCCTGTTTGGATGATTTCCATGAAATTGCTCCATTTCCTAATGCGAACACGTATCCACTTGCAGACTTTGTATCATTTGATCCTGTGATCCAATTTGCATCACTGTATCCGTCCACTATTGAAGGATAGTTTGTATAGTATAGACCATAAATCTGTGTATACTTTAGATATCCTAGAACTCTGATTTTCGCTTTCCAATGATGCTTACGAGGATTGCTGGTAAATCTACTTAGTTTGCTTATAGCATATGCGATATCAGGCCTAGTACGGTTCATAACATACATGATACTTCCTAGTATACGAGAGTATTCCAATTGGTAAATACCATCACCAATGGTCTTTACCCAATTTTGGTTCATATCTACTGGTGATTTTGCAATAGTTACATTATATTACTTGAATTTCCCAAGTATTTTGGTGATGTAATGCGATTGGGATAATGCATATCCTTGTGGTTTTCTCAAAATTTTTGCACCCAGTATCACATAAGCCAGTCCTAGGTCTTTCATATTGAATCTAGAGGGTAACATATCCTTTATAGATGTTATTATGGCCTTGTTATTGCCTAGGATCAATAGGTCATCAACATAAAGACAAACAATGACATATCCAATATGTGTATGTTTTATGTACATACATTTATCAGATTCATTTATCGTAAATCCATTTGATAACATAGTATTATCAAACTTCTCATGCCACTGCTTTGGAGCTTGCTTAAGGCCATAAAGCGATTTTACCAGTTTGCAAACTTTATTCTCATTTTCTGAGCTTAGAAATCCTTTAAGTTGTTTCATATAGATTTCCTCCTCTAGTTCGCCATTCAAGAATGTTGTTTTAATATCCATTTGATGTATTTCCAAGTCATGTATGGATGCAATTGCAATGAGCATTCTAATTGACGTTATCCTTGTTACAGGTGAATATGTATCGAAATAGTCCAGGTCTACCTTTTGTCTAAATCCTTGGACTACCAGACGAGCTTTGTACTTGTCTATTGAACCATCAGGTTTCAATTTCTTTTTAAATATCCATTTATTACCTAAGGCCTTACATCCTTGAGGTAAATCAACCAATTCCCATGTATGATTGGACATAATGGATTCAATCTCATTGTTCATATCTCCCTTCCAATAAGGGACATCGCTGGAAGACATAGCTTGTTTGTATGTCAATGGATCATCTTCTAACATAAATGTATAAGTCCGGTCCAAAGGATTTTAAAGTCCTTGACCTTTTACTTTTTCTTGGTTCCTCCACTTGCTGCTCAACACTACTTTGTTGAGTGTTATTTTGTTCAGCATCCTTAATAGAGTACGGAACTTCATCTTCCCTTGGTCTCTTAGGTGCATGATTTTTTCAGTACCATGTTTCAAGGGAAATACATGTTCGAAAAATCTAGCATTTCTCGACTCGATGATGGTATTTTCATGAATATCATCAATTTCAGATTTATGTACCAAAAATCGATATGCGACACTGTTTTGTGCATATCCAATGAATACACAATCAATTGTTTTGGTCCAACTTTGACCTTCTTTGGTTTTGGTACCTGTACTTTGGCAAGACGCCCCCACACTTTTAGATATTTGTAGGATGGTCATCTGTTTTTCCAAAGTTCATGAGGAGATTTAGATGTTTTCTTTTGGGATATTTTATTTAAAATATGATTTTCCGAAAGAATAGCTTCTCCCCAAAAGTTATCTTTCAAGCCAGGGCTAATTAGTAAGGCATTCATCATTTCTTTAAGAGTTCTATTTTTCCGTTCGGCTATACCGTTGGATTGAGGTGAATACGGGGTTGTAGTTTGACGTATAATTCCATGCTCAACACAGAATTCCTCAAATGGAGACTCGTATTCTCCTCCTCTATCACTTCTTAAAGATTTTATTTTCTTGTTGAGTTGATTCTCAACTTTTGCCTTATACTGATTAAACATTTCGAATGCTTCATCCTTACTTCTAAGGAGATATACATGAAAGTATCTGGTACGATCATCAATGAATGTAATAAAGTACCTTTTTCCACCTCTAGTTTGACACATTTTCAAATCGCATACAACAGTATGTATTAAGTCTAGAGGTTTTGTCTCTCGTTTAACATATGAAACGAGGTTCTTGTCAATTTTGCTTCTGCACAAACTTGATATTTATAGTTGGAATCTATATTTCATTTTGGTATAAATTCTGGATTAATTAATTTTCGCAATGTATCAAAGTTTACATGCCCTAATCTAGAATGCCATATGTCAGAAGATTCAACAATGTAAGCAGAAGATTCACTTTTATTCATATTAGTGCGTGGTACAATAGTGGTTACATTTGCTTTAAATAAACCATCACACACATATCCTCTTCCAACATACACTCCATTCTTGGAAAGAACAATTTTATCAGCTTCAAAGATCAATTTGAAGCCATGATTGCGCAACAATGATCCTGAAATAAGGTTCTTGTGAATTTTTGGAACATGGAAAACATCATTTAAAGTCAGTTCCTTTCCAGAACAGTTTCAACACTACTTTTCCTTTGTCTTCGACCTTTAAAGTGGAAGAATTTCCCATAAAAAGTAGTTCAGCATCAGTTGCAATTTTATAGGTTGTAAACATCCATTTGTTACAACATATGTGTCGAGTGGCTCTAGTGTCTACAAACCTTTCCTTTGAGTTACCAACAAGGTTGCATTCTGATATTACTGCACATAAATCAAGATCAGAAATGCCTTTCGAAACATCATCCGTATTTTCTTCTAACTTCTTCTTTTTAGGTGCACGACGTTCGGCTGCTTTTTGCCCCTTCTTTCCACAGTTGTGGCAAGAACCCAGAAATTTCTTTGACTTCTTAGGAGCATTCTCCCTTTTTCTTTTGTTAGTCTTGTCTGACTCAACAACATTTTCTTTGGCAGCAATACTCTGAGAAATCTTTTTCTCAGAATATCTGTTATCTTCCTCAATGTGTAGCCGAACTATGAGATCGTCCATTGTTATTTCCTTACGCTTGTGCTTAAGGTATTTTTGAAGTCCTTCCAAGAAGGAGGAAATTTCTCAATAGTTGCAGCAACTTGAAAAGTCTCGCTAAGAGTCATCTTTTCTCTTCTAGTTGACGGATGATAAGTTGCAATTCTTGAGTTTAACTTATCACCGTCTTTGAGTCAACTATTTTGAAGTCAAGAAATTTTTCAGCAATGAATTTCTTCATGCCTGCATCTTCAGTTTTGTACTTCTTTTCCAGAGTCAACCAGAGTTTCTTGGATGTTGCAACAGTACAATAGACATTGTAGAGGCTATCATCTGGACCATTTAGAATATAGTTTTTACACATAAAATCTGAGTTTGTCTAGATAGTCAGAGCTTCTACTTTGGTAGCATCAGGTTTAAGTTCATCTACACAGGAGTCTCTTCAGTCAGAAACTTTGCAAGGTTCAATGTTGTTAAATAAAACAACATTTTCTGTTGCCAATGCTTGAAATTAATTCCGTTGAATTTCTCTAGCCTTTCTCCATGGGACAAAGTCATTGTCAGAAGCACAGGCGCTGGCGAAGCGTTTATCACCGTCTGAATCGATGTAGAATCGTTGTTGTTGTTTTGCGTCATTTGCAACAAATATTGTTTCAAGATTGTTAGATGTTTTGTAAATAAACAATTGTATTACAAAGAGACAACAACAACAATCAGTATTATTCAATTATGCCACAACTATTGCGTCAAACTGTGTTTACAATAATCACAGAAAGCGCAACTATTTGTGCAACAGATTAAAGATATACAAAAAGTATTCTTTTTCAGTAAGGCCCAATTCCAGAAATATTATATTTCCTTGAAACAATAATGCTGTCGTATGCACTGATTAACGTTGTTGCAATTTGATTCCGAGGATAAAATGGACCAACTCCGCAGCATAGTGCCAGCAAACGGAGTTCTAACGATCTGAAGTAGATTATAGAAACTAGATCAGAGGATTACTATGAAGAAGAAGTAATGCAAGCAGAAAAGTCAATTCTGTCTTGTTTTGGGCCTTGTATTTATAGGCAAGGAGGAGTGCCTGTTCGCATGCATTAGTAACCTTAGAATAGGAAAGGTTGTGACCCTTTAACCACCTGGTTATTAATATGCGTATGTTAAGAATTCAAATGGTTATACTCATTTAAAATTCTGAATAGGAAAGGTTGTGACCCTTTAACAGACATTCCTTCCGAATTCTGGACTGAACGGACACACCTTTAAAATTCTGAGAAAAAGTATTCTCATGTCAGTGCACTAGCCCAATCAGCAACCGTCGGCCATATTCAGTCAAGAGACCCCAAAAGCTCCAAGGCCCAAGGCCCTTGTCTGTGATATTTTAATGTATTATTATGTCATGGCCAAGCACACATCCTTATATCATCCCTCTCCTTTCTATTTTACATAAGCCTATTTAGCTTCTAATATATTAGGAGAGACTGTGCTAGTATTTCCATGATGTGGGACTTTAAATGTTGTTATCTCTTCTTCTTCTTCCCAATTTCCTCTTTCTTTGCTCATTCATTTCCAACAATATTAAAATTTTAAACTAATATATCTGCATTGCAGTTATAAACGACGACAAGTTCTTTATTCTCAATAAATTCCTAAGGGGTCTATTCTGTTTGAAGATGAGACGATGAGTCATAGTGAAAATTGAGCATTGTAATATTAAAATAATCCTACATACATCAACAAAATAAATCAAACTTAGGAACAGGTTGAAAAAGTCATGCTTATGTGGTTTCTGTCAACTAACTGGAGGGTGGGTTGAAACCAGTATGTCTTGGTACGAGTAGCTCAAAATTAACAATCTCATGGCATGTATAGAATAAATAGCTAGGTTATTCAAAAATCTAAACGCACTGCTTAAAATACTAAGAATAAAATTTAGGTGTATCTTTTGCAAATTTGAGGCTACTTCCTAGGAGTTGCTTTTGTTTCTGTAGTGGCAACATTACTTATGCAACGTACCATGTGTGTTTTTGAAATTCTATTAATGAAAAATTGTCGGTGATGTCAATAAAGAACATTGAAAAATGAGGATTGTTAAAGGGAATCCTCTTTTGATTGAGGAGAGTACTATTTTCAATTTATTGTAAAATTATTAAGGGGGTTTAGAATAAATTTGCCCCTTCTTAAACATATTATTAAAATTTCCATTATATCCACTGCTTACTATCTTACTGCGACATGGAATACCTTTTTACATGAAAGTATGTCCACTATTTACTATCTTACTATGACATGATAATACAAAGTTTACCACGTAGACAGATAAAATAAATGAGTTCCATTTAATAAGATGAATGAATTTGTTGTTGTTTTTCTTTTAACTCTTCTTACATGATGTCCACCTATTTGGTTTGAAATATGAAAGAGAACAACTAGCTAGAAATCGATTGATTACAAATAAAATTAGTTGCATGATCCTATCTTGCTAAATTTTTGTGTTATGCCATAGGCACCTATAAAATTTTCATATTTTTTAACTCAAATATCAAAGCTTTTATGATTTTTCGTTTTTAGTACCGCATAATTATAATGAATATGCTTTAGTTTATCAGATTGTAAGCCATGAAAACATGTTTGGATTACAGCAATACACGTGACAGGTAGGGAAGGTGGACAAAGGTATTTTAGTCTATTTTTTTTATAGCCCCCCCCCCCCCTCCAACAAATTACAAATAAGGAGGAGTCCCCATAAAATTAACCTTCCATTAACCAAAAGTGGAGTCCCCTTAACAATACCAAAAAAAAATCAATAGTAAGGACTGTTACTTAGCTTGCTAGACAAAATTATATTCTGTTATCACTGTAAAAACAGCTAAAACATGAATTAGTAAATTTCACCACAATCCAAAGAAGCTGTCGTAGTTATTTGTGTTTACGCTAAAAAGATTGTTACCGAATACAAACATTTATGCATTGATTCTTATAACGCTAAGTTAATCATTTAAGAAATGAAGTTTTCAGAGAGAATACGGGGACCAATATAAAGCTAAAAGGAACTAACACTTTATACATTTCACTTTGAGTTCTGCAAACTATCATGCATGAATTTTTTTCTTGGCAAAGCCAACTGGTTTTTAAAGTGACCATAAGCATTTATTACTATAACAAATAATAATTACAATTTTACAAGAAATTGGAAGATTACCAACCTACTATCCATTTTTAAGGTGGACCGTCCACCACTATCTATTGGAGTTTAAAGTGGTCTGTCCACCATATCTAAACAAGATTAAAGGACCAGAACTAGACACTATTTCTAGACTACAAATTACATCCGCAAGCTCCACGCAGGAGTGTAACATAGCTCATTATATACTTAATTAAAGTGTCATTACATAGCAGTGCATTAAACACAATAAAGATAATACAAAAAAACAGTAAACCATTCAGTCTCCAAGAAGACAGTATCACCACAGTTCAACTTCTTATGTGCATTCGCATTGAGAGGTTTAAGCACCAGTAACATATTGGTCTGAAAAGTTGAGGTGATGGAAAGTCGAGAGCTATGCTTCACCATGCTTGCCTAAGACGGTGACGCTGACCAGCACACCTGCATACAAAACCACCCAAAGCTGACAAAAGGATTTGCCAAAGTCTGTGATTTGATTAAAACATTTAACAGCCTACCATTTTGTCAAACCAAAGCTCTGATACCAACTGTAACGACTAGCCATTTTCAACATTTCGTATCAGTAATTAATCGACTTTAGATGCTCAAAACAGCAAATTAGAGTTTAGATAAGGGAAAGATAAACCCCAGGTCAGTCGTGGGACTGGTGTGAGAACTCAAAACAATTATTATTCGGGTTTATTTTAAAGTTGGGAAAATTCACCGGACTACGCCGCTAACACAGAATAGGTTTTTACTTCATGTGAATTCCCGTGCATAGAAATTCGCAATGACTTTGGAAAATGAAGCTATCATAAGCTCGTCCAACATCACACAATGCAAACGCATACCAGATGAGCGAGTGCATAGTATTTAGATATGGGTAGTAATCATATTTTTGAAACTATAGTTGCCATTGTAGACATAACTGAATGCCAACGTTTTCATGTAAAATACTACCAGTATTATTTGGTTGCTGGTTGTTCTTGTACATATACAAATGTATATGTGCTTGGCTGGTTTGAACTACAACTTGTCTTCTTTGATGACCTAAACATGTTGAAACCGTCCTTGTATCTTTTGCCATGCATCAAACAAATGCATATATACATATGTTATTTATACATATATTTAACCTATGAAGAAACACACACTGTTTGCATGTATTCATATATGTTTGTATTATATACATAGGTATATGTTGGCATGTATGAGTTTACATAAATTTATCTTGTGTAAATATTATGGGTAGGTACACCTTGCTAAGCCTTAAAATCTGAAAATCGCATGTACTTCGTTCACGCTACCATGTTTCCTTGACAATCGGACACATGCGCGAAATTTAGAATTGCATATAAGTTAGGTTTAGCTATTTGTTTTGGTTTCTATTGAAATTAATTTACTTGAATAATGATTAACCCTGACTCGAGTGTTTTATGTTTTGCATGGAACGCTCGGGTCAGATACGAACGTTGCAGGCTTTAAAGATTTCAACTCGTAGTGAAGTGGAGGAGCGTAAAGACGCATATGGCTCGCACTCGACAAAATCGTAAACCTTTATTTATTTTATTTAAAATCATGTACCAGTGTTGTCAATAGCGAATAGCGCAAAATAGCGCAAGGCCTGCGCTATGCGCTATAGCGCGCGCTATAATGTGTTTTTTTTTTTTTTTTTGCTTACAGAAAAGAAGATCTTTAAAAAAAAAACACAGGAAAAAGGCACAAAAGGAAAAAACTGTATGTTTAAAATCTCCAAAAAGGAAAAAAAAACGAAAATGCATGTTCAAAAAAGAAAAAGCAAAATAGCGCGCTATTTTTGCGCTACACGGAACCCTGCGCTATAAGAACCAAAATAGCGCAACCTGTGCGCTATGCGCTATAGCGCTCGCTATGACAACTATGTCATGTACTGTACAATAATATTGTAAAACTCTTATATTATTTTTATAAAAATTTATTTCTGCTGCAAATACTGCATTCTGTGATTCTGTGTTATTTTCGGTTAAACCTTGTAAGCTAAATAACGATTGGCCATTTTAAGCGTCTGGAGTCGGGTTAATTACTGATTGGAGTCGGGTCAATTTGTCCATTTTTTTTTATCAGGGTGTGGATATCTTCCTTAAACAGTTTTTTGATTCGTTCAGCGACTTATATCTGGATTTATTTTCTTGGTCAGATAGTCATTCTTCTTCCGATTTTTATAGAGCTTCATTTACAATGTAATTAGGGTTGGCTTCTACTTGAACCTGCTATTTAATTCAGTTAATGGTTTCATTCATTTTTTATTAGTTAAATCCATATCTACTTCGATTAATGTTAACTTTCACATGTTGTTACTTCAATCTGATCTTACTTGCATTCCTTTCTTCCATGGACGCTCCTCCTTTTACAAGCTATGATTATATTACCCGTTTTGGACTACTTTGCAAAGCAAGCTAGGGCCACTAACTTGATTTTGTTACTATTAAAATATAATATTACATATAAATAGACTGCAACATTATAAACCTAAGAAATATTAGTATGTAACTAACACTTTATTTAGATATATGTTATTAAAGATCAATAGTGTTTTCTTTTGACCTGATAATCTAGGAATTACCTTATTTCTTTGGTTGGTCAACCTTTTCTAACATATATGTGTGTATATACCGTCTTAGTAAACTACTTCCATAACTTTATTATTGGCCATATATATATATATATATATATATATATAATATGAATTAGTAACATTTTTTAATCTGTAGCTAAAACTAACCAATGGACCAGTGATGTTATACCAGTACGGAAGACTGTTCTTAAGCTTGATGGACAACTTCCAGTTTTTATTGTAAATCCTTGAGTTGAATTGTTTGCATTTTTCCTTTGGGTTTGCTACTATACTGCAACTTTTGAGTGGAATAATTTTCTTAGGTTCTTGAATGCAGTTTATTAAGGAATATACATGATGTATATGCCCATTGCTATTTTTTCTGTGTTAATCAATTAATGTTCAAGAACCCAAGTTTCCATCTTTTGTTCATATTCCTTGGGAGTAGAGTGTGTAATGCAATCATACATTAACTAAATAAAAACTTGGCAAATAATATTCGTGTTGTATTTTAAGAAATATAATGCATCCATCATGTCAATATTAACATGAAACTGTAATTCAAGGGATTATGACTGTCATCCCATTATAAATTTTAAACATGCTTCTTACTAAAAGTTATTTATAGTTCAACTTTTTTATGCTCTGTTGCGTAAACACTAAATTTATTGTATTTATCGATATCTTCATATGAAGATGATGTGAATCTTACATATTGAACTGACTACTTAATTTATATTATGGAAGCTGAATTTTTTTGGGCCATATAGTTAATATGAACACAAAAGAAACTTACTGCTAAACTTTGCACAAAATTAACTTCTTAATTTTTATGCAGTTAAACTTCGGTCTGTACATGCATACATAGTACTTAAAATATGGTTATATATAATTACCTATTTTGTCGATGGTTTATGTTCTTATTTTTTAAATAGAATGGTGTAAAGATATTTGTACAATATTTCCTAGCTTTTTTCACAGATATTAGATCTTTAGTTATGTAGAAAAAATTTCGTTTTTCTAAACCGAGGATTGCTACAGTCATTAGCTTTATTGTTTTTTGTCATTTTCTTAACTCATGTATCATATGTTTTTTATTTTAGATTTCTTGAACATTTGCAAATTAAAGTTGTTTATTGTGTAGAGAGGGTACTTTATTCATTTGTCTGATAACTCTACTGGCGTAAACTGCTTGCTTCAGATGTATCATCCTTTAGTTGATAGAGATATATTTTGTGAGTTGCATCCATTCACATAGTTGAAAATTTTAATTCCAATTATGCAAATAATATCATAGGTCATAATGGCTTTAAGTATGTGCCTATTGAGTTTGTCAATGATTTGGAGTCATTTTCAATCATACATTATTCCATCTCCTTTTCTTAATTAAGTTCAGCCCGAAGTGCGCATTTGCAACATGATTATCATCCCATTAAAAATATTAAACGTGCTTATGTACTAAATTGGTTATACTTGAAAATTTCAAGATCAGTTGTGTAAACACTGAATTTATTGTATTTACGGACCCCTTTATGTGAGTATGCTATGAATTGTATGTCGTAAATTGAATTCTAAATCTGCACTAGGGAAGTTGAAATCTTGGGATATGTAGCTAGTATAAATCGAATAATTTTTATTAATGAACATCACACGAAATTAACTTCCTGTTTTTATAAGGCTAAAACTGGAGAAGTACTTATACATATATAATACTTCAAAGCTAATTATATACAATTACCTTTTCTATACATGATTTGTGTCATTTTTTTAACCGAATAATGTTTGAATAATTATCCTTTGTTTCATAGGTTTTTCCACAGATACAAGTCTTTTAGCTATGTAGGAAAACAAAAATTTGAAAACTGAGGACTCTGTAATCGTTCCTCAATTATATGTTGCTTGAAGTGCTGCAAACTTGGTTTTTCGTGAATAATAGTGCTTGCATGCCCAATTGCCTATGGTATATACATTAAATATAATCGACCAAGTATGAGGATGTATGCAATGCCAAAATAGTATGTAACTATTTTGTTAACAAAGTTGAAGACTATATTGTTATTATTATTAATTTCAAGGCATTAACCATGATGGTAGGTTCATTTTTTTATCTTTTGTTGGGGATTTCGTGGTTTGAGATGCTAATGGAGGAAAATCATTGCCGTACTTCTGACTTCAAGGATTTGCAGAGAAAATTCTTTTAGACAATAGTTCAACCCACCAGGTACAAACGGGTTAACGAACTATTGACTTTAGGATTCAATGAAGCCTTGAAACAGCGTAATCAGATTCAAAATCTGTACGATTTTGATCCGACCAAGAACACTCTTAAATTTGGTTTCTGATGATGCAAATAGAGAACAAGAACAAAGAGAAGAAGAAGAGAATAAATCTGCAACACTTTCTGGATTTTGCAACACCTCTAAGGTGTTACAGGAATGGCAACGTTAGAAACGCTTTAACGGTGTTGCGGATCAGTGGAGGAAGAAGAAGATGTAATTTTTTGAGTACTTTGCAATAGTTCTGGGCGTGGGTACTTATAGACAGCGAAGTGTGATATCTATTTGCAAGTGTCACATCTGTTGCTATTTGGAAAAGCGTCTTGCCTGTTCATTTGAAGCCATGTCACTTCGTCTGCAATGTTTTGAAAGCGTTGCGATTCAAATGTGGACATCAATCGGTCGATCGCTTGATTTTCACCGGTCAACCGTTTTTAACCAAAGTCTAAAACAGTCGACCGGTTGGAATTTAACCTATCAACTGGTTGGTTTCTACGGCCCAATGGATCACGAGACACCAAGAGCCCCAAGGCCCAAAGCCCATCTTTTGACATTTTAAATATTATTATCTATGCCAAGTTCATGCCCAAGACCCATTGCCTTATAGCTCCTTCTCTTCTTTCTTTTGATATCATATATCAAGCTTTTACCTATATAGAGACAAACTCCTCTATATTCTACAATGTGGGAAAAATCCCTACACCTTATCTTCTTCCATTCTTGCTTCCCTCTTCAAAAAACAAACCCATAACCCAAACTAATTTTGAAAATTTACAACAATCTCCCCCAATTTTCAAAATAAATTAAAGTGGACGGCTGAATCACTAGTGTGACTTCCTACATACCCAAGTGGGATCAAGGCTATGTAGTTCTAAGATTGAAACGACCCAAAATCCCCCTTATGGGAAATCCCGGATTGAGTCGAGGACAAGCCACATCAGAACGCAGACGGAAGAACATTTCATTGTATATTACAACAATTCCATCAGATTACAAGGATATACAGAGTATAAATCAATATTACACAATTTACCAAATATCGGAGATTTAAATTACATTTAAATACATCGCAGCGGAAATAATACAAAACACAACTGAAGGAGATATACAGATACAAAGCTTTCCGGATATCATTCCAGCTGTAAACCAGGATCCTGTGAATATAAATATGCAAACCAAAACTACTAGCTGCCCATGTCAAAATAAGGGCACCCAGAGTTTAGGTTAAAACAATAAACTCCAGGTCAGTTATGGGACTAGTATGAGAACTAAAACAGTTATAAATCTTTATTTTAAAGTTAGGTAAATTAAGGGACCATGCCGTATAACACGGAACGGGTTTCCTCCCAAGAATACCAGTGCATATAACAAAACAGCGCAATGCTTTTTGAAAAAATGAAGCTATTATAAGACCCAGGTCCTATCACACAATGCAACGCAAGCCGGGGGATAGGGTTTTCCCTTATAATAGCCAAACATGCTTGGTACGTTTAAAACAAATCATTTGATACTATAAGAAGTGTATAGTGTTTAAAACAATTTCAAATCATAAGTATCAATCATAGACGGCGTGGGTACCATATATCATGTCTCCATACTAGGCTCTACAAATAAAACCGCAAATGTCACGTATTTGGAAATTGGATTTCCGTCTGTGAACCGAGGCCAGGGATCGTCCTCACTGTCTTCGAGACAATATAGCCCATGTCTCAGGGTCAGAGCGCATCGACCCTTGGATCATCAGGGCCGGTCCACCGATGTGGATTAAAATTCCTGAACACTACGTTTCCCCACCCTATGGGGCGTAAATTGGCCAACGAATGACTCCATCGGACCCGGATCGTCCGATCAAACCGAGGCGCCTCACAACAGCAACAATCACATAAGTCAAACTCGTCAGGGCGTGTAAAACCACTGACGCCACTTCTAGCTAGAAAGAAACGCATGTCCTCCCTGAGGTCCTCTCCCGTTTTTGGTTCACCACCGGGGTGTGAGGCTCGCGAATCAACGTTACACAAAGCTACGCCACACAGGCCGTGCTTTGATTATCAACCACAAGACTCTGCTTTTCAACAGAAGCCTTGATCACATTGCCACTTAGGCATGCCACACAGGCAGTTCACTCCATGCGTTTGATATCCACCAATATACAACCCCTGAGCTCGTACGTCTCAGAGAAGGGCGTTAAGCAAGAGAATAAATTCTCCGCCGCCAAACAGATATATATTTGATAGAAATCAATCACACAGACTGAAATCCAATGTCAGACACACAGTCCATTTACAAGTTCGTTCTGGGTCTGAACGAAACCGGAGGCACCTAGTACCCCACATATCCATCGATCTCCAAGTACGTCTGGACGACCACTAACTGATTCTCTCCTCTTGGGTGTACGACCCAATCAAGATCATCAGTAATCACCCAAACGACATGAAGACCATCCGGTCTTCGACCACCGTCTTCATCTTCGAATTATCGTCGTATCAGTTATTCAGAATGGGATAAACCCGGTCTTTCCGAATAACTCGCGTATATAGTAAACAAGTGTTACACAAACACAACATACGCCTCATCCCAATTCATCGGCCACTAACCGTAAATTAGTAAGAGAACAATTCCCCAAATATTAACCCCAAAGGCCGAAACCAACATCAGATCAATATCCAGAAAACCATTCTGCTTAGCTAACTAACAGTTAGTTTCTAATTTTCTTAACTTCTTTATGTCTAAGAACGGTATTATTGAAGATACCGTTCACGACAACCCAAAATCACGTTCCATTAATTATCGGGTTAAAGAACAAGTGTTATTTAAAACACTGTTCAAGATAAACCCAAGAATCAATACCAATTCAATTCCAATTAAATATTATTTAATTGGTACACTTCATTACATCTAAATAAAAAGATTTAATCTTTTTCTCAACTGGGTTCAAGAACAGTGTTAATGAAGACACCATTCACGACAAACCCAAATCACATTTGATATTAAATACAAGGCTCTGAATAGAAAATATATCGGCTTATATTTAATATCAAATTCTACGACTAACAAATATCGTATTGGAAATAACGATATTAATATATCTTTCAAATTCCCATAACAATATCTGTATCATCACGAAATCCAACATCGAAATATTCCGAAGACAATTTCGATTCAAATCCATTCCAATATAATTATTGGAAATTCTGGTTATTTTCAAAACCATTTCAAATCCAATTTATTTATTTAAAAATAAATAGAATTATAATTCTAGTTCAAAACTAGTTCATTTCGATAAAAATCTATTTTTATCTTTTCAAATATGGAGTTTTTCATCCCAATTCTTCCCAAATCATTTCTTATGATCTTACATAAATTATTACTATTTTTATTAATTTTATCAAGGCTCGTACAGTCGATTTCCATCAACAGCCATCAAACTGCACTTATAGCGACCTTTTCCAAATTTGATTTGGACATAATTCCAAATCCAACCGTTAGATTTCTAATTTCTAATATTCGTTAGAAAGCTCTTTTCATACAAACCCAACGGTTCCGATCTTAGGAGAATCCGACGGTCGGATCTCCCGTAATATCTGTTAGAAGTTAATGGTCGAAATTCGCGAACTGCCGCAGCGCGACGCGTTCTATTCAAGCCATTCTATTATATATATAATATATACTTCGTCGATCTTCTTTTAAAGCGTATTTTATAAATCGTTTTAAATTCGTTTTCAAAACGATTTCAACTTCCTTTTCGATTTCAAATCAAAATTGAATTTTCTTATATAAATTTGTTTTAAATTCATTTCAAATTGATTTCAATTCAAATCGATTTTTATTTCAATTTCAGTTCGTTTTCAATTCAATTCAATTTCAATTCGAATTCCTTTCTATTCAATTTCAATTCGAATTTCAATTCTTTTCAATTTCAATTCGAATTCATTTCTATTCAGCTTCAGTTCGAATTTCAATTCTTTCCAAAATATCAGATTTTGAAATCACTTTTGATATTCATTATAAAATGAATAAAATCGATATAAATATCGTTCACGTCAAAATGACGTTAATCCAATCAACACGGCTTCATATATTTCTATTTCCAAATATTCTATTTCAAATATTTCTATTTCAAATATCTCTATTTCAAATATTTCTTCTTCAAATATTTCTTTTTCAAATATGGAATGAGGCCCAATCAATTACCATATAATGTTAATTATATGGATTTTCTACAACACGTGTATACAATAACAACGATGAATAATCAACCATCATCCAAAGTGCATTCTACACTGTATAAGCATCAAATATAAATATTCAACGCTTATAACAGTCTGTCAATCAATCGATCGACATACAACTAACTATTGGGATTAGTGTATGTCATATATCACCCCAATACCCGTGTGGGGTTTTCAAACAATCAAACACAGATTTTATTTGTGCAGTTGGGCGATGTGTAAAATTTATCGTCCCAATCTATATCAGTCAAATGTGTGTATATAAACGAATCGTCTGATTTGTTTATTTTTATTTCATTTCATATACACGTTAAAATTCTATTTTCAACTATAAAATATTATTGACTATATAAATATTATATTTCATTTCACATCACATCAATCAACTACACGTCAAAATCAAACAAACAAGCATACAAGCCGTTCATGGTCTGTGGACGACGGGTGTCGGGTGCTACTAAACACCGTCTGCATCCTAGTATATATTTATATAACTGGAAAATAAAATTAATGGTGAGAAGTTCTCACAGAGGATTCCACTCCGTCGTGCTTTGCTTTTGAACTACTGAACCGTCTGGGTCTATTTGAACTTCTAATGTAGTCCCTGCCCCGCTATTCATAATAAAAATTATATTTTTATTGCCTCATTCCAATAAATAAAAATCGTATTTTTACTTCATATATTTTTCAACGCTTCTTTCAATATAAAAATAATATTTTTATATTTCTATTTCATATATAGAGATCGAATTTTTACTATCTATATAATATAAAAATCGTATTTTCATTATTTCTATACTATAAAAATCAAATTTTTAATATCTACATCATATAAAAATTTCGCCTTTCTTTGTATAAAAAAATTATCGCCTCTTTCTTTACACAAATCATTTCTTTCTTTCGATAAAAATTAAATCTTTAATGTGTTAAAAATCAAATCTTTTTAATAAACAAAATCTTATCTTTAAACAAATAAAATCTCATCTTTAGATAATGAAAAATCTTACCTTTCAATAATGAAAAATCTAATGCTTCTTTACTTTCAAAACTGATTTTTAAAAATCTGAAAATCGTCTTTAAATAAAATAGACAACTAAAAAAAAGATAAAATAAAAACAATTAAAAATAAAAACTTACATTTGATTTATTCGAAGAGAGGGGGAGTGGTCCGACATCAACGACGGCCAGGGAGGAGCGTTGGGCGGTTCATGCACTGTGGTGGCGGGTTGGTAGTTTTTTTTTTTTGGTGCTCACGGTCTGCAATAGAAGGGGAGAGGAGGATCGAGAGGCGGAGGGGAGCATATGAGGCGAGAGGGGGGGATGCGGTGGAGGCGGTGGTCAGTTAGGAGGGTACGGCGCAGTTTCTGGTGGGGTTTGGGGGTTCGAGGTTGGGGAGAGGGAGAAGGACGAGCGGAGGAGATAGAGGGGTTCGGTGGTGGTCGGCGCCACCTGGGGGGGGGCGCGTCGATGGGGCGACGCATCCAAGGAGGGCGACGGCGATTTTTCTCCCTTTTTTTATTTGTTATGAAATCACGATGGGAAGGGGAGAGAATATGGGAGGAAAGGGTTGACTAAGTTTTATTATATATATATTTAATTAATTTAATTTTCGAAAAGTAACTTTTTATTTCGAACTCGAAATCAAACACACCGACTGTCGTCCCTAGCTAATTACCCCCATTCCAAACACAATGGGATATGTTACGAAGGCCAATTCGATCGTTACGATCAGTTTCCGTTGAATTTACATTTAAATCATTATACTGAATTTTAAACGTACATTTCAAATTACCGAGGCCACATACTCGAAAAATTCCAGAAAAATATTTTCTAGTTTCGTATTGACGATACGGTCCTAACAAAACTAGTTTCGTCGAATTTTGAGACCGTTTGAAAAATGGCCATTTTCCAGTCGATTAAAATCAACTGAAACTAGTCAAATGCATTTTCCTTTGCCACGCTCACATATTGATTCGAAAAATTACGAAATTTGAAACCTAGCAATAATTTGACATCACGGATCCAACAAAAGTGGTTTCGTCGAGATCTAAGGTCGTTTGCAAAATTCACATTTTTAAGGGCCTGAATTCCATAGCGACTATTCTGAATTTTTATCTGGACATATCTTTTGATCCCCGCTATGAAATTTCAATTTTTCGCATTCGTTGGAAAGATATTCTCAATTAGATTCAAATATTTTTGGTTTCACTAAAATCCGATTTATTTTGAATCCTGTACATTCATTTGAATTTTGAAATCGAATTATCGAACTACCACACCATTTTCAGTTCCTTTTATATATAAATAATTATTTATATTCTAACGACGATCTATATAATATATACGTTCGAATTCTGTTCAAAATAAATTTCTTGTCGTTATTATTTAAAATAATTCATTTTAAATAATCAAAATTTGCTAAAATTGCCAATTTAAAATTTTTAAATTGGCCCAGATTTCCGGGTTATTACAAAGATCAAGATTTGCATCATCGTGGAAACAACACATAAATAAAAGTATCTTTTGGATTTGAACTTTTACTTAGTGTAAGCCGTTCAAAGCTCTATCGAGATTCAATGGTGAATGAATCTTGAACCAAGTATCCCTTAATGATAAAGCCGAAACCATCACACATGTTGTATTCCTTAGTTAGAGTGTTATGTATTGCTCATCACGTTAATGGCTATGTGCTTAAATCCTGGTTCATGAGTCTACATAGAAAACGGTCTTACTTTCCTAGGAAATGGCCTGATTTCCATACACATATAGGTAAGTCACTTAAGGTGTTTCTGCGAGACACCTTTTAGGGTTTCTAGATTTATTAAGGATATTTATCCATTCTTTTTTCATGCAGAATCCAACACTAAACATTATGGGATTATTGATTTAGAGTTCCATAATCATTTCCTTAACTTGTAGGTACCCATTGAACTTTGTCTATCCTTTTCAAGACATAAGTTGGGTTTCTATTAAGGATGATTAATCTTCATTCACAGACCTTAGTCCCATTTCTTTAGACTTTATAGAAACCATAGCCTTAGGAAGACTCTTAGTAAGTGGGTCAGCCAAGTTTTTCTTCGTTCCTATGTAGTCAACAGTTATAACTCCACTTTTGAGTAACTGTCTCACCATGTGATGTCTTAGACTCACATATCTAGACTTTCCATTATATGTTTTATTAGAAACATTATATATCATTGCTTGATTATCACAATTAATCAAGGCTGCTGGAGATGACTTCTTCCATAATGGAATTTCTACTAACAAATTTATAATCCATTCCACTTCCTTACATGCGTCTGCTAATGTAATAAATTCTAATAACATAGTTGAATCAGATATACAAGTTTGTTTATTGGAAGCCCAAGACACAGCAGCGCCTCCTAATGTAAATATCCAACCAGTCGTAGACTTGGATTTGGATTCTACATTGTTCCAGGTTGCATCACTATATCCTTCTATTACAGCAGGATATCCTTTATAAGATAAACCATAGCTTATGGTTCCCTTCAAATAAGATAAGACTCTGGAAATGGCTTTCTAGTGTTTGAAACCTGGATTACTCGTAAATCGACACAATACACTTATAGCATGTGCGATATCTGGTCTAGTGCAATGCATAGCATACATAAGACTCCCAATAATACTGGAATATTCTAATTGAGAAATGGTACGTCCAGTGTTTTTTTCTAATTTTATACTTGGATCTAAAGGAGTTGGTGTTGGTTTGTCATTATAGTGATCATACTTCTTTAGGAACTTCTCAATGTAATGAGATTGAGTTGGTAATAACTCCCCCATTTTCCTAATGATTTTAATTCCTAAAATTACATCAGCCTCTCCCAGATCTTTCATATCAAATTTAGAAGATAGAAACTTCTTAGTTTCATTCACACAGGATATACTGGAACCAAATATCAGCATGTCATCAATGTATAAACATATTATAACATAACCGTTGTTATCCGATTTGCTATGAATACATTTATCTGCATCATTAACTATGAATCCAACTGACAGTGCAACTTTATCAAACTTCCCATGCCATTGCATGGGAGCTTGCTTCAGGCCATAAAGAGATTTAACTAATTTATAGAATTTCTTTTCCTGGCCTGGGGTCATGAAACCTTCAGGTTGCTCCATGTATATCTCCTCTTCTAAATCTCCATTTAGAAAAGCTGTCTTTACATCCATTTGATGTATGACCAAGTTATGAATTGATGCAAAAGCTATTAAACAACGTATCGAAGATATGCGAGCCACCGGAGCATATATATAAAAATAATCAACTCCTTGTCTTTGTTTATATCCATTAGCAACTAATCTGGCTTTAAATTTATCAATGGATTCATTTGTATTCAACCTTTTCTTGAATATCCATTTACATCCTATTGGTTTAGCACCAGAAGGTAAATCGCTTAATACCCAAGTTTGGTTTAACATTATGGAATTCATTTCATCATTGATAGCTTCTTTCCAGAAATTAGAATATCTAGAACTCATAGCCTCATAATAAGTTTTGGGATCATCATCAATGTTCATTACATATCTTGTTACATTAAGGACTTTGTCCTTATTGCCTTCTACAAGATATGTTATGAAATCAGGACCATAGTCCTTCTCTATTCTCGCTCTTTTACTTCTCCTGTATTCAGTACTATCATCTGGTACTGACACTTCCTTGCTGTTTTGAGTAGGAGCATATTCATCGTCACTTGTATCATTAGTCTCGGTTGGTTCTAGACTAGATGATCTTAATGGATTCTCAATAGTTTGATTTTCAAAAAATTCTACATCTACGGATTCTATGACTTCTAAGGTATCAGGAATCATAAATCTATAAGTTTTACTATTAAGAGAATATCCTACGTAAACACACTTAAAAGCTCTATTACCTAACTTTGGTCGTTTAGGGTCTGGTTTTCTAACATATGCTAAGCAACCCTAAACTTTAAGTCTAGTAAGATTAGGTTTTCTATTAAACCATAATTCATATGGGGAAATATTATTCTTTTTAAGTGGTACTCTATTTAAAATGTAACATGTAGATAACATACCATCACCCCATAAATTGTAAGGTAAATTAGAACTTTTGTTAACCATTTCAACTAAAGTTCTATTTTTCCTTTCAGCAACACCATTTTGTTGTGGTGTATAAGGGGCGGTACATTGGTGAATAATACCATTTTGTTTGCAAAACAAAGTAAACTCATTTGAAAAATATTCACCACCACGATCTGAATGTAGCACTTTAATTTTGATTTCTAATTGTGTTTCGACTTCTGCTTTGTAAATTTTGAATTTAACAAAGGCTTCATCTTTAGATTTCATTAGATATACATAAACATATCTAGAATAGTCATCAATAAATGTTATATAGTATTGGTTACCACCATAGGTGATATGACTCTTTAAGTCACCCACATCACTATATACTAAATCAAGCAAACTATTTTTCCTTTCTACATATTTGAAGGATTTCCGATGTATTTTTGCTTGAACACATTTTTCACATTTAGAAATAGATTCGAAATCACAATTAGAAATTAATCCTAATTTATGCATATTTCTAAGTGACTTATAATTAACATGTCCTAATCTACTATGCCATAAATTAACAGAATCAACAATATAAGCAGAAGATTTCTTCATTAGATTCAACTTAATCATGCCGTTATAAGAATATCCCTATCCAATAAATTTGTTGTTCTTGGACAACACTAACTTATCAGACTCATACACCATCTTGAATCCTCCTTTGTTAAGAAGGTATCCAGAAATCAAATTCTTACACATATCAGGTACATAAAATACATTGACTAAAGTAAGAACTTTCCTAGAGGTGAATGTCAATTCAATAGTGCCTTTTCCCAGAACTTTTCTTGCAACTTTGTTTGCGCCAGTTACTTCGCTGGATTCTCCATTATTCTCATCGTAAGTCTTGAACAAATTACGGTCTTTGCAAATATGAATAGTCGCTCTAGTATCGAGTCACCAATCATTATCAATGCCACTAAAGGAGTTCGCCTCTTGTACGACAACCACATGCTTTTCTTCGACCACATTCGCTTTTTGTTGTTTCTTCCGAAGACAACAATCTCCGGCATAGTGGCCGGGTTTGTGACAATAGTAACAGTCACCCTTCTTCTTGTTCTTGGAATTATTACCCTTCTTTTTAAACGGTGTCTCTTTCTTAGGCTTCAAATTATCGTTAATTTCAACATTATTAGCTTAGATTGAGACCCAGTTTGTGGATTTTCTTCTAGTTCGTGTTTACGAGAATCTTCTTCAATACGAAGATGACGCTGTTAACCGTCTAAATCATAATCCATTTCCGCATGTTTTAATTTTTTCTTATAATCATTCCAAGAATCCGGGAGTCTCAAAATAATAACTCCAACAACAAACGATTCAGGGAGATCAATACCGGCATCCTTAAGTTGATTTACGAACAGTAGGATTTCACTTGTCCAATTATGGACTTGTTGGTGACCATTTTGAAATCCATAAAATTGCATATAAGAAATTTTTTATTACTTGCCTTAGAGATGCGATATTTGATTTCTAGCGCAGTCCAGAGTGCCTTCGTGGTGTCCAAGGTCCTGTGAGAATTGTATATCAGAGTAGACAGTGCATTCAGAATGTGGCCTCTACATAGAAAATCTCCCTCTTTGCGCTTTGCCCTTTTAGCTTTTAGTTCCGCACTATCCTTATCGGTTTCCTCCGGTATTTTCTCCAATCCATCTACGAGAATATGAAATAATTTGACCGTGATCAGGAAGAATTTCAGGGTCTCTTGCCAACGAGTGAAGTTCTCTCCATCAAATCGCTCTAATTTCATCAAATGTTGATTCATCACTTGCAATGCACTCAAACTCTCCATGGTTGAAGATATTGTCTAAAAATTTGTTGGTGATTTCGTGGTTTCAGACGCTAATGGAGGAGAATTACTGCTGTACTTCCGACTTCAAGGATATGCGGAGCAAATTCTTTCAGACAATAGTTCAACCCACCAGGTACAAATGGGTTAACGAACTATTGACTTCAGGATTCAATGGAGCCTTGAAACAGCGTAATCGAATTCAAAATTTGTATGATTTTGATCCGACCAAGAACACTCTTAAATCTGGTCTCTGATGATGCAAGTAGAGAAAAAAAACGAAGAGAAGAAGAAGAGAATAAATCTGCAACACTTTCTGGATTTTGCGACACCTTTAAGGCGTTACAGGAACGACAGTGTTAGAAACGCTTTAATGGTGTTGCGGATTAGTGGAGGAAGAAGAAGATGTAATTTTTTGAGTACTTTGCAACATTTCTGGGCGTGGGTACTTATAGACAGCGAAGTGTGATGTCTATTTGCAACAGTCACATCTGTTGCTATTCGGAAAAGCGTCGCACCCGTTCATTTGAAGCCATGTCACTTCGTCTACAACGTTTTGCAAGCGTTGCGATTCAAATGCGGGCGTCAATCGGTCGACCGCTTGATTTTCACCGGTTGACCGTTTTTAACCAGTGTCTAAAACAGTCGACCGGTTGAAATTTAACCTGTCAACTGGTTAGTTTCGGCGGCCCAATGGATCACAGGACCCCAAGAGCCCCAAGGCCCATCTTTTGACATTTTAAATATTATTATCTATTCCAAGTTTATGCCCAAGGCCCATTGCCTTATAGCTCCTTCTCTTCTTTCTTTTGATATCATATATCAAGCTTTTACCTATATAGAGACAAACTCCTCTATATTTTACAATGTGGGACTAATCCCTACACCTTATCCTCTTCCATTCTTGCTTCCCTCTTCAAAAAACAAACTCATACCCAAAACTAATTTTGAAAATTTACAACATCTTTGGTATAATTTTCATTTCATCTTTTCGTTGGGTTACAAAGCACCATCAAAACATGTTATTCCATCACATTCTTCATCATTTTGTCTGAAGCGCACATTTAGAACATTGTGTGGAAAATTGTTTGTACTCAATATTTGCATAAGGAACATAAAATTAGGGGGAAGGCTTCATGTTTGGACTGTTGTACAGGGCATAGAAGGTACATAGTTACCCTCGTAAACACGATAATTAAATCTAGAGGATGCACGGATGTGTTCCACGTAGACTACGCGATCTGTACGAGGAATCAAATACAGAAATTGCATATATAGGGATTGAGTTACAAGAATAACTTCTTTTAATGAAAAGTCGCAGTTAACTTATATTTGTGATACTATTATAAACTACGACTAATAGGCTAACTGCTTTTCAATATTATCTTATACTCCCTCCGGTTCATAATATAAGAAGTTTTAGAGGATGGCACAAGAATTAAGAAAATTTTCAAATGGCATTTTAATCCATACTTCAATTACGTTAATTTCACTTTTCATGTGTTGTCAACTACTTTTTTTTATTCCCATCAACTACTTCTTACTTTTCATGCATAAAAATACTCATAAAGAGCTTTTGGATTTATGACATTTATTATAGATTAGGGATAAAGTTGGAATAACAAGCTTAAACATCTTATATACTGAAACAAAGCAAACTTCCTGAAACTTCTAATATTATGAATCGGAGGGAGTATTCTTTTTTAATGGCATTTAAGAATCTAAACAATAATAACCAATGTTGAAATAACATTAATGAAATGAGTATTCAGTTTTTGTCAGAAGTGTTATAGAATATGCTAAAAGATATGTTGTCGTATTTAGTTATATTGATTTGGGTTTATATTTGGTATAGAATTATTTATTATAATAGACCTAAATATACTCTAGAATATTCTTTTAGATAAGGATAAACTATGAATAAATAGAGGAAAGGTTTAACATTGTAACAAAGTATCTTTTGTAAAATCAATCAATAAAGAAATAACATAATCTTTTATGTTTAATCTCTCTTCTCTCTATGTCAAATTCTTGCATGGTATCAGAGCTAGATAAAAGAGAGGGAAGACAATAAAAAATTGTTTTTTTCGTTCCTAATATGAAAATTTCCAATTATCAAATCACTCTTACTACTTTTCCCGTTCATTCTTTAGATCGAAATTGTTATTCCAGGAAATGAATTGCAAATTAGAAAATTCGGAATCAAATAGAAAATAAATCCTAAAATCGAGGGAATGGTATCTTCGGTTTGGTTCATGCGAGATCTTCACTTTGGCGTACTCTTTGAGGGGTGCGGTGGAGCTTCCCAATATTGACTTTAAGGCGGCGACTAATTCTGGAGCGGGGAAGAATCAAGCGTAGGTCAGAGGGAGAATCAGTGTTGCAGTTGGTTTCACAATAGCGATCAATTTTGAAGTGGTGAGTTTAGTGGGTAATAGTGTTAGAAGGCGACGATGTTCTTCATGGTAATGTGTGGCACAGTGGTTCAAGTTTGTGATTGTAAAAACCCGTAACTTCCCCGGTAAGGAAAACCCGGATTGTACTGAGAACAAGCCACATCGGAACACAAACAGAAGAACATTTCATTGTTTATTACAACAATTACATCAGAATACAAGAATATATAGAGTATGAATAAATATTACACATCATAAGTTACCAGAGATTACAATACATTACATAGCAGCGGAAAAATAATACAATACACAACTGAAAGGGATATACGGATACAGAGCTTTCCGGATATCATTCCAGCTGTAAACTAGGTTCCTGTGAATATAAATCTGCAAAACCAAAACTACTAGCTGCCCGTGTCGAAATAAGGGCACCCAGAGTTTAGGTTAAAAAAATAAATTCCAGGTCAATCATGTGACTGGTGTGAGAACTAAAACAGTTATTAATCTTTATTTTAAAGTTAGTTAAATCAAGGGACCACGCCGTATAACAGGAACGGGTTTCCTCCCAAGAATGTCAGTGCATAAAACAACAGCGCAATGCTAAATAAAGAACAATGAAGCTATTATAAGACCCAAGTCCCATCACACAATGCAACACAAGACGGAGGATAGGGTTTTACCTTATAATAGCCAAAGAAGGCTTGATACGCTAAATTTCATCTTTTATTATTACTATAAGTGTATAGTGTCAAAACAATTTCAATCATAAGTATCAATCATAGACGGCATAAGTGCCCCATACCACTATGTCGCCATATATAGGTTCTACAATCAAAACCGCAATGTCTTGTATTGGAAATTGGATTTCCAATGTGAACCAAGGCAAGGGATCGTCCTCACCGCTTCGAGACAATCTAGCCCATGTCTCAGGAATAGAATGCATTGTCCCTTGGATCATCAGGACCGGTCCACCAATGTGGATTAAAATGCCTGAACACTACGTTTCCCCGCCCTATGGAGCGTAAATGAGACAACAAATGACTCCATCGGTCCCGGATCGACCGATATATCCGAGACGCCTCGCATTCCAACAACCACATAAGTCAAACTCGTCAGGGCGTGTAAAACCACTGACGCAACTTCTAGCTAGAAGGAAACGCATGCCCTCCCTGAAGTCCTCTCCCGTTTCTATTTTACAACCGAGGTGTGAGGCTCGCGAATCAATGCTACACAAAGCTATGCCACACAGGCCGTGCTTTGATCATCAACCACAAGACTCTGCTTTTCAACAGAAGCCTTGATCATTTGCATCTTAGCATGCCACACAGGCAAACCACTCCATGCAACCGATATCCATCAATCACACAGAATGATATCCAATGTCAGACACACAGTCCATTTACAAGTCCATTGTGGGTCTGAACGAAACCGGAGGCACCTTGTACCTCGCATATCCATCGATCTCCAAGTACGTTTGGACGATCACCAACTGATTCCCTCCTCATGGGTGTACAGCCCAATAAAGATCATCAGTAATTATCCAAACGATGTTGAAGACCTCCGGTCTTCGACCACCGTCTTCATCCTCGACACATCGTCAAATCAGTTATTCAGAATGGGATAAACCCGGTCTTTCTGAATAACTTGCGTATATAATAAACAAGTGTTACACAAACACAACATACGCCTCATTCCAATTCAGAATATTCTTTTATTCAAATATTCATATACTTTGGGAAAGGTTCCCATTAATTTTATCAAAGATAAATTCTTTAAATTTATTCTTTAATCTTCTTTTGAATATCAATTCAAATTAGTCGGGATTAGCGAACCACACCGAAGTAATCATTTATTTTATTTTTCAATCCCAACCCATTCATCCCATGAAGTAAAACTGGTCATACTTCATATCTAACACCACGGTGTTATCGGTAAATTCAATTACCATTTCACGTTCAAAACTAATTAAAGATTTAACTATCGCTTGGAGAAAAACTGGTGATACTCCATTATCGATTATTTCAATCTAATTAAATATTCATTAAAATTCCACTTGGTTTTAATCTTCCCAATAATCACTATCAATGATTATTTAACTTGGGAAATCATATTCTATCTTTAACTGGGTTAAAGAACCAATGTCATTTAAAACACGGTTCACGATAAACCCAAAATCACATTCTATTACATCAGCCTTTAACCGTAAATTAGCAAGTGAACAATCCCCTAAGTAATAACCCCGAAGGCCGAAGCCGACATCAGATCAATACCCATGAAACCATTCAACTTAACTAATCTTCAGTTAGTTTCTGATTTTCTTAACTCCGTTTGGTCTAAGAATAGTATTATTGAAGATACCGTTCACCACAACCCAAAATCACATTCCATTAATTATCGGGTTAAAGAACAAGTGTTATTTAAAACACCGTTCATGATAAACCCAAAAATCAATTCAAATTCAATTCCAATTAAATACCATTTAATTGGTTTACTTCATTAAATCTAAATAAAAAGATTTAATCTTTTTCTCAACTGGGTTTAAGAATAGTGTAAATGAAGACACCATTCACGACAAACCAAATCCCATTTGATATTTAAATACAAGGCTCTGAATAGAAAATATATCAGCTTATATTCAATATCAAATTCTACGACCAACAAATATCGTATTGGAAATAACGAAATAAACATATCTATCACATTTCCATAACAATATCTGCATAATCACGAAACCCAACATCGAAATATTCCAAAGACAATTTCGATTCAAATCCATTTCCACTTTCTATATTGGAAATTCTGGTTATTTTCAAAACCATTTCAAATCCACTTTATTTATTTTAAAAATAAATGGGATTATAACTCTAGTTCAAAACAAGTTCAATTCGATAAAAATCTATTTTTATCTTTTGAAATTTGCAATTTTTCATCTCAATTCTTCACAAATCATTTCTTATGATTTTAAACAAATTTTTACTATTTTTAATAATTTTATCAAGGCCCGTACAATCGATTTCCATCAACGGCCATCGAACTACACTTACAACGACCTTTTCCAAATTTGATTTGGAAATAATTCCAAATCCAACCGTTAGATTTCAAATCTCTAACATTCGTTAGAAAACTCTTTTCAATATGAACCCAACGGTTCCGGTTTTAGGAGAATCCGACGGTCGGATCTCCCGTAACGTCCATTCGAAGTCAATGGTCGAAATTTGCGAACTGACGCAGCGCGGCTCGTTCTATTTAGGCCATTATATATATATATATATATATAATATTGTATATATTTCGTCGATTTCCAATTCAAACTGTATTTTATAAATCGTTCTAAATTCGTTTTCAAAACAATTTCAACTTCATATTCAATTTTAATTCAAAATCGAATATTCCATATCAATAATATATAAATGATAATATTTTCAAAATGTTATTTGAAATCACTTCTTTTTCTATATTCATTATAAAAACGAATATAATCGATATAAATATCGTTCGCGTCAAAATGGCGCATATCTAATCAACATGGCTTTATATATTTCAATAACTTCGTTATTCTATTCAACAAATGAATATTTTCTTCAACACATGAACATATATATTTTTCAACACATGAATATTCTCAACACATGAGTATTGTCAACACATGACTATTTATTCTTATTTAATATATTTTATAAAATTATGATTTCTATCATTTAATTCTTAATCAGACTCCAACCGTAAATTAGTAAGAGAACGATTCCCTAAGTATTAATCCCGAAGGCCGAAACCAACATCAGATCAATACCCAGGAAACCACTCATCTTATCTAGTTTCCAATTAGTTTCTAATTTTATATATGATAAAGATGTAAATTTTATTGTTAAAATATTTCGTTCAACACATGATAAGTTTCAACACATGAATATTCTCAACACATGAGTATCGTCAACACATGACTATTTATTCTGTTCAACACATGAATCTTTATTTTATAATATTCTTTATTTTCCAAATTGGAATGAGGCCCAATCAATTACCATATAATGTTATTTATATGGTTTCCATACAACACATGTATATAATAGTAACGATAAATAATCAACCATCATCCAAAGTGCACCACACAACTGCATAAGCATTAAATATAACTACTTAACGCTCACACAGTCTGTCAACCCATCGATTGACATACAACTAAACAATCGGGATTAGTGTACGTCAAATATCATCCCAATACCCGTGTGGGATTTCAAATCAACAAACACAGATTTTATTTGTGCAGTTGGGCGATGTGTTAAATTTATCGTCCCAATCAATATCAGTCAAATCAGTGTATATAAACAAATCTTCCGATTTGTTTATAAATATTTATTTTATATACACGTTAAAAATTATATTTTTAACTATAAAATATTTATAACGATAAAATATTTTATTCCATTCCACATCATACAATCAACTTTGACAACACATCAATTAAACAACCAAGTGATCCATGGTCTGTGGACAACGGGTATCGGGTGCTACTAAGCACCGTCTGCATCCTAGTATATATTTCAACCAGAAAATAAATTAAAAGTGAGAAGTTCTCACCGAGAAGCTAAACCAAACGCCACGACTCTTCATATGTAGAAAATTTTGCCGTGCTCGCCCTTCATCACTTTCGTCGCCCGTATTCGCTACATAAATAAAAATCACATTTTTATATTCTCTAGTATATAAAAATCATATATTTACTAAATAAAAATATAATCTTTCCAAGAATCATATTTTTATGTATTCGCTACTTCACATAAAATTTTCACCTTATAAACAAAGTATATTATTTAAAAATCATATTTTTAATTACCTAAAATAAATAAAAATATAACAAAAATATAAAATTTCTCTAATAAAAATGTAAACTTCCTTATAATAAAAATATAAACTTTCTCCTATCAAAAATTAAATCTTTTTATTCCATAAAAATCCAGTTTTCAAACTATTCCCCTTTCATATAAAAACTGAAAAAAAAATTCTCTTTTAAAACTAATTACTGTAATTAAATAAAAATAAATAACTATATAAATAAAATTAAAAACTTACAATGGACTAAAGAGGAGGGGCGCTGTCACTTAGGAGGAGGAGGGGGTTACTCGTGCCGGAGGGTGGCGCTGGTGCCATCGTAGGCCGGAGGAGCAAAGGGGGGGCTCGAGGTGGCTGGGGGCCGGAGGAATGAGTGACGCCTGTGGCTGCGTGGGGGAGGTGGGTAGCGGCGTGCGGTGGCTCGTTGCAGGAGGCGGCGGCTAGGGTAAAAGGGAGACGGGGTGTTCGAGGGTTTTAACAAAGGAGCGGGAGGGAAGGTGGAGGCGGAGGGCCAAGGGGATCGCCGGCGACGCGGTGGTGGGAGGCTGGAGCGGCGCGACGATGTCAGGCGGGGGTAGGAGGGAGGAGCGACAGGATTTAGGGATCGGGGTTTTTTTCTAATTTTTCGCGTTGACTGATTTTGGAGGGGGTAAGGAGAATAGCGGAATATATATATATATATATTTTAATTTTAAAAAGCAACTTCTTAATTCGAACTCTAAATCGAACCCACTGACTGTCGCCCCTAGCTAATCACCCCCATTTTGAACACAATGGGATATGTATCATAGGCTGATTCGCTCGTTTCGGTCAATTTTCGTTGAATTTAAAATATAAATCTTTATATATTCAATTTAAATGCACATTTCGATTTACCGAGGCCACATACAGTCTCTAAAAATTCCCGAAAAATATTTTCTAGCTTCGTAATGACGATAAGGTTCTAACAAAACTAATTTCGTAAAATTCTGAGATCGTTTGAAAAATGACCGTTTTCTGGTCGATCGAAATTGACTAAAACTGTTCAAACACGTTTTTTTTGCCACGCTCACATATTGATTTCAAAAATTATGAATTTTGAAATCTAGCAATAATTTGACATCCCTGATCCAACAAAAGTGTTTTCATCGAAAACAGAGGTCGATTGCAAAATGGCTATTTTCAAGGCCTTTATATATATTAAAATATATATAAATTCCACAACGACTTTTCTGAATTTTAAACTGGACATATCTTACACTCTATAAAGTGAAATCTCAGTTTCTTACATCCGTTAGAAAGATATGATTAAACAGATTCAAATATTTCTGGTTTCGTTCAATTCCGACTTAAAACGAACTATGTACATTCATTTGAAATTTGAAATCGAATTTTCGAACTATCGCGCCATTTCAGGCTCATTATATAATTAAAATAAATTTATTCATTTTAACTTCATCGAAAATATATTTTCCATCGTTATTATTTAAAATAATTCATTTTAAATATTCAAAATTCATTAAAATCGCCAAAATAAATTTTTTAATTTGTCTCAGATTTCCGGGTTATTACAGTGATGGTCATATAGGCAGGAGGAGCTATTAGTGGGAATGAAGATGGCAGTATCAGGTTGAGAACGGTGATGCGTGGAGGGAGGAAATGGCGTCACAACTGGTCACAGTCAGGGTTCAGGTCGTTATTTTTTTTTTTTTGGATTGTGAATGGAAGAAGTAAGGTTGAGAGGTGCTGGGGGGATTGAAAGGATTTGGCGCAACGATATTTGTGGATTAGTGAGGATTTCCGCAAGCAGTTGGCGTGGCTAGTATACTTTAAGGCAGATGACGAATTTAGTTATTGGTGAGGAATCAGTTTAGAAGTGATAGTGGATGGTTGATGGTGGCCAGTGGAGTTTGTGGTAGGACCAAGGGGAGGTGCTGTAGCTTGAAAGTGAATGGTGTGTTGTGTGAGATGAAGTGGGTGGAAGATAGGTGGAAATCACGGTGGAGATTGTAGTGTGGTTTGTCTGGTAATGGAGGGGCTTGGGTAATGTGTGGAAGAATGTTGATTAAGGCAGCTTATCATCGGGTTTGTGGTGGGAGTTGTAGCTGTATAGTTATCGAGTGGCAGTTGCAGTGTTGTATAACTATTGTTGGTGGTTAATGAGGGTTGCGTAGATTATTCCAGGTAGAAGCAGTTTGGTTTTGTAAAAATGAGTATGACAGTTTGGTGAATTGAGGTAAAGGAGATGAATTGATTAAGTTGTCAGAGAATAACATTAGTTTGAAGTTATTTATTGTTCATTTGATGTCTGTATCGGTAACCATGTTTATTAGAAGAGAAATTGACGTTGATTGAAGGTGGTAGATGGTATCGTAAGGTATATTTGGAGGATGCAAACATATGTTGATTCATCCATGTTGATTTGGTTTTGTTTTCGTTTGATATGTTTCAGGGATGCAAAAATATGCAAACGCACCCCATTTTGGTTTATTTTGTTTTCTTTGTATGTTTGGGGATGCAAACATACAAACACATCCGGGACACGTTTTTTCATTTGGTCGCTCAGATCTTTTGCTTACCGATCAGATTGAAGATAGTTGAGTTGTTTTGGAGTTTCAGATTGGAGTTGTTGAGTTGTTTGGAGTTGTAGTTGAATGTTTGATGCTTGGTGTTTGGTGTTACTCTCTATCAATATTGAAATGGTCGCTCGATCTTGCTACTCTTCAGTTTACAGCTTCTATTTAGCAAACTCACGATTTTTCGCATCTTGAGTTTGAAGGGGGATGTTAGAGAATATGCTAGAAGATAGTTGCCTTTATTTATTTGCATTGATTTGGGTTTATATTTGGTATAAAATTATTTATTATAATAGGCCCAAATATACTCTAAAATATTCTCATTTAGAATGTTCTTTTAGATAAGATAAAGTGTGTATAAATAGCGGCAAGATTTAGCATTGTAAGAAAGTATCTTTCGTAAAATCAATCAATAAAGAAATAACAATGTAGTCTTTTATGTTTTACCATTTAATCTCTCTTCTCTCTACATCAAATTCTAACAAGAAGTTCCTACATCCAATTAACAATAGAAAAAATTAATAGTTATCTTTTATTGTGCGTGATACTGTTCTAAACTATGACTAATAGGCTATTCCAATTTCAGTTTTTTTCTAATATTCTTATCTAATGCAATTTAAGAATATAAGTTATGATAACCATATTGAAAAACATTAATGTAATTTGTGTTTAACTTTTGCAAGTAGTTTTTGCATTCAGTTAACATAAATTTAGATAAATAATTTATTCCATGCAATAATGTTTGATATATTATGTAGAATTATTGATGACTTCATTCAACTTTTTTAACTAGAAGTGTGGGGATAAGTATTTGCATGATATATGTAAGAACTCTACGTCTATACCCAGATAACAAATGACTGACATAAGTGTTTACTGCAGAGAGAATAACGGATAACAAATTTGTCATATTATCGTAATTTTAATGTACAGATGTTCCATGTGTTGTATGTGTTTTGGATTGCAGAGAGTAATTAGAATTTGCATATCAGCTATATGTATCTAGAACTATACGTATCTAGAACTGTAATATGCCATGTCCTGCATATATATGAATTTCAACTATATATTGGTGTTGCAGTCCGAATATATTATTGCACTTTACAACTAAAACACTATCCTATTTTAGTCATAATTTTATGGTTTGCGTTAGGCTTTGAGTGCTCACCTTAAAAGAAAACTATCATGCAATAAATGATCAATTTGTTTCTTATTTCAGTAACTTAAACAAAAATTTACATATCTCACTCTTTTTGTTTTTCAAGGCGGAAACAATACTAGAGTGAATGGAGCAACTTCTTGCATATATATGGCAAGAGTACTTAAGTTTTATTACTTGCTGAATAATGCTGATTGTATTGTAAGTTAATAAAATGGAGTGTTACTATATGTTTTGACATTAAAAACTTTAGTTTGCATTTTGGTTCTCTAAAGATGCAGCAACAGACTATTATTTTCACTACCAATAAAATTTTGTAATTTGTAATTTATTTACTGTAAGTAACAAGTACTACTGTAATAACTAATACTTGTCCGTGGTAATGTTTATCTTTATTGTCATTGTTGGCACCCTACAACCATATAAAACTTTTTTCTTTTCATTGTACAATTTGTATCATCTACTGAGACCAGTTTTTAATGTCGTGAACTCAATTTGAAATTTTTTCTGTTAAGTTGCTTTTGATAATGCTACAAATAGGCGATTGAAAAATGATTATAGCGTTATTCTGTTATGCACTTATGTACTCCGTTTACAATACGGAGTGTCAATCGATTTACTAATCTTCTTTTTCAATAATGGAATTTTGATTTTTACAGTAGCAGCAACCGTTTTCCCTTTCTAAGACAAAACGGATGCTTACACAACATAAATTTTGTCGTATCCGTGTGCGAAGTATGGGTTTGCACTTGTGTGTGTGTGTGTGTGTGTGTGTGTGTGTGTTTATATTGTAAATCCATAAGTGGATTAACTTAAAGATTTCATGTCAATCCACAAATATATCTGCCATCCTTTTGGAGTTTTTGAGCTTCAAGCATCGGTAAGGATTGATATTTTCATACCCTAAAAAAACTAATTGCATTTGGTTATATACCATTTCATGCAAAGATTTAATCATTTCATAGTCAAAAGTCGTAATTAGATCTAGCTAGGCTCAAGGGTTTTGGCGATTTTGTTTCAACTCATAAATTTAACCTAATAGCAACGGGAGGGAAGTTCTAGTTAAATGCAAATGTTGCTCCAATGTGCCCTACTCAAAGAAAGTAGATAGTACAGATCAGGAATATTTGTTCAAAGATGTGTCCGGGAATAAAGAAGATGGTGCAACGCTAGTTTATCAGAATCCAAATACCATAAAATTTGAACAAAGCTTTGGGAACTTATCATTATCCGCTAATTCATTGGTTGATGACTCTTTGGAGAACCAAAGTTTAGAGGATGTAGATCACTTAGACTTCGATTTAGATGAAGAATTTTATGATGAAGAACTATACGAAGAAGAAAGAAAGAAATTTTAGTGGATAAACTAATTAAATCTTAAATTTTATCAAAAATCAAAGACCCTATTTTATAGGATGGATTAGCTAATTAGAAAGGTGCATGAGAATAAAATTTACCATCTACTTATGGGTTGGGTCAACCAATATAGTTGCTTAGGCACAATTTACGTCCAGGTAAGTAGCAAACACGTAATCTTAAAGTTCAGACTGACATGGGTGATTTATATTGGTTGATTTTGAAGTTAGAGAGCTATGATTGGTTGAGTGCCATAGCTCGCGCAGATTTATTTTAGTAGTTAAACGGTTTGAGAACCCTAGTCAACACTATAAATAGACCTCTAGACCTAGCTAATTCCTCATAATACAATCGTTTCCCTTTCGGATTCTCACTTTTGGGATGGATCTAACCTAAATTTTTCTAAGAAAAGGGTCTATAAAATAAAATATTTATATAATCCTATTAGAGACAGAATATACGGAGGAAAGCTTAGAACCGCGGGTGAGTGTGTAATTATTTAAACTTTTGATAATTTAGGAAAACAAGGTTTATAATAATTATAGATTTTTCTATAGGTTTTCTTACGGTTTTCTTATAGTTTGAAATAGTTTTTCTACACGCTAGTATTTCTGAAAGTTCATTTTATGTAACATATTTTCTACAACTATTTCTCAATATTTTCTTAAAGTATTTAATTCAAGTTCTATAAGATAGTCCTTTGGTCTTCTTCCCTTTTTTTTTAGTATTTATGTTTGTTGATTATTTTATAGTTTATGCACTTATTTTCCGTTTAGGCAAAAAACATGCTTAAACGATAAATGTTAGTTTGCTTACAACTGATTTAACCCTTTTATTTTTCTTATGAAATGTAAATTTAAAATAATAAATATGAGAATACGGATTAAAAGAAGAAGGACTAAATTTGCAAAAAATATGCATAAAGTATAGATCTATAATTCGATGGAACTAAACTTAAATAGACAAATTAATGTGGTTTTGTAATAAATTATAATATGAGTTGTAATTGGAACAGAGAATGAGATGGAGAAAGATAGTATGGTAACTGTACGGACACATTAAATAATAATTGACAAATTGGATATATTTGCAAATAGAATTATATAATCATGGTTGTAATTGAAAATGTTAACGAAAATGTTTATTATAATTATAAACTTAGATCTGAGGTTAAGTTTAATGAGCAAGTAATAATAGTGGTCCTTTCCAGCAGCAAAGGGATGATTAGGGAAAATAAGCAATCGGTAAGTAAGACCTAGATTAAAGGGAACCGGGCGGGCGTGCAAATTATAATATTTGTTTGCTAGGATCCATACCATCAACATTCCCTTTAAAGTTTATCTTTGATGGTCTCACAATAGGTGGTGGTGATAGTTGGGTACACTTATGCTGATTTGGATAAATAAGGGGTCAATAGATATAAAGGCATGTGTGGGTGCGTTTGGGTAGTATCCAAGCGTGTGATGGCATCGAGAAGGAAAATAACACCCAAAAGTAATTAGTTATGTCTTTATTGATGGATTATTTGTTAGAATAAAGCCTTATATCCATAGTGATATATTTACCATGTGAGATGATAAATTGGTTGGACAAGCCCGATCGATGGGCCATATTAGGAAATTTTCCAAATCACGTTTATTAAGTTCACTAATTGAGAAAGTGCAAACAATCGAACAAGTTTTTAATTATATGATTCAATTATATTCCCTTGTACATCTTTCAGCATGTTTACCGACCTTTATAGTTATGCATAGACACCACTATTATTGAGTCTATTTCTCTATATTTATCAATTATGCTAGTAACTACATCATTCACCAGACTTTGTGCCTGACTCCTCTTTCTTCCTTTTTGCCTCATTAGGCATATAGGTTAAGGATTGCTTAACACTAGAAGCTTAGGAGAATTAATGTCAGAGATCTTATCTTCTTTCTATTTGGTGTACTTAATCCATTTTATGACATCTTATTTGTCATAGTTCGGATTTGTACTTGAAAGGGATAATGTTTTATTGTATACTCTAATTTGGGATGAGATTATGTAAGACATATTTTTTGTATTAAAACTTATTTTTTGTATAGTATTGTTATGGAATAATAAGTTATTGAAAAATATATGTTTCCGTACTTTTTATTTTACGTCTTATGAATTTTAGTCTCTATGATTAATTTCTTTATACCTACAATGCTCCACATTCCTTGGTATGACCTGTTTGGAGAAACTAAGGGGTGTGGGGTGTTATATATGTCATAACATAAATTCTTGTCATAATTCAACAGTTTGCATAACTTAATATCGTGTGTTTCCAAGAAATCCTAACATTTCAAACAACTTTTCACACGTGTTTTACTCACTTAGCGAAAAACATTAATCATGAGCGAGAAACTATCGCCTTTCCTGACAAAGAGAAGACAACTATGCCAATATCGAATGCACAAAAATGCCTTAAGCACTATAATGGAAGAGAGCAGAAGTGTTTTGACAATGGAAGATGGATTTGGATTCTCACAAAATTTACAAAAACAAAACATAAATTTAACCATTTTAAATCTGACTTTTTTATATTTTACCACTAACTTTGAAAAAATAGTCAACAACAAAGTTTTGTAAGTTTCTTCTCTGCATAATAATAAAGAGAAAGTTTGGATTTGGATTATTTTTATTGGGGAAAGGGTTGAAACAGTAACAGACATTTTTGACTTAGAAAATCTAAGTACAAAAATTAGTTTAAAAGATCCATAATTTTGACAAGAAAAATGAACATTTTGAAAAAGTGTGAAACAAGAAAACTGTAGCTAACTCGATTTGATCAAATTAAAAGAAAGAAAATTCGGGTTTTCTAGAAGTAAGTTATGGAAGCGGAATGATAGAGTAAAATTTTTGAGAAAACACAAACAAATAGAAAAGTGGAGAAAGGAATTAAGGCCAATCCGAGTGATTTGTGCTTGGCCAGGTGATTATGAGTTTGGTCGGTAGGTCCAGGAAGGTGTAGCCATCTCCAAGTGTGACTCTGGTGTTAGTCAGATGGAAGGTAGGTCAAGGATAGGAGGTGGATTTAGGTGCAAGGAAGGGGAGGCTAAGGGTTTTTGGAGGAGGGCTTTAGGATTCTGGTTTTTTAGATGGTGGCTTGGGTGCTTGGCTGAGAGAAGAGTGGTCGAAGGTTCTGTTGCGTTAGCGTAAGTGGTGGCCGCAACAGTTCAAGAGGAAGAAGGGGCGACAACCATGGAGTAAGGAGATTGGTGATTTTTAGGTTTTTGGATTTCTAGATTTGATTTCAAAAATCAAATTATAAAAATTAAAAGGGAGAATAAAGAATAAACAAAAAACATAATTTACCTAAAGATTTAATCTATGGAGATGAAGATTCAGATTTACAGAGAAGAGAATTTGCGAAGGAAGAAGAATGACAAAAATTATCCTGGTGAATGAGAAATGAGAAGGTGAAAGAAAGTAGTTTGTATACTTTCTCATTGCCTGTTAAAATTCTGAACATAATAATTCATGTTATGGTGTGACATGGAAAAAGAAAATTGTCCTATGAAGCCAAATAAAAGTTTCACCGAAGTGCTAGAGAGGAAATTTAAGTATGAACATTCAAATGTTGTCATTTCGTGCATTTTTCATTGAATAGAAAAAAGCATATTTGGAGCAAGAAAAAGTGGATTTGATGAGACGAACAATGTTAGACTACTTAGAATTTAGAGTAGAATCATAAAAAGTGAAAAAAAAATTAAAACATTTGATTTTTTTTCACTTAAATTCAATTTTTTACCAAATTTTATAAAAATCATTTTTTTAGAAATTTATTATAAGTATAATATTCAACATTACTAGTTCAATATTCTAAATTCAAATTTTAAATTTAACCTAAATTCAACTATATAATTTAAGTTAGTTCAATTAAATAATTTCTACAATAACGATCATTTTCATTTTATTCGAATTAGATGTATGAATTCAGCTTTATATTCAGGAATTAAATATGCATATTTCAAAATAAATTAAAATTTATTTCTAACTTAAATTTTAGTTGCATACATTATTTAAAATCATTAAAATTTGCAAGTTGTTACAAATTTTCTATTTTGTTTCTTATATCAGTTCAGTATGCAAATTTAAGCACAAATCCGAATCCAACTTCAATTATTGGATTCAAGTTCAAGTTCAAATTTGCATATTTTAAGATAATTCATTTTCAAAAACTCAAACTTAGATTTTTGAATTTTCGCATCATAATTTATCTTAATGAAATCTTATATTCAAACAATTTGGATTTTTACTACTCAGATTGGAAATAAACCTTTGCTTATATTAAATATACTGTAACAACCCTGAATTTTGGGGCCAATTTAAAATTTATTTTAAGTAATTTTAAATGAGTTTTGATATTTGGAATAATCTATTTTAAATAATAATGATCACAAATTTGGTTCAAATCGAAGTTAGAATGAATAAATTAATTTTAATTATAAAAAGAGTTAGAAATAGCGCGGTAATTTGAAAAGTCAAACTTGAACTTTGACTGACCGTACAGGACGCAAAATTTAACGGATTTTAGTGAAACCAAAAATATTAGAATCTATTTAAAAATATCTTTCCAACGAATCCGAAAAATCGAAATTTCATAGCGGAAATCAAAAGTTATGGCCTATTCAATTTTTAGAAAGGTCGTTGGGTAATTTGCATAGGTCAATAATGCTACTTTTTGCATATAAAGGAAATTGAACTCGAAACCACTTCCATTGAGTCCGGAATGACGTTTCTGCATTTAAAAAGTATAAACACTTATATATTTGGAGTTTCGAAAATTATTTGTTTAAAAATGTATTTTTAATATTAAATATACTGGCCTTAAAAATAGCCTTTTTTCAAAATGTCTCATAATTCAACGAAATAAATTTTGTTGGATTCGTATCATCAAAACAAAGCTAAAAATGATTTTTTGGTAATTTTTAGAATTAAAATATAATTATAATTGATTTTTCAGTGTAAACGGGCAAATTTTTGACTTTAAAAATTCATTAAAAATTCATACAGGCTCAGAATTGAACGAAATTAATTTTCATAGGTCCACATCATCAAAACATAGCTAAATATATTTTTCGAGAATTTTTGAAGTTAATTTGTGACCTCGGTGAATTTTCATGTACGGTATACATTAAAATATTAATAAAATAATATAATTATTCCAAAACTCATAATAAATTTCGGAATTGGGTCCTGTAACATGTTCCATCGCGTTCAGAAGGCCTCAAAACCTTAAGAACGACAGTAAGCAGGCCTAAATCGGAGTTCGGACCAAAACGGACTTTAACGGGCTAATTAATTTATTAACTAATGATTAGGAAAACCTAATATAATATTATTTAAACCCGAATTCACTGTTCATCGTCTCCTTCCCGTCATTTTCTGTAGCCACCAAAACCCATTACCCTTCAAAACTTCAAACCTTGATTTCTCTCTCATTTCTCAACGAAATTTAGCGTGTGAGTACTCGTTTCGAAGCTCTTCCCGAGCTCTTCGATCTCCGACAAGTCCCAGCACCTCTTGTGCATCGTAGCGCCGCCACCAGGGCCGAGAAGCCGTCGCCGTTCGCTGCAAACCGGGCCCACCACGTGCGTGCGCACCTCCTCCAATTCCTGGTGCCGATAGCTCTCTCCAAGGCGGTCATTCTCCAATAAACGGCACCTAAAACCGTCAATCGTAGCCTGAGATATCTTGATCCAAAGTTTTGAACAAATTCTGAAAATAAGGTATGCTTCAGATTTTGCGACGCTTTTAAGCGTTGCTGCAGCAGGTGTTAAAAGTCAGAATTATTCAAACATTGATAACTAATGCGTATCAACCCTGGATCTGAAAATTTCAGATCCGACAGGACCGTGGCGACGAGTAGGCTTTGCTGAGACTGATTAGAGTGAATTCTGAATTTATTTGGCATTTTAAATTCTTATCCAATCAAGGTGAGAATTCATTTTAAGTTAAATTTAATTAGTTTAATTGTTATGCTTGCGTTATGAGAAGTTGAAAATCAATAATGGATGTTATTATGGATTATAGATTTGGATTGCTTTGCGATGTTAGGATGCTAGATCTGAAACTTTAAGTGATTAGATATGTGAGAATTTATTTTTAATTAAATTTAATTTATTTAATTATTAATTCTTTATTATTAAAGAATATTGATTGATTGATTGGAGCATTCTGAAAATTATTTGGATTTATTATTATTCTAATCCAAACAAGGTGAGAGTTCCTTTATTTAAAACTTAATAAAATTAAATTATTTAATTACTTTGTATGATTCAGATCTGTTTGTTTGGTCGTGTTTGATGATGATTGTTTTATGATTGAGTAGCTAGTATAGATCCATTTGATTTTCATGTTTACACCATGTCATGTTATCACTATCACATGTTATCACTTTGGATTGATATTAAATTGATCTAATTTTCAATTTAAAATAAAAGGACATAAAATGGTCACTACTCATATGTTATCGCTTGTGTTAGGATTGGATTGATTTAATTTATCATCAAAGAAATTTGATTATCGCTATCACATATTATCGCTTGTATTAGGATTTGGGTTGATCAAACTTATAGATATGAAAATTTACATCGTATGATTCATTGACATTTATTATGTTGATGTTAATATAGGGAATTTACACCGCAAGACAAAATTTACATTTTTATTTGTAAATATAAAATAGGAATCCACTGTAAGATGAAATTAACATCTTTATGTTAGTAATAAAAAGTAATTTCACCATATGTTAATTAACATTTTATTTAATGTTAACATTAAGTAATTTTACCGTATGTTAATTAATATTTTATTTAATGTTAATATTAAGAAATTGCACTGCATGAAAGTTTAACATTATTTGTAATGTTAATAATAAGTATTTTACCGCATGTGGAAATTAACATTTTTAATGTTAATATTAAAGTATTTTTACCGTAGGATGAAATTAACATTTTTAATGTTAATCAAAAAGTATTTCACCGTAAGATGTAAATTAACATTTTTTTTTAATGTTAATAGTATAAAATTCAACCGCAGAATGCAATTAACATTTTTTTATGTTAATATTAATGAGAAATTTTATCATGGGATGAACTAACATTATTCTAAATGTTAATATTAATAGAAACGTTAATGTTAAAAAAAAAAGTAATTTGACTATAGTATGTTATTAACATTTCTAATGTTAATATTAAAAAGTAATTTGACCATAGTATGTTATTAACATTTCTAATGTTAATATTAATAAGAAATTACATCGTATGAGAAGTTTAACATTTTGTTAATGTTAAAAATAAGAAATTACATCGTATGAGAAGTTTAACATTTTTGTTAATGTTAAAAATAAGAAATTTCATCGTATAACAAATTTAACATTTTTGTTAATGTTAAAAATAAGAAATTTCATCGTATGACAAATTTAACATATTTGTTAATGTTAGAATTTTGCGTTGACATAAATTTACATCTTATTATGTAAATTTAATGTTAGAATTTTGCGTTGACATAAAATTTACATCCTATTATGTAAATGAAATGTTAGAATTTGGCGTTGATATAAATTTACATCTTATTATGTAAATAAAATATTAGAATTTGGAGATGACATAAATTTTACCTTTTATTATGTAAATTAACGTTAGAATTTCACCGTATGAAAAGTTTACATTTTTATAAATGTTAATATATATGAACATTCACCGTAGGAGGAGTTTACATTTTTATTTATGTAAATAAAGGAAATTTTTACCGTATGAAAATTCACCTATTTATTAATGTAAATTAAAGAGAATATTTAACTGTAGGATTTGTTAACATTATTTTTAATGTTAATATATGTGAATTTAACCGTAGGATTTGTTAACATTATTTTTAATGTTAATACATAAAAAAAATTCACCGTAGGAAGATTTACATTAATTTTAATGTACTAAAAAGAATGGACTTTACATTGTGTTTAAAGAGTAAATTTTACGTTGTAAAGAAGAATGGATTTTATGTTGTAACTTGAGAATAGAAGTTTACATTTTGTTGAATGCAAATTCAAGAAAATGTGACAAGAATGAGAATTTACATTTTCCTTAATGTAAATATATAGAAATTTCACCGTATGTAAAATTTACATTTTTCTTAATGTAAATATACATGAATTTCACCGTATGTCCATTTTACATTATTTTTAATGTAAATTATATAGTATTCACAACGTAGAATAATTTTGCATTAATTTATAACGTAAATAAAAAGGGGATTTACACTGTAGGAAATTAACATTAGTTATAATGTTAATACAAAAGAATGACATCGTAGGATAATTAACATTATTTATAATGTTAATAAAAAGAGAATTGACCGTAGTATAAGTGACATCATTTATGATATTAATAAAAAGAAAATTTACCGTAGGATAAGTGACATTATTTATAATGTGAATAAAAAGAGAATTGACCGTAGGATAAGTTACGTTATTTTATAATGTAATTTAAAGAAATTTAGACTGCATGAGATAAAATACATTTTTATATGCATTTTATAAATGAAATTAGGCCGCATGACATGAATTACATTTATTTATGTAATTTATAAATGAAATTAGACCACACGACATAAATTACATTTATTTATGTAATTTATGAATGAATGAAGCCCGCATAATATAAAATACATTTTTATATGTATTTTATGAATGAATTAAGATCTCATAAAATAAATTACATTTTTATATGTATTTTATGAATGAATTAACATCGCATGAAATAAAATACATTTGTATATGCATTTTATGAATGAGTTAAGATCGCATGAAATAAATTACATTTTATTTTATGAATGAAATTAGTCCGCATAAAGTAAATTACATTTTTATATGTAATTTATGAATGAATTTTCATCGTATGAAATAAATTACATATTATTATGTAAATTATGAATGAATTTAACCCGCATGAATGAAATTTCATTTTTTCTATGAAATGAATGTATGAGTTTACTTGGTAAATAAAGATTACATTTTTATAATGTAAACAAGAAGTAGGATTCACATTGTGAATAAAATTTATATTTTTATATGTACTTAAGAACGATGAATTATAAATTACATTTTACATGTAAGAAGGAATTGGACGATGAAATATAATTTACATTTTACCGTAAATTAAAGAAATTAAAAGAATCAAAAAGGAAAAATTCATCATTCAAGTATGATTTGCATTTCTCTGTAAATGAAGGGATGAAAGGATAAAGAAGGGAAATAAACTTAAGAATAAAGAGTTAAACGGGTTACGTTTATATATTTATATATAAATATAATTAAAATTAAACGAATCGAGCGTGGTATTTCGCGTTTTAAAATTATATCTTTAAATGACAATACAAGAAGATCCGACCGTCGGATTTTCTTGAGACTGAAACCGCTAGGACCGTCTTGGAAAAATCTTTCCAACAATATATAATACGTCAAAATCCAACGGTTAGATTTTGAGATATGTGAAAATCAAAATTGATTGAAAATAGCACCAGAATCGCCATTGACCTGAATCGTCGCTGATTAAAGATTTAATTATTTTCAATTAAATAGAATAGGAAATAATCATTATAAATTAGAAATAACGATAAGGAAGAGTTTCCAATATATATATATATATATATATATATATATATACGAAGATTATTTGGAAAGGCCGAGTTAATCTCATTCCAAATAATCAAAACGACGATGAAGATCGAAGTAAGAAGACGACGCATGAAGACCGTAAATCTTCCCTCGAATGGACAGCGATCGAGACCCTGAATTGACTTGCTACCAATTCATGGGTCAAGGTCATTGCCCAGACGTACGTGTTGGTTTCACGGATTTGACTTTCGTTCAGACCCAGAGCATAAGTTTAAATGGATGGTGTGTCTGACATCGTACTTCGTTATATATCATATTGTTGATTTTCTGTTAATATATAAATATTGGTGGTGGAGAATTTATTCTCTACTTAACACCCATTTATGTATTGATGGAGAAGCAATGGTATGGAGTGACAGTGTGGCATACTAAGATGCAATAATCAAGGTTTCTTGTTGAAAAGCAGGCCTTGTGGGATGATCAAAGCATAGCCTGTTTAGGCATAGCTTTGTGTATGACGTGACTTCACGAGCCTCACACACCGGCGGAGTCTAAAACGGGAGAAGGGAACGCAGGGAGTGCACACGTTTCTTTCTAGCTAGAGTGGTGCCAGGGACCTACCAACGCTGGCATTTATTCATTGTGGTTGTTGGATTGTTCGAGGCCTCGGTTTATGCGGTCGCCATTGGCCGTATTGTAGGTCCAAAAGGACCGGGAAGCGTGTGTTCAGGCATAACTAATCCACAAAAGTAAGTGTGGACCGGCCCTGCAGCTATCCAAGGGCTGGACAGAGTACCAATCCTGGGGCATTGCTAGAGTGTCTCGAATCGGTAAGGATCTCCTCCCTAGCCTTGACTCAGATGGAAATCCAAATTCCAAATACGACCCTACGGTTTTGATTGTATTACTAGTATGGAGATATAGTAGGATGGGGTACTATGTTTCCTAGGATTGATACATTTATTTTGAAATGTTTTTATTATACCCTAATAATAATATTAAACTCGTATTTGCCGTATTTAGCATGTTTAATCACCATAAGAGAAAACTCTATCCTCTGGTGTGCGTTGCATTGTGTGATGAGACTTGAGTCTTATGGTGATTCCATTTTTCTAAAAAGCATTGCGATGTTGTACGTTCTGACACTTTAAATTATGCACGACAATCCATTGAGTAAACCCGTTCCGCATTAGCGGCGTGGTCTTTGGATTTGTCATATTATTATTACTAAACTAGTTATGAATTCTCATACCAGTCCCACGACTGACCCGTAGTTTGTTTCACCTTTTTGCAAACTCGGGTGCCCTCTTTTCTACACGGGCAGCCAAGTAAACAGGTTCATTCTTTGCTTGGAGTCTTCTTGGAGTTACTCATTATCTTTGCTTGGATTTGATTTTGCGGAGAGGTGATGACTTGGAGCTTTGAGGACAGCTATCATTTACTTCTATTGCATTTTTCTATCTTTAAGTTCAGTCATTAGACTTGTTTCATTTCGTATTGCTTATTTTGAGAGTTGGAACTTATTTCCATTTCTGCAAACTTGATGTAATAATTTGGAGCTCTGTGACTGTTGGAATTCTGTGGTTTGTGACATTATATTTCCGCTGCTATAATGTTATTATTCTATGGTTTTTCCTCTGCTACGTTGTATCAGTGATATGTATTGTTATATTTATGTTGTATTCCATATGATTATTCCTTACTTTCACCCAGCGGAGGTTTGGGGTTATCACATATACGAACTTAATAGTGGATTTTTTTAATATATAGTAATTTAATATAAAATAATCTTATTAAAATGGTTATGAAATGTAAATAGTTAAATTCAGGATAAAATTTAGCTGTGAAATGTAAATATTAATTTTTTATAACAAAAATTTAAATGAACAAGTTACAAAATGTACATAGTACAATGAAAATAACTAGTAAAAGAGAAATTAGCTTAAATAAAATAGGTAATATAAAATAATACAAAATTAAAAGTTTACATAATCCAACCAAATCTAGTCCAATCCAAATATAAAATATTTCTAGAATTCGAATTAACGTTAATTCAATTTCAAATTTCAATATAAAATTAACTTAAGACTTAAACAATTCAAACTTGAAACATACTATGCAATTCCAATTCTATTCCGTTTTCATAAATCAATTCAGTTTAGTGGTTTAAGTTAATTATTCACATTAGTTAACTCAAATTAACAATTTAATTTAAATTATTAAGTTTTATCCATTTCAACCCATATCGAAATTCAATTTCATAATGGTTTCATGTGCAGTATATGGTGTCCGGAATTTGCAGTGGGATAACATGAATAGTGTCAAATGAATGAACAATCTAACAACAAATATACAACAAACGTGACATAGGGATCAACAATCATAAATAATCACATGAATCAATCACTTATTATTTCAGTTGATTCACAATTATTATTCATGGAAATTAACATTATCATTCCATAAAATTATCAAATAACATTTCATATAAACAACAACTGTCGCTTCTCGTAATTTACTGCCAACAAATTAGGTAAAGTGGAACTTACCTGAAATTACCTAGACTTCCTCAATCCTCGAAGAGACGAAGAAGCCCGGATCGTTTTGAAAACACGACGCATCAGAACACAAATACGAGAACCTTTCATTGCTATTACAACAATTTACATCAGAGTACAAGATATCAGAGATTAGATAAATAATTTACAGCGGAAAAATAAATATCAGAGATTTACAAATTACAAAGCAGCGGAAATATATACACATAAATATAATACACAGTGGAAAACATCAACTACCACAACTGGAAGAAATACACGGATACAAAGCATTCCGAATATAGCTCCAGCCATAATCCAGGATCCTGTGAAAAATCATATTTGAGAAAACCAAAACTACTAGCTGCCCGTGTGGAAAATATGGGCACCTAGAGTTTAGGTAGAAACAATAAACTCCAAGTCAGTCATGGGACTGGTGTGAGAACTAAAACAGATATGTACTTTATTTAAAGTTACGTAAATCAAGCGACCACGCCGTATAACACGGAACAGGTTTACTCCCATGAATACTCTAAAATGAAACAATTCATAAACAATGCAATGCTTTTCAGAAAATGAAGCTATTATAAGACTCAGGTCCCATCACACAATACAACGCAAACCAAGGATAGAGTTTTCCCTTATAATAGCCAAACATGCTTTGTATATTTAAAACAAATCAATTTGATATTACTATAAGTGCATAGTGTCAAAATCAACTTGAAATATAAATGTATCAATCATAGACGATATAGGTACCATATATTATGTCGCCATACATAGGTTTACAACTAAAACCGAAAAGTCGCATATTGGAATTTGGATTCCATCTATGAGTCGAGGCAAGGGATCTTCCTCGCCGGTTTTGAGACACTCTAGCAAATGCCTCGGGAATCACACTCTCGTGACCCTGTTAGCGTCAAGGCCGGTCCACACTTACTTTAGTGGATTAGTTATTCCTGAGCACATGTTTCTCGGTCCTATAGGACCTATCACTTTGCCATTAACGAGCCATATATCCGAGGCGTCTCGCTATCCATCATCCACATAAGTAAAAAATGTCTGGGCTCCATACCATGACACCACTCCAAGCTAGAAAGAAACATCATGTCCTCTCTAAGGTCCTCATACCGAGGTGCGAGGCTCGCGAATTAACGACATACACAAAGCGGCGCTAACTAAAGCTGTGCTTTGATCATCAACCACAAGACTTTACTTTTCAACAAAAGCCTTGATCATTGGCATCTTAGAATGCCATATTGACAATTCATGCCATACAATTGATGTATATCAATATATAACCTCTAAGCTCGTACGTCTTAGAGAAGGGTGTTAAGCAAGAGAATAAATTCTCTGCCACAAAACATATATTTAATAGAAATCAATCAACACAGAATGAAATCAAATGTCAGACACACATCCATTTACAAGCTCGTTCTTGGTCCGAATGAAACTGGAGGCACCATATTCCTTGTCCCATATGTCCAATACAGGAGAGAAGTCCTCGCATATTCGGTCGATCTCCAAGCATATCCGGACGATCACCACTTATTACCTTGTCTTGGATGTATAGCCCAATCAAGACATCAGTAATCATCCAAACGATGTGAAGATCTCCAGCCTTCAACCACCGTCTTCATCGTCGACTTTTAGTCGCCGTATCAGTTATTCAAAATGGGATAATCTCGGTCTTTCCGAATAACTCGCGTTTTTTATAATAATAATCAAGTGCTATAAAAACACATCATATGCCTCATTCCAATTTAGAATATTCTTTTATTCAAATATTTACATCTTAGGGGAAAGGTTCCCGTTAATTTTATCAAAGATAAGTTCTTTTAAACTTATAGTTTAATCTTCCCTTGGATATCCATTTCAAAAGATTTTATTTTGTCTTTCCACAATCTAAACCAAAAACAAGGTTTATTAACTAGTCGGGATTATCGAGCCATACTGAAGTAATCATTCATTTATTAATCCTAATCCCATCCTATTCATCCCATGGAGCAAAACTGGTAGTACTCCATATCTAACACCCACAGTGTTATCGGTAAATTTAATTACTATTTCACGTTCAAATCTAATTAAATATTTAACTATCGCCTGGAGTAATACTGGTGGTATTCCATTCTCTATCATTTCATGAATTCGATAAACTTAGTTATCCCCTTTCTCATTTTAATCTTCTTAAAGATTCATTAAAACTCTAGTTCAGTTTTTATCCTAAAATCATTACTTAATGATTACCCAAATTTTAGGAAATAAATCTTGTCTTTACTTAGGTTAAAGAACAAATGTTGTTTAAAACATTATTCACGGTAAACCCAAAATTCCTCTTCCATTAAAATGGAACTTCACGAAACTCATAAGTATATAATCGATATAAATTTCCGTATCGGACTAATACTATAAATCGAATAATGGCAAGGCCTTTGAAATTTCGTAAATAGTAATGGTCTTCCTTCATAGAATCTCATCTCGCTTATCACTAAATCGAATTCCATTCAATTCCAATTTCTTTTATTAATTTGGAAAACTTCTCAAAATTCCATTAAATCTTAATTAAAAGATATACAAATTCCAGATTATAACTTCACTGTTAATCAGGTTTAATAATTAATGTCATTTAAAACATCGTTCACAATGAACCCGTAATCAATTACCATTTGCTTCCAATTATATTAATTAATTGGAATTATTCATTAATCTTAATTAAAAGATTTATTCTTTTATCAACGGGGTTTAAGAATAGTGTTACTGAAGACACCATTCATGACAAACCCGAAATTAAATTTGATATTAAATACAAGGCTCTGAATAGAAATTATACCGACTTATATTCAATATCAAAATCTGAAACTAAATGATATCGTATTGGGAATAACGATATTTATATCTTTAAAAATCCTCAACAATATCTGTATAATCATGGAATCCGATATCGAAATATTCCGAAGATTAATTCTTTCCAATTTATTCATTGGAAAACTCTGATTATTTCAAAACCATTTACAAATCAAATTTATTAATTTAAAAAAATTTGGATTTCAAATCTAGTTGTTAACTAGCTCATTTAGATTAAAAATATCTTTTATCTCTTCAAAACTTGAAATATTTAACCCAAAATCTTTCCAAATCATTTATTATGATTTTACATAATTTATTTATATTTTTAATATATTTATTAAGGCCCTTACAGTCGATTTACAATATCGGCCACCGAACTACATCCATAGCGACCTTTTCCGAACCTGATTTTGACATATCTTAAAACCTAACTGTTACATTTCAAATCTCTTATTATCATTTGAAATCTATTTTGGATGCGAACCCAACGGTTCCGGTTTTAGGAGAATCCGACGGTCGGATCTCTTGTTACATCAATTTGAAGTCAATAGTCGAAATTCGCGAATGGTCGCTACGCGATACGTTCTACTAAGGCCATTTAAATATATATAATATATTTCATTGATTTCCATTTAAAAGTATTTTATAAATTCATTTTAAAACGATTCCAACTTCCATTTCAATTTTAAATCAAAATTGAATATTCCACATCATTATAATATTAAAATGATAATATTTTCAAATATATTAGATTTTGAAATCAAATCTTTTCAATATTCATTGTAAAGTGAATAAAATCGATAGAAAATTCCGTTTGAGTTAAGAATAGTGTATATCTACTTAACTCGACTTCATATATTTCAATATTTTTGTGTCCATCCAAAATCGGACATCAAAATCATATTTTGATTCTTCACTGGGTATTATTTTAAAATATTCGTTATTTCTGAATTGGAATCAAACTCAATCAATTACCATATAATTTATTTATATGGGTTCCATACATCGCATGTATTCAAAAATAATGATAAACATTCAATTCACATTCAGAGTGCAATTTACAACTGTATAAGCATTAAATATTTAAATAACGCTTATAACAGTCTGTCAATCAATCGGTTGACATATAGTCAAATCAAAGGGAGATGTAAATAAATTATCATCCCCAGACCCATTTGGGGTTTCAGATAACAACCATCGATTCAAATTAATCACTGGTTAATAAATTTAACCAATTCTAATTCAATTTGAATTATTTTTCTAATTAGCCAATTTTCACCGTTTAAATTATAAATGGATATATATAATTTAATTTCAACTACGAAAATAATATTAACATTATTTTTAATATGTTAATCATCACAATCACAACACAATATAGGTAATTAAATCATCCATGGTTTTCAAACAATAGTGAATATGAGCTAATAGACACCGTACAACATTTTTGTGATAATTAAACAAATACAAATCAACATTGACATATATTTTCAGTTATAAAATAAATAACTATACAAATATTTTAGTGAGAGAGTTCTCACTTTGGTTTCCACTCCGTCATTGTTTAGTTGATGATTGTTTTAACAAAATTAAACCAGACAATTAATTTTATCAAAAACTGCAATAGCTTCCGTTTCCGTTCTGGTCAGTTCCATATTGTATATTTTGTTGTCACGATCGCAACGCAACTGAAATCGTTCAATTCCGATCTCGTATGAAAAAGATAGGATATTTTAAATATTGAACAATTAAAATAGTCATTAGTTAAATAATTAATTAAATTATTAACTTTAATAACGTTTTAAAACGTTACCCTCTTTTTGGAAATAAAGCTGACCTATCGTCAATTGAAGAAAACCGTCGCCGCCATCTCCTCAGGCCACCGGGATCCGATCAGAAGCCACCACGACGTCCGGCTATGCACCACCTCCCACCGCCGCCTGCGACGACGAACTCGACCACACCTTGATGTCGGAAATCGAGCTTGAAGGCTCGACTTTGAGCTGGAAAATCTCCCAGAATGTAACACGAAAACCGATCAACCTTGTATTGATTTGAATATCTTTGATTTCTCTACAATTTTCGTTCAAAATTTTTGGAGTAATTCACACCAGAATGGTAGAATTTTGGATCGGACTTTTTGAGCAATTTCGCCCGTCAGTTTTGAATGAAGACGTCGGATTTGGGAATGTGGAAAATTAGGGTTTTAAATTCCATATATATATATATGTTATAATATTATTTAATTCAAAAATTATCCCAATATGCTTCCGAACTCCAAATCAGAACCAACGACTGTCGTCCCTAACCAAATACCCCCATTCTGGAAACAATGGAATATGTTTCATAAGCCAATTCGACTTTTTTGATCAGTTTTTATCAAATTTAAAATATAAATTAATTTAACGTTTAATATTGAATTTCAACATACATTTTAATTTACCGGGTCCACATACTGATTCCAAAAATTATGAAAATTGAAATCTGGTTATGTTTTGATGATACGGTCCTAACAAAATTAGTTTCATCCAATTTGGAAACCATTTGAAAAATGTCCTTTTTAACTGGTCGATTAAATTTAAACTGAAACTGAAAACACGTTTAAATTTACTGTGCTCACATATTAGTTACAAAAATTATCAAATTTTAAACCTGACTATAATTTGACATTTTAGATCCAACAAAAGTGGTTTCATCGAAAATGGAGGTCGTTTGTAAAATGGCTACCTTTAAGGGCTATATATTATATTAAAATATATATAAATTCTATAGCGACTATTCTAAATTTTAAACTGGTCATAACTTAATATTTATAAAGTGAAATCTTAGTTTCTTATATTCATTAGAAAATTACAGTTCAAAATATTCCAACGTTTCTTATTTTATTGAAATCCGATTCATATTGAATTCTGTATATTCATTCAAAGTCTAAAATCGAATTTTCAAACTATCGCGCCATTTCAAGATCGTTTTAATTAAATTTTAAATTTATCGTTCTAACTTCGATTTAAATAAATTTTTAGTCATTATTATTTAAAATAAATCATTTTAAATAATCAAAATGCACTAAAATAGCTTAAATTAAAGTTTTAAATTGGTTTTGAAATTCCGGGTTGTTACAATCTCCTCCACTTAAAATCTTTTCGTCCTCGAAAAGGAAGAAGGAACTGAAGGTCATTTACTTAATAAACTCAACCTTCTCTTGACTCAAGTTCTTCAACTTTTCAGTTTCTAAGAACTTTCAAATTTCTCTAAAATTTGGCTAACACCCTAAATTTTCGAAAAATTTCGCCATAACCTCCTTTGTACGAGGAGGTTTTGAAAATTTTATTGGGCCGTATTTGGCGACCAATAAATCAATAAAAAGCATACAAAACATTTGTGACCTATCTATGCCCAAGGGAGACGTGTAAAAAGTCGAAATCTCAGACCTTGCCCCAGTGTTGGAAATTATAAAATAATTTATGTGCCGCAACTAAAAACAAGAGAGATGTGAATTTTTGTCATTTCCAGACCTATATAGGGTTTATATTAAATCCTGCCCTTCACCGTTATATGTTATTAAGTCCATAATTAGTCCTTAGTACAATCTATAGTTTAGTCATCACCATACAAGCGTCTCGCTCATATGGTAATCCAAACCTCGTCGTATAAGCACCAAATGCTTATATGGAATATGATATGTATTTTGTCTATAATCATTCTTCGGTTCAACATGTAATTCAATCATCTCCATACAAGCGTCTCGCTCATATGGTAATCCAAACCTCGTCATATAAGCACCAAATGCTTATATGGAATATGATATGTATGCTATCTTCATGCAGTATGCCATACGGTGTAGTTCATAATTTATTGGTTACTATCCTATGGCATATGTTTTAAATTTCATATAGAACAACCATCACAGTGCATCCAAACTCATTCACAGTAGTTTATATAATAATAAAATTGCACAACCAACTCATTAAGGTGCACCTGTTTGTCAGAACGCAATTTAATTCTCTATTCAATCTTTACTCAACAACCTGTCCAGTATAAATATATATGAGCATGTCTATCTATCTATATACATAAATCTAATTCACTAAATTTTCAATTCAACTGTACAATATGTTTGATTTGGGTTTACTTATCATTCATTCTTTTACTGGTTTTATCATTCCAATATTTTTATTAGTGAAATTAATTATCACACAACACAACCAACAATAAATTGGTTAATTAGCTTTTCAAACATGTATCTTTTATATATATTCAAAACCATATTTTCAATGCTAAATCACAAACAATATACTCTAACTAAGTTTTGGTTCTCACACCTGTCAATTTGAAATATATAGATATCCCACTTTCGAAACTCGAACATAAACATTGATGATTCTAGCAATCATCAGAATTATCCTCGGGCGACCAGAGTGTAACTCTATATCTACCCGGTATATTTGAGACTTGAAGTACATGTGGATCAGATGTATATTCGAAATCTTCTTATACCCAATAGTCCAAAATCAATGTAAAATAAAATACTCAAATATGTATAATAAGATACAATTTTCAAAATTAAATTCATTTTTTTATAAATAACACTCTTCCAACTCATTCTAGGGTTGTAACGGCTCAGGTTTTCGCCCGACCTGATCGGTCGCAAAATCGACCAAGACCGTTCAAAACCCAAACACGTTAACTTTGGGAATACAACAACATCAGAACAATAACATCAGACTTTTATAAACATTACAATAATGTTACATCAGAGTACAGAACATATCAGAGTACATTGAATAAAATTACAGCAGAAGATAAATTTTAATAAATTAAATACAATAAACAGCGGAAGACTTCTATGCTCTGAACACAGCTTTAGGCTTCGATCCAGAATCCTTCTCAAGAGATAAATATCTGCAAAAAGCTACTCGACTGCCCATGTGGAAAAGAGGGCACCCGAGTTTGCAAAGTGAAACAAACTACGGGTCAGTCATGGGACTGGTGTGAGAATTCTTAACTAATATAACTAATAGCAATAAAGCAATTCCAAGGACCACGCCGCTAATGCGAAATGGGTTTTATTCCAATGGATTGCCGGTGCATAAATTAAAGAGAATCGTCAAAACAACGCAATGCTTTTTAGAAAAATGGAATCATCATAGGACTCAAGTCCCATCACACAATGCAACGCAAACTTGAGGATAGAGTTTTACCTTATGATGATTAAACATGCTTGGTACGATAAAAACGAATTTGATATAATTATTAGTGTATATATGTTTTAAAAACATTTCAAAGTAAATGTATCAATCCTAGGAAGCATAGCTACCATGTAATATGCCTCCATGCTAGTAATACAATCAAAACCATATGAGATCGTATTGGAAATTGGGTTTCCATCATGAGTCAAGGCTAGGGAGGAGCTCCTTACCGATTCGAGACACTCTAGCTAATGTCTCAGGATCCCCCGCAGTGAACCCTTGGAAAGCTGCAGGGCCGGTCCACACATACAACTTTGTGGATTAGTTATTCCTGAACACACGTTTCCCGGTCCTATAGGACCTATCATCCGAGGCGCCTCATTCCATCATCCACATTAGAAAAATATCAGCCAGTTTAAGCACGGACACTACTTCTAGCTAGAAAGAAACGTGTTGCTCTCCCTGCGTTCCCTTCTCCCGTTTTAGACTCCACCGGGTTGTGAGGCTCGTGAAGCTACGTAATACACAAAGCTATGCTTATTCAAGCTGTGCTTTGATCGTCACCACAAGGTTCTGCTTTTCAACAAGAAACCTTGATCATTGCATCTTGGTATGTCACACTGTCAATCCATACCAAACTATTAATCTTTTGCCAAAATATACAAAAGGGTGTTAAGCAAGAGAATAAATTCTCTGCCACCAAGCATTCGTACATTCGACAGAAATTCAATAAATACGATATAAAGGAGTACAATGTCGAACACACATTCCATTTATAAGCCTATGCTCTGGGTCTGAGCGAAAGCTAAATCCGTACAAATCAACACCACGTCCGGATAACAACCATCTTAGCCCCGTCTTGGGAGCAAATCAATCAAGGGCCTCAACACTAGTTACCCATTCGATGTGAAGATCGTCGGTCTTCAATCGCCATCTTCAATTCTTCGAGCGTCGTATCATTATTTTGAATGAGAGTAAACTCGGACTTTCCAAATAATTCTCGCATATATAAATTTGAAAACAATTACATATCATTATTTGTATTTTACAACGATTTATTGCTATTTTTATTTCATTTAAAAATAGCTCGTTTTATAAAAACGACGTTACAGGTCATATAAGGTTGTGGTGCTGTTTTTATGAAATTTTGAATTTCACATATCTCAAAATCTAACCATTGAATCTTAACGTCATATATATCGTTGGAAAGATCTTTCCAAGACGGTCCTAATGTTTTCAGTTTTGGGAAAATCCGACGGTCGGATCTTTTGGTATAGTCATTTAAAGGTACGATTTCAAAACGAGAATGACCACGCTCGATTCGTTTGATTTTAATTATATTTATATATAAATATATAAAACGTTCAACCATAATAACGTCATTCGATTTAACAACGATCTAAGCAGCTAGCGATCTCCATTCAATTTTTAATTCATTTAAAAATGAAGACAAGATCCCAACATTTAAAAATATTCTTCTATTCCTTTTATCCCTTTATTTACATTAAATTATAATTCAATGATGAATCCTTCCTTTTCTTTCTTTCCTTTACATAAAAATGTAAATTCTAATTCAACATTACATTTTTATATTTTTTATATTTTTTTTATTCTATATTTACATAAAAATGTAGATTCTATTTCAATGTTGAATTCATTCTTTTTATTACACTGTAAAATCTCCTTAAAAATGTGATTAACAATACGGTGAAAATTCTATCTTTTTAATATTGCAACAAAAATGTAATTTACATTACAACGTCAAATCCTTCTTTTTAATTACATTAAAAATGTAATTATCATTACGTGAAAATTTCCATCTTTCAACTACAGTGTAAGATCTTCTTTTTTTTACATTAAAAATGTAATTAACATTATAATGTCAAATTCTCTTTTTAATTACATAATGAAAATGTACTTTTTATTTACAATATATATATTCTATTCTAAATTACATAATAAAATGTAACTTAAATTACATGTCAAATCTTGCTCTTTAATTTGCAATGTATATTCCTACTTTATTTGCATTAAAAATGTAATTAAATTTTCAATGCAAATTCTCACTCTTAATTTACATATAAAAATGTAGTTTTATGTTATATGTAAGTTCTATTTCTTTAATTATATATAAAAATGAAATTTTCTATGCGGTATAAATTTCATGTCTTTCGATTACATATAGAAATGTAATTTTTCTTTGCAATGCAAATTTTCATTCTTATTTTACATATAAAAATGTACTTTTAATGTTATCATATTTGTCAAACAAGCATCCCCTTTTTTTATTTATGACTCATATTACATTTACATTAAAAATGCAAGTTCTTATGTTAACAAAATTTCATTCTTCCTTATATACTTTAATGATTCATTTTTATGTTAACACAATTCCATTCCAACTTGGATATTTTAATGAATTCCCTTTTTAACATAAATATGTGATTTTTATTTTAACATACCAACTTGAATATTTTAATGAATTCCTATTTTTAACATAAATATGTGATTTTTTGTTTATCAACACAATTTCATTCTAACTTGAATATTTTTATTTCAAAAATATGATCATTTTTCCTTGTTTCATGACTTGCATTAAAATATATTCTTTTCTACATAAAAAGAATGTATTCTTTTCTTTATTCTCTTTTATTACATTATAAAGAATGTAACTCTTTTAACTTCTTTTAGTACATTATATAAATGTAATATTTCCTTCTTTGGATACATTAAATAAAAAAAATGTGATTTTTCCTCCTTTTGATTACATTAAATAAAAATGTAATTTTCCTTTCTTTTGATTACATGAAATAAAAATGTAGGTTATATTTCAAAGTTAAATTTTATTCTTTTAATTACATTCTTTTAATTACATTGAAAATTCCTTCTTGTAATTAATATTTCAATTTCAAATTCTTTTCTTTTCAATAACTACAAATGTAATTAATACTTCCGTTTCAAAGCCTATCTTTTTATCCCATAAAAACGTATTCAATTTTTCATCGTCAAAATTTCATTCTTTAATTACATTAAGAATGTAATTAATTTTACGATGCCAAAATCTCTTTCTTTCATCCCATTAAAAATGTACTTGATCTTATGGTGTAAAAATCTTAACTTTCTAATTCTAATAAAAATGTAATTTTTTTATTACAAAGTAAAAATATCCCTTTTAATTACACCAAAAATGTAATTAACCTTACGGTGTAAAATTCTTATCTTTTTAATTACATTAAAAATGTAAAAATTCATATCTTAACTTAATTACATTAAAAATGTAAAAAAAAATCATTGTTCCTTATTACATTGAATACGTACTCATTTATTCATTTTAAGTTACATTAATAAAAATGTAAGTTTTCATTCACCTTAAATCACATTAATAAAAACGTACATTATTTCATTTCCTTTCTTTTACATTGAAAAATGCAAGTTATTACTCTACTTTAATTACATTAATAAAAATGTAAATTTTTATTCTACTTTAACTACCTTAATAAAAACATAAGTTTCATTCTACTTTAATTATATTGGTAAAAATGTAAATTTTTATTACCGTACAAGATCATATCTTTAATTACACTTAAAAATGTAATTTTTATTACAACGGTAAAATCTTATCTTTATTACACAAAAATAAATGTAATTTTTATTTAAATGTAACTCTTTCATTTTAATGTTATTCTTTCAACATTTTGTTCGCATCAAGGAATGCAAACAAAATACTACTCTTTTTATTTTACTAAACCAATTTCCATTTTACACAAATGTCAAGTTTGGTGTCACATTCTCAATGAACAAATATACTGGTTTTTGTTTAACCATTGTCTAATATCACAAAAAATGTCCAATTTGATGTCACATAATTAATGAACAAAAATAGGGATTTTTGTTTTACCTAATTTCTAATCCAAATAAATAACACAGCAAAGTGATTATTTATTGATTTGGACATTCTAATCCAATGTTTGGTGTTAACTAACATATCAATTTCATAATACATGAAACAACAATATAATCTAAATTTTATCCTACAACCAAATCTAAACAAATCAATGCATCCATGTTTCAGAAATTTTAATTGTAGACATAGATCTACAAATATATACAACATAATTACCAAAATTCACAAACAGCAAATTTCTATCTAAAACATAACAACTTGATTTATAAACATTCATTCAATTTTTTTTTCATTTGCGAGAAATAATTAGATGATTAATTAATTATTTAAGAACAGAAATCTCACCTTATTTCAATTCGGACCTAAAATTCGCCAAAAATTTAACTTGTTTCAGAATCAGGTCTAGTCAGTGTCATTGCGTAGATATGGTCCATACGAGTCCAACGCTTTCAGTTTCGTTCGATTCTGAGTTCGACTGAATTAGTTACGACATTTTATAGTGTTAATGACATTAATTAAATTAATTAATAAATTAATTCATTTGAGAACAAACCACCTTCTTCTTGTCTAAATTAGGCCGCTCTTCTTCCTTTCTCCTTCTATCGCTTTACTGTATAACCGAACCCATCTAGCTCCATTTAGAAACCCTCCTGTGCCCCATCACCGAGGCCACCAGAACTTCATCCGACTATGCCCCTCCGATCGCCTATGTGTATGCCACCCACGCCCAGAAGAACCCCCCCTCGACCTGATCACGTTCTCGAAAAACGCATACAAATATGCTGCGTTTGCAGCTCCAAATCGGCCCCAATCCTTATCAGGATTCGATCTTACCCGTACCAATAGAAAGCCAGGAAATCTCCACAATTTTGGCATTGGAATGGTAATTTAATTCATTGTATTTGAAGAGAAATTGAGTGATGAAATATGGTGTAATTCTGGCCATCGAATGGTATTGAGCGGCGGCTGACCTTAGAAAATTAGGGTTAAGTTTGTTAAACTATTATTTATAATATAATATTCTAATTATTGGGTTTAAGCTCGCTAACCTATTTCATCACTGATTTCAGCCCAGCGAACTTTGTTCCTAAGAAAATACCCATGCTCCGGACGCGATGGGCTAGGCCCCGTCTGCCAGTTTGATCGTCTGAGCCCTGTTTTATTTAAATTAATATTTAAATTCTTTATTAAATTAATTCGATCGAATATTTAAATTCACCGGGGCCACATACGGACTCAGAAAATTACAGAAAAAATATATTTGGCTTTCTTTTGATGATATGGTCCTAAAAAAACTAATTTCGTCGAATTCCGAGACCGTTTGAAAAATGACTATTTTCAAGTCGATTAAAATTGACCGAAAATTGACAAAACAGAAATCTTTTTGCCACGGCCACAAATTAATTCTAAAAATTATGAAAAATTAAAATTAGCAATAATTTGACATTCTGAATCCAACAAAAGTGGTTTCGTCGAAAACAGAGGTCGTTTGTAAAATGACTATTTTCAAGGCGTATATATTAAATATTAAAAATACATTTTTAAACAAATAATTTTTGAAACTCGAAATGTATAAGTGTTTATACTTTCTAAATGCAGAAACATCATTCTAAACTCAATGGAAGTGGTTTCGAGTCCAAATTCCATTATATGCAAAAAGTAGCATTTTGACCTTTATATATTTCATAGCGACCTTTCTAAATTTTAATCTGGGCATAACTTTTGTTTCTTGCTATGAAATTTTGATTTTTCAGATTCCTTAGAAAGATATTTTTAAATAGATTCTAAAATTTTTGGTTTCACTAAAATCCGTTAAATTTTGCATCCTGTACGGTCAGTCAAAGTTCAAGTTTGACTTTTCAAACTACCGCGTTATTTCTAACTCCTTCTATAATTAAAATTAAATTATTCATTCTAACTTCGATTTAAATAAATTTTTAATCATTATTATTTTGAATATCAAAAACTCATTAAAAATTACTTAAAATAAAATTTTAAATTTACCCCAAAATTCAGGGTTGTTACAGTCTCCCCCACTTAAGAACTTTTCGTCCTCGAAAAGGAACGAAGCTAAGGTTGTTTAAGTATCCTATCTCATCTTTCATTCTTTAATTCGTTTCTATAATTTTATTAGTTGGACTAATAATTACACTACACAACCATCAATCAATTAGTTGATTAACTTTTTAAATATTTATAACTTTTATATATTCAAAAATCATATTTTCTAAAATAGATTATAATTACAAATACGTATATTATAAGCTTGCTACTCTCAACTCATTCTAGGGCATTACTAACCCTATCTCAAATGAGTTTTCTCATTCTAGGATACTGTTGATCCTATCTCTAATGAGTATTCTTATTGGATATTACTAATCCAATCTCTGATGAGTCTTTTGTTCAGTTCTAGCGAGTTGTACCCCAAACATTTTGAGCTAACTAGAGCTCTGATACCAACTGTAACGGCTCAGGTTTTCACCCGACCCGATCGATCGTAAAATCGACCAAGACCGTTCAAAACCTGAACACGTTAACTCTGGGAATACAACAACATCAGAACAATAACATCAGACTTTTATAAACATTACAATAATGTTACATCAGAGTACAGAACATATCAGAGTACATTGAATAAAATTACAGCGGAAGATAAATTTTAATAAATTAAATACAATAAACAGCGGAAGACTTCTATGCTCTAGACACAGCTTTAGGCTTCGATCCAGAATCCTGCTCAAGAGATAAATATCAGCAAAAAGCTACTCGACTGCCCGTGTGGAAAAGAGGGCACCCGAGTTTGCGAAGTGAAACAAACTACGGGTCAGTCATGGGACTGGTGTGAGAATTCTTAACTAATATAACTAATAGCAATAAAGCAAATCCAAGGACCACGCCGCTAACGCGGAACGAGTTTTATTCCAATGGATTGCCAGTGCATAAATTTAAGTGATCAATCGTCAAAACAAAACAATGCTTTTTAGAAAAATGGAATCATCATAAGACTCAAGTCCCATCACACAATGCAACGCAAACCAGAGGATAGAGTTTTCCCTTATGATGATTAAACATGCTGGGTATGATAAAAACGAATTTGATATAATTATTAGTGTATATATGTTTTAAAAACATTTCAAAGTAAATGTATCAATCCTAGGAAGCATAGCTACCATATACTATGCCTCCATACTAACAATACAATCAAAACCGTATGAGATCGTATTGGAAATTGGGCTTCCATCATGAGTCAAGGCTAGGGAGGAGCTCCTTACCGATTCGAGACACTCTAGCTAATGTCTCAGGATCCCCCGCAGTGAACCCTTGGAAAGCTGCAGGGCCGGTCCACACATACAGCTTTGTGGATTAGTTATTCCTGAACATACGTTTCCCGGTCCTATAGGACCTATCATCCGAGGCGCCTCATTCCATCATCCACATAAGTAAAATATCAGCCAGTTTAAGCATTGACACTACTTCTAGCTAGAAAGAAACGTGCTGCTCTCCCTGCGTTCCCTTCTCCCGTTTTAGACTCCACCGGGTTGTGAGGCTCGTGAAGCTACGTAATACACAAAGCTATGCTTATTTAAGCTGTGCTTTGATCATCACCACAAGGTTCTGCTTTTCAACAAGAAACCTTGATAATTGCATCTTGGTATGCCACACAGTCAATCCATACCATACTATTAATCTTTTGCCAAAATATACAAAAGGGTGTTAAGCCAGAGAATAAATCCTCCGCCACCAAGCATTCGTACATTCAAGAGAAATTCAATAAATACGATATAAAGGAGTACAATGTCGGACACACATTCCATTTATAAGCCTATGCTCTGGGCCTGAGCGAAAGCCAAATCCGTACAAATCAACACTACGTCCGGATAACTACCATCTTAGCCCCTTCTTGGGAGCAAATCAATCAAGGGCCTCAACACTAGTTACCCACTCGATGTGAAGATCGTCGGTCTTCAATCGCCATCTTCAATTCTTCGAACGTCGTATCATTATTTGGAATGTGAGTAAACTCGGACTTTCCAAATAATTCTCGCATATATAAATTTGAAAACAATTTCATATCATTATTTGTATTTTACAACGATTTATTCCTATTTTTATTTCATTTAAAAATAGCTCGTTTTATAAAAACGACGTTACAGGACATATATGGTTATGGCGCTGTTTTTATGAAATTTTGAATTTCACATATCTCAAAATCTAACCATTGGATCTTAACGGTGTTTATATCGTTGGAAAGATCTTTCCAAGACGGTCCTAATGTTTTCAGTTTTGGGAAAATCTGACGGTCGGATCTTTTGGTATAGTCGTTTAAAGGTACGATTTCAAAACGCGAACGACCACGCTCGATTCGTTTGATTTTAATTTTATTTATATATAAATATATAAAACGTTCAACCATAATAACGTCATTCGATTTAACAACGAGCTAAGCAGCTAGCGATCTCCATTCAATTTTTAATTCATTTAAAAATGAAGATAAGATCCCAACTTTTAAAAATATTCTTCTATTCCTTTTATCCTTTATTTACATTAAATTATAATTCAACGATGAATCCTTCCTTTTCTTTCTTTCCTTTACATAAAAATGTAAATTCTAATTCAACATTACATTTCATTTTTATATTTTTATATTTTTTTATTCTATATTTACACAAAAATGTAAATTCTATTTCAATGTTGAATTCATTCTTTTTATTACATTGTAAAATCTCCTTAAAAATGTGATTAACAATACGGTGAAAATTCTATCTTTTTTATATTACAATAAAAATGTAATTTACATTACAACGTCAAATCCTTCTTTTTAATTACATTAAAAATGTAATTATCATTACGTGAAAATTTCTATCTTTCAACTACAATGTAAGATCTTTTTTTTACATTGAAAATGTAATTAACATTATAATGTCAAATTTCTCTTTTTAATTACATAATGAAAACGTACTTTTTATTTACAATATATATATTCTATTCTAAATTACATAATAAAATGTAACTTAAATTACATGTTAAATCTTGCTCTTTAATTTGCAATGTATATTCCTACTTTATTTACATTAAAAATGTAATTAAATTTTCAATGCAAATTCTCACTCTTAATTTACATATAAAAATGTAGTTTTATGTTACATGTAAGTTATATTTCTTTAATTATATATAAAAATGAAATATTCTATGCGGTATAAATTTCATGTCTTTTGATTACATATAGAAATGTAATTTTTCTTTGCAATGCAAATTTTCATTCTTATTTTACATATAAAAATGTACTTTTAATGTTACCATATTTGTCAAACAAGCATCCCCTTTTTTTATTTATGACTCATATTTCATTTACATTAAAAATGCAAGTTCTTATGTTAACAAAATTTCATTCTTCCTTATATACTTTAATGATTCAATTTTATGTTAACACAATTCCATTCCCAGTTGAATATTTTAATGAATTCCCTTTTTAACATAAATATGTGATTTTTATGTTAACATACCAACTTGAATATTTTAATGAATTCCTCTTTTTAACATAAATATGTGATTTTTTATTTATCAACACAATTTAATTCTAACTTGAATTTTTTATTTCAAAAATATGATCATTTTTCCTCGTTTCATGACTTGCATTAAAAATATATTCTTTTCTACATAAAAAGAATGTATTCTTTTCTTTATTCTCTTTTATTACATTATAAAGAATGTAACTCTTTTAACTTCTTTTAGTACATTATATAAATGTAATATTTCCTTATTTGGATACATTAAATAAAAAAAATGTGATTTTTCCTCCTTTTGATTACATTAAATAAAAATGTAATTTTCCTTTCTTTTGATTACATGAAATAAAAATGTAGGTTATATTTCAAAGTTAAATTTTATTCTTTTAATTACATTCTTTAATTACATTGAAAATTCCTTTTTGTAATTAATATTTCAATTTCAAATTCTTTTCTTTTCAATAACTACAAATGTAATTAATACTTCTGTTTCAAAGACTATCTTTTTATCCCATAAAAATGTAATCAATTTTTCATTGTCAAAATTTCATTCTTTAATTACATTAAGAATGTAATTAATTTTACGATGCCAAAATCTCTTTCTTTCATCCCATTAAAAATGTACTTGATCTTATGGTGTAAAAATCTTAACTTTCTAATTCTAATAAAAATGTAATTTTTTTATTACAAAGTAAAAATATCCCTTTTAATTACACCAAAAATGTAATTAACCTTACGGTGTAAAATTCTTATCTTTTTAATTACATTAAAAATGTAAAAATTCATATCTTAACTTAATTACATTAAAAATGTAAAAAAAAAAAAAATCATTGTTCCTTATTACATTGAAAACGTACTCATTTATTCATTTTAAGTTACATTAATAAAAATGTAAGTTTTCATTCACCTTAAATCACATTAATAAAAACGTACATTACTTCATTTCCTTTCTTTTACATTGAAAAATGCAAGTTATTACACTACTTTAATTACATTAATAAAAATGTAAATTTTTATTCTACTTTAACTACCTTAATAAAAAACATAAGTTTCATTCTACTTTAATTATATTGGTAAAAATGTAAATTTTTATTACCGTACAAGATCATATCTTTAATTACACTTAAAAATGTAATTTTTATTACAACGGTAAAATCTTATCTTTATTACACAAAAATAAATGTAATTTTTATTTAAATGTAACTCTTTCATTTTAATGTTATTCTTTCAACATTTTGTTCGCATCAAGGAATGCAAACAAAATACTAATCTTTTTATTTTACTAAACCAATTTCCATTTTACACAAATGTCAAGTTTGGTGTCACATTCTCAATGAACAAATATACTGGTTTTTGTTTAACCATTGTCTAATATCACAAAAATGTCCAATTTGATGTCACATAATTAAAGAACAAAAATAGGGATTTTTATTTTACCTAATTTCTAATCCAAATAAATAACACAGCAAAGTGATTATTTATTGATTTAGACATTCTAATCCAATGTTTGGTGTTAACTAACATATCAATTTCATATTACATGAAACAACAATATAATCTAAATTTTATCCTACAACCAAATCTAAACAAATCAATGCATCCATCTTTCAGAAATTTTAGTTGTAGACTTAGATCTACAAATATAAACAACACAATTACCAAAATTCACAAACAACTAATTTCCATCTTAAACATAACAACTTGATTTATAAACATTCATTCATTTTTTTTTTCATTTGCGAGAAATAATTAGATGATTAATTAATTATTTAAGAACAGAAATCTCACCTTATTTCAATTCAGACCTAAAATTCACCAAAAAATCAACTTGTTCAGAATCAGGTCTAGTCAGTGTCATCGCGTAGATCTGGTCCATACGAGTCCAACGCTTTCAGTTTCGTTCGATTCTGAGTTCGAATGAATTAGTTATGACATTTTATAGTGTTAATGACATTAATTAAATTAATTAATAAATTAATTCATTTGAGAACAAACCACCTTCTTCTTGTCTAAATTAGTCCGCTCTTCCTCCTTTCTCCTTTTATCGCTTTACTGTATAACCGAACCCATCTAGCTCCATTTAGAAACCCTCTTGCGCCCCATCACCGAGGCCACCAGAACTTCATCCGACTATGCCCCTCCGACCGCCTACGTGTATGCCACCCACGCCCAGAAGAACCCCCCTTGGCCTGCTCATGTTCTCGAAAAACGCACCCAAAGATGCTGCGTTTGCAGCTCCAAATCGGCCCCAATCCTTATCAGGATTCGATCTTACCCGTACCAATAGAAAGCCAGAGGAAATCTCCACAATTTTGGCATTGGAATGGTAATTTAATTCATTGTATTTGAAGAGAAATTGAGTGATGAAATATGGTGTAATTCTGGCCATCGAATGGTGTTGAGCGGCGACTGACCTTAGAAAATTAGGGTTAGGTTTGTTAAACTATTATTTATAATATAATATTCTAATTATTGGGTTTAAGCCCGCTATTCTCTTTCAACTCCGATTTCAGCCCAGCGAACTTTGTTCCTAAGAAAATACCCATGCTCCGGACGCGATGAGCTAGGTCCCGTCTGCCAATTTGATCGTCTGAGCCCTGTTTTATTTAAATAAATATTTAAATTCTTTATTAAATTAATTCGATCGTATATTTAAATTCACCGGGGCCACATACGGACTCAGAAAATTACAGAAAAAATATATTTGGCTTTGTTTTGACGATACAGTCCTAACAAAACTAATTTCGTCGAATTCCGAGACCATTTGAAAAATGACTATTTTCTAGTCGATTAAAATTGACCGAAAATTGACAAATCTGAAATCTTTTTGCCACGGCCACAAATTAATTCTAAAAATTATGAAAAATTAAACTTAGCAATAATTTGACATTCCGAATCCAACAAAAGTGGTTTCGTCGAAAACAGAGGTCGTTTGTAAAATGACTGCGTATATATTAAATATTAAAAATACATTTTTAAACAAATAATTTTCGAAACTCGAAATGTATAAGTGTTTATACTTTTTAAATGCAGAAACATCATTCTGAACTCAACGGAAGTGGTTTCGAGTCTAAATTCCTTTGTATACAAAAAGTAGCATTTTGACCTTTATATATTTCATAGCGACCTTTCTAAGTCTTAATCTGGGCATAACTTTTGATTCCTGCTATGAAATTTCGATTTTTCAGATTCGTTAGAAAGAAATTTTTAAATAGATTCTAAAATTTTTGGTTTCACTAAAATTCGTTAAATTTTACATCCTGTACGGTCAGTCAAATTTCAAGCTTGACTTTTCAAACTACCGCGTTATTTCTAACTCCTTTTATAATTAAAATTAAATTATTCATTCTAACTTCGATTTAAATAAATTTTTAATCATTATTATTTTAAATATCAAAAACTCATTAAAATTACTTAAAATAAATTTTTAAATTTACCCCAAAATTCAGGGTTGTTACAAGGGCATTACTAACCCTATCTCTAACGAGTCATTTTTATAGGATATTACTAATCCTGTCTCTGATGAATTCTTTCATTCGGTTCTAATATGTCTTGTTCATGAGCTTTGTAAACCAAAGATCTGATACCAACCGAAACAACCTAAACTTCCCCGATCCTCGAAAAGATGGAGGAGCCCGGATTGTTTTGAGAACACGACCCATCAGAACACAAACACGAGAACATTTCATTGCTATTACAACAATTCACATCAGAGTACAAGATATCAGAGTTCAGATAAATAATTTACAGCGGAAAAATAAATATCAGAGATTTACAATTTACAAAGCAACAGAAATATACGCACATAAATATAATGCACAGTGGAAAACATCAACTACCAAAACTGAAAGAAATACACGAATACAAAGCATTCTGAATATAGCTCCCACCGTAATCCAAGATCCTGTGAAAAGAAATATCCATGAAAACCAAAACTACTAGCTGCCTATGTGGAAAATATGGGCACCCAGAGTTTAGGTAGAAACAATAAACTCTGAGTCAGTCATGGGACTAGTGTGAGAACTAAAATAGTTATGAACTTTATTTTAAAGTTGGGTAAATCAAGGGACCACGCCGTATAACACGGAATGGGTTTACTCCCATGAATACTCTGAAATGAAATAATTCATAAACAATGCAATGCTTTTTGGAAAATGAAGCTATTATAAGACTTAAGTCCCATCACACCATGCGACGCAAGCCGGAGGATAGAGTTTTCCCTTATAATAGCCAAACATCTTTGGTACGTTTAAAACATATCATTTTGATATTACTATAAGTGCATAGTGTCAAAATCAACTTCAAATATAAACGTATCAATCATAGCGTCATAGGTACCATATAATATGTCGCCATACATAGGTTTACAACTAAAATCGAAAAGTCGTGTATTGGATTCCATCTATGAGTCGAGACAAGGGATCTTCCTCACCGGTTTCGAGAAACTCTAGCAAATGCCTCAGGAATCACACTCTCATGACCCTGGTTAGCGTCTTGGCCGGTCCACACTTACTTCAATTGATTAGTTATTCCTGAACACGTTTCCGGGTCCTATAGGACCTATCACTTGGCCATTAATGACCCATATATCCAAGGCGCCTCGCTATCCATCAATCACATAAGTAAAAATGTCTGGGCTCAATACCAAGACACCACTCCTAGCTAGAAAGAAACATCATGTCCTCCCTGAGGTACTTATCTCGTTTTTGACTCATACCGAGGTGTGAGGCTCGCGAATTAATGCTATACACAAAGCAGTGCTAATTAAAGTTGTGCTTTGATCGTCAACCACAAGAATTTGGTTTTCAACAAAAGCCTTAATCATTTGCATCTTAGCATGCCACATTGACAATTCATGCCATACAACTGATGTCTATCAATATGTAACCTCTAAGCTCGTACATCTCAGAGAAGGATGTTAAGCAAGAGAATAAATTCTCTGCCACCAAACAGATATACATTTAATAGAAATCAATCAACATAGAATGAAATCCAATGTCAGACACACATCCATTTACAAGCTTGTTTTAGGGTCTGAACGAAACCGGAGGCACCTTATTCCTCATCCCGTATGCCCAATACAGGAGAGAGGTCCTCGCATATCCGGTCCATCTCCAAGTACGTCTGGATGATTACCACCTATTACCTAATCTGGGGTGTACAGCCCAATCAAGACATGAGTAATCATCCAAGCGATGTGAAAATCTCCGGTTTTCAACCATCGTCTTCATCGTCGACTTTTAGTCACCGTATCAGTTATTCAGATTGGGATAAACCCGGTCTTTCCGAATAACTCGTGTATTTTATAATCAATAATTAAGTGCTATAAAAACATATCATACGCCTCATTCCGATTTAGAATACTCTTTTATTCAAATATTCACATCTTAGGGGAAAGGTTCCCATGAATTTTATCAAAGATAAGTTCTTTTAAACTTATAGTTTAATCTTCCCTTAGACATCCATTTCAAAAGATTTTATTTTATCTTTCCACAATCTAAACCAAAAACAAGGTTTGTTAACTAGTCAGGATTATCAAGCCTTATCGAAGTAATCATTCATTTATTAATCCCAATCCCATCATATTCATCCCATGGAGCAAAACTGGTGATACTCCATATCTAACACCCATGTTGTTATCGGTAAATTTAATTACCATTTCACGTTCAAATCTAATTAAAGATTTAACTATCGCTGGAGTAAAACTGGTGGTACTCCATTATCAATCATTTCATGAATTCGATAAACTTTTTATCCCCTTTCTCATTTTAATCTGCTTAAAAATTCATTAAAATTCTTGTTCAGTTTTAATCTCTAAAATCATTACTTAATGATTATCCAAATTTTAGGAAATAAATCCATTTTTTACTTGGATTAAAGAACAAATGTTGTTTAAAACATTATTCATGGTAAACCCTAAATTCCACTTCCATTAAAATGGAATTTCACGAAAATCATAAGTAAATAATCGATTTAAATTTCTGTATCAGACTAATACTATAAATGGAATAATGGCAAGGCCTTTGAAATTTCGTAAATAGTAATGGTCTTTCTTCATAGAATCTCATCTCGATTATCAGTAAATCGAATTCCATTCAATTCCAATTTCTTTTATTAATTTGGAAAACTTCTTTTTGGAAAATTCCATTATATCTTAAATAAAACATTTATAAATTCCAGATTATAACTTCACTATTAATCAGGTTTAAGAACTAATGTCATTTAAAATATCATTCACAACGAACCTGTAATCAACTACCATTTACTTCCAATTATATTAATTAATTGGAACTCTTTATTAATCTTAATTAAAAGATTTATTCTTTTATTTATGGGGTTTAAGAATAGTGTTATTGAACACAACATTCACAACAAACCCAAAATCAATTTTGATACTAAATACAAGGCTCTGAATAGAAATTATATCGACTTATATTCAATATCAAATTCTGAAACTAACGGATATCGTATTGGGAATAACGATATTTATATCTTCCAAATTCCTCAATAATATCCGTATAATCAAGGAATCCAATATCGAAATATTCCGAAGATTATTTCTTATTTCAAAACCATTTACAAATCAAATTTATTAATTTAAAATTTTTTGGATTTCAAATCTAGTTGTTAACTAGTTCATTTAGATAAAAATATCCTTTATCTCTTCAAAAATTGAAATATTTATTCCAAAATCTTTCCAAATCATTTATTATGATTTTACATAATTTGTTCGTATTTTTAATAATTTTATTAAGGCCCTTACAGTTGGTTTCCAATATCGGCCACCGAACTGCAACCATAACGATCTTTTCCAAAACTCTTTTGGACATATCCTAAAATCTAACCGTTAGATTTCAAATCTCTTATTATCAGTCAAAAGATCATTTTGATACGAACCCAACGGTTCTGGTTTTAGGAGAATCCGACGGTCGGATCTTCCGTTACCTCAATTTGAAGTCAATGGTCGAAATTCGTGAACGATCGCTCTGCGATACGTTCTATTCAGGCCATTTAAATATATATATATATAATTTCGTCGATTTCCATTTAAAAAGTATTTTATAAATCGTTTATAAATTCATTTTAAAACGATTCCAACTTCCATTTCAATTTTAAATCAAAATTGAATACTCCATACCATTACAATATTAAAATGAAAATATTTTCAAAATATCAGATTTTGAAATGAGATTGTAATAACCCAGATTTTCGAACCAATTTAAAATGTTTATTTTAACTATTTTAATGGATTTGGAATATTTAAAATGATTTATTTTAAATAATAACAACTAAAAATTTATTTAAATCGAATTTAGAACGTATAAATTTATTTTAATTATAAAACGAGCCTGAAATGGCACGTTAGTTTGAAAATTCGATTTCAAATTTGAAATGAATGTACAAGATTCAAAATAAATCGGATTTCAGTAAAACTAGAAACATTTGAATCTGTTTAATTATATGTTTTTAACGAATGTGAAAATTCGGATTTCATAACGAGAATTGAAAGTTATGTCCAGTTTAAAATTTAAAATAGCCGCTTTGGAATTTATATATATTTTAATATAATATATAGCCCTTAAAAATAGTCATTTCGCAAACGGCCTCCATTTTCAATGAAACCACTTTTGTTGGATCCGGAATGTCAAATTATTTCTAGATTCCTATTTTCATAATTTTTGGAATTAATATATGAGCATGGCAAAAGAAAACGTGTTTTCTCAATTCAGTTTGAATTTAATCGACTGGAAAATGACCATTTTTCAAACGGTCTCCATATCTGACGAAATTAGTTTGGTTACGACCGTATCGTCAAAACATAGCTCGACTTATTTTTCTGTAATTTTCGGAGTTAGTATGTGGCCCCGGTAAATAAAAATGTACGTTCAAATTCAATATATATTGATTTATATTTTAATTTTAGTAAAACTGATTGAAACATTCGAATTAGCTTACGAAACATATCCCATTGTGTCCGGAATGGGGGTATTTGGCTAGGGGCGACAACAGTTGGGTTTGATTTGGAGTTAGGATCGATTAACAAGTAATTTTTGAATATAAATAAAATAATAAAATATTTTCTATAAAACCCTAGCCATCTTCGTTCAGCCGTCACCCTCAAAAATCAACCGCTCCAAAGCCCCAGAATTCCGACCTAAATTGCACCTCATATATTTTGAATTAGAAGATGAAATCCAAAGGGAAATGAAAGAGAATTGTACGAGCTTTCAATCTGTACAAGTATGACCATATTTCATGTAGTATCGTTCACGAATTTCGTACCTAAAAGCCGTCGGATCGCATAGCTTTTTAGGGGCGAGGGGGTCCGAGTCAGACGTCATCGTCGGCGCAAGGTGGTGGCGCTCCGCTCCTCCTGGTTGCGTCGTCCGATCCTCTTCAAGTGACTCCAGGCGGCGGCAAACTCGAACCCTAGGGTTGGAGCGTGTTATAACGATAGGGAAGATGAGTTAGAAAAGGTAACTTTTTTTAGCATTATCAAAGTTAATTAATTATATAATTAGTTAATAAATGTAATTAATATTTGTAAACTCATATCTTTTTCATACGAGGTCCAAAACGCACGAAACTGGATCCATTGCGACCATGGGGACAAGAGCTTCACAACAAGACTAACCGGGCCCAATTTGGAGCTAGTTAGAATTTTGGGCAGATTTAAAATCAAACCGTCCTTTAAAGAATGACAGAGTGGAAACCGATGGTGAGAACACCTTCTCACTCGGTTCTTTTATAGTTAAATATATATTAGGTTGCAGACGAGGTTTAGAATCCCCCGACACTATTCATTGTACAAACCATAGTTGTTTGTTTGGATTGTATTGTGAAAATTGGATTATGGTTGTAAAATTGATTCTGAATTGGTTGTGGAATTGTTTGAATTGATTGTGATTGATATGTATGGCGCGAGCTAGTATCAAGAGGGGGGTAACTCTAGACATTACTCCGATTCTAATATCGTGCCGTTATAATGCCGAAATTTCCAAAAATAATTATTTATTCATTAAAAATACAATTTTTAATGTATATATGAACTGTATAAAATATTCATGTGTTAAAATAAATATTTTATCGTTAAAAATATAATTTTTAACGTATAAATGAACGGCATAAAACTTTCCTAAAATGAAAATAAATATTCATTTATAAATCAAACAATTTGTTTATGTACATCCATTTAACTGACATTGATTAGGACAATAATTTTACGCATCGCCCAACTGCACAAATAATATTTAGTATTTGTTGGTTGAAACCCCACACGGGTATTGGGATGATATTTGACGTACATTAATCCAAATTGTTCAGTTGTATGTAAATCGATGGGTCGACAGACTGTTGTAAGCATTAATTATTTATATTTAATGCTTATGCAGTTGTGCAATGCACTCTGGATGATGGTTGATTGTGTATCAAGATTGTTGTGTACAAGTGTTTTATGAAATCCATATAAATAAATTATTTGGTAATTGATTGGGTCTGATTCCAATTCAAAAGGAACGAATATTTTAAAGTAAGGAAATATTTTAAAATAAGGAATATTTTAAAATAATATTCAGTAAAGGATTAAAATGTGAATTTGATGTCCGATTTTGGATGGACACGAAAATATTGAAATGTGTGAAGCCGTGATGATTAGATTTGCGCCATTTTAACGCGAACGATATTTATGTCGATTTTATTCATTTTTATAATGAATATCGAAAAGAAAAGGATTTCAAAATCTGATATTTTGAAAATATTATCATTTAAATATTATAATGATAAGGAGTATTCAATTTTGACTTAAAATTGAAATGAAAGTGAGAATCGTTTTAAAATGAAATTATAAACGATTTATAAAATACGTTTTAAATGGAAATCGATGAAACATATACAATATATATATATATATATATATATATATATATACTTAATGGCCTGAATAGAACGCGTTGCGCCGCGACCATTCACGAATTTCGACCATTGACTTCGAATGGACATTACGGGAGATCCGACCGTCAGATTCTTCTAAAACTGGAACCATTGGGTTCGTATCGAAATGAGTTTTCCAACGAATATAAAGGATTTGAAATCTATCGGCTGGATTTGGAATTATGTCCAAATCAAATTTGGAAAAGGTCGCTGTAAATGCAGTTCGATGACCGTTTATGGAAATCGACTGAAAGGGCCCTAATAAAATTATTAAAAATATTAATAATTTGTGTAAAATCATAATAAACGATTTGGAAAGAATTAGGATGGAAAATTCCACGTTTGTAAAGATAAAAATACATTTTTATCAAAATGAACTAGTTATTAACTAGAAAGATAATCCAATAATTTTTAAATAAATAAATTTGATATAAAAAGGGTTTTAATATAACCAGAAATTTCCAACATATAATTAGAATGGATTGGAATAGAAATCATCTCCAGTCGATATTGGATTCCGTGACTATACGGATATTATGAAGGAATTTGGAAGATTGGTATATATCGTGATTCGCCATACGTTATGTGTTGGTTTTAGAATTTGATATTGAATATAAGCCGATATTAGTTCTGCTTAGAGCCTTATATTTAATATCGAATTGGATTTTGGGTTTGTCGTGGATGGTGTCTTAAACAACACTGTTCTTAAACCCCGTGTGAAAAGAATAAATCTTTTAATTAAGAATACTAGAGTTTCCAATTATATTTAGTAATTAGAATAAAATGGAATGTGAATTGGTTTTATTGTGAACTGTGTTTTTTAACGACATTTGTTCCTTAACCCAATTAATAGTGAAGTGTGATTTGGAATTTATAAATCTTTTTATTAAGATTTAATGGAAAATTTCCAAAGTAAAGTTTTTCAATTTAATATAATGAATTGGAATGAAATGGAATTCGATTTGGTAATAATCGAAGTGAGCTTCTACGGAGGAAGACTGTTAATATATATGGAATTTAAAAGGCTTTGTCGTTATTCCGTTTATATTAGTAGTCGGATACGGAAATTGATATCGATTATATATTGATCTGTTTCCGTGAAGATTTCATAGTTAATAGAATAGGATTTTAGGTTTATCGTAAACTGTGTTTTAAATGACATTGGTTCTTTAACCCAGTTAAAGACAAGATTACATGGCTAACATTGTATTTCAAACTGTATTGTTGATCTCTGTTAAATATGTATCTGTTTGGTGGTGGAGAATTTATTCTCTTTCTAAACACCCTTCTCTAAGACCTACGAGCATAGAGGTTATATATTAGCAGAAATCAGTGGTACGGTGTAGATTGTTGATGTAGCATGTTTGTGTTTCCAAAGTTAAATAATCATTAACTAATGATTGTAGGAAGAATAAAACTAATTTGATTTTTAATGAATCTTTAATTAGATTGAAATGAGAATGTGATAATTTAAAATTATCAAATTCGGGAAATGATCGAGAATGGAGTAATACTAGTTTTACTTCAGGCGATAGTTAAATCTTTAATTAGATTTGAACGTGAAATGGTAATTAATTTTACCGATACACCATGGAGTTAGATATGGATTGCTACCAATTTTGCTCCATGGGATGAATAGGTCGGGATTGGGAAATAAAACAAATGATTACTTCGGTAAGATGCGCTAATCCCGACTAGTTTGGATAAACCTTAATTTGGTTTGAATTGATATCCAAAGGAAGATTAAAGAATAAATTTAAAAGAGTTTATCTTTGATAAAATTAATGGGAACCTTTTCCAAAGTAAAGGAATATTTGAATAAAAGAATATTTTGGATTAGAATGAGGCGTATGATGTGTATTTATAGCACTTGATTATTATTATAAAATACGCGAGTTATTCGAAAAGACCGGGTTTATACCCATTCTGAATAATTGATTCGACGATAAGTCGACGATGAAGACGGTGGTTAAAGACCGGAGCTCTTCACATCGTTTGGATGATTACTGGTGTCTTGAGTGGGCTGTACACCCAAGACAAGGTAATAAGTGGTGATCGTCCAGACGTACTTGGAGATCGACTGGATATGCGAGGACCTCTCTCCAGTATTGGACATATAGGACGAGGAATAAGGTGCCTCTGGTTTTGTTCAGACCCAGAATTACTAGTAAATGAATGTGTGTCTGACATTGGATTTTATTCTATGTTGATTGATCTCTATTAAATATATATCTGTATAGTGGTGGAGAATTTATTCTCTTGCTTAACACCCTTCTCTGAGACGTACGAGCTTAGAGGTTACATATTGATAGACATCAGTTGAATGGCGTGAATTGTTAGTGTTGCATGCTGAGGTGCAAGTGATCAAGGCTTCTGTTGAAAAGTAGAGTCTTGTGGTTGATGATCAAAGCATGGATTTAAATAGCATAGATTTGTGTATAGCGTTAATTCGCGAGCCTCACACCTCGGTATGAGTCAAAAACGGGATCGTGACTGCAGGCAGTGCATGACGTTTGTTTCTAGCTTTGGGTGGTGTCATGGTATGGAGCCCAGCCATTTATATTTTTACCTATGTGGATAATGGATAGCGAGGCGCCTCGGATATATCGGTCACTATGGAGCCGATGATTAGGTCTGATAGGACCGAGAAACATGTGTTCAGGAATACTAATCCACTAACATAAGTGTGGACCGGCCCTGAAGATCCAAGGGTTCACTGCGGGGGATCCTGAGGCATTTTCTAGAGTGTCTCGAATTGGTGAGGAGCCATCCCTGGCCTTGACTCATAGATGGAATCCAATTTCCAATACGTGACATTTCGGTTTTAATTGTAGAGCCTAGTATGGTGACATGATATATGGTACCCATGCCGTCTATAATTGATACATCTATATTTGAAGTTGATTTTGACACTATGCACTTATAGTAATATCAAAATGATTTGTTTTAAATGTACCAAGCATGTTTGGATATTATAAGGGAAAACTCTATCCTCTTGCCTGCGTTGCATTGTGTGATGGGACCTGAGTCTTATAATAGCTCCATTTTTTGAAAAGCATTGCACTATTTATAAACTATTTTATGCACTGGTATTCTTGGAAGAAAACTCGTTCCGTGTTATACGGTGTGGTCCCTTGATTTACTCTATTTTTAATTAAAGTTTTGAATAACTGTTTTAGTTCTCACACCAGTCCCATGACTGACCTATAGTTTATTGTTTTACCCTAAACTCTGGGTGCCCCTATTCTCCACATCGGCAGCTTGTAGTTTTGGTTTTGCAGATCTCTATTTTATAGGATCTTGGATCTACAGCTGGATCTATATTTGGAAAGCTCTGTATCCATATATTTCTTTAGGCTGTGTTATGTATTATTTTTCCGCTGCTATGTAATGTATTTTAATCTCTGATATTTTTTTGATGTATATTATTTACTCATACTCTGTTATATTTGTGTACTCTGATGTAAATTGTTGTAATAAGCAATGAAATGTTCTATTGTTTGTGTTCCGATTTGTCATGTTCTCAACTCAATCCGGGCTTTGAAAGGGGAAGTTTGGGTTGTTTCATGAAATCTCAATTTCTTACATTCTTAGAAAATTACAGTTCAAAATATTCCAACGTTTCTTATTTTACGGAAATCCGATTCTTATTGAATTCTGTATATTCATTCGAAGTTTAAAATCGAATTTTCATATTACCACGCCATTTCAAGCAAGTTTTAATTAAATTTCAAATTTATTCGTTCTAACTTCGACTTAAATAAATTTTAGTCATTATCATTTAAAATAAATCATTTTAAATAATCAAAATGCATTAAAATAGCTTAAATTAAAATTTTAAATTGGTTCTGAAATCCCAAGTTGTTATATAACCATACATGCAATAATTGATTTAACATCATGTAATAAAAAACTATCAAAAAAATTAAACTATAATATTTTTATCATTTCATTCGATATCTACATAACATTCCATGTGAAAATCAATTAACTTGCAATCAAATATTAGTCATAAGTGAATTACACCTTTCTCTGTTCGGTCATTAACTGCCGAGGGTAGGCCATTATTTCAGTCGTTAATGGCCGAGCGGTTGTTAAACCTAAAAAAATTGTTTTTTTCACTGTTTTGTAGTTAACAACCGAAAGTAGGCCATTATTTCGGCCGTTAACAACCGAATGGCAGTTACACTTCAAAAATTTTACCATTCTGCCTAGAAAACATATTCAAAATGGTATCGGCCAATGCTCGAAGGCCTATGATGTTGTGTACGTGTAAACGAGGCTTCTATAACTCGCCGAAGCAACTCATAACACCAAACTCACATGCACAAACATTCCTACAAGAGATTTGCAATGATCCTTGATTATAAATTCTCAAACAGGTAAAATTTCTAACCAAAGCTATCAAATGCGATATAAGAAAATTGTGAACACATAGAACTTTGCCAGGGCAACAACGGAGCTTCACAATATCGCCAAATCAACTAGTAGCTTACGAATTAGATAGTGTGGACAGTTCTAATCAAAATTTCTAATTTAATGAAACTTGAATATATGAAACCGACTACATTTCACTAGCTTATCCAATTCACTAGCATATGCAAGCTCAAATGAACTCTAAATCACAATTTTACAAGCTAATAACTTATGGCATAGATGTGGGTTCATGTATAACTCACAAAGAACTCACCTTTGATGGTTAGAAGCAAGAAATTGATCCATTGACAAGCTAGAACAGCCTCTCTTCGATAAAATCACTAGAATGAACAACCTATGATCATATGAGCATGTTTCCTACGAATTATGTCATAGGAATTATGAGAAATCAAAGAGAAAACAAGTAGTAGAAGATGGAGAAGATGAAGAGGAGCTTACCTAAGCTTCAACACTTGATTTGCACTTGATTTCAACAAGAATTGAAGCTTCTAGGATTAACTAGGTTTAGGGAATTTTAATTTCCCATTCCCTATTCCCATTTTTCTATTTTTGGCTAAGTGTTTGAATGAATGGAAGGAGAGGGCCGATTCGGGTTATAAGAGTGGGCTTGGTGAGCTAAGCCAAACCCAAACCAAAATGCCAAATTTCCGAAACTCGGAATATATCGAAGTTTATACTTTTCGAACACCTAAATGACATTTCGAACCCAATGGAAGTGGTTTCGTTGAAAACGGAGGTCGTTTACAAAATGGCAATTTTAAGGGATATATATAATATTAAAATATATATAAATTCCATAGCGACTATTATAAATTTTGATTTAGACATAACTTAAAATTTATAAAATGAAATCTCAATTTCATACATTCGTTAGAAAATTACAATTCAAAATATTCCAATATTTCTTGTTTTATCAAAATCTGTCTTATATTGAATTCTATACATTCATTCAAAGTTTAGAATGGAATTTTCAAACTATCGCGCCATTTCAAGCTCGTTTTAATTAAATTTTAAATTTATACATTCAAACTTCGATTTAAATTAAATCTAAATCGTTACTTCTTAAAATAACTCATCTAAAATATTTAATTTCTATGAAAATGAATTAAAAATAAATTTTAAATTGGTTCCAAAAATACGAGTTGTTACAATCTCCCCCACTTAAAATCTTTTCATTCTCGAAAAGGAAGAAGGAACCGAAGGTCGTTTACTTAACCAACTCAACCTTCGCTTGACTCAAGTTCTTCAACTTTTCAGTTTCTAAGACCTTTCTAATTTTTCAAAATTTGGCTAACGCCTTAAATTTTTGAAAAATTTCTCCATAACCTCCTTTGTACGGTTTGATCGGTACAACTACAAATGGCCTCGACAGACTCTCATATATCCAAAGAAAATCAAAAAGCCAAGCGCCTATCCAATCGGCTCATAAAATTATTAAACCCAATCAATATAGCAAATATGTACCTATTTGTCGGGCATATAATTTTATTCTTCTTCTTAGCATCCACGCAATAACCTGTACAACATATATATATAGGGGTGTGTGTGTATATATATATCCAATTCGAACTAATTTTCAATTCAGTTCAATATTAAATTCGATTTGGCTAAATTTACCTTTCATTTTCATATTGGTTTCATTATTCCAATATTTTTGTTAGTTAACTAATAATCACACATCACAACCGACAATCAATTAGTTGATTAGCTTTTCAAATATATAATTTTTATACAACCAAAAATCATATTTCAATGCCAAATCACAAACATAAACCTTAACTAAGTTTTGGTTCTCATACCAGTCGATTGGAAATATATAGATATCCCACTTTCGAAACTCGAACATAAACACTGATGATGATGCATCATCATCAGAATTATTCCCGGGTGTGATTCTATATCTACCCGGTATATTTGGGACTTAAAATATACGTTTGCAAGGCGAATATGCAAAATCTTCTTATAGTCCATATTCAATATCAAATATAATATTTAAATCTTTATAATAAGATATAGTTTTCAAAACAAAACTCATTTTTAGAAATAGCACTCTTCAAACTCATTCTAGGGTATTACTAGCCTTATCTCTAACGAGTATCTGATAGGATGTTATTAATCCTATCTACGATGAATTCTTTCGTTCGGTTCTAATATTCCTTGTTCCCGAGCTTTGTAAACCAAAGCTCTGATACCAAATTGTCTTGCACCGAACTTCGCTTGGTCCGAATCAATCGCTAAACTGACCAAGACCGTTCGAGAATGCAGATTGTAATGAGAACACGATGCATCAGAACACAAACATAAGAACATTTCATTGCCATTGCAACAATTTACTTCAGAGTACAATTTTCAACTGCATATGCATTGAACAATTAAATAACGCTTATAACAGTCTGTCAATCAATTGGTTGACATACAACTAAACACAAGGGAGATGTGTGAAGTTATTATCACCCCAGACCCGTGTGGGGTTTAAATCACAATCCATGTGAATTTGTCTATAGTTTAATAATAATAGCATTAATGTTGTAAACATTCATCAACCATCGAACAAATATTGCAATCACAGGAAATCCATACATATTCAATTATAATGATAAATAATTGTACAAAAGATTTGAGTGAGAGAGTTCTCACCATTGGTTTCCACTCCGTCAATCTTCGATTGACGGTTCCAGTGTCGTTAAATAAAGATGAGCATTCGATTGCATAAATCAGATGTTTTCCTCCACCAAAAATTTCTATTAGCTCCAAATTAGTTTCATTGAAATGCCATCGTCGATACGGTTCCAATGGATCTTGTTTCGCTGAATTCTGATTAAGTATGAAAAAAGTTAAGATCGTTTAAAGTAAATTAATTGTTTCACCCTCTGTTTTTCCCTGTTCGGTTATTTACATTAGATGTTTTCCTCCACCAGAAATTATCATGAGCTCCAAATCACTCCAAATTAGGTTCGTTGCAAAGCCCTCGTCGATAAGGTTCCAATAGATCTTATTTCGCTAAATTCTGATAACGTATGAAAAAGTTATGATCGTTTAAAGTAAATTAACTGTTTCACCCTTTGTTTTTCCCTATTCGGTTATTAACATTGGATGTTTTCCTCCACCCAAAATTATCATCAGCTCCAAATAACTCCAAATTAGTTTCCTCTCATCGATACGATTCCAACGCATCATGTTTCGCTGAATTCCGAGTTCGTATGAAAAAGTTATGATCGTTTTAAAATTAAAATAAAAAAAGTTCTCTGTTCGACCATTAACGGCCGAGGGTAGGCAATTATTTCGGCCGTTATTGGTCGAACGTCTGTTAAACCTCAAAAAAATTGCATTTTTCACTATTTGGTCGTTAACAACCGAAGGTAGCCATTATTTCAGCCACTAACAACCGAATGGCTGTTAAACTTCATATTTTTTACCATTTTGCCTAGAAAACATGTTCAAAATGATATTGGCCAATGCTCGAAGCCTATGATATTATGTACATGCAAATGAGGCTTCTATAACTCACCGAGGCAACTCATAACACCAAATCATATGCACAAACATTCATACTAGAGATTTGCAATGATCCTTGTTATAAATTCCAAAACGGGTAAATTTTCTAACCAAAGCTATCAAATGCAATATAAGCGAATTGTGAAGACTTAGAACTTTGCCGGGGCGACAAAGGAGCTTCACAATATCGTCAAATTAACTAGTAGCTTATGAATTGGATTGTGTGGACAATTCTAATCAAAATTTCCAATTTAATGAAACTTGAATATAAGAAACCAACTATGTTTCACTAGCCTATCCAATTCACTAGCATATGCAAACTCAAATTGTAACGACCTGTGTTTTTCGACCATTTGAATCTGAATATTTAATTTGGTTTTAAATATTTTATTTGAAATATAAATGGATTTTAATATTTAATCGCTATTTAAAACAAAGTTGAACGATATATATATATATATATTCATATATAATATAAATAGAGCTTGAAAATGGCGCGCAGTTCGCAAATTGAAGTTTTGAACTTCAACTGAGAATACAGGATCCGATATAAGTCGGATTTCTGTGAAACGAGAAAAGTTGGGATCGTGTTGATGATAATTTTCATATGAAAGAGAAAATTCATATTTCGTGTTATAGATTGTAAGTTATGGCTAAATCAAATTTTGAAATAGTCGCTATGGAAATCGTTATTTAAAATATACGTGTTAAAATGGCCGTTTTGCAAACGGACTCAGTTTTCGACGAAACTAGTTTCATTAGAACCGTATCGTTAAATTATTGTACGATGTTAAATGGCGTGGCAAACCGATGTCGTATGTGACCACGGCAGCCACAAACGCCCGTTCAATTTCTATAGCGCGTAATTAATTTAATAAAGGGATATTCAAGTGTAACTTCAGCAGACGATCGAATTAAGCCACGAAACCAGTTCCATTGAGTTCGTATCGTCGATTAGAGTCAGGATAGGAATATAGTTTGTTATTTTTGAAGACCGGGTAATTTGGTGCCCAAAATGGCATTTGTGGTGCGCGTAAAAACAGCCTACCGGGGAAACAGTCTCAGAATGCGACGAAACTAGTGCCGTTGGGTTCGTATTGAAGATTTATTATAGGATTGCAAAGTTTCAAGTTGATTTGATTTATTTGGTGACCATGGAAAAATTTAAACGCGTGTTTATTTCTGCTTTTATAAAGGAAAATTTTCCAAACGAAGTAGGAATTCGACGAAACCTGTCCCATTAGGTCCGGAATACTTTTTTTCACTAAGATTAGCCTTTTTATCAGTAAAAAGAATTCAATCGTAGATAGTTTTACGTGTTACTTCGCGACGAAGTTTCGATAATAATATTATAACATTTATTCACCCTATATATACCAATCAAAGGTCAAAACCCTTGTTTCTCTTCACGCACAGTCACCATGTATGTTTCAGTCTCCAGGCACATGCTATCTCTTCCACTAGTCATGTTTGTATATTTTCACCATCGAAGATCATCTCCATTACACGTCTGCATCAATCACTACAACTACTTCCCCCTTTAGATACCCCTACCTCTATCAAAAACCATACAGACCCTAGGAATATCAATACAACTTCATACATAAGCACATGAAATAGTACACACGCACATGCAGGCCTCTGAAGTACTCTATCACCTACCCCCTATGCAGTCATGAAATGAAACTTAATGCCAGTTAATAAGTGTGCGCTCTAACCTAAAGAGGAGATAATTCATGCAGCTACTCTAAACTTGAAAAGAAATTGAGAGCTGTCTACGTCCTTCTGAAGCAACAAGACCATTCCCTATCACTGGTTTCTACGCACGAACCTACATCGTACGGGTTGAAGCCTGACATTGTTCTTATCTTCGATCATCTCCTTCTATAAATAGAGCTGCCCTCTTTAATCTCGTCCCACTTCACTTGTTCTTTGCGAATAAAAATAATAAAAAAGTAAAATATATAAATTGAACGAGATGAACAGTGGACTAAGTGGAGAAGTTGTTTTGAGTACTGTAGGGAGGCTTAGTAATTATAGCAGCTGTTTCCGAGTTTTACATTTGGAGAGTGGTATTGGGGAAGCAAACGTAGAATGGTAACGGTGAAGGGGTTTCTGCGGTGCGTGGGGATCAATGGTGGACAAAGGGGATGAATGCAAAACTAGAGCGAGAGACATGAAAAACAGTAAAGAAAAACAAAGGAATATGGTGCAGAAGGGTTTTTACGTGGAGGCATGGCGGTTTTGGAAACCGGAAGGGAACATGAGGTACAGTTTTTAACGTGGCCATTAGATTAAGTCTTAAAACAAAATATGTAACATGGTAAAACGTTCAGTCAAGTTATAACTTAATAACGTTGTGAAAACATGGGGAGCCGAGTTCGAGCATACAAAAATATAATAACGCAGCAGGTAGAAGTGAATACTTGAACCAATTGCTATATTAAAACATGATTTACATTAATATATAAGTGCATAATTTTCTAAAGCTTCCTAATTAAGGTGAATAAACGAGATTAGCGGTTTAGTTAATATACATATATTAAGTTATACCTCATTTATAACATTTCGAGACCTGCAAATGTTACGGCATTTATAAGTGTGTGCATCGTATACAGTAGTATACCAGTATTCATTTGTCACAATTTAAATTATAAGTGGACCGTGGTTTGTGTATATTATAACATGACGTGCACCGTTTTCAAAATAACTAATCAAAAAAATTTCAATGCTAAGTTATTATTCGAGTATATCAATAATTTAATTTATAATGTGAATACTGTATTAATTTTATAATCCTGTCAAACCGTAATAGAATGAAACCAACCAAAAGGCGTTTGGACTGTATCAACGGATGCAATAGTATGGAGCTGGTTTGGACAGAGTGGGCGCAACTGCAAGTTGTTAAAACAAATTAATTTAACAACGGACGGAAATCAGGTGAGTTAAACTCACTCAGTCTTCCCATTTATATTTCTATATAAATTGGGTTTTTATTTTGTGTGCTCTGTTTGCCGATGATTGACCGTTTGCTAGTTTTAAATTATTTGTTGATTTGACTGTTGAAATTAAACCGTCGTTTAATTTCAGTGAAATACCAAATCGTTATTCTAACGATTGGTTCCAATGAAGGTAACTTACCTTATTGGCCACGTTTATAAAATAAACGTGTTCAATGGTTTGAATTGTTTGATCTGTTGAATTGTTTGATCTATTTGAATTGAACGATCGATTTGAAGATAACCATTTGAATACAGGGAAGGACAGGTTGGAGGGATCCAACCAGATTCCTCAAATATATTATTTATTTTTATATTAGCATATGAACTATCATGTTTGGGTGATTTATTTGAGTATTGATCATTGATTTGAATGTCAACATGTGTGAAGTTTTAACCAATGGGCTATATTGGTTGAGTAAACGGCAGTGAATGGGCTGAAAGTAAATTGTTTTATTTATATTGATTTATCGTCAGGTAAATCGATACGACTGAAGTTATAAAATTTTGTTATACTAAAGATAGAATTTGAAATATATAAGAAGGAAATAAATAATTATCTTTATAATAAATTGTATATTGATTTTATAAAGGCAAATTCTGATGTTAATCAGATTTGTTAATGTGAGATTAAGGAAATTAACCTTACGGTTAAAAAGTGAATAATGGTTTTGTTGAGAAATATCTAAATGGGATTATTTAAATTAATTATTAATTAATTTAAAGGTAAAAACGAATTAGAATCGGTTAACGAGATAACCGTGGTTTGAGTTGGATAAATCAACCGTTTTAAAATTAAGATTGATTACTAATTTAGTATGTTTGAATAGAAATAGTATAATGAATATTGTTTAGATTATAATAAAATTTTAAAGAAAGGATTTACTGTTTATTTTAAACTAATAAAGAAATTAACTACTAATGTAGTTAATGGTTGAATAAAATATTATCGTAATTGATAATAATTTAGAAATTACTTTTTAATGGGAAATCATTTAAAAAGTAATCGAAGTTGAAATGGAATTCAATTGAATGACGAAAGGACAGTGGGAACAGGTTTTGTTTAACACTTGAGTTTTATAACCAAGTTATGAAAGGAATGGTTAAGCAAATGTGATAGTGTAAAATAAATTTCGAATGAAGTAAAAGGAAAGTAAGATAAAGAGTTCGATGATAAACCAGAGTTATATAAAAAGGGTGAAATGGTAAATCGTTAATTTTATATTAACGTTACTTAATAATGGGATTAAGTAGAGTTGGGAGTTGAAATGAGATTTCCAAAGCGGGATATGGTTGAATAGATTTGAAACGAGATTGGTAAAAGTGAATTTGATAGGAGAAGAAAATCGTAAGATTTGTAAACTAATCCGAATTATAAAGTGAAATTGCTTGAAAAGAGGAAGGTGTTAAAAGTGGCATTCTTATAAGAAGTTGCTTAATTATTACATTCAGGAATAATAGTTATATCTGAGAAAGGAAATTTCAAATATATAAGAAGGTTTTATGAAACCATATTTTGAATAAAAAGTTCAATGGTATTTGTATTGGGATTAGAATGAAATATTGGTTTTGGATTATAACTTATATTTATTTTAAGGTATGAACGTCGTTGATCAAGGTCTGAGAGGTAAGTAAAATACCCCAACTTAAACGACTTCGGGATTATCTTAGAATGATATGAGTTGTAATGGAAAATGTGGTTAATAAACTTTATTATTTCATTAGTGAAATGATAACGAAATATTTTTGGTGAAAACATATATAAAATGATGATTTCAAAAAAAAAGGGGGAATAAAGGAGATTGCGTCAAATTATAATGATATCCGCAAGGTTAAAAGGAAATGTAAAGTTGAGTATTGAAATAGATTTACCCTATATTAATAGGCATTTGTTATCGTTGTCAAGTAATGCACGAAGATGTTTCGTAAAGTATGATATGAGTAATAAGTTGAAATGATTTCCAAATAATAACATGGCTAATGGTTTGAAAGCGAAAATAGGAAACTAAGTATGATATAGGATTATCCTAAGTAATGAATTGGTTTTAAAGAAGAATCTCATGTTAAATAAAGAAGCGAGGAAACTATAATTTTAGTAATGAAAGATTTAAGAGTTTGAATTTACATTTGTTTTTAATTAAAAGGCCAAGTTATGCTAAATACTAAACCATTGAACTCACTGGATTGCCATGATTAAAACATTGTTTATTTTGATAGTTAAATCACCGACCATCAAATATGTCCAATACGATTGTTGGCACGGAAAGACCGGGATCGAATTTATATTCGAAAACCATTCCGACCAACAAATACGTGAAGAAATTAGAGATGATAAAGATGAAGTATTGAAGACCATGGATTTTCATAAGCGAAAGGACTACTAATAATCTCTGGTTTAGCGGCCAGAGATAAACTGTGGTTCTATCGTGGTTGGAATCTATGGGTTGCAAGGACTTCTCGCTACTGATCCATGGGGTGATACCTATATTGGATGCAGTAGGATAGTACCTTCGGTTCATACTTTTCCTGGATGACTTGTATGGACGGATGTCTGACAGAGTATTTCCAAAGGGATCACGTACATTGATTTCTCCAAATGTACCATGGTTGGTGGCGGAGAAAGGCCTTTCTCTTAGCTTATCAACCAGAGTATTTTTGTGGACGTCAATTAGTAATATCTGGCAGATCTGACGATGTGGCATTTAAAGTAAATAGTGACCAAATGTTTCAGAGGAAATTTAAACCTCAAGCCTCATCAACCGGGAAATGGAAGAAATCGGGCAGGCAGTATGGCTATGTGGGTAGCTCCCATTAGGGTGTATAATCACCTATCTAGAGAGACCCCTGTTTGCTTCTTTAATCTATTTCGATGTTGTCCTTTTTCGGGAAACGGTGGTTTGAGCCCAACCGTTGGTGATATACATTAGGTACACTCAAGTGAAATAAGGGGTCGGTCATGTGTGGGTCGGGTTGCAAGACTTTCTTGTTGAACCCAGTGTATTCGCCTCTAGAGATACACTATCGGCAGGTGATCCCATACCTTTTCATAGTTGGAATCCAATCTCCAATAAGCGCCCGCGGTTTTGTTTGTATAATATATATGTGGAGCGTGAGATGCAAGCGTTCCACTAGATTGATATTTATTTGTATTTAGACATTATTATAATATCAGAAAAGATATTGATTTCAAAAATGTTTTGGGTTATCGTAAGGTAAAAACCGTCTGTGTTTATGTGTGGATTTGGTCTTACGATTATCCTTTTATTTTGAAAAGACTTTGAACTTTAAAATCATATTGAATGATTACCCTTAATACTGTGCGAGTTTTACTCACTCTGGTTCACCAGACTGACCCGGTGTTTTGTAAATGCTCGGGTTAGCCCGGGGTGTACAGGTTCAGGTTATCGAATGTTGTGAAGTCTAGAGATGAGCTAGAGATGTTCAGACAAATGATATTATATAGCTACTATTCCGATGTGTGTTGAATCTGAGGACAGGTTATTATAATTGTCCAGATGTGTGTTGTAAATGGGAACAGGTTACTATAACTGTCCCATTGTGTGATGTACTCTGATATTGTAAGTATTTTAAAGCTCTCAGTAAAGATTTATTTCTGTATTATATTTTGTTCTGCTGCGATGTGAGACTCTGATTTTGTGTTGTGTTGATTCTTCTTCTTCTTTTCTAACATTTCTTTCTTTCTTATCTCACCCTCTAAATTCTTTCTAATAACGTCCAGTGTTTTCGGTGTTTGAAAGGTCGGCATGAGTTACGGTAAAGGTATTTATGCCGATTTTTTGGGGTCGAAAAATCTCTGTTTGTTACACAAATGAACTCTAAATCACACTTTTACAAGCTAATAACTTATGGCATAGATGTGGGTTCATGTATAACCCGCAATGAACTCACCTTTGATGGTTAGAAGCAAGAAATTGATCCAGTGACAAGCTATAACAACCTCTCTTCGATAAAAACACTAGAATCAACAACCTATGACCATATGGGCATGTTTCCTAAGAATTAGGTCATAGGAATTATGAGAAATCAAAGAGAAAACAAGTAGTAGAAGATGGGGAAGATGAAGAGGAGCTTACTGAAGCTTCTACACTTGATTTGCACTTGATTTCAACAAGAATTGAAGCTCTTAGGATTAACTAGGTTTACGAAATTTTAATTTCCCATTCCATATCCCCATTTTTCTATTTTTGGCCAAGTGTTCTAATGAATGGAAGGAGAGAGCTGATTTGGGGGTTATAAGAGTGGGCTAGGTGAGCTAACCCAATCCAAAGTGCCAAATTTCTGAAACTCGGAATATATCGAAGTTTATACTTTTCGAACACCTAAATGACATTCCGAACCCAATGGAAGTGGTTTCATTGAAAACGGAGGTCGTTTATAAAATGGCGATTTTAAGGGCTATATACAATATTAAAATATATATAAATTCCATAGCGACTATTCTAAATTTTGATTTAGACATAACTTACAATTTATAAAATGAAATCTCAATTTCATACATTCGTTAGAAAATTACAATTCAAATATTCCAATGTTTCTTGTTTTATCAAAATCTGACTTATATTGAATTCTATACATTCATTCAAACTTTAAAATGGAATTTTCAAACTACCGCGCCATTTCAAGCTCGTTTTAATTAAACTTTATATTTATACGTTCAAACTTCGATTTAAATAAAATCTAAATCGTTACTTCTCAAAATAATTCATGTAAAATATTTAGTTTCTATGAAAATGAATTAAAATAAATTTTAAATTGGTTCCAAAAATACGGGTTGTTACACAGGAACACCATGAAGAAAATGAAGAAAAAGGGGGAAAAGGTGAAGGAGAAAGTAGTTGTGAATGGGTTTGGATGGATTTGAGGAGAAAGACATGAAAAAGGAAAAAATAAACATGAATTTTTTTCCTTTTTGTTAAACGATATATGGGATGTAAATATAAAGAGAAGAATGGAAGGAGATGTGATTTTGGAATGAAACTAAAGGAAAAGAAATATTATGCATGAAGATAGAATGAAGGAAATGAAATTAATCAAACGAAGGGAAAGAAATTGATAGACTAATGGGAAAGAAATTATTTTAATAAAGAAAAAGAAATTAACGCATCATTTTTGTTTGATGCTGATTGTTAGAATCGAAAAACAGAATCTAATAATTTCGAAATTACAGGAGTTATTTATAGATCGATAGACAAAGAGATAATAGAAGAATAACTAAAAGATATATAAATAAGTAATGACAAAATTTGCATGTTTTTCGTAGACAAAATTGTAAATTTAGTGCAATAAAATCTGAATTTCGCGAAATGAAAAATGATGTCCTTTTTAGGAAAACGTGTACAATTTTTTTTAAACAAAAATTTGAACTTTCAAAATTATTTTATTTTCAACGATTTTCGGGCTTTAACTAATTTTTATGAATTGAATTAAACTTCAATATTTTACTACAAAATTTATTCCTTCGCTAACATTAGCAAGATGTATTTCAAATATTAGATTTTGTTATTTAATTTAAACTTTAAAATTTTGAGTTAAATTCAAATAAACTATTCTAATTTAAAACATTAAAATTTTCGAGTAGTTGCACTCTCTTTCGCTCAAAACATTTCATCCTAAAAAAGGAATGGTGTAAAGAATCATACTTAAATATAATTCAAACAAAATATTCAACTTACAAAAAACTTATATTTAACTTTTTAGCTTATCAAAAATATTGTTAGAAATGCAGATTATGGATTCTAAGGCTAATTTTACACTAGCGTGGGGGAGAACAGTTTTTAATGGAAATTATGAATTTATTAAAATATTTTTGAATATAACTAAATCAAATACAAATCACAGATATGAAACAATCACGAAATCAGACACGGATGCAAATAAGTAAAAGCAGTAAAGGAAAGAACACGGTAGGATTTTATAATGGTTCGGTGTTATCCTTCATCCAGTCCCACACAACTCCGGATTGTAGAAATTTATTTTTAAATCGATATTACAATCCTCAATTTCAAGGCCACGAGGTACACCACCACCTCCTTTCGAATATAGGGAAACCTCTTGATTTAAACCAAACTACAAGATCTCCTAACTGATTTATAGGCCACAATCGTACCTAGTTGATTTAAATAGGCCACAATCACACCTTTTCGGTAACAATTTGATAGAGAGACTTTGATCTTTGATTACAAATGATCCTATGACTCTGAATAGCACTTAGATATTTAAGGGAGAGTGGTAGAGAATTAAACTAGAGTTAATCTAGTTTGATTCTCCTTGAATTTCAACATATTTTTGTAATGTTCCGTATTTTTGTAGTCAAATATTTAATTTAATTTATTATTTTAAATATTATATTTGGAATATTAATACATTTTAATATTGAATTTGTTTATAAAAACGAAGTCTCAATATATATATATATATATATATATATATATATATATAATTATAATTTAAAATGAGCTCGAAATGGCGCGGTATTTCGTAATATTGAGTTTTGAACTTCAACTGAATATATAGGATCCGTTTTAAGTTGGAATTTTGTGAAATAAGAAACGTTTGAATCTAGTCAATTATAGTTTTCATATGAAAGTGGAAAATCCAGACTTTGTGTTATAGATTGTTAGTTATGTCCAATTAAAATTTTAAAATAGTCGTTATGGAAATCGTTAATACAAAATAACGTTTATTTTATAAATTTATAAGGATTTTTATATAATTTGCATGTTGTTTTAACTCGAAGTTGATAATGTTGAGTTATAAACCCATATCGCTTATATTCGAAGCTATAAATATATTTCAATTTGGATATTTACGATAATAGTAATTTATTATTATTTAATTAAATTATTTGGGAATTTATTTATATTTATTCGATATTTTATATGCGTTAAAAATAACCATTTTCGCAAACAGTCATAGTTTTCGATGAAATCAGTTTCATTGGAACCGTAACGTTAAATTATTGTAGAAAACCAAATTTCATGGTAAACCGATGTCGTATGTGACAACGGCAGCCGTAAATGCCCAATCATTTTCTATAGCGCATATTAATTTAATTTAATAGAGGGGTATTTTTGTATAACTTGAGCCGACGATTAAATTAAGCCACCAAACCAATTCTGTTGAGTTCGTATCGACGTTTACAATCAGGATAGGTAGGTAGTTTAATATTTTTGGACATCGGGTATTTCGGTGTCCAAAATAGTGTTGTTTGGCGTATAAAAATAACGTATCGGGAAACAGTCTTGGAGTACGAGGAAACTTGTGTCATTGGATTCGTATTAGTTAGTTATTGTAGGGTTTCGATTTTCGTGCCAATCGGACTTACCTTTTGATCATGGCAACGATAAACGCCTTAATTATTTATATTATTTTGGCCAATTTAGACAGAGGTAACTTTATAGGACAAAATGACTGGCCAAGCAAACTCTGATTTTAACGAAACAAATTTCATTGGATCCATAAGGAAAAAGACAAATAGAATTTAAAAGTTTCAAGTTGATTGGATTTATTTTGTGATCATGGGAAATTTAAACATGTGATTTTTCACCTCTGAATTATAAAGGAATTTTTACAAACGACCTCAGAATTTGAGAAATCTGTCCCATCATGTCCGGAATATTTTTCTATGCTAGGATCGGGAGTTTCATTTCGATTGGAGGTCGTATGTTGTTGTTTCTGTATGATACTTCACTACGAAGTTCACTATATAATATAATATTAATATTTCCTTTCCTGTATATATAATCCAACAGCGTTAATGCTATTTTGGTCAACCCGATACTGTGTGGTCAATAGAATTCCAAGCCGCCTCTTAAACTGTTCGATGGCCAGGAATTCACCACGTTCTCCTCCAATTTCTCGTTAATTCGATTATCAAAATCGAAAACTCTCTACTACGAAAAGATCTCACTGGGCTTCATCTTTAAATCCAATGGCCATGATCGAACTTCGTGTATCTGAGATGGCCAGATTTCAGTTCGAAGTGGAGCGCAGTTCGTGGGAGATTGACGTCGAAGGGAGGAGCTACGCCGATCGGGGTTTACGATGAAGACGGAGGGGGGTTGCGTGCTTGTTTTGGCGGTCTCAGATCAGGTGCTGGTGATCGTAATTGTGGTGCGATGATGGAAGTTTTGATTGCAGTGTGGGTTGGTTTCGGAAGTTCTAAAGCATGAAGGCGGAACAGGAAAAAAAGGAAAACACAACAAGATGGAGACGGGAAATTTGGAACTAAGCACGTTGAGGTTAAGCATACATACGAAGGAGCTCGTGTTTTTCTCAAATCAATGGAATGAGGACTGATTAAGGTTAAGGCAGAGTGATTAATTAATTAATAATAGTTTGTTTAATATAATAATAAGGTTAATAATATATTAGTTATAACCGTTAACTTAAACTTGAATAACTTTTTATTGCGAAAACAGAATAGAACCAAACAAGTTGCAATGAAATCGTCTTGTCAAGTAAAACATGATGGAATGAATTTGGACAGTATTGGAATCAGCTGGATTTTCATTTAAATTAAATGCTAATTTAATTTTACTGAAATGGGCCGATTAAACAATGAATCAACTCAAGGTGAGTTAAACTCATTCAGTTCGTCCCACTTATATTTTATATACGTTGGGTTTTAAATGTGTGTGCTATGATTGCTAATGGTTGTGTAACAACCCAGGTTTTTGAACAGTTTATTTTAAATATTTAGTATGGTTTTAAATATTGATTCGAATATAAATGGATTTTTATTATGGAATTTATCGGGTTAATAATCGATATACGATTTAATATCGAATATATTGAATTGCCGTAATACTAGAACGATAAATAATTTGACGTTGAGTTAAAACTGAATTGAGACAAATCAATCGATTAATATAAATTCTATTGAATTAGAACGATAATATTAATTTATTTTCAATAAAATTAACTGCTTGGAATTGAATTATATTTTTAAATCAAATTTAGTTTAAACCATTAATTTAAATTAAATATCTCCTGCAGACAATAAAATAAAATTCTAGATACTACTCCATTTAGACCAGAATAGCGTTATAATCTGGTATCGTCGGTCGTCACGGTTGAATAGTGGTTCGGGATTACTAGTTAAGGACCGCGAGATATTTTAATTATTTAATTAAAATAAAATCAATATAAAAAAAAAATCATAAGCCGACCTATGTTCAAACATTTCGCAGACCTAAGAAAGGAAATCACGCAGACAATTCCCCTTCGAGCTGATAAATTTGTCTCCTACTTTCTATATCTAGGAAGACAGTGTTTTAATCGTCATGTACTCCCTGTCTACTCTCTTCAGCTATAAAAGCCAACGCAACCCCCCCTTCTTGTTCAACTCAAAGCGAACGCTTCCTTTTTCAAGTTCTTCGGCAAAATCAAAAGGGGGAAATCGTTCCATTTAATTACAAATACAGGTTCGAACTCGATTTCGAACTCGAGTTCAAACTCGGAGTTTGGAGCGACGCGAAGATGATTTCAAAACTAGGGCTCTGGCAAGTCGAGGTGATCAGGGACCTCGAGCTCGCGCTCGATTTGGATGGAGCAAGACATCGAGGATGAGTGCGAAGCTGCTAACACTCGCGATGGAACCGCGGTTCGTTCCTAAAGCTCGAGTTAGGGTTCGATGGTGAACTCGGGGATCCGTTACTTCGGAGGTGGTCGGTCTGGGTATTAGCGCGATGGGATGGGAAGGAGGTTTGGTGATGTCGAGTGTTGAAAATCGATGGAGGGAGTTCGATCTAAAGGATTGAGCTGAAGTTGTGCTAAAAGATTAAGCAGTAATGGTGTTTGGTGAAATGCCGGGAAGAAAGAAAAAAAACAGCGGGATTAAGGTAAACATAAATTATTTATATTTTTTTAGGTTAATTGCATGATAATTCAAATAGAAATTTTGTAAATAAAAGTATAAGCTAAATTAGATTTTTTTTAGGGTTTGAAACTTATTAGGTAATTCACTTAGTTATTTTAATTAGTGTGAAATAGAAAAAAATTAAATGCAAGGAAATTATTGGAATTGATTGAAGTAAATTATTTTGTCTAATTAGTCGATCTAAAGGAAATTAGTTATAAGGAATAAAATTTGTAGACTAATAGTTCAGTAAGATTAATGTTTAAATTTGGAATTTATTTACAAGTGACAATTAATTAAATTTAATTTGTCTAATTAAAAACTGAGATTTTATTTATGTTATTTTAGATTGAAAAACAGACGATTGGAGAAAACATTGTGAAATCTATAAAATTGGCTGCATTGGATATTCTACAAATAAAATCACGGTGAGTAAATCTCACTCACCTTTGATTTTAATTATTTTTATTTCGTTAAAAATAATTGTTGTTGCTTGTTTGGATTTTTCTGCTTGTTTTATATATATTAGTTATTTAGGCTATATATATATATTGGGTTGATTGATTGGTTGGATTCCCGCAGTCTCATTAGCGGATGCCCGCAGTTTCATAGCGGATGATTACCCTATACGCCCCACGCTATGATTAGTGGATGACCTTCTATACCGCGATATTCTGCCACGAAGCAGAATTGGTATTATTTATGTGCTAACATTTGTGGATGCAGGAAAACAGGTTGGAGGAATCCAACTGGATTCCTCAAAAATATATTATCTGTTGTTTGTTATTTGTTTGATTCCATATATATTTTTCATATATGACGTGAAAAAAAATCAAATGATTGGAAATTGGGTGATTTGATTGGTTTAAATATCACTGGGCTAAGTGTTAATGTATTTAAAATATCGTGGAAGGATATTTGAGATTTTAAAAGGGAAAATTCTATTTTTAAATAGAATTTGAATTTTTAAATGGAATAGAAATATAAAACTTGTTTTTGGAAAATATAACAAGTAGTTCCTTTATAAACGAAGTTTATAAATAGTTCTTTTATAACGAAGTTATAAAATGAAGAGAAAAGAATTATCGTTTGATAATTCAGAAATAGAAATACAAGTGTGAAATTGGAATGAGAAATCTATCTTCAAAAGAAAAATAGAAATATTGATTTCAAAAGGAATTGAAGTCGAGACTTGTTTAAAGAAATTGGATATAAGAGTTCAAATAGAAAACAGACTTTGAAATATAGAATTTCAAAGAAGAATTGAATAGAATTTGAAATATAGAATTTCAAAGAAGAATTCAAATGTGAAATTTGAATAGAGATTTGAATGGAATTCAAACATGAAATTTGAATAGAGATTTGAATAGAAATTCAAGTATTAAATTTGAACAGGAAATTGAATATAGAAATTCAAGTAGAAATTTGAATATAGAATTTCAAAATAGAATTCGAAATAAACTTTGAAAATAGGATTTCAAAGTAGGATTGAAATAGGATTTCAAAATAGGAAATCCAAATAATTTTGAAATAGAATTTGAATTCAAGGGAATTGAAATAAAATTTGAATTTAAAGGAAATTCAAAAATGGAATTTCAAATAAAAGAAAATGTAATTTGAAATATTGGGAGTTTCAAATAAGAGAAATGGAATTTGAAACATTTAGAATTTCAAATAGAAATTTAAATGGAGTTTGGATATTTAAATTCAAGTATGAATTTCAAATATAGAAATTCAAAAAGGAGTTGAATTAAGGTGGAAATTAAATAGAGGATTTGAAGTGGAAATTAAATAAAGGATTTGAAATGGAATTCGAATAAAGGATTTCAAATGGGATTTGAATACAGGATTTAAAACTATGGAATTTGAAATGTAAAGATTCAAATGGAATTTAGAATATATATATATATATATATATATATATATATATATATATATTAGAAGGGAGTTGAATTCATTTAACGAAGTTTAAAAGTTTATATATATAAATATAATTAATACGAACTCGCCGCAGCGCTGCAGTTCGTAAATTGGCGACTCGAACTTCAATTGAGCATACAGAACTCAATTGGGGTCGGAATTCTTCGAAACAAGAAACGTCAGGACCGATTTGATAATAGTTTTCTAATGAAAGAGAAAAATATGAATTTCGTCGTATAGATTTTGAGTTATATCAAAATCAAATTTTCAGAAAAGCAGCGCCAGAATCGTTTTGAAACCATAACGGTTTATCTAATGTTATAAAAGGATTTTAAACAGGTAAAATCCGAAGTTTCTATTTTAGAAAGTTTCAGAGTTGAGTTGTAAAATATATGCGAATTCAAGTTGTGTAGATAAATATGATTTTTGAAACAGAAACCAGACTTTGATTTATTGAATAGAATTAACTAAATTGAATAGAAGTTAGTTAAGGAGATTTCGAATGGATATTGGGGTTTGAATAAGTAAATTCGATTTGAAAATTTATATTCGAAATCAAAAAGGAAACTAGAATTGAAATTGAAATTCAATTTGGTTGTGAGCAAGTTAAATATTTTGTTTGAACATGTTATGTTCAACAAAGAAGTGAAATAGGCAAAATGACTAATTAAAGAATAAATGGGCGAAACTGAATTCAAACGATTAGATGGGATTGAATTGAATTGAAAACAGGTGAACATGTGTAAGCAGATTTGATATGAAGTATATGAAGATTTTAATTTATGTGCCCGACAAAAAGGTACATGTTTAATTCATATATGAGATTTTATGCGCCGTATCGGCAAGCCGCTTGGCTTTTTCTTTTTCTTTTTGAGATTAGAAGGACCGGGGAAGCTATTTGAAATTTCCCGATGCTCCCGATACAGGGGAGGTTATGGCAAAATTTTCCGGGAATTTAAGGAGTTAGAATATTTTTAAGAAATTTGACAATTAGAAATCTATATATCGATATATATAGAATTCGATAAGGAAACGAAATCAAAAATAGCGTAAAGGGCCAATATGGTTATTGAAAATATTTGGGTAACAAATATTGATAAAGGAAATGGAGAAGAGGTTTAATTAATGAATATTAATTAAAGAGCCCGGTGATTTGTTTGATATGTTGGATGAACACTTGTTTTTATTCGATAGTTAAATCACAGACTATCGAAGTTTTTGACCATCCTTGTCAATATGGGGAGACCGGTTGGATTATTATCCGAAGAACCACTCCGTATCGGCATAAGCGTTGCGAACCAAGTATGCTGAATATATTGAAGACGGAGTAAAGTGCAAGGGCTTTTCTATTTATAGAAATTGTGCCTTCGGTTTCGTTCAGTCCCAGAACGAACGTATATGGACGAATGTATGACAGAGTATTTCCAATGATCAAATGGGTTGGTCTGTATGAATATATATGGTTGCAACGGATTTATCCCTTAGCATAATATCCAGAATATTTGTGCAAACTCAACTAGTGATTAACGGATCTGACGATGTGGCATTCAAAGTGATTGTGTTATCGATGAATGGTAAGTATGCGTAGCCTCAGGCCTCAACAACCGGAAGAGGACAAAAATCGGGCAGGCAGCATGGCTATGTGGGTCGCACCCATTAGGGTGTATAATCACCTATCTAGAGGTTCATTTAATTTCTTATTCTATTCGATGTTGTCCCAGTCGGGAGACGGTTGCTGATCCCAACCGTGGTGATATACATTCGATACACTCAAGCGAAATGAGTGGTCGGTCATGTGTGGGCCGGGTTACAAGATGTTCTTGTTGAACCCAGTGTATTCCTCTCTAGAGATACACAGTCGGAAGGTGGTTCCATACCTTGTCATGTTGGAAATCCAATCTCCAATAAGCGCCCTGCGGTTTTTGATTTTATAATATATGTGGAACGTGAGATGCAAGCGTTCTGCTATTTGGTTATTTACTTGATGTAGACATTATCATAATATCACTGGATTTTCGTATCAAAGTGTTTTGGATTATAGTAAGGTAAAAACCATCCATGTTTATGTGTGGGCTGGTCTTACTATTATCTTTTCTTTCGAAAGGATTTTTAAAAGTTAAACAAGTGGTTGGAGTTTACTCACACCAGTCCCATGACTGACCCAGAGTTTATTTTGTTTTGTTTTCCCTAAACTCTTGGGTGCCCAAATTTGTACGGGCAGTCAAGTAGTCGGGATTTCACAGATTCATTTGAAGGAGCTGGAAGCAGGAGACTTCACCGGTTAGCTATAGGCTATCATATATTCCGCTGTGGACCTTGTTTGTATCTGGAAACAGGTGTTTATAACTGTTCCAGAAATGACTGTTGTGCTCTGATGATGGTATGTGTATAAAGTTACTGATTTGTATTTCAAAAGTTATGTTATATAATATATTTTATTCGTTCCGCTGTGAGTTTGTGATCTTCGTTTTTCTTCTATTCTAATATTTCTTTCTTTCTATTTCTCATCCTCTAACTTCTTTCTATTAATGGTTCGTATTTTTGTGTTATTTGGGTTGGACGTGTGTTATATTTAGTCAACTCAGATAGCTCGGATTCGCGGGTCGTTACAGTTGGTATCAGAGCTTAGGTTGAGCGAACACCTAGGCTTGTGTGGCATGTGCACATTAGAGATAGGGTCAGTAGTACCCTAGAATGAGTTGAGTGTATAGATACGAGAGAGCGTATTTGTTAGTTGATATAAAAGTTGTTTTATATTGTGTTGGCTAGTCTGTGAGTGGTTTATGAATTCTGGTCGAATCGTGGGACGCCACGAAGTCGATAGGGATTTCTAAATACTTGAACAGAAAATACGACATGATATTGTTTTTAAATGGGTAAATGAAATAATTTTACCTAGAATTTCTATTTTTGATATAGAAAGAATAATTTTCTAGAATTATTATTATATGGATGTGTTGGATGTTGATTTTATAATCAAATGAGATTATAAACTTAGAATGGTTATTTATAACCAAATAGAATTTGTACAGGAATTAAATATACAAATGAGATGAATTAGAATTTAATTCAAACCAGAATTAAGAATTCAAAGTCCTGGGAAGTTGAAAAATATTTTTCAAAGTATATTAAAATAATATAGATTTGTTTTAGAAGGATTTGAAATGATAACCCTGGGATTCAAATTTCTGGAATTGAAATTTAACTTAAGCTAGTGAAATGGATTGAAGTGAATCAATTAACTAGAATCAATTTGAATAGGTTTAATGGAATATAGATTGGATATAAATGGATTGATCATAAATCATTCAGATTAAATGAAGGTGAGCATATATGATGTGCAATAGAAATGGAAACCAAAAGTTTTGGTAGAAGTAAAATTTATAGAAATATGAAATGTTGAGTTTCAACATAAGTGAATTTTGAAAAGTAATGGATTTGTACCATTTTTCCTACCTTAGCAATTTCGAGGACGAAATTATTTTAAGGGGGAAAGAATGTAACGACCCAGGTTTTTGAACAGTTTATTTTAAATATTTAGTATGGTTTTAAATATTGATTCGAATATAAATGGATTTTTATTATGGAATTTATCGGGTTAATAATCGATATACGATTTAATATCGAATATATTGAATTGCCGTAATACTAGAACGATAAATAATTTGACGTTGAGTTAAAACTGAATTGAGACAAATCAATCGATTAATATAAATTCTATTAAATTAGAACGATAATATTAATTTATTTTCAATAAAATTAACTGCTTGGAATTGAATTATATTTTTAAATCAAATTTAGTTTAAACCATTAATTTAAATTAAATATCTCCTGCAGACAATAAAATAAAATTCTAGATACTACTCCATTTAGACCAGAATAGCGTTATAATCTGGTATCGTCGGTCGTCACGGTTGAATAGTGGTTCGGGATTACTAGTTAAGGACCGCGAGATATTTTAATTATTTAATTAAAATAAAATCAATATAAATAATAAAAAAAAAAATCATAAGCCGACCTATGTTCAAACATTTCGCAGACCTAAGAAAGGAAATCACGCAGACAATTCCCCTTCGAGCTGATAAATTTGTCTCCTGCTTTCTATATCTAGGAAGACAGTGTTTTAATCGTCATGTACTCCCTGTCTACTCTCTTCAGCTATAAAAGCCAACGCAACCCCCCCTTCTTGTTCAACTCAAAGCGAACGCTTCCTTTTTCAAGTTCTTCGGCAAAATCAAAAGGGGGAAATCGTTCCATTTAATTACAAATACAGGTTCGAACTCGATTTCGAACTCGAGTTCAAACTCGGAGTTTGGAGCGACGCGAAGATGATTTCAAAACTAGGGCTCTGGCAAGTCGAGGTGATCAGGGACCTCGAGCTCGCGCTCGATTTGGATGGAGCAAGACATCGAGGATGAGTGCGAAGCTGCTAACACTCGCGATGGAACCGCGGTTCGTTCCTAAAGCTCGAGTTAGGGTTCGATGGTGAACTCGGGGATCCGTTACTTCGGAGGTGGTCGGTCTGGGTATTAGCGCGATGGGATGGGAAGGAGGTTTGGTGATGTCGAGTGTTGAAAATCGATGGAGGGAGTTCGATCTAAAGGATTGAGCTGAAGTTGTGCTAAAAGATTAAGCAGTAATGGTGTTTGGTGAAATGCCGGGAAGAAAGAAAAAAAACAGCGGGATTAAGGTAAACATAAATTATTTATATTTTTTTAGGTTAATTGCATGATAATTCAAATAGAAATTTTGTAAATAAAAGTATAAGCTAAATTAGATTTTTTTTAGGGTTTGAAACTTATTAGGTAATTCACTTAGTTATTTTAATTAGTGTGAAATAGAAAAAAATTAAATGCAAGGAAATTATTGGAATTGATTGAAGTAAATTATTTTGTCTAATTAGCCGATCTAAAGGAAATTAGTTATAAGGAATAAAATTTGTAGACTAATAGTTCAGTAAGATTAATGTTTAAATTTGGAATTTATTTACAAGTGACAATTAATTAAATTTAATTTGTCTAATTAAAAACTGAGATTTTATTTATGTTATTTTAGATTGAAAACAGACGATTGGAGAAAACATTGTGAAATCTATAAAATTGGCTGCATTGGATATTCTACAAATAAAATCACGGTGAGTAAATCTCACTCACCTTTGATTTTAATTATTTTTATTTCATTAAAAATAATTGTTGTTGCTTGTTTGGATTTTTCTGCTTGTTTTATATATATTAGTTATTTAGGCTATATATATATATATTGGGTTGATTGATTGGTTGGATTCCCGCAGTCTCATTAGCGGATGCCCGTAGTTTCATAGCGGATGATTACCCTATACGCCCCACGCTATGATTAGTGGATGACCTTCTATACCGCGATATTCTGCCACGAAGCAGAATTGGTATTATTTATGTGCTAACATTTGTGGATGCAGGAAAACAGGTTGGAGGAATCCAACTGGATTCCTCAAAAATATATTATCTGTTGTTTGTTATTTGTTTGATTCCATATATATTTTTCATATATGACGTGAAAAAAAAATCAAATGATTGGAAATTGGGTGATTTGATTGGTTTAAATATCACTGGGCTAAGTGTTAATGTATTTAAAATATCGTGGAAGGATATTTGAGATTTTAAAAGGGAAAATTCTATTTTTAAATAGAATTTGAATTTTTAAATGGAATAGAAATATAAAACTTGTTTTTGGAAAATATAACAAGTAGTTCCTTTATAAACGAAGTTTATAAATAGTTCTTTTATAACGAAGTTATAAAATGAAGAGAAAAGAATTATCGTTTGATAATTCAGAAATAGAAATACAAGTGTGAAATTGGAATGAGAAATCTATCTTCAAAAGAAAAATAGAAATATCGATTTCAAAAGGAATTGAAGTCGAGACTTGTTTAAAGAAATTGGATATAAGAGTTCAAATAGAAAACAGACTTTGAAATATAGAATTTCAAAGAAGAATTGAATAGAATTTGAAATATAGAATTTCAAAGAAGAATTCAAATGTGAAATTTGAATAGAGATTTGAATGGAATTCAAACATGAAATTTGAATAGAGATTTGAATAGAAATTCAAGTATTAAATTTGAACAGGAAATTGAATATAGAAATTCAAGTAGAAATTTGAATATAGAATTTCAAAATAGAATTCGAAATAAACTTTGAAAATAGGATTTCAAAGTAGGATTGAAATAGGATTTCAAAATAGGAAATCCAAATAATTTTGAAATAGAATTTGAATTCAAGGGAATTGAAATAAAATTTGAATTTAAAGGAAATTCAAAAATGGAATTTCAAATAAAAGAAAATGTAATATGAAATATTGGGAGTTTCAAATAAGAGAAATGGAATTTGAAACATTTAGAATTTCAAATAGAAATTTAAATGGAGTTTGGATATTTAAATTCAAGTATGAATTTCAAATATAGAAATTCAAAAAGGAGTTGAATTAAGGTGGAAATTAAATAGAGGATTTGAAGTGGAAATTAAATAAAGGATTTGAAATGGAATTCGAATAAAGGATTTCAAATGGGATTTGAATACAGGATTTAAAACTATGGAATTTGAAATGTAAAGATTCAAATGGAATTTGGAATATATATATATATATATATATATATATATATATATATATATATATATTAGAAGGGAGTTGAATTCATTTAACGAAGTTTAAAAGTTTATATATATAAATATAATTAATACGAACTCGCCGCAGCGCTGCAGTTCGTAAATTGGCGACTCGAACTTCAATTGAGCATACAGAACTCAATTGGTGTCGGAATTCTTCGAAACAAGAAACGTCAGGACCGATTTGATAATAGTTTTCTAATGAAAGAGAAATATATGAATTTCGTCGTATAGATTTTGAGTTATATCAAAATCAAATTTTCAGAAAAGCAGCGCCAGAATCGTTTTGAAACCATAACGGTTTATCTAATGTTATAAAAGGATTTTAAACAGGTAAAATCCGAAGTTTCTATTTTAGAAAGTTTCAGAGTTGAGTTGTAAAATATATGCGAATTCAAGTTGTGTAGATAAATATGATTTTTGAAACAGAAACCAGACTTTGATTTATTGAATAGAATTAACTAAATTGAATAGAAATTAGTTAAGGAGATTTCGAATGGATATTGGGGTTTGAATAAGTAAATTCGATTTGAAAATTTATATTCGAAATCAAAAAGGAAACTAGAATTGAAATTGAAATTCAATTTGGTTGTGAGCAAGTTAAATATTTTGTTTGAACATGTTATGTTCAACAAAGAAGTGAAATAGGCAAAATGACTAATTAAAGAATAAATGGGCGAAACTGAATTCAAACGATTAGATGGGATTGAATTGAATTGAAAACAGGTGAACATGTGTAAGCAGATTTGATATGAAGTATATGAAGATTTTAATTTATGTGCCCGACAAAAAGGTACATGTTTAATTCATATATGAGATTTTATGCGCCGTATCGGCAAGCCGCTTGGCTTTTTCTTTTTCTTTTTGAGATTAGAAGGACCGGGGAAGCTATTTGAAATTTCCCGATGCTCCCGATACAGGGGAGGTTATGGCAAAATTTTCCGGGAATTTAAGGAGTTAGAATATTTTTAAGAAATTTGACAATTAGAAATCTATATATCGATATATATAGAATTCGATAAGGAAACGAAATCAAAAATAGCGTAAAGGGCCAATATGGTTATTGAAAATATTTGGGTAACAAATATTGATAAAGGAAATGGAGAAGAGGTTTAATTAATGAATATTAATTAAAGAGCCCGGTGATTTGTTTGATATGTTGGATGAACACTTGTTTTTATTCGATAGTTAAATCACAGACTATCGAAGTTTTTGACCATCCTTGTCAATATGGGGAGACCGGTTGGATTATTATCCGAAGAACCACTCCGTATCGGCATAAGCGTTGCGAACCAAGTATGCTGAATATATTGAAGACGGAGTAAAGTGCAAGGGCTTTTCTATTTATAGAAATTGTGCCTTCGGTTTCGTTCAGTCCCAGAACGAACGTATATGGACGAATGTATGACAGAGTATTTCCAATGATCAAATGGGTTGGTCTGTATGAATATATATGGTTGCAACGGATTTATCCCTTAGCATAATATCCAGAATATTTGTGCAAACTCAACTAGTGATTAACGGATCTGACGATGTGGCATTCAAAGTGATTGTGTTATCGATGAATGGTAAGTATGCGTAGCCTCAGGCCTCAACAACCGGAAGAGGACAAAAATCGGGCAGGCAGCATGGCTATGTGGGTCGCACCCATTAGGGTGTATAATCACCTATCTAGAGGTTCATTTAATTTCTTATTCTATTCGATGCTGTCCCAGTCGGGAGACGGTTGCTGATCCCAACCGTGGTGATATACATTCGATACACTCAAGCGAAATGAGTGGTCGGTCATGTGTGGGTCGGGTTACAAGATGTTCTTGTTGAACCCAGTGCATTCCTCTCTAGAGATACACAGTCGGAAGGTGGTTCCATACCTTGTCATGTTGGAAATCCAATCTCCAATAAGCGCCCTGCGGTTTTTGATTTTATAATATATGTGGAACGTGAGATGCAAGCGTTCTGCTATTTGGTTATTTACTTGATGTAGACATTATCATAATATCACTGGATTTTCGTATCAAAGTGTTTTGGATTATAGTAAGGTAAAAACCATCCATGTTTATGTGTGGGCTGGTCTTACTATTATCTTTTCTTTCGAAAGGATTTTTAAAAGTTAAACAAGTGGTTGGAGTTTACTCACACCAGTCCCATGACTGACCCAGAGTTTATTTTGTTTTGTTTTCCCTAAACTCTTGGGTGCCCAAATTTGTACGGGCAGTCAAGTAGTCGGGATTTCACAGATTCATTTGAAGGAGCTGGAAGCAGGAGACTTCACCGGTTAGCTATAGGCTATCATATATTCCGCTGTGGACCTTGTTTGTATCTGGAAACAGGTGTTTATAACTGTTCCAGAAATGACTGTTGTGCTCTGATGATGGTATGTGTATAAAGTTACTGATTTGTATTTCAAAAGTTATGTTATATAATATATTTTATTCGTTCCGCTGTGAGTTTGTGATCTTCGTTTTTCTTCTATTCTAATATTTCTTTCTTTCTATTTCTCATCCTCTAACTTCTTTCTATTAATGGTTCGTATTTTCGTGTTATTTGGGTTGGACGTGTGTTATATTTAGTCAACTCAGATAGCTCGGATTCGCGGGTCGTTACAGTTGGTATCAGAGCTTAGGTTGAGCGAACACCTAGGCTTGTGTGGCATGTGCACATTAGAGATAGGGTCAGTAGTACCCTAGAATGAGTTGAGTGTATAGATACGAGAGAGCGTATTTGTTAGTTGATATAAAAGTTGTTTTATATTGTGTTGGCTAGTCTGTGAGTGGTTTATGAATTCTGGTCGAATCGTGGGACGCCACGAAGTCGATAGGGATTTCTAAATACTTGAACAGAAAATACGACATGATATTGTTTTTAAATGGGTAAATGAAATAATTTTACCCAGAATTTCTATTTTTGATATAGAAAGAATAATTTTCTAGAATTATTATTATATGGATGTGTTGGATGTTGATTTTATAATCAAATGAGATTATAAACTTAGAATGGTTATTTATAACCAAATAGAATTTGTACAGGAATTAAATATACAAATGAGATGAATTAGAATTTAATTCAAACCAGAATTAAGAATTCAAAGTCCTGGGAAGTTGAAAAATATTTTTCAAAGTATATTAAAATAATATAGATTTGTTTTAGAAGGATTTGAAATGATAACCCTGGGATTCAAATTTCTGGAATTGAAATTTAACTTAAGCTAGTTAAATGGATTGAAGTGAATCAATTAACTAGAATCAATTTGAATAGGTTTAATGGAATATAGATTGGATATAAATGGATTGATCATAAATCATTCAGATTAAATGAAGGTGAGCATATATGATGTGCAATAGAAATGGAAACCAAAAGTTTTGGTAGAAGTAAAATTTATAGAAATATGAAATGTTGAGTTTCAACATAAGTGAATTTTGAAAAGTAATGGATTTGTACCATTTTTCCTACCTTAGCAATTTCGAGGACGAAATTATTTTAAGGGGGAAAGAATGTAACGACCCAGGTTTTTGAACAGTTTATTTTAAATATTTAGTATGGTTTTAAATATTGATTCGAATATAAATGGATTTTTATTATGGAATTTATCGGGTTAATAATCGATATACGATTTAATATCGAATATATTGAATTGCCGTAATACTAGAACGATAAATAATTTGACGTTGAGTTAAAACTGAATTGAGACAAATCAATCGATTAATATAAATTCTATTAAATTAGAACGATAATATTAATTTATTTTCAATAAAATTAACTGCTTGGAATTGAATTATATTTTTAAATCAAATTTAGTTTAAACCATTAATTTAAATTAAATATCTCCTGCAGACAATAAAATAAAATTCTAGATACTACTCCATTTAGACCAGAATAGCGTTATAATCTGGTATCGTCGGTCGTCACGGTTGAATAGTGGTTCGGGATTACTAGTTAAGGACCGCGAGATATTTTAATTATTTAATTAAAATAAAATCAATATAAATAATAAAAAAAAAAAATCATAAGCCGGCCTATGTTCAAACATTTCGCAGACCTAAGAAAGGAAATCACGCAGACAATTCCCCTTCGAGCTGATAAATTTGTCTCATGCTTTCTATATCTAGGAAGACAGTGTTTTAATCGTCATGTACTCCCTGTCTACTCTCTTCGGCTATAAAAGCCAACGCAACCCCCCCTTCTTGTTCAACTCAAAGCGAACGCTTCCTTTTTCAAGTTCTTCGGCAAAATCAAAAGGGGGAAATCGTACCATTCAATTACAAATACAGGTTCGAACTCGATTTCGAACTCGAGTTCAAACTCGGAGTTTGGAGCGACGCGAAGATGATTTCAAAACTAGGGCTCTGGCAAGTCGAGGTGATCAGGGACCTCGAGCTCGCGCTCGATTTGGATGGAGCAAGACATCGAGGATGAGTGCGAAGCTGCTAACACTCGCGATGGAATCGCGGTTCGTTCCTAAAGCTCGAGTTAGGGTTCGATGGTGAACTCGGGGATCCGTTACTTCGGAGGTGGTCGGTCTGGGTATTAGAGCGATGGGATGGGAAGGAGGTTTGGTGATGTCGAGTGTTGAAAATCGATGGAGGGAGTTCGATCTAAAGGATTGAGCTGAAGTTGTGCTAAAAGATTAAGCAGTAATGGTGTTTGGTGAAATGCCGGGAAGAAAGAAAAAAAACAGCGGGATTAAGGTAAACATAAATTATTTATATTTTTTTAGGTTAATTGCATGATAATTCAAATAGAAATTTTGTAAATAAAAGTATAAGCTAAATTAGATTTTTTTAGGGTTTGAAACTTATTAGGTAATTCACTTAGTTATTTTAATTAGTGTGAAATAGAAAAAAATTAAATGCAAGGAAATTATTGGAATTGATTGAAGTAAATTATTTTGTCTAATTAGTCCATCTAAAGGAAATTAGTTATAAGGAATAAAATTTGTAGACTAATAGTTTAGTAAGATTAATGTTTAAATTTGGAATTTATTTACAAGTGACAATTAATTAAATTTAATTTGTCTAATTAAAAACTGAGATTTTATTTATGTTATTTTAGATTAAAAAACAGACGATTGGAGAAAACATTGTGAAATCTATAAAATTGGCTGCATTGGATATTCTACAAATAAAATCACGGTGAGTAAATCTCACTCACCTTTTATTTTAATTATTTTTATTTCGTTAAAAATAATTGTTGTTGCTTGTTTGGATTTTTCTGCTTGTTTTATATATATTAGTTATTTAGGCTATATATATATATATATATATATATATATATATTGGGTTGATTGATTGGTTGGATTCCCGCAGTCTCATTAGCGGATGCCCGCAGTTTCATAGCGGATGATTACCCTATACGCCCCACGCTATGATTAGTGGATGACCTTCTATACCGCGATATTCTGCCACGAAGCAGAATTGGTATTATTTATGTGCTAACATTTGTGGATGCAGGAAAACAGGTTGGAGGAATCCAACTGGATTCCTCAAAAATATATTATCTGTTGTTTGTTATTTGTTTGATTCCATATATATTTTCCATATATGACGTGAAAAAAAATCAAATGATTGGAAATTGGGTGATTTGATTGGTTTAAATATCACTGGGCTAAGTGTTAATGTATTTAAAATATCGTGGAAGGATATTTGAGATTTTAAAAGGGAAAATTCTATTTTTAAATAGAATTTGAATTTTTAAATGGAATAGAAATATAAAACTTGTTTTTGGAAAATATAACAAGTAGTTCCTTTATAAACGAAGTTTATGAATAGTTCTTTTATAACGAAGTTATAAAATGAAGAGAAAAGAATTATCGTTTGATAATTCAGAAATAGAAATACAAGTGTGAAATTGGAATGAGAAATCTATCTTCAAAAGAAAAATAGAAATATCGATTTCAAAAGGAATTGAAGTCGAGACTTGTTTAAAGAAATTGGATATAAGAGTTCAAATAGAAAACAGACTTTGAAATATAGAATTTCAAAGAAGAATTGAATAGAATTTGAAATATAGAATTTCAAAGAAGAATTCAAATGTGAAATTTGAATAGAGATTTGAATGGAATTCAAACATGAAATTTGAATAGAGATTTGAATAGAAATTCAAGTATTAAATTTGAACAGGAAATTGAATATAGAAATTCAAGTAGAAATTTGAATATAGAATTTCAAAATAGAATTCGAAATAAACTTTGAAAATAGGATTTCAAAGTAGGATTGAAATAGGATTTCAAAATAGGAAATCCAAATAGTTTTGAAATAGAATTTGAATTCAAGGGAATTGAAATAAAATTTGAATTTAAAGGAAATTCAAAAATGGAATTTCAAATAAAAGAAAATGTAATTTGAAATATTGGGAGTTTCAAATAAGAGAAATGGAATTTGAAACATTTAGAATTTCAAATAGAAATTTAAATGGAATTTGGATATTTAAATTCAAGTATGAATTTCAAATATAGAAATTCAAAAAGGATTTGAATTAAGGTGGAAATTAAATAGAGGATTTGAAGTGGAAATTAAATAAAGGATTTGAAATGGAATTCGAATAAAGGATTTCAAATGGGATTTGAATACAGGATTTAAAACTATGGAATTTGAAATGTAAAGATTCAAATGGAATTTGGAATATATATATATATTAGAAGGGAGTTGAATTCATTTAACGAAGTTTAAAAGTTTATATATATAAATATAATTAATACGAACTCGCCGCAGCGCTGCAGTTCGTAAATTGGCGACTCGAACTTCAATTGAGCATACAGAACTCAATTGGGGTCGGAATTCTTCGAAACAAGAAACGTCAGGACCGATTTGATAATAGTTTTCTAATGAAAGAGAAAAATATGAATTTCGTCATATAGATTTTGAGTTATATCAAAATCAAATTTTCAGAAAAGCAGCGCCAGAATCGTTTTGAAACCATAACGGTTTATCTAATGTTATAAAAGGATTTTAAACAGGTAAAATCCGAAGTTTCTATTTTAGAAAGTTTCAGAGTTGAGTTGTAAAATATATGCGAATTCAAGTTGTGTAGATAAATATGATTTTTGAAACAGAAACCAGACTTTGATTTATTGAATAGAATTAACTAAATTGAATAGAAATTAGTTAAGGAGATTTCGAATGGATATTGGGGTTTGAATAAGTAAATTCGATTTGAAAATTTATATTCGAAATCAAAAAGGAAACTAGAATTGAAATTGAAATTCAATTTGGTTGTGAGCAAGTTAAATATTTTGTTTGAACATGTTATGTTCAACAAAGAAGTGAAATAGGCAAAATGACTAATTAAAGAATAAATGGGCGAAACTGAATTCAAACGATTAGATGGGATTGAATTGAATTGAAAACAGGTGAACATGTGTAAGCAGATTTGATATGAAGTATATGAAGATTTTAATTTATGTGCCCGACAAAAAGGTACATGTTTAATTCATATATGAGATTTTATGCGCCGTATCGGCAAGCCGCTTGGCTTTTTCTTTTTCTTTTTGAGATTAGAAGGACCGGGGAAGCTATTTGAAATTTCCCGATGCTCCCGATACAGGGGAGGTTATGGCAAAATTTTCCGGGAATTTAAGGAGTTAGAATATTTTTAAGAAATTTGACAATTAGAAATCTATATATCGATATATATAGAATTCGATAAGGAAACGAAATCAAAAATAGCGTAAAGGGCCAATATGGTTATTGAAAATATTTGGGTAACAAATATTGATAAAGGAAATGGAGAAGAGGTTTAATTAATGAATATTAATTAAAGAGCCCGGTGATTTGTTTGATATGTTGGATGAACACTTGTTTTTATTCGATAGTTAAATCACAGACTATCGAAGTTTTTGACCATCCTTGTCAATATGGGGAGACCGGTTGGATTATTATCCGAAGAACCACTCCGTATCGGCATAAGCGTTGCGAACCAAGTATGCTGAATATATTGAAGACGGAGTAAAGTGCAAGGGCTTTTCTATTTATAGAAATTGTGCCTTCGGTTTCGTTCAGTCCCAGAACGAACGTATATGGACGAATGTATGACAGAGTATTTCCAATGATCAAATGGGTTGGTCTGTATGAATATATATGGTTGCAACGGATTTATCCCTTAGCATAATATCCAGAATATTTGTGCAAACTCAACTAGTGATTAACGGATCTGACGATGTGGCATTCAAAGTGATTGTGTTATCGATGAATGGTAAGTATGCGTAGCCTCAGGCCTCAACAACCGGAAGAGGACAAAAATCGGGCAGGCAGCATGGCTATGTGGGTCGCACCCATTAGGGTGTATAATCACCTATCTAGAGGTTCATTTAATTTCTTATTCTATTCGATGCTGTCCCAGTCGGGAGACGGTTGCTGATCCCAACCGTGGTGATATACATTCGATACACTCAAGCGAAATGAGTGGTCGGTCATGTGTGGGTCGGGTTACAAGATGTTCTTGTTGAACCCAGTGTATTCCTCTCTAGAGATACACAGTCGGAAGGTGGTTCCATACCTTGTCATGTTGGAAATCCAATCTCCAATAAGCGCCCTGCGGTTTTTGATTTTATAATATATGTGGAACGTGAGATGCAAGCGTTCTGCTATTTGGTTATTTACTTGATGTAGACATTATCATAATATCACTGGATTTTCGTATCAAAGTGTTTTGGATTATAGTAAGGTAAAAACCATCCATGTTTATGTGTGGGCTGGTCTTACTATTATCTTTTCTTTCGAAAGGATTTTTAAAAGTTAAACAAGTGGTTGGAGTTTACTCACACCAGTCCCATGACTGACCCAGAGTTTATTTTGTTTTGTTTTCCCTAAACTCTTGGGTGCCCAAATTTGTACGGGCAGTCAAGTAGTCGGGATTTCACAGATTCATTTGAAGGAGCTGGAAGCAGGAGACTTCACCGGTTAGCTATAGGCTATCATATATTCCGCTGTGGACCTTGTTTGTATCTGGAAACAGGTGTTTATAACTGTTCCAGAAATGACTGTTGTGCTCTGATGATGGTATGTGTATAAAGTTACTGATTTGTATTTCAAAAGTTATGTTATATAATATATTTTATTCGTTCCGCTGTGAGTTTGTGATCTTCGTTTTTCTTCTATTCTAATATTTCTTTCTTTCTATTTCTCATCCTCTAACTTCTTTCTATTAATGGTTCGTATTTTCGTGTTATTTGGGTTGGACGTGTGTTATATTTAGTCAACTCAGATAGCTCGGATTCGCGGGTCGTTACAGGTTGATTTTTTGTTAATTATATATTCATATATTGATTAAATCCATGGAATTAAACTTTTGTTTAATTTCAATTAAAAACCAAATCGTTATTCTAACGATTGGACCCAATGAAGGTAACTTGCCTTGTTGGTCACATTTATAAATAAACGTGTTTTATTTAATGAATTGTTTAAATTGTTTTGTGAACTAAATTGTTTGATGTTAAATAGGCGTTATTTACTGTTATAGAAATAATCAGTTATATTGAATTGAATAATTTTATTTGAAATAACCTACTTGGATGTAGGGAAGAACAGGTTGGGGGAATCCAACTGGATTACTCAAATATATTAAATGTTATTTATCTTCATATTATCATTATATGGACTGTTCTGATTGGATGATTGATTTGGTTGTTGATTATTGACCTTAAATTCAATATTTGTTTTGTTTAAACTAGTGGGTAATATTGGTTGATTAAATGCCTGTATATAGCCTATAAATCAGTCATTTTGAAATATCGATTTACCATCAGGTGAATCGACGGAAATGAAGTTATAAAAATAAAAAAAATTATAACTGAACATAACTTTTTTAATTCTTTTATTTCGAATGAAAGTTATTAAAAGGAAATAAATATTTATTATTTAAATTTATAAGTGATTACTAAATGTTTTTATAAAGTAAATTCTTATGTTAAGAAGATTTGTAAGTAAGTGAGAAGAAATTAATCTAATGATTAAGAGTTGAATAATTATTTTTAAGAAACAATTAAATGGAATTATTTAAATTAATATTATATTATTAATTTAAGGGAAGGACTAATTGGAATCGATTAACGTGATAACTGTGTTTTGAAGTTGACTAAATCAACCATTTTAATTGAGATTGATCATTAAATTAGTTTGTCTTGAACTAATCTAATGAAAGGGTTTAACGAATAATTGTTTAATTTTAATAAGATTTTAAAAAGAAATTTATTATTTATTTAGTAAATAAAGAAGTTAACTAATTATAGTTAACGGTGAGGTAAAATTTTGATTTAATTAATAATAATTTAAGAAATTACCATTTAAGTGAGATTCATTTAAGAAAGTAAATCAAGTTGTAATGAAATCTAATTGAATGGTAAAAGAAGTTTATGAAGGAGTTTTATATTAAAACCGAGTTTTATAACGAAATTATAAAAGGGATTTCAAGCAAATACGATAGCCTAAATTAAATATTTAATTAAAATTTGAAGTTAGAAAAAGGAAATTGAGAAGTTGGAAAATGATACGAAATGGCTAAGTGAGATTTATTCCGAGGTTCAGAATGTGATATTGCGAAATTTGGAATGGTTAACGAAGTGAGATTTATTCCGAGGATCAGAATGTTATGTTACGAAGTTCGGAATGTTAATTGAAGGCGAGAATATAAGCCCAGTAAAAAGGTTTTGGAAATGGCAACTAATATAAATTGTCGTAAATGATCTACAAACGATTTTGTAAATGGAAATTAAGAGTTTAGAAATGTAATCAAAATATCAATTATAGATAATAATTTACAAATGGAATTTTTAAATGAAGTAAGAAATATGAAAAATAAATTTGTAAGAATTGTTACAGATAATAAATTGAACTATCTAATTTATATACTGAAGATCTTAAAACGTTTGCTTGGGATTTTAGACAATGCATAAGTTGTCGAAATGATTTAAAAAGGGTATAATTAAAGAAAATAAAAAGTTTTGAAATGAAATCTGTAATGGTTGTTACATATGATAGGTTGAATCGTTTTGATAAAAATAAATATAAGGATTCGTAAGAGATGTGAATATAAGAGTTGTAAAAGGTATAAAGGTAAGATTTATAAAGATATGTATATAAGATTGGTAAAGATATTTATATTAGATTTGGTAGAGACAATTATATATGATTTAAACAAATATGTATTGTTGTTGCAATAAGTTGAAGAATATTTATAAAGAGATTTTGAAGAAATTTTATAAACGATTCTTTTATAATGGAATCGAAGCTCAAGTATAATATTATAAAGGATTAGTAAAGATTAATAGAGAAGTATAATGATAGTTTACTTAATAATTAACTAAGTAAATGTTGTTGAGATTTAAATAAGGTTTTCAAAGGAAAACATGTGGTTAATAAACTTCTGTCTATTCTGAAGATATGGATGTTGTTGGTCAAGGTCTGAGAGGTAAATAAAATATTCCAACTTGAACAACTTCACGATTATCCAAGAATGGTATTAGTTTATAAATGAGAGCAATTGAGGGAAACATAAGTTATGATTTCCGTAAATAATATTAAAACTGTATTCGAAAAAGTTTATATGTGAATGAAATGATTTTTAAGAATATTATTATTTATAATAAGAAGTAAAAGATAAACTCCAAATATTGGAAGATTTAAAGAATATAATTAACAGTTGTTTAGTTAAAGAGGCCATACAATGCCGAGTACTGAATCAATGAACTCACTTCATTTACAGATTGATTATTTGACAGTTAAATAACCGACTATCAAATTTGGCCCATATGATTGTTGGTACGGAAAGACTGGGATCGAATTTATATTCGAAAACCATTTTAAAGCAGCAAATACATGAAAATGCTGATTGAAGATGGAGCAATTAAAGACCATGGATCTTCATAAGCGGAAGGATTACTTGTCGAATATTCTCTGTGTTGCAACCAGAGGTATACTGACATGATTCGGTTGTGAGTGAAATTTTACGGATTTGCAAGGACTTCTCGTTACTAATCCATAGGGTAATTCAAGGATGCACTAGGAGTGCCTTCGGTTCATCCTGTTCCTGGATGACTTGTTTGGATTAATGTCTGACAGAGTATTTCCAAAAGAGTCACGTACGTTAATTTCCTCAAATGTATTTCTGTTGGTGGCAGAGAAGACACCTTCTCTTAGCTTAACAACTAGAGTATTTTTGTGGGCGTCAATTAGTGACATCTGGCGGATCTGACGATGTGGAATTTAAAGTGAATAGTGACAAGATGTTCTAAAAATAATAATAAAGGTAATTAAATAGATAAATTACGACCTCATGTTTTAACCAAGAAGTGGTATAAAATCAGGTAGGTCGCATGGCTATGTTGGTCGCATTCATTAAAAGGGTATATCATTACCTGACCTGGAGAAACGCCTTCTGTTATCCCTTTATTTTTGTATTTTATCGGCGATTTGTTGGCCCCCCAACCGTGGTAATGACATATTCGGTACTCTCAAATAAAGTGAGGGGTCGGTCATGTTTAGCCGGATTGCAAGATGTTCTTGTTGAACCCCAATGTATTCATCTCCAGAGATACATTGTCGAAAGGTGGTACCCATACCTTGCCATGGAAATCCATTTTCCAATAAGAGCCTGCGGTTTTGTTTGTATACTATGTTTGTGGAGCGTGAGATGCAAGTGTTCCACTAGATTGGTATCTACTTGTATTAAATTACTATTATAATATCAGAAAAGATTTTGGTTTCAAAAATATATTGGGTTATCGTAAGGTAAAAACTGTCCGTATTTATAGGTGGATTTGGTCTTATGAGTATCCTTTCTTTCGAAAAGATTTTGACTTAAAAATCAAGTTGTGTGGTACCTTTAAACTAAGAGTGGTTTTCTTCACTCTGGTTCACCGGATTGATCCGGCGTTTGTATTGCTCGGGTTAGACCGGGTTTTACAGGTTTAGGTTATCAGATGCTATGAAGAGACGAGCTGGAAGAGTTCATATGTATGATATTATATTGTTATTTTTTTCATTGTGTTTTATATTTGAGGACACGTTATTATAACTGTCCAGATGTGTTGATGTACTTTGATGATTGTAAGTATTTTTCAAGCTCTCAATAAAAATTTATTTCTATATTATATTTTGTTCCGCTGCGATGTGAGACCCTAATTCTGATGTGTTTCTTCTTCTTATTTCTTCTATTCTAACATTTCTTTCTTTCTTATCTCACCCTCTAAATTCTTCTAATAACTATCTGTTGTTTTCGATATTTGAGTTCTGGCAAGTAATACAGGATTTGTGTATTATTGTCAGAATTCGGGCGTCGAATTCCCACAGGTCGTTACAATTTTGGTTAATGATTTTTGAAATTTAGAAAAGAAATGGAGTAGAGTAAAAGGGTGAAGAATGAAAAAAAGTTGTTAAAAAATTCGTTTTTGGTTAGGTAGTTATAGGGATGCAACAACGATGTCCATTCATGAAAAGATTCGAATGAATAGACACTTATTTGAAAGTCGAAATTTTAAAATTAATGAATGCCATGTCAACATGGGGTATTCCATGATATGGACATCCTTATTAAAAAAGAAAATTGAATTTTGAAAAAAATAATCAAAGTGAGTATAAATAGATCAAAGTAATTCTGAAGTTTAAACAAACTGGTTTCCAATATTATAAGATAATATAATAGAGTAAGAATAATTAAAACATATATTTATAATATATAAATGTGATATTAAAACTTAAGTCTATATTATAATTTTGAGATTTAAGACGAAAATGTTTAAATTGGAAGTTAGTTCAAAATCATGAGACATTTTCTAATAGGTTGTTAAGTAAGTTTAAGAACAAGAGATGTTTTTGAAACATGTTGTAACTTTAAAAAGGGGAAGCGATATGAAATACTTTGAAACAGAAGCTAAGGAGATCTATAAGGCTAAAACAATTTTAGAGAAAATCTATAAAAAGGAGATTTTGAAAACCATCTTGAAGTAGTTTTGTGAGTTCCTTCTTGAAGTGTATTTCATAATGTCAAGCCTTATTACCTGCCAAAACTCGAATTGGTCATGGGTTCCATCCCATTATAAAGTGAGAAGTGTTTTCCATTCCATAAGAAATCCGGAACAAAGATTTCGGTGCTATTACGAAGTTTTAACAAAAATTCTAGACTGAATTACTTATATGATATCCTGAACTCTTGAATTAATTCTTGAACTCTTGATACTCATCAGTCTTCAATCTTAAATTCTTCATCTTTGTTTTCTTTAATCTTGAATGTTTATACTATATAGTCTTCATTCGCAATACATGTTTGTAAATATCCTGCATATACATATGTAACTCAACATAAAATCTTAGTACACATACTTTATAATAAGTCGTTAGGTTGTTGTCATCAAAACCATCACCTCAAGAACCAACAATATTCCTATTTTTGATGGTGAAAACCTTAGTTTATAAAGTATACTTACTGATACCTTGATTCTTAATTTACTCCGCCTTGCTCCAATAACTCCTCCTAAAACTGATAACTCCCCCGTAATCTAAGCTAAGTCTAACTTATTTTATAATCCTTTCCCTTTGTCATCAATAAAAACTTTATAACTATGTTTAAACTATAAAGTTCCCCCTTAAACTAATATTATAAAACTTAATAAGAAGATATAATAATCGAAATAAACTTATATTTATTATATAGAGTAATTAAAACTGTATCAACCCAGATTTCAACAGGTCCGAATTTTTCGTAAAATGCTAAATATCCAAGCCCACTAGAACTCAAGTTGGTTTGACTGGTATCATATAGAAAGGCAAAAATAAAATATATCATAGTTCATAATAAAATATCTCACAATAGAATGGATAAAATATAATAGTAAATAAATACTATCCAAATAATAACACTGTGTAACAAGTGTCCCGAAGTCGTATTCTCTACCACCTGTATAACCTGCGGGTTTGTTATGAAGAGGGGTCAGAACAAAAGTTCCAGTGAATGGACAAATTATATTTTCTATAAATAATACTACATATATTGTTTTATCATTATCTTTATTAAGTTATTTTGGGTTTATTGCATATAACACTTTCGACTTTACGCTTAAATCGTACACATCTACTCCCCGGTAGTTAACCAAATAAACCATATATATAGGTAAATGCCCAATATATCGAGATACTCCCCATAGTACCCTTCTTGAATGATCATCATTGTCGTACTGTGGAAACGTACGAAACATAGATCTCTATGCTATAAAAGCGTACTAGACCATGCTGTGAAGGCGCATTACGTCTACAACACTATGCCACGAAAGCATACAGAGCTACGCTACGAAAGAGTAAGCTCCTACCACTGTGCCATAAATGTCCCTGAAAATGAGTTCTTCCACGGAACTCTGGGGGGGGGGGGGGGGTTCTCCTATATTTGTCAAGAATGTCCTCGTTAGGCCTAAAATTAATGGCTTCGATTTGGGCCATAATACTTATATCAAAATTTGGTCTATCTCTTTATGGTGGAAATGGCCACACCCGACCCCCTAACTAATGAAAGAACATTCAAAGTGCTAAGTGACTGCCCTAACAACCAGTCTAAACATCCATATGGCCTCTCATCTAATGACCCGATAGTGAAGATCATTGGCCTATTGGTTTAGCTCTAGTCTTTCCTGCACTCGCTCTGATAGACGATAACAGGTGTCCGACGACCTACTATCCTTTGTTGGTTCCTGACCACCAAGCCTCTCACCCTGAGGTAGCCGCCGAAACATACTAGAAATCATCACAATCAGTATTTAGGCTGCCTACAACCATATATGCAGCCAAGGCATACTCCCCAGATGGAACTGTACAGATCAGGCCTCTATGGGTATAGCCTACCACAGAGGACCATCAAGGACTATCCTAACATTCCATAGAAATTCTGCATTTCCATCCAGTCCCATCAAATAAAACGGACGTGCTCCCACCGCGTCTCCAGACGCCCATGATGATTTGCCCCATTGGGCTCTTCATCCCGCGGACTGGTACAGATGCATATCGTTATATTAATTATACCTTATGTATAATTTACTATTATGCGTTCCACTTACTTTCCTTTTCGTTGATTTACAATATTCATTAATCTATTTAATCGAATATTATTTCTTGATAAATTAACTTTACTGGTTACCATAAAATTGCGTAGTCGCAAGGCCAATATAGAGTATTTTAGGATAATTAAACTTAATTTCTAATTTCCTATTTCTTTATAGTAAGCTTTATTTCTTTCTTTTTTTACTTTTCAAATTATAACCTTTATTTAATAATCTTTCTTTTGCGTTTTTCCACTGAATCCTGTTACTATTTACCAGTTATAAGTTTACATTAAGCCTTTATCTTTTTATAGCCACTTTCAGTTATGTTAGCTTTTCTTCTTCCCATCTTTATAATATTAGTTGTTAGGACCTACTATACTTTGCTTAAGGTAATTATTACAGTAGAGACTCGTAATTGCAAGATATCTTTTTCAATTATTTTTAGGCTATTGAAAAGTGCGGAATAGGGATAAATCCCTATTTCGTACTAAGCCATGCCTTTATTTATTTTTAAACTTGCAGTTACATTCTCTACTTCTTTTTCAAACAAGACTATGGAAATATATTCACTTTTTGCTAACCAATCAATCTAGGCTATTTCTGATTTCCTATTTTAAATGGTATACATTAATTCTTCTTTTTAACTTATTTTCCCCTTTTTTTACACAATTACAATAAATTTGGATACAATTGGTTTATATCCCTTCTTCATATCCAACAATATCTATATTCATTCCATTTTAAATTTGAAAGGCAACATTTTCAATTAACATAAAAATTCTCAATTTTTACATTTTAACTGCAAATTTATTGTCTATACTATTATTTTTGTTGCACCCACAATTACCAAATCCCTTATTGTTCATCATTCCAATTAAATTATGATTTTCAACACGCCCAAACGAAAAGGATTATAATCAATCGTACAAATTAGGATCACAATTCAATCATATATATGCCAACATTTCAAGTTCATGTGTATTTTGCATATAACTAAAATTCAACATAAACTATATATATTCCGATACAAAAAGTGGGGAAAAGAGTAAGAAGAGAACATATTATAAATTATTATAGGAATCAAATGATATAATATATTATTATATGAATAATATAATTTAGATCCACTCACTTGAATGCTCTCCAGTTCTGAATCTCATTCAGATATGACGTTCGTGGTTTCTCTAATTTGATTCTCACATGGACAAGAAATCTGAGCATCTATAGCCTAGTATACAACCGTTCATCTCCAAAACTAGAATCAAAGACCCTAAAACTAATATATGTTTAATGAAGAGTTTGAAGGAAAAGGAAAGTGGCAAAACTTCGGTGTCCTCTCAGAAAATATGAGTTGGACGCTAGGCCATGCTGGTTTATTTATAATTGGTCAAAAGAACCACGTCCGTCCGATTAAAACAAATTAGATCCAATCTATTAACAATGAAATAAATAATGTTGCCCTGACCCAAAATGAGTCGACCATCGCTCCAGGTAGGTCGACCCAATCCTTAAGTGTGTCCACCCCATGGTCGACCCACTTCTGGTATGGGTTGACCCATATACGATTTTGAAAATCGTATATTGGGTCATTTTCCTGCGTGATTATTGGTATTCTTAAACGTTTTGTTAACATTTTATTTCCTAACCATTTATTGATTATTTCCTATTTTTATGCGCGTTTTAGTTTTGAATTTAAATACCTGATTTATTGCATGTATATATTCACGTCTATTTACATAAAATTTCCCATGTTATTATTTTTCCCGCACGGATTCCATTTGGAATAAAATATATATTTAAACGAATTAGAAAATTGCTATGAATGCAATGGTGTACGTTTCAGAGGAAAATATGAAAATTGTATATTTTCGTTAATAACTATTGAAATTCCTATTTTTGAATATAGGATGTTACATTCTCCCAACCTTAAGAAATTTCGTCCTCGAAATTTGGTAAGGACAAAATCATGTAATCGCCCACGAAATTTACAACCATCGTATATACATCCTATTTTTCAATCATTTGTGCACTTATGCATGTTGTAGCATATCATAAAAATACATGAATGCCTAAGAGGTACCTCCTATATGAATGCAAATTTTTTTGAAAAGCTTTTTGAAAACATGATGCACACATCCTAAACATACTGGCAATTTCTATATAAATGCAATATTTTGAAAATAAAAAATACTTTTTCATCCAAATTTTCTTATACTCTTATAAAGTAAGAAAGTAGCTCATCCAATATTTCATCCAAACCCTACCAATTAACTTTAAATTCGCGAATTTCGGATAAATCTAATCTTCCGAATTCGATTTATTATGCTAGAGAAAGGTAGGAAATGGAAAATCCTATATTTTCCATTTCACTTTTACTCACCTTTTTCCCTCGCATTCAGAAATGTTTCACATAATACTATCTTATTTACTATATTTTCCAAGCATGGTTTACATAAAAAAGCTTTCTTATTATTTTCGTATTTCCAGAGGTCATTTTTTTGAGGAAAAATTATTTTCTATTGCTGCATTTCGCTTATTATTATTGTCATATTTGTTACACTTATGTAAAGTTCATCGTTTTTCAATCATCCCATTTTTATTTTCTTTCATGTCCATCTTATTAACATTGTATTTTATTTAGATATTATCTATAAAAAAAGGTTGCACATACAATTTTAATAAGACATAATATCACATAAATGTGTTAGACAACACTAAAATACTAATTTTCCACACATGTGTCATTTCAGCGAAAAACAACTGAATGCTAAATAAATAAATCTATATAGAAAACTACAACAGTACTGATTGATCCTCATAAAGTAGGCCTAAGACCTTGTCCACTATGTCCGAAAATATCTCGGATAAAAGAATCTAATCCACTTTGGAATTCCTTCTAATGCCTAGCAATCCTTAATGCCTCCTATTGAGCTTGCTCAAACCACTACTATGCAAGAAACAACTCATGCTACGACTGTAAGGACTGCTGTTGGGTCTATGGAAGGTCATGTTGAGTGCGGGCTACTTCTTAATGTCGAAGCAAGATGTCCAGATGATCTCGGGCTAATTTTTCCTGTCTCTCATATATGGTTCTAATATCTCTCCACAAATCCCATAGCTTATATGAGTGTGCTTCCTCCCCTAGCCACGGACGCTGCTAATGTTGTTGGGAAGGTCTGGCTCCTCCCAGTATAGTGTCTCCATGCCTAGAAATCCCTGATATACCGATAGGGACCCAAAATATTTATGTTGCTGCATGAGCTCTAGTTTGTTCTCTTGTCCGTGCTCCCCATACTCGTCCTCTAGCCGTAATGCCTGATCCTCCTGTACGGTCCCAACCCAATGCTCAACCTTGTACTGCATGGGCTTATCCTCCTACAACTGCACCAACTCAAGATGTGTCCTAGTCATGGTGAATGCATTGATCATAGGATGTGCTTCCTCGATATGAGTCACATTCCCTAACTTTACATCAAAATGCCTGAATAGCACAATCCAAAAGTGACCAAAAGGGATTGTCGACTGTCTTCTACTCTATGCAATCGTGTTCTGTGCCATAATCTCTCTTGTCAAGTTGACCTGGAGTCCTATAAAGATGGTTTAGGTATCACGCCATATGATACCCATGACCCTATCATAACTATCAGTCCTAACAATATGGTTATACTGCAAAATGTGTACAAACCAATCTAGCCAAGGGAAAAATGCCCAATATCCCATGCTGAAGATCAAGAAAAATCCAACCTAAAATGGCCTCATCTGTCATATGAACCTGGCCTAACTCCAGGCTCTGTGCACTAATAGCTAACATACTACCAGTAAACATCACCCTCATACCCTTAACATCGAACTCAAAGGATGTCCTATTAGCAACATCCGCAGTAACCAAATTTGCATCAAAAAGATGGAATAACCTGGGATATACGATCCATCCTATCGTAGTGTGGCTAAGAATCTGATACAAGCCCGTGAAAGTTGCTCTAATGCGGTGTTTTATAAATTTGAAAACGTTACTGGTCTCCCAAACAAAACCTGGTACACTACGGAATCTGCTTAATCTTCTGTTATCTTTCTATTATTTCTACACCAGGCAATTTCCTATGGTGTCAAATGGGGAAAAAAGGTTGACAATGGATATTGTCTTGGGGGCATGGAGAAAAACTCTCGAATCTACGAAAAAGAATTATGAATCTAGGTAGAGTCTCGGTAGGCTTCGATTTGGAATAATTACGGATGAAACAAAGGATTTTTGGAGGAGTAGTGGTATTTGGAAGTGGCAGTAAGAGTTGGGTTTCAGTGGTTTTTAGGGGGCTGCGTTTTTCTCGGATAGGAAGGAAATAACAATGTGATGCTTCATTATATTCTAGAGAAACTTCATTGGGTGGGTCGACCCGACCCATGGGTGGGCTGACACATGTGTCGACCAATCAAGGAGCTGGGTCAACACAAGTTTCAACCCACACTATTCCCGGTTCGACCGAAGAAACTTATATATATATATATGATTATATATTTTATTTTCGCGTGTCGCATCTTATGCTCTTTCCTTCTAACCACCATTTCTGACCTCCACGGCTAACTATTCCAATCGGCTAAGATGTTATCTTAACTGAGCATAATTTTCCAATGTTTTATTTTCTTCCATGTAGCACCCCTTTTTTTGTTAAAATTTTCCATCACATACCCAATCTTGTGATCAATTTTTAAATCTACCCCGTAATCCTAACTTCGGTGTACTGGCTTACCATTCCAAAATTTTCATGTGCAGTTTTGCTCAAAAGTAGGTTTACTTATGGATTTAGATATCTATTTATATGTAGTATATTTATAATCCAAAACTACAAATACATTCACTCACTTTCTATATAGGAATCCTAAATCTAATCTTTGATTCCAGACGTAATAACCAAAATTTAGCAGCCCGAATTTTTCGCAAAATGGTAAAAATCCAAGTCCATTAAAATTCAATTTGGTTTGTCTGGTATCCTGCAGAAAGGAAAAGATAAAATATATCAGAGGTCACAATATATTTCACAATGGAACAGATAAAATATAATAGTAAGTAAACATTTACCTTGAAAATGACACTATCTAACAAGTGTCCCTAAGTCCTAATCTCTGCCACCTGTATAACTTGCAGGTCTGTTATGAGGAGGCGGTCAGAACAAAAGTTCTAGTGAATGGACAAATTACACTTTCTATAAAAAAACACTACTTATAATGTTGTATTACCAGTTTACCTTTATTAAGTAAGTTTTTCATTTATTACATATTACACTTCTGATTCCACACTTAAACCGTACCCATCTAAACCCAAGTAGATTAACCTAATAAACCATATACATAGCTATATGCCCAATATATCAAGGTACTCCCCATAGTACCCTTCTTGAATGGTCTTCATCGTGGTACTACGCAAAGGTACAAGACCTCCATCGTTACACTACGAAAACATACTACACCGTGTGACGGAGGCACACTACGTCTACATCACTACCGCATGAAAGCATACTAAGCAGCGTTACAAAAGTGAACAAGCTTCTACCACTGCGCCTTAAAGGCCCCCTGAACCTGAGTTCTTTCACGGAACTTAGGTGGGGGCTTTCCTATATCGGTCCAGAATGGCCTCGTTAGGCCTAAAAATAATGGCTTTGATTTGGCCCACAATACAGATATGAAAATTTGGTCTACCTCTTTATGGTGGCTATGTTCCCACCCGACCCCCTAACTAATGAAAGATCATTCAAAGAGCTAAGTGACCGCCCTAACAACTAAACTGAACATCCATGTGGTCCCTTATCTAATGACCCGATAGTGAAGATCAGTGTCATCTTGGTTTAACTTCAGTCTTTCCCATACTCGCTATGAATGTCGATGAAAGGTGTGTGATGACCTACTAATCTTTGTTGGGTCCTGACCATGAAGCCTCCCACCCTGAGGCAACCACTACATCATCCTAGAAATCATCCTAATCAGTCTTAGGCTGCCCACAACCATAGATGCAGTAAAGAAATACTCTTCAAATGGAACCGTGCAGACCTTGCCTCTTGGGGTACAACCCGGGGCCTACAGCAGAGACCATCACGGAGTATCCTCACATCCGTAGAAGTTTTGCACTTCCTTCCAGTCTTGTCGAATAAACTAGACGTGCTCCCATTACGTCTCGGAATGCCTACGATGATTTGCCTCATTGGGCTCTTCATTTCCACAGACTGGTCCAAATGCATACCGTTATATTAATTAAACCCTATGTCAAATTTACTATTGTGTTCCACTTACTTTCCTTTTTGTTGATTTACAATATTTGTTTATCTATTTAAACGAATATTATTTCTTCATATATCCACTATATTGGTTACCATAAATTTCCTAGTCGCAAGGCCAACATAGAATATCCTTAGGCTTGTTAAGCTTAATTTCCAGTTTCCTATTTATTTATAATAAGCTTTATTTCTTTTTTTACTATCCAAATTATAACCATTTTGTTATAATCTTTCTTATGTGTTATTTCCATTGAACCATGATTATTATATTCTAGTTATAAGTTTACATTAAGTCTTTATCTTTTATAACTTCTTTAAGTTATATTGCATTTTCTTCTTCCCGTCTTTACAATTTACTTTCTAGGAAATTAGAACTATTCCTGGTTGATTGGTTATTAAAACTGTACAAAAATCTATTCCCATAGCTTAATGTAATTACTGATATAGAGACCAATAATTGCAAGACATCTCTTTCAATTATTTTTAGGCTGTTGAATAGTGTGCAATACATATAAATATTTATTTTGCACTAATCTACACCTTTATTTATTTTAAACTTGCAATTATGTTTTCCACTTCTTTTTCAAACAAAACTACGGAAATATATTCTCTTTTTCCTAACCAATCAATCTTGGCTATTCTTGATTTCCTATTTTAATTGGTATATATTAATTCATGTTTTTAACTTATTTTCCCCTTTTTTACACAATTACAGTAAACTTGGATAACATTGGTTTATTCACTTTTTCAAATCCAACAATTTCTATATTCATTCCATTCTAAACTTGGATGGCAATATTTTCAACTAACATAAAAATTCTCAATTTTTACCATTTAACTGCAAATTTACTATCCATAATATTAATTTTATCACGTCCACAATTATCAGCCTCTTATTGTTCATCATTCCAATTAAATTATGTTTTCCAACGCATGCAAACAAAAAGGATTATAATCAATCAAATGAATTAGGCTCGCAATTCAATCATATATATATATATATATGCCAATATTTCAAGTTCATGTGTATTTTGCGCATAACTAAAATTCAATATAAACTGTACATATATTCCGATGCAGAAAGGGGGAAATGAGGAAAAAGAGAACATATTATAAATTTTCACATGAATCAAATGATATAATATACTATTATAAGAAAATATAATTTAGATCCACTCACCTGATTGCCCTCCAATTCTGAATCTGATTCCGATCCGACGTTCGTGGTTTCTCTTATTTGAATCTCACATGAACGGGATATCTGAGCACCTATAGCCTAATCTACAACCTTTCATTTCCAAACCTCAAACTAGAGGCCCTAATACTAATATATATATATATATATATATATATGTATATTCTGAAGAGTTTAGAGGAGAAGGAAATTGGTAGAACTGCGACGTCCTCTCAGAAAATATGAGTTGGAGGCTAGGCTCTACCGGTTTATTTATAGGTGTCAAAAGAACCACGTCTATCCGATTGAAACGAATTGGATTTAGCCATTAACAATGAAATAAATCACGCTGCCCTGAGCCGAAATAGATTAACCCATGCTCCAGGTACTTCAACCCCTGGGTCAACCCAATCCTCAAGTGTGTCGACCCCAGGGTCGACTCACTTCTTGTATGGGTTGACCTATATACGGTTTTGAAAATCGTACAATGGTCTTTTGACCGCGTGATTACTGGTATTCTTAAATGTTTTATTAACATTTTATTTACTAACCATTTTATTGATTATTTCCTGTTTTTTGATGCGTGTTTTAGTTTTAAATTCAAATAAGTGATTTACTGCATGTATATATTCACGTCTATTTACATAGAATATACCATGTTAATATTTTCCCGCACGGACTCTGTTTGGGACATATTATATATGTAAACGAATCAGAAAATTGATAAGAAAGCAATGATAAACGTTTCAAAGCCAAATTATGAAATTTGAAAATTGTTGATTTTTGTTAATAACTATTTAAATTCTTATTTTTATTATTAAAATATACGGGTGTTAAAAAAATGGTCCTAAAGGAGGCAAAGAGAAAGAAAGAGTGTTGCTTTTATTTGTATTGGATGAGGAACAATTAATTATTAGGTCAAGAAGTTAATTATAGAGAGAAATGAATGAAGAGGCGTAGAATTTTGAAAATAAGAAGTTAAATAGGCAAATAAACCGATTTTGGAGGGAAAATTAAATTTGAAAATTTATCGTTGTATGTCTACACGGGGGGATGGGGGATGTCAACATACCCATGTGCATTTTGAAAATTTGGCTTTTATTTAAATATTTTAATATATCTAGTTATTATATTTCAGTTAAAGAGTAAATACCTAGTTCCCTTCTTAGTTTAGTAAATATTGCTTCAATTAATGTAGTTAAGATATCTACAAGTTGGTTCTCAATTTTAATAAATTCCTATGAAATATTTTATTTACTTACATTAACTCTAAGAAAATGATGTCTAAGGTTAGTATGTTTTGTATATAGCATGATGAATATGATTCTTAGATAGATTTATTGCACAAGTATTATCACAATAAATCGGTGATTTAGTGATATTTAATCCAAAATATTTTAGGGTTTGTTGCATAAAAATTACTTGAGAACAATACAAAGTAGCAGAGATATATCCTTCTTTAGTTATTGACAAAGATGCAGTATTTTGGTTTTTACTAAACTAGAAACTAGAGAATGTCCTAAAAAGTAACAAGTTCCACTTATACTTTTTTGGCCTGATTTACAACCTGCATAATCAACATCACAATTTGGAAAATAACACATTAATCACATCAGCAGATTACAGAATATAGCATAATACATAAAATCAGAGAATAATTTACATCATATCATAACAGCGGAATCATAATCATCACCATCAGAGTTACACAGATACGGGATCCTACTTAGTACATAACAAGTTTCATCAAGTAGATAATAATTCTACAGCGAAATCAAAAATAAACATGCATAAGATAGTACTTAGGAGTTCAAGTGAAATGATAAAAAGGGAAGTCTTTGTCTTCAGCCAAAAGAGCACCCCATGCTACGGTGCATATCCAAAAGAAAGCCATTCACCTGATCACTAGACAGCCCATGTAAAAATAGAGGCACCCGGGTTTGCAAGGGAACAACAAACTACGAGTCAGTCATGGGACTGGTATGAGAAATCCTACAGTTACTTAACTTATATAAGAATAAGGCAAATCACAGGACCACGCCGTATAACACGGAACGGGTTTACTCCATTGGATTGTCGGTGCATAATATAAAGTACACTTATAAACCACACAATGCTTTTAGAAAAATGAAGCCATCATAAGACTCAGGTCCCATCACACAATGCAAACACAAACCAGAGGATAGAGTTCTTCCTTGTAATGACCAAATATGCTTGATACGTAGAAAACAAAAATCATTTGATATTACCATTAGTGTCTAGATGTTTCAAAAACAATTTTAACATAAATGTATCAATCATAGACGACATAGTACCCCATCCTACTGTGTCACCATATAGGTTTACAATTAAAACTGCAAGATGCCGTATTGGAAATTGGATTTCCGTCATGAGTCAAGGCAAGGGATGGTCTCATTACCGATTCGGATCACCTTTAGCAAGATGACCCAAGATCACACACTTGGGCAACCCTTGGATCATGCAAGGTCGGTCCTCCCTTACCTTTGAGGATTAGTTATTCCTGAACAATACGTTTCCCGGTCCTTTCAGACCTATCACTTGGCCATTGATGACCAATCATATCCGAGGCGCCTCGCTATCCATCATCCACATAAGTAAAAATGCCTGCGCTCTATACTATGGCACTGTCTCTAGCTAGAAAGAAGCGTATGCACTCCCTACGTCCCTTATCCCGTTTTCAACTCATACCGGGCTATGAAACTCGCGAATTAATGCTACAACACGAAGCTATGTTGTATAAATTTGTGCTTCGATTATCATCCACAAGGCCCTGCTTTTCAATAAAAGCCTTGATCATTGCATTTAGCATGCCACATTGACAATCCATGCCACACAACTGATGTTTATCAATATATAACCTCTAAGCTCGTACGTCTCATAGAAGGGTGTTAAGCAAGAGAATAAATTCTCCGCCATCAAATAGATATATATTTAATAGAAACCAATCCATGCGGAATGAAATCAAACGTCAGACACACAATCCATTTACAAATTCATTCTGGGTTTGAACGAAACTAAAGGCACCTTATTCCTCGTTCCAAATGTCCAATACAGGAGACAGGTCCTCGCATATCCGGACAATCAACAAGTACGTCCGGACAACTACCACTATAACCCCTTTAAGGGAGCTACCCATATCAAAGGCATCAGTAGTGATCCATTCGATGTGAAGATTGTCTGTCTTGCGTTGTCTTCATTATCTTTGACTTTTAGTCGTCGTTTAATTATTTGAACTGAGAATTAACTCGGTCTTCTCAAATAATTCTCGCATATATAAATCAAATCGTATTCTTTCCTTTGGTTAAGTTATTGGCCTTACCAATTCATTTCACTACCTTGTATTAAAAGTTTCAATCGAGAATTTAATTCGGTCGTCGAATTAAACACTCAGTCCTAACATATTCGAAATTCGTTTAATAAGTTTTCATGCTAAATCATACTTAACCATTTTCATAAACTAGGTAAAATTGGCTCGCACACATTCCAAATCGCTTATAATTGTTTAATATGATTTTTCGCTATTTTTATATATATAAAAATGGCTCAATTCAGTCGAATGAGGTTTGAGGTCATTCCGCGGCACTGGCGTTGTTTTCATCCAAAGACAAATTAAAAGTTTCTAATGATTTGACCGTTGGATCTTAGCATATTTATTATCGTTGGAAAGATCTTTTCGAAAAAAATCTAACGGTTCTAATTTCAGGAAGATCCGATGGTCGGATCTTCCGGTATACTCATTTTAAATAACGAATCGAAAACATGAACTACTGCTGTGCGATTTTTTTAATTAAATTTATATTTAACGTATTTAAATTTAATTTGTTAAAAGGCTTCCAAACTATTTAATTGACTAAATATTTGGCTAATGCCTTAAAATTATGGAAAAATTCGCCATACCTCCTTTGTATGGAGGGCTCCGAAAACTCGAAAATGGCCTAAAAAGGCTCCAATAAATCACAGTAATCCATACAACATGTGTACACTAAAAGATATGTAAAAGTAAATCATTTCAATGCCCGTGTGTGAATTAAAAATCATGTGAACAACCATTGCGCCTTACACATCGCCCCCATATGATGTGTACAATTTAATTACCCAATCCCCATGTATTGTAACTATGCAAGAGTGACATGTATAATTTTTTTTCACCTCCTGACCCGTGTAGGGTTTATTATTAATCTTGCAAATTTATTTATAGGTTCAATTAAGTCCAAATCATGTCTTCTACCACATCAGATCAATATGCAGCATACCCAGCCTCCAGTCATTGCTCTCTACGTATAGCATCAAATAAATTAATACAATACGGTTCACATCATATAAGCATCAAGCAGCTACATGCTTACATGGGTATGTCTAGATATGCTTATGTAGTGTAGTCCAAATATCTGCTTTCTATTCTTATGGTGGTGTTTAATTAATCCAGAGTCCATCACTCGCATCCAATGCACACACAAAAATCATAAATAAATAAATACTCAACATCCAATGTCATTTAAGGTGCCTCAAGTATCCATCCACGTTGTATGTCATGCGAGTGTCACATATCCATACAACGCTTCTAATGCAAATGATTTGTGAATAGTACGAGTGTTGAACTAACAAGAATATATATGCATGTATGCAGTATGAACATCAATAAACACGTGAATAGTTCGAGTGTTGAACTAACAAGAATATATATATGCATGTATGAAGTATGAACATCAATAAACATGATTAAATATTTTTAATCTCCCTTATTTGTAAAAGATCACATTTTTAACTTGCTAAAATTTTTGGAGGTTGGGAGGAAGAAAGAAAAGAGAAAGAGGAGGGGGCTTAAGTGCAAAGTGTCCATTCATCACATGGATTGGTGACGTGGCACGATCTAGGAGCTCGGGATAAAAACGCCAGAAGTCGTTGGATGCTCTCCATTCATTTCAAGTTATATAGCTTCATGTTTATAAAAGTGTGCTAGTTAGCTTCCACCTCTTTCGATCGCGCGATCACAAACTAATTTCGTTTGCTATGAATTTTTGACACCAACTTAAAACGTAATTTCGGATCCAATGGAACAAGCTTCGTCAAATTCCAAGTTAGTTTGACCCTCCGTTTTATTTTTCAATCAAGTCTGAACAAGGCTAAGAAATGCGATTTTACCGTACCTTTTCGTCATGTACGCTCACATGCCAACTCCAAAAATTATGCCCTTTTAAATTTAACCATTATTTGACAATACGGGTCCAAAAAAACAGAACTGAATTCTGAGATCGTGTCAACAGTGTTTCTTTGTAAACTGATTGTAACATCCCGAAAATTTCGACAATGAGAATAAGAAATTTATTAAAGATTTGATTATTGGAGTTAGGAATTTAAAAGTCAAAAATATATTTGTTGTGTATGAAATGAATTTAGTATTTAGAATAGTTGGTGAGAATCAAATATTTATTGTTGAGTAGTTGAATTGGATTTGATTGGATATTTGTGTTTATAAAGGAACTAAAATTTAACGCTTCAAAGTTAGAATCAAACGAAGTGTTTGGAAACAAACAAAATAAAATCAAAGAACCGATTAATAATTTAAAATTTTAAAATAACATTGTATATAAACGAAATCGAATTACAACAAAAATAATTTTTTCTGAACATTTAAAAGAAGATTTTTGGGAGTACAAATACCGAGCGTTCAACGTCTGTTTACGGTGCAGTTAAATTTAACGAAAATAAACTCTTCCCAAATATCGCCTACCCTAAGTAATTACCTTCCTCAGTTAATACGCATTTCGTTGCCTTGGCTTCCACGGTCCCTCCATTATAAATTGAAACCCTTTTTCCCCATTTTCCTTCAGCCAAAAGTTGTTCTTTTCTCAATTTCAATGGCCGAATTATTTCCTCTTTCCCCAAAATCAGTCTTTCCCAAATTGATTTGCCACTGCCAGCTTGCTCCGTCGTTTCACCGCCTCACCATCGTTCAAAGCATCATCGCAGGCGATCCTTCCTGCCACAACTTGTGGTGGTCACCGCCTTGGCTCCACATCGAAGCCGCCATCGTCCAAGTGTCTCCTTCTTTCCCTAAGTCGAAATCAGCGCCGCCTGTTGCCTATGCCATCAAAAAAAAAAAACCTCGCATCGAAGCTTAATCCTCTATCGCTGCGTTTCCGCCACTTCCATTCCAAGGTGAGTGTTAACTCACTCACAATTGATTAATCATATTTCAAGCCTTTTAACTTATTTGAAACTGAAAATTTTAGTAGCTTATGCTGTAATTGATTTGCATAACCATGTGTTAAATTGCTGCTGCGAGCATTTGTATACCAGTTTACCTAAATTCTTAGTCTGAAATCGTTTGGGACATTGAGAATTAATGACACCATGTTTTTACATCGGCACATAGGGTGATCTGTTTGTACATGGGCTTGTTTGCTTTGGATTTGGACCCATTAACTTGTTCTGCATTTATTTGCTAGTATATCTCCATGATTTGCAGACCAGTTTAAAGATGTATATATGTATACCTTCATAGTTTTGGTGCCCTGATATCTACGTCATTTTCTGGATGTGAGTAGAGACCCATAGATCTATAGTTTACTCTGCTGTTAACAGTGAGTTCCGGAGGAAAAATCAACAACTGGTATTTAAACACAGAGTTCTACGGTGGTATTTTTAAGGCACTTAGTATATGCTCATAATTTATGTGGCTTATAATTCTTGTTGTTGCGGGTGCATAATTTAGTACAAAAAAAATGTAAGCACTCTGCATGTTTGGGTAGTTTACTGACCGTGACCTTAATGAAACATTCGTCTACATGTATACGTATATATATATTGCCTTGCTAGGATTAACTGACATGGGTACGGTTTTATAAGTTGCAGCAGAAGTTAAAACTACATCTTTTAGTAATGTCCAGTCTAGATTTGTTTTGTATCCCAGTGCGTTATATATACACCTGACTTGACCCTGTGGTCTGGGATCATTGGTTCCATGTCTGGCTGAACTTCGGACCTGCTTTACTCATTGAACCTTTTTGGTAGGCCTAATAACCGTGTTTTACCCTTGATGTCATTCTCTGTTTGATACTTGATTTCTCGGGAAGTTCTTTGGTCCCTACGTGCAAATCTTTTGATACCCTTTTTATATAATACCTGAACTGTTGTGTATTGCCCATCATTTCAGATGCCTTTTAAACAAATCACTCGACTCAAAATTTTCGGTTTTGGAGGACTCATGTTCATTAGTTAATTGTCATGTAATAAGAACCAACCTGGTAACAGTAACAAATATTATGGCTATTGTCATGCAAAGAGAATCCTGACCAGATGACATTTTGTTTCTATGATCAGAAAGTTAAGCCTTGTTTGTAAACTTCGGAAAATGCATACACTGTACCCCAGCAAACATAACGTTAAACTCACATGAATAGCAAAGCCAGTATGCATAAAAGCGAACTAATATACATTTGTACATGTCATAGAATCTATGTCATGATTTTTGGTGTACCATTTTTGTCTTGTCAAACCGCTTATGATTTCTCAGTTGGGCTTGAACCAGTGCATATCCTATAGTTTCATTTGGTAATCTAATATGCATCGGTGCATGCATGATTAAGCTTCACTGGGCTGTCACATTTTGTCATTTCGGTTGTCATGCATGGTTTTTGTAGCTTCTTTGATTAGGTTCTATTATGGCCTTGCTGTTACATGCCACATTTCATGCATTTATGTTTTTTTTTTGTTACCACTCACATATAGGACTTGGATACACACACGTTGTGTACTCTTTGGAAACTGGATAAACTCAAACAAAGAGATAAACAAATATTGTTCCATTGTGGTTACCCTGCCTTGATCCATACGTGTGTTTATATGAAAAAGATGGGATGATTCCTGTTAAACCATGTTTGCTTATTTAGCACATCTTGTAAACCATGTAAAATAGGTGGTTAATTTAATATATTATGCTACTGAGTTTATTTATCACATATCTTATATTAAAGGGTTATGTACCACACGACAAATTAAGAACATAGCTTTTATATGTCTCATATTGTATGATAAAGTTTGTTTATCTACGTTAGAAATAACGTGTTTCCTATCTTTTCCTTATTATCTTAATGGACACTACATATCTTTTTGCTAAAAATCTCCATGCCATGCTATTTTGTTTCATGCTAGCTGAAGTCTTATAATACTGTTAATATTCCCTACTATTGGCAATTAGTAGAAAGTCGATACATAGGATGGTCATATTGAAGTTGAACCTAATCGTGTCATGCACGTGAATATATTCTAAGCTGCATATTTTATCACTGGTTAAATAAAAACTGTAAACCTTTAGAAATAATTTGTGAAGCTAACCAAATGTTTAAGGTATTAGACGGCATAAACAATGTAGGAAAAAAAACACAAAGCAAAGACAAACTATAATACCATATTTTCATCTGTGTTATATATGTGGGATATATTTGATCTCCCTTACATGTTGGGGCCTGTTTACATTGGGAAGGAATGTCAGTGGCTTGCTAGAATGTTACTGCATGTTGGTGTTTACATGAATACCAAAATTATATAACATTTACATTAGATTCAGATGCAACTAACTTAATGTACATATAAAAGTTGGAAGCGGTTTTCCCTTGATAAATTCTGAAAGTGGTTTCATCTTTGCTGGAAGTTAAACCCGAGCATAACAATCTGACTTTTTAACCAGATTTTATTTATTTACATGAGTACTTTACCTTGTTATCATCCAGTGATCCTTATGTCTATTTCTACCTGAAGCAAATATGCCTACTATGATTGCTTGGTCTTCTTTTGCATACCAGTTTGGATTCATGTTTGTTTGATTGCATGTCCAAGTTGATGGATATACTCAGTCTCGTTGCACTAATGTATCAAGGCTAATCCTGTCAGTCCATTTAGTTATGGCCTGGTGAATCATTTGCACATGTGCGCTATTATCTTGTGTAAATTTTCAGGACATTGGGCAATATACGTGTGTGTTTATACACATATGTACATATATGCAAGCTCCTGGAATTACCGGCCATTATTTATATTCGGTTGCCATTATTTATATTCGGTTAGGGATGTTGAGGCGGTGTACAAGTGTATATCATATACACGTGTACACTCGCAAACACCCGATACCGTTCGTCCCTGGAAATAGATAGAACTGGTATGAACAGATACCACAACTGTTTATTATGTATATATATATATATGACATCAATGATAGGATCAACTATTATATTTCAGTTTACATTGAAGTTAATTTACTTGAACTATGATTAATCCTGACTCGAGTGTTTTATGTTTTTGCATGGAACGCTCGGGTCAGACCCTGAGCATTACAGATGTAAGATCACAGTACATGATCCGAAGATTGGCGAAGCTGGGGATTCCAAGAGACGGCGCACTCTGAAGTTTAAACAGTAAAGATTTTTATTTGTATTTAAAGTGTTTTAAATTCCGCTGTATAGAAAAATCTTGTATAAAAACTCTGATTATATATATAGAAGTTATTTGTTGTTCAATTCACGTATTTTCTATTCTGTATTTTCGATGTTGATCTATTTTTAAATTCGGTAAGCTAAATAACGATCCGTCATTTTGGACGTTTTAAATTGGTTAAATCACCGATTTGCAGTGGTCAAAATGGCGGGACGTTACAAGTGGTATCAGAGCTTTGGTTTAATCAAAGCGTAGCTTATCGAGTTTGAAATAGAATCGACATTGGAAAAGCGGATTTTGAAAATAAAAAGATTTCGAAATATAATTTTGAAAAGTGTAACTAATTTTAAAATAAATTTTGAAAGAAAAAAATATTTTGGAAATATTATGTATTTTGGAAACTAGTGTTTTGAAACTAATACAGCGGAAATAAAAATTTATTTTGAGATTTGAAAATTTTATTCGGAATCCCCAGTCTTCGGAAGTCTTCGAATCTAGGTTTGTGTAAGTTTTTCTTCGATTAATTCCCTTAAGTTTGAATTCCGGACCCATCATTGAAAGAAATCTAAGGAAGATAAACATAAGAAAAACAATGGATCAATTTCTCTAATTGTTTTAGCAATTAAAGATAACTGGAATTTATTGGAAATAAGGATTCAGATGACAATTTGAATAAAAAGGGGAAATTTGAAATCATTCGAAACGATGAAGTTTATTTCAATATACAGAATGTAGAGAAGTGTTTGAATAAACTCAGTAATTGGGTTAATTTTTTTGAAAAGGCTAAAAATAAAAGCAAGATTTAAATAGAATGTGAATTTAAAATCGGATCTATTAATACGAGAATATATGAAATTTGAAAAAAAAAAAAAGATCGTGAGTAGCTAGCGAGTTTTGATAAATGACAAGATTTGAAGAACAAAAAGTCATACGCTAAGAACGAAGGGCGACGGAGGGTAAAAGAAGTGAAATTGTAATTTGAATCCGAGAATTTGCATAGAAATGATTTAATAGAAATTAAGAAACTGAGTTAAGGAATTTAGGAACTGACTGGAGGTTGGTTAAATGAATAATTTTCTGAGTATCGATCTGATGTTGGTTTCGGCCTTCGGGATCGATACTTATGGAGTTGTTCGCTTACTAATTTACGGTCGGAAGGTGTGAATATGGAAGATTGATAATGCGTAAATGAGAAATTTGTTGTAAGAATGAAAATTCAGAAATTTTGATGGAATAAAGATTAGGGTTAAGTGATGAACCGAATAAATGAGAAATTGGAAGAAGAATTGGTCTATAACCAATATATTCATAAATTCGAGTTAAAAGAAATATTAGATATCTGAACTGGATAAGAGATCAAAACTGAAATTGAATGGAGATTTGAGGATGCTCGATATGAGATAGTGGATATAGAAATTTTCAGAACTTATATGAGAAATGCATAAAAATATAGCGAAGTCGAGAACTATTGATTTGAAAGGTAATCGATTAAGATAAAATCTTATATAACGGAATTTATATAAGACGAGATGTTTGAAATATGATTTGGAAATTAAATCTTATGTAAGTTCACATAAGTATGATTTATGAGAAGTATGAAATAAAATACTATATGTATATAGTATCGTGTGTTTTTCAAAATAAAGATAAGGAAAGTACCTTCCTTCTCTATGAAATTCGAGCTTAGCTGAGATATGCTGCTGGTGGTAGTAGGTTGTCCGGACATAAAACTCATGAGTTGCCATTGAGCACGACTGCTAGCGTAATTCGCAGGGCTGCAGATAGCCTACGGTGGTCGGATGTTTCTGGAGGGAATCAGGCGTAATCATTGTGATCGCTGCGATCTAGAGTCGTTGGAATTCGGCCGTGTAGCGAAATTCGCAGGGCTGTAGATAGCCTACGGCGGACGGATGTTTCTTGGGGGAACCAAGTGTAACCATTGTGACTGCTGCGATCTACAGTCGAATGTAAGGGCGTAATCCGCAGAGCTGTGAAAGCTTACGGGTATGGATGTTTCCTGGGGGACTCAGGCGTAACCATTGTGTACCTGCGGTCCATAGTATTTGAGATATCTTAGTGATAGTGAGCCACCTGTTTGATGCAGCAGTTAGTCTTCGTGACTTGATTGGTCTTCGTGACCTGATTTGTCTTTGGGACTTGTTTTGTTCTCGTGACTTGAAGTATCTTCAAAATTCCTTGATTCTGAGACAGAGCAATCAACGCTCAGTGACCTCAGAATGTCTTTTGATTCTTAAGGTATCTTCCGTTGATCTGTCCATGACGAAATTCGCAGGGAAGTGAATTCCTACGGATACGGATGTTTTCTGGGGGATCCAGACGGAACCATTGTGTATCTGCGATTCATGAACAATCAACATATCAATATCACATTGGTACTTTCCGTATCTGTTTTTAAAGAAATTTTTGTATATTTTCACTGGGGGTTGAAGCAAGAATATTTAGTACTTGGAGATTTTAGTCATGCGTCTGGCCAGCGTATGGCTAACATCTGTGAGAACGACAATAGACTTGTTAGACTTCGAGTTATCAAATATTTTCAAATAAATAATCTGAGATTAGACTCTAATTTAATTAAGTTAAGAATAAGAATACAGATATTTTCTGTATAAAGGTTATAAAGGATTTCATATTTTAGAAATTATCAAGCTTTCAATTTATAAAGTGTCAACTTGAAGAGGAGATGTTATTTACACTCATCAAATAAGTGTTTGAAATTTTTTGAGTGGATTGAATTGGTTAAACTGAGGTTGTAAGGAATAAGTGAAATGATGAATACTAAATAATGACAGATGAATTTGTAAAGAAATTTGAAATAATTTGGGAATGCGTGAATCCAATTTATGTAGGAATTGAAATTTAAGAAAAAGAGATTGGTTGTGAAAGGAAATCATATGATCGAATCTCTTGGAAGATTAAAAGAATGAAAAATTGGGAGGTATCTCAAAACAATTGGAGATGGAAATTGATCGAAGGAAGATTGAATATGATTTCAAAAAGCATGAAATAAATAAAGATCGATTCAGAAGACGGAGAAAATCGGGTTTGATTAAAGTTTGGTCTCCAGGTATAAGAAAAGGAAATTGATTTTCCCGAGTTAATTGAATGTGATAGATAAACAATGGTGATCGATGATTTAAATATCGATATTTAAATTAGTATGCAGTGATATTAATGATCTCTCCTTTTCGAGGACGAAAAGTTTTAAAGGGGGGAAGAATGTAACATCCCGAAAATTTCGACAATGAGAATAAGAAATTTATTAAAGATTTGATTATTGGAGTTAGGAATTTAAAAGTCAAAAATATATTTGTTGTGTATGAAATGAATTTAGTATTTAGAATAGTTGGTGAGAATCAAATATTTATTGTTGAGTAGTTGAATTGGATTTGATTGGATATTTGTGTTTATAAAGGAACTAAAATTTAACGCTTCAAAGTTAGAATCAAACGAAGTGTTTGGAAACAAACAAAATAAAATCAAAGAACCGATTAATAATTTAAAATTTTAAAATAACATTGTATATAAACGAAATCGAATTACAACAAAAATAATTTTTTCTGAACATTTAAAAGAAGATTTTTGGGAGTACAAATACCGAGCGTTCAACGTCTGTTTACGGTGCAGTTAAATTTAACGAAAATAAACTCTTCCCAAATATCGCCTACCCTAAGTAATTACCTTCCTCAGTTAATACGCATTTCGTTGCCTTGGCTTCCACGGTCCCTCCATTATAAATTGAAACCCTTTTTCCCCATTTTCCTTCACCCAAAAGTTGTTCTTTTCTCAATTTCAATGGCCGAATTATTTCCTCTTTCCCCAAAATCAGTCTTTCCCAAATTGATTTGCCACTGCCAGCTTGCTCCGTCGTTTCACCGCCTCACCATCGTTCAAAGCATCATCGCAGGCGATCCTTCCTGCCACAACTTGTGGTGGTCACCGCCTTGGCTCCACATCGAAGCCGCCATCGTCCAAGTGTCTCCCTCTTTCCCTAAGTCGAAATCAGCGCCGCCTGTTGCCTATGCCATCAAAAAAAAAAAAACCTCGCATCGAAGCTTAATCCTCTATCGCTGCGTTTCCGCCACTTCCATTCCAAGGTGAGTGTTAACTCACTCACAATTGATTAATCATATTTCAAGCCTTTTAACTTATTTGAAACTGAAAATTTTAGTAGCTTATGCTGTAATTGATTTGCATAACCATGTGTTAAATTGCTGCTGCGAGCATTTGTATACCAGTTTACCTAAATTCTTAGTCTGAAATCGTTTGGGACATTGAGAATTAATGACACCATGTTTTTACATCGGCACATAGGGTGATCTGTTTGTACATGGGCTTGTTTGCTTTGGATTTGGACCCATTAACTTGTTCTGCATTTATTTGCTAGTATATCTCCATGATTTGCAGACCAGTTTAAAGATGTATATATGTATACCTTCATAGTTTTGGTGCCCTGATATCTACGTCATTTTCTGGATGTGAGTAGAGACCCATAGATCTATAGTTTACTCTGCTGTTAACAGTGAGTTCCGGAGGAAAAATCAACAACTGGTATTTAAACACAGAGTTCTACGGTGGTATTTTTAAGGCACTTAGTATATGCTCATAATTTATGTGGCTTATAATTCTTGTTGTTGCGGGTGCATAATTTAGTACAAAAAAAATGTAAGCACTCTGCATGTTTGGGTAGTTTACTGACCGTGACCTTAATGAAACATTCGTCTACATGTATACGTATATATATATATTGCCTTGCTAGGATTAACTGACATGGGTACGGTTTTATAAGTTGCAGCAGAAGTTAAAACTACATCTTTTAGTAATGTCCAGTCTAGATTTGTTTTGTATCCCAGTGCGTTATATATACACCTGACTTGACCCTGTGGTCTGGGATCATTGGTTCCATGTCTGGCTGAACTTCGGACCTGCTTTACTCATTGAACCTTTTTGGTAGGCCTAATAACCGTGTTTTACCCTTGATGTCATTCTCTGTTTGATACTTGATTTCTCGGGAAGTTCTTTGGTCCCTACGTGCAAATCTTTTGATACCCTTTTTATATAATACCTGAACTGTTGTGTATTGCCCATCATTTCAGATGCCTTTTAAACAAATCACTCGACTCAAAATTTTCGGTTTTGGAGGACTCATGTTCATTAGTTAATTGTCATGTAATAAGAACCAACCTGGTAACAGTAACAAATATTATGGCTATGGTCATGCAAAGAGAATCCTGACCAGATGACATTTTGTTTCTATGATCAGAAAGTTAAGCCTTGTTTGTAAACTTCGGAAAATGCATACACTGTACCCCAGCAAACATAACGTTAAACTCACATGAATAGCAAAGCCAGTATGCATAAAAGCGAACTAATATACATTTGTACATGTCATAGAATCTATGTCATGATTTTTGGTGTACCATTTTTGTCTTGTCAAACCGCTTATGATTTCTCAGTTGGGCTTGAACCAGTGCATATCCTATAGTTTCATTTGGTAATCTAATATGCATCGGTGCATGCATGGTTAAGCTTCACTGGGCTGTCACATTTTGTCATTTCGGTTGTCATGCATGGTTTTTGTAGCTTCTTTGATTAGGTTCTATTATGGCCTTGCTGTTACATGCCACATTTCATGCATTTATGTTTTTTTTTTGTTACCACTCACATATAGGACTTGGATACACACACGTTGTGTACTCTTTGGAAACTGGATAAACTCAAACAAAGAGATAAACAAATATTGTTCCATTGTGGTTACCCTGCCTTGATCCATACGTGTGTTTATATGAAAAAGATGGGATGATTCCTGTTAAACCATGTTTGCTTATTTAGCACATCTTGTAAACCATGTAAAATAGGTGGTTAATTTAATATATTATGCTACTGAGTTTATTTATCACATATCTTATATTAAAGGGTTATGTACCACACGACAAATTAAGAACATAGCTTTTATATGTCTCATATTGTATGATAAAGTTTGTTTATCTACGTTAGAAATAACGTGTTTCCTATCTTTTCCTTATTATCTTAATGGACACTACATATCTTTTTGCTAAAAATCTCCATGCCATGCTATTTTGTTTCATGCTAGCTGAAGTCTTATAATACTGTTAATATTCCCTACTATTGGCAATTAGTAGAAAGTCGATACATAGGATGGTCATATTGAAGTTGAACCTAATCGTGTCATGCACGTGAATATATTCTAAGCTGCATATTTTATCACTGGTTAAATAAAAACTGTAAACCTTTAGAAATAATTTGTGAAGCTAACCAAATGTTTAAGGTATTAGACGGCATAAACAATGTAGGAAAAAAAACACAAAGCAAAGACAAACTATAATACCATATTTTCATCTGTGTTATATATGTGGGATATATTTGATCTCCCTTACATGTTGGGGCCTGTTTACATTGGGAAGGAATGTCAGTGGCTTGCTAGAATGTTACTGCATGTTGGTGTTTACATGAATACCAAAATTATATAACATTTACATTAGATTCAGATGCAACTAACTTAATGTACATATAAAAGTTGGAAGCGGTTTTCCCTTGATAAATTCTGAAAGTGGTTTCATCTTTGCTGGAAGTTAAACCCGAGCATAACAATCTGACTTTTTAACCAGATTTTATTTATTTACATGAGTACTTTACCTTGTTATCATCCAGTGATCCTTATGTCTATTTCTACCTGAAGCAAATATGCCTACTATGATTGCTTGGTCTTCTTTTGCATACCAGTTTGGATTCATGTTTGTTTGATTGCATGTCCAAGTTGATGGATATACTCAGTCTCGTTGCACTAATGTATCAAGGCTAATCCTGTCAGTCCATTTAGTTATGGCCTGGTGAATCATTTGCACATGTGCGCTATTATCTTGTGTAAATTTTCAGGACATTGGGCAATATACGTGTGTGTTTATACACATATGTACATATATGCAAGCTCCTGGAATTACCGGCCATTATTTATATTCGGTTGCCATTATTTATATTCGGTTAGGGATGTTGAGGCGGTGTACAAGTGTATATCATATACACGTGTACACTCGCAAACACCCGATACCGTTCGTCCCTGGAAATAGATAGAACTGGTATGAACAGATACCACAACTGTTTATTATGTGTATATATATATATATATGACATCAATGATAGGATCAACTATTATATTTCAGTTTACATTGAAGTTAATTTACTTGAACTATGATTAATCCTGACTCGAGTGTTTTATGTTTTTGCATGGAACGCTCGGGTCAGACCCTGAGCATTACAGATGTAAGATCACAGTACATGATCCGAAGATTGGCGAAGCTGGGGATTCCAAGAGACGGCGCACTCTGAAGTTTAAACAGTAAAGATTTTTATTTGTATTTAAAGTGTTTTAAATTCCGCTGTATAGAAAAATCTTGTATAAAAACTCTGATTATATATATAGAAGTTATTTGTTGTTCAATTCACGTATTTTCTATTCTGTATTTTCGATGTTGATCTATTTTTAAATTCGGTAAGCTAAATAACGATCCGTCATTTTGGACGTTTTAAATTGGTTAAATCACCGATTTGCAGTGGTCAAAATGGCGGGACGTTACACTGATCGTCAGTTTTACCCTGAACTTTTTTGCCTCGCACAGCCACACACTAACCCCATTCGACGCGCATTTTGCAACTCAACAATGATTTACCATTATGAATCCAAAAAAATATATCTTGTCGAATTCTGAGCTTTCTAACAAAATTTCACTTTTCACGGCCTATGTTATGCTTTAAAAAAATGAATTTTTAAATTCCGACGTATTTCCTTATAAAATTATATTAAAAATAAATTTTAAATTGTTTGTAAAATTCCGAGTTGTTACATTAAGTCAAATAAATAATTTTTAGGGTAAAATAAGTCAAAATATAAAGTGTGTTTAACATATCTAAGAGTTTGTTTTACAACTTTTAAGTAAGTTTCCATAAGTTGAGATTGATATGACGTAAAGACATACATTATGCATATATATGGCCTACTCGCAGTGATATAGAGTAGTGAACCAATCATACCTCTATATAGTTTTTGATATTTGTCTTTTGTTATGTCATCTTTGCTTAAAGCTTCATTGGTTGCCATGGGAGTGGGTTTTCCACTCTTAGTGGTCATACCAAACTTATTGATTAAATCCATAACATATTTTTCTTGGCGAATAAAAATATCATTATATAGCTGCTTTATCTGCAATCCTAAAAATAAAGTGAGTTCTTTAATATGACTCATCTCAAACTCTTTTTCATAATTTCAGTAACTCTTTGTTTATTGATCCAAAAATAATAACATCTACATAGGTTTGTACTAATTGAAATCATTTTTGTTTCTTCTGATAAAAAGAGCATTATCAACTTTACCAATTTCAAAATTCAGTTGTAATAAATAAGATTTTAGTCTATCATACCAAGCTCTAGGAACTTGTTTTAGACCATATAAAGCTTTCTTTAATTTGTAAACATGATTTAGAAATTTTTCATCTTCAAAAAGTGGAGGTTGTTCAACATAAACATCTTCTTCAATAAAATCATATAAAAATGAACTTTTTACATCCATTTGAAATTATTATAATTAGCAAAAGCAAGTAAAATTTTGATAGCTTCTAATCGTGCTACGGGTGCAGCGGTTTCATCAAAATATATTTCTTCATTTTGACAATAACCTTTCACAACTAATCAAGCTTATTTCTAGTGACCTCACCAAGTTCATTTATTTTGTTTTATAAACCCATTCAGTTTCTATTATAGTATCGATCTCAGGTCTAGGAACAAGTTTCCATATGTCATTTCTGGTAATTTGATTAAGTTCTTCTTGCATAGCAAGTATCTATGAATCATAAGATGATACTTTCTTCAGATTTTTAGGTTCAATAACAAATATAAAAGCTATGTTACTCATCTTCATCATTTATTTGGCCAAAATCTCTATAAAAAAAATCAACAAAAGATACATGCAATGTTTCTTCAATGGTGTTAGTTTTTAAATTAAAAACTTTGGAGGATTTACTTCGATTTGAATACGTAATAAAAATTCTTTTATTAGATTTAGGACCAAATTTTCATTAGTATTTAAAATAAAACATTTGCTTCCAAAAAAATTAAAATAAGATACTTTTGGTTTCTTATTGAAAAGAAGTTCATATGGTGTTTTGTTGGTTAGTAGTTTAATTAAAATCCTACGTAGAATATAACAAGTTGTAGCATCTTCTTTAGCCCAAAAAAACTTGGTAATTTATTATTTGAAAGCATAGTTCTAGCACACTCTTGAATCGTTCTATTCTTACGCGCAACTACACCATTTTGTTATGGAGCACTAAGAAAAGAGAAATTATGAGTAATTTCTTTTTGATTATAAATATTCTCAAAATTTTCGTTTTTAAATTCTCAGCCATAGTGACTATGTATAGTTTTGATTTCTAAAGAAAGCTGATTTTGAATTCTATTTGCAAAAGTTTTAAATAAATCAAAAGCATCACTTTTATATTTGAAAAAAAAAGAGTTCACAAGTATCTAGAATAATCATCTATAATAACAAAAACACATCTGCTATGATTTATCGACTGAATTTTTGATGGACCAAATAAATCTAAATGAAGTAACTCTAGAGGTTTTGAAGTGGAAATCTTATATTTTATTTTAAATGAACTCTTCCTGAGTTTTCCTAGCTGACAAGCATAACATATACTATCTATTTTAAAGTCCATTTTAGGAAGACTTCTCACTAAATCAAGTTTGGAAAGTCTAGATACGAGTTTGAAATTCAAGTGCCAAATCTTTTATGCTAAATCCATGGGACACTTGTATGAGCCAAAAGACATAAGTTGTCATTTAAAATTTTCATACTTTGAATATAAATATTTTTTCTTCCTTATTCCTTCAAATATAATATTTGAATTATTATCTTCGATGTAACACTTATCTTTTTCAAATTTAATTTTGTAAACTTTGTCACATAATTGACCTATACTAAGTAAGTTGTGTTTTAAATTCTAAGTAGCAAAACATCAAAAATAGTACGAAATTTTTGAATTACCCATATTGCTGATACCAATCACATATCCTTTTGAGTTGTCTTCAGAACTGACCATTCCTCCATGTTCATTGACTATGCCATTTAGTATAATGGATTTCCAATCATGTGTCTTGAACAACTGCTATCAAGTGTTCATTTATTTTTCTAAATTTGCACCATTTTTCCATTAAATGTTGAATCGTCAAGAGCTATATAACACATTTGTTCCTCTAAAACATGGGGAGGTACTTTATAGACCCATCATTGCCCTAGTTCATTAATTGTGGGCTTCCCCTGCTCCCCTCCTTCGTCGCTTCTGGCTAAGCATTTGAAGGTGATCAACAGGAAGGAGCGTAGCTCTTCAGGAGAAGCTGCGAGCTACAAGTGAAGTACAACAACCGCGAGCCATGTTTCCAAAATAATTCCACAATACACTAATTTAGTAGACACTAAAAAGGGCTGAATAATAGTGCTTAACGGAAATTATAAACTTTTTAAAACCATTTTAAATATAACCGAATCAAATGTAAATGACAAATATGCAACAACCATATAATCAAACACAGATGCAAATAAGTAAAAGCAATAAAGGAAAGAGCACACCAGGATTTTATACTGGTTCGGAGTTACCCTACATCCATTCTCATGCAAATCAAGATTGTGCAGATTTCTTTTCAAATAAATGTCGATAGTACAATCTTCTATTTCAAGGCCATGAGGTACACCTCCACCTGCTTCTGAGTTCGGGAAACTTTTTGATTTAACCAGACAACACAATAACCTAATTGATTTATGGGTTACAATCACACCCAGCTGATTTAAACGGGCTGCAACCATACCTTTTTAATAACAATTTGATAGAGAGACTTGATAGGACTTTAATCTTTCGATTTTTTATTATAGATGCTTCTATAACTCTGAATAACACTTGTATCTTTGAGAGAAAGTGGTAGAGAATTAAACTAGATATGATCTAGTTGATTCCCTTTGAAATTCGGTAGAGTTTAGTTAAGAATTCTTGAAATTTAAAAAGAAAATGAAGTGGAGAAGAAGGAATAAAGTATAATAAGAAAAGTTGTTAAAAATTCATTTCTGGTTAGGTTTCCATAGGGAAGCAACAACCACATCCATACATGAAGAGGTTCGAATGAACAAACATTTCTTTTGAAAATCAAAATTTTGAAGTTAACGGATAGCATGTCGACATGGGGTATCTCATGATGTCAACATCCCTATCAAAAAATTTAAAATTGAATTTTGAAAAAAGAAATAATGAAAATGATGTATAAATAGATTGAAGTAATTCTGAAGTTTAAACAAACTATCTTCCTATATTATAAGATAGTAAAGTAGGAATATATTTAAAATTATATTTATAATAAATATAAAAGTGATATTAAAAGTTAAGTCTGTATTATAATTTTGAGATTTAAAACTAAATTTTTTAGATTGGAAGTTAGTTAAAAATCAAGAGTCATTTTCTAACAAGTTGTTGAGTAAGTTTAGGAATAGGAGATGTTTAAAACAAGTTGTTAAGTATGTTAAAAAAGGGAAATGATTTGAAATATTTTGAGAATAAAAATCTAAGGAAAGTTTTGAGAATGAAACATTTCTATGGAAAATCTATAAAAAGGAGATTTAGAAACCCATTTTGAAGTAGTTTTGTGAGTTCCTAGCTGTAGAGTAATTCATCATGTCAAGTCTCAATTCTCGCCAAAACTGGAGTTGGTCGTGGGTTCCATTCAACTATGGGTTCCATCCCATTATAAAGAGAGAAGTGGGTTCCATTCCATAAGAAAATAGAAATAACGATTTTGGTGTTGTTACGAAGTTTTAATAAAAATTCTAGACTCTATTACCTATCTTGAACTCTTGAATTCTTGAACTTTTGATACTCATGGTCTTCAACCTTGAAGTCTTCATCTTTGCATTCTTCAACCTTGAATCTTTATACTATACAGTCTTCATTCTTAATACCCATCTATAAATATCCTACATATACATATATAAATCAACATAAAATGTTAGTATACATATTTTAAAATAACTCATAAGGTTGTTGTCATCAAAACAATTATCTCAGGAACTAACAAATATAAGTTATATGATTTAAAATCTCAAAAAAATTCTAACATCCGAAATTTTGGAAAATTTTGACAACATCCACTTTGCTCGGCTTGATTGAATTTTTTACAATACACACACACACACACACACACACACACACATATATATATATATATATATATATATATATATATATCAATGTACATCTCATTTAACTGATGAGGCTTCCCAAAACATGGAAAAACAATATAATAATGCTCAAGCATGATATGAAATCTGAGATGTGTACCTTTTTGTCATTATTAACAGGCATATTTTAGTGATAAGTGCAAAAGAGAAGCACACGCCATTGCTACCCACAAAACGCTTAGCAATACGTGAGAGCAAGTAAATGGAAAGAAAAGACATACATAGCATAAGCAATACACATTCGTAAGCAAATATAGCAAAATAATAAACAATATAATCAGTCAATGTTAACATTCAATTTATATATACACTTATCCTATTTTTATTACATTTATTTTATGAGCATTTATTTCACTTACATTTAACTTATTTGATCTCAAGTTATTTACATTCAATTTAATTAAACGAATTTACGTTCACTGAAATCAAATTTTCTTACATTGGATTACTAGTATTCATTTTACATCTTAAGTTCATTTTTCAGCTTAGATTTAATTTTACATCTATCTTTATGCAAATTTCAATTTATAATTCATATTTTCCATTTAATATCAAATTCATTAGTGAAACACTTCATTTATCATTCCTATGTTTGTATTAATTTTTAAAAGCTCATTTCCTTTTCATGCAACTTAATTTATTTATAACAAAGTTTTGATTTGAACAACTTGTATTATATTCCAGCTTGCATAATATCAAAAAATTTCCAGGTTGTTACATTCTCGAAAAGGAACTTGAATACAAAATTTTATTTCCAACTAGTATTGGTAACCCGATCACTCTAGTATGGGTATTAATTCGTCTTCGTGATTAAAAACTTCCATTTCCCTTGCATAGCAACAAGCAATGATAGAGAACTACCGGCTCGTATCAAAAACCTACATTTGTGTTCATCAGTGCAAATCAAGTGAATAATTCTATTTGGAACCAAAATAATTTATTCGAAACTGAATCAAAACCGTCATGCGAATCGAATTATTTATGTTCAATTACATATTTTATTTCCATTGGTTTCTTAGTTGTACCAATGTATTTATGTTTTTATTTTATGTTCAAAATTTAAATGATTTACATAAGATAATTTTGGGAAAACTTCTTTTATATTGTAAATACTTTAATATCGAAAATAGTTTTGATAACTCGATGTTTCAACAAGTTTATCCTTGTTCTTAAAGAATTCTAGTAATACGTTGATCTAAGTAGAAATCTCTAAGTACTTAGTAAACCAGTTTTTACATCCGATATGAATACTTGGAAAAATTAAAAAATATGAACGGGAAGTACAAGCCGATAATACCGATCAAATTATTCATGAATCATGGATACACAATGATTACATCTGGATTCCCCAGAAAACATCAGCACCTGTGGCGATTCTCACCCTTGCCGATTATGCCAAAATGGACTATAGATCGCAGCTGCTCAATGGTTATACAAGGGTACGAAAGGAAACATCCATAGTCGTAAACTTTCATAACCCTGCAATTATGCTGTGTAGTTGAGTCAAAGAAAACTCATGAGTATCATGTCTGAACAACCAAGAATAAAAAAAATACTAATACGTGTTCCTACTGAGTAGGACCCCGAATTTCAAAGCAAGGTACTTCCCCTGTTTTAATTTCATATTAATATAATATATATAAATCATAATTTTGAATATATCATTCATATGCAAATTCAGTCATATATAAGATTATCATTTCATATCAGGTTCACTTACAAAATAAATAGTTTTCGAATTAGCTTCGTACTTATATAAATCATTTATATATAAGTTCAGAAACTTCTATCAATCTTTTTAAAGAATCAAAAGTTCTCAAAATTTATTTGTTTTAATATCAAAAATCAAGTATTATACGAATTCAAATCCTTTAAAATTTCAAAATCAATCGTTTAAGCAATTCACTAATATTTCAAAAGTTCATATTTATAAAAATCAAATTTATTTTGATTATTACTTCATTTAAGATATTTCCCAAACTAAAATTTTATATAAACACTTCAAAACAAATTTCAAACATACAAAACATATAATATAAAATTTTATCCATTTTTACATTTCATATTTTTAATAGTTTTTAAAAGCATATAAATTACACTTAGCTTAAAATTTTAAATCACTTAAGGCAGAGTCAGGCTATTTAAAATAATTGGAAAATTCAATTTAAATCTGATAATTAGAAATTAAAAATCGATCATCTCTCCGAGATGTAAAATCAAATTATCTTAAAACATAGGATTTTGTGTGTCTGTAATATCATTTAACTAAACTCGAGAATTAAGCTTTGGATTTTATTTCAATATTTCAAAATATAATTATCTCTTTGTATATCAAATCATACTTCAGAGGTTTAAATCTAATTCATTTCATCAAACAACAAGTAGCAAGGCTATTATTCAAAACTCGAAAATGAATTACGATGATTTTGTTAATATCACTGAAGTCATTTTCCAGAGGTAGAAATAAGTTCTCCAGCCTTTATTTCTTTTGAAAACATTTTGGAAAAATTAGTTTGATATACTTTTATTTGGAAAATAATTTTAAATAACACTCGTACCATTTTCCAAAATATTAGGAATCGATCGCAAAATTTAGGATTTTAATTTTCAGATTTTTAGTTGAATATCCTTTTTTGTTACAATTTTTATTAAATTTTCAACATTAGCATCTTATTAATTCATGATATACATCGATACACTTTGTCTTCATTTTTTTTCCAATTATTAACCTTAAGTATAATATCAATGATGATAAGAACACTTTATATATTTATATAAATATCTTTTCTAGATTAACAATATATTCATTTTGCCTTAAATTATAAAATCTAGGCTTATAAGACACTTAACATATTATGTAATTACATTTTTAAATCCAAGATTTTCAAATTGTAGTAATTATTCAAAATCATAAATATAATTATAAAATACAAATTCGCTCTTTCAATACTCCCTGGGTACTATTGATCCTATCGCTAATGAGTTTAACCTGAACAGAATTTGGTATTCGCTCATGCAAAGCTCTAATACCAATTATAACAACCTACCAATTTAAGATTGGTTCAAGTTGATAATAAACTAAACTTTTCTAACTCAAAATTTTCTAAAATGACCAATAATTAATGGGGTTTAATATAAGAAAGAAAATACGATAAGAAGCAACTAGACAATGCACAGAATTTTACAACAAAACTATAAAATATGATAATAACATAAGCAGTTCGTAAAATGGTTAAATGATATTCACTTGATTTTAGTTTACAATATCAAAGTCTTGCATTTTACATAATATATCAACAACGAAAATAAAATAGTAATGAATACAGTCTTAGAACTTCATCTTCAGAATAGAAGTCTTCGAAAAACGGAAATACTTAGTTTGACCCAAAAGTAAAGTAAAACAAAACACTCGAGTTAGGACTAATATTCTAATCCATTTAAATTAATTCAAGTGAATGTTCAAGTAAAATACACAAGTAATTCAATTGGTGAAATATCAAGTTTAAGAAAACATCATTTTTCATGCCATAAATTCGTTCAGTTCAAATATTAATCTTTATTATCATTTCTCACATCAATTCAGTATGAAAATCTAAGTACAAATCCAAATTCAAATTCAATTATTGGATTCAAGTTCAAGTTCAAATTCCAATATTTCAAGATAGTTCATTTTCAAAACTAAAACTTTGATTTTTTTAGATTTCCATATCATAATTTATCTTAATGAAATCTTATATTCAAACAATTTGGATTTTCACTACTCAAATTAGAAACAAATCATTATCTAAATTAATTATATAGACATAATAGTGGAAATTTTTAATATATAATAGTTTAATTTAATATAAACTGATCTTATTAAAATGGTTATAAAATGTAAATAGTTCATTTTAGGATAAAATTTAGTTATGAAATATAAAAATAACTTAAATATTTACAAAATATATATAGTAATATGAGAGTAAATAGTAAAAGTGAAATTAGTTTAAATAAAATAGTTAATATAAAATAATACAAAATTGAAACATTTCAATAATTCAATCGAATCCAAATATCAAACATTTTCACAATTTGGCTTAACATTAATTCAATTTTCAAATTTCAATTTCAAATCAGCTTGAGACTTAAATAAATAAAATTTGAAACACACGGTCAAATTCTATTTCTATTTCGTTTTCATAAATCAACTTAGTTTAATGGTTTAAATTAATTACTCACATCAATAATTTTTTTTAAATAATTCATTTTTATCCATTTTAACTCATACCCAAATTCAATTTCATAATGGTTTTATGTACAATATATTATGTAGGGAACTTGTAGTATGATAATAGGAATTGTAACGACCTGAATTTTTGGTATCTAAGGTAAGCAGATTATAACGTGTTTTGTGAATTCATAGATGATAAGATAAAGGATTTTAGATTTGTAGAATTGTATGTTTTGGATTAAATATAATTTATTTAGTATAATAAGGAAATTTATTCAAATATGGGTTTGCTTGTTAAGATTTTTGTGATTCTAATGAATATTGAAGATATAAAGGACTGATTGAAAATCAATGTTTAAATGAAATTATATTTTCAGTAAGAATTGTTGTTTAACAAGATATTAATGAAATCTGAATTTGTGTTTGGGAAATGTAAGTCTTGGTTTTATAAGATAAAAGTGTGTTCAAAAACAATGTTGAAGGTAGATAAATAGAATTAATAACAATATAATGAATTGTGTTGGAAATTTAATAATTGTAAATAGTAAGTGATGGTGAATTTTCGATAATAAAATTGTGTTTGTAAGTTTATGTATAGATTGAAATAAAAATATAAAAGTGTAAACATGGATTGAAAATCAATATTTTGGTGTGTTGAAATATTTCAAATAAGCATTGTGTTTATTTTGTCAAGAAAGTAGAATTAATATGAAGTTAAACTTAAGAAATGTATGTTTTAACTAATTAAGGTGAAAATGTGTACTTTAATAAAAATGTAGATTTAATTGTGTGTTACTTTTAAACATGATATTTAGAATAATTAAAAACATTTCATATGTTCGTGTTTTTTTTTGTAATTTAAACACAATATAGTTGTGTGTGTGTGTGTGTGCGTGTTATTTAGAGGTGTTAAAGATGTGTCGTACTATGTAGAAAGTTGTGTTGTATAACTTAACTAATAAGATTTTGTAAAACATAGCCTAATTGTTTGAATTAGCAACACGGTACCTTTTGGGCAGTTCTTAAACCAAAATCCAAGGCCCATGAGAGAGCTATGGATAATTACATTACGCTTCGCTTATTTTCTTTTCTTCGTTTTTCTTCCTTCCTTTCTTCTTCCAAGAAAATGAAGCTAGTCATGGCTTCTCTAGAATTCATGAATCCATTACTCCTTCAATTCAGAGAAAAATAGGATTTAAAATCTTTTCTCTTTCTACAACAAAGATTAATTCTAGCAGAGATTCAATCGTTTAATCTATGGAATTTTAATATGAGGTTACAACTACTTTCCTATTATTTGCATGCGGGAGAATCTTACTACTTTTGGTTTCAAAGGGTTAAAGAAATCATTATATGAACTAAATTCATGTAATTTCTCTAAATCCAATCAAGGTGAGTGCTTAATGCTCACTCTTCTAGCTTACATTTGTTTTGTTCGGGTTTCTTTGAGTTTTGGTTTGATAATTTGTTCTCTGTAATTTGAAATGAAATTTCAAATGTTCCTTCGGTAAATACTGACCTAAGCCTAGGTTTATGAGATAATATCTCCTCTGTTTCAGGTCAAATTGCTATGATTTCTTTTTCAATTGATAGTGCTATCGTTCAATTAGGTGTATGTAATTTTTTAGCTTCTTTGAAGGTCATTTGATCACCGAAAAATCGTCTGGAAGTTGTAGGCGGACTGGATTTCCAGTTCGCTGATAATCCTGTGCGATAGGTCGACCCATAATAGAGCTGGGTCGACCTAGGTGCGACCCAAACTCTTTTGGGTCAAACCACGCCTCTTAGGTGTCGACCCATTCTCTTTAGGGGTTGACCCTACTCACTGTAGCAGCATTATTTGCTTCTGTACTTACAATTTTAATGCTGACTGATAATAACGCCCAGGCCCAACTTTGGGACGTTGTATCGCCTTCGAAACTGATTCGATTTGCATGATTCTTTTTGCATAAACTTTGAAAGTTTTTCTCCATATCTGCAAATTTTCAGACCATTTCGAGGTCGTATGGTCATCCAAACCAAGTCGCAAAGTTGAACTTGGAGAAGGTTTCGGACCGGGCCTGAATTCAACATGGCCTGAGTCAAAGTTTGAGACTTCATATCTTGTTCATATCATGTTGGAATTGAGTGATTCTTTTTTATTTGAAAGATATGTTGTTTAGTTTGTGCCTATCGCTTTTCATGTCATTCCGAAGTCATTCGATCATTCTAAACCTACCTGAAATTTTGAACCAAAACTGAGTTTTGGGTATATTTTCATGCCTTTAGTGTTGAATTAGGTGACTTTCCTTAGGTGTTTTTGTGCCTCTCTTGATCTAGTTTTGAATGATGATTCTTGATTTTTATATTGGCTTACTTCTATAATGGAGGAGCCTAAATTATCACCAATTTACAGTTTGAGTTTGATGAATTTCCGAGTTAATTTCCTTGTATTAGTTCCACGAGTTTCTAAGATTTTATGTGCACAAACATGTGTTTTATAAAACCTTATAAAAGTGATTTTAAAATATAAATAAGAATTATTTTAATAAAATAATTTTATATATTATAGACAATTTTAGATTATATATATATTTCTTATTATATAGAGAGATTTTACTAAATAAGTGATTTCCAAATATTTCCTGGAATCGTTTATAAAACCTAATGTCTAAAAAGTGTTTTCTTATGTATAAAATTATATGTTTTGCACCCTTCGAGAAGGTGTGAATATGATTAAACGATGTCGTAAACTTCATGCTATAGGGACATGAAGGTATATGAGATCTGTTAATTTCAAACTTGTCGATTGAAGTTTTTTATTTGATTTCCCGTGTGAAGTACAATAACTTGTGGTGGATCGATTAGTGAAACATGCAGTATATGACGTAATACTTTCACTTTTTGAGTTACTAGTTCGAAGTCTGCGACATATTTTATTGTTATTGCCAATACTTGTTTTGAAGTGAAGCCAGACTTGGGTGAGTCTTATATATGTATTCTTTTCACCGAAATGATCAAGTAAACCCGATCGAGGCGGGTCGTGATGAAGTCATACTTGACCGAGATGGGTCGTGGTGAAGTCATACTCGACCGAGATGGGTCGTAGAAATGACAATAGACTGAGATGGGTCATCCAGTTGTTATATTCAACCGAGATAGGTCATAGTAAGAAATATACTCGATTGATGCGGGTTGAATAATATACACTCAACCATGGCAGGTCATTGTGCGCAGCGGAAACAAGAGAATTGTTTTGGTTGTGCTAAAATTAATAGATTCTTAAGTGAGATTAAGGGATGGAGTATATTGACAGATACATATTCTTAAGAACCAATTGAGTTATGGATGTAAATCAAGTGATTAACTAGAAAATTTTGGGCGTTGGGTTGTTTTTATTTCGGCCAAGAAAAATTATTGATGATAATAAATAATTGAAAAAACTATGTGTGAATTGAAAATTTGCTGATTATCTTTCGTGTTGGGTTGTCCATTTAGTATTTTAAAAGGTTCCGATCGATACGTGTAATCAACGATATCGAAAAGAATTTCTTAAATGCTTATACAAGATGGTCGAACATAATGTTTTGAGTAATAAAATAATTTTTGGAGAAAGGAATAATGTGAAGTATTCATGGGAGAATAATGTTAGACCACCAGATGAGACGAGAATCACGGTAAAATTTGTGATGCAATGAAGAAATTATATCGAATTTTCAGCTAAAAGAGGGGACAACCCGTTATAAATTTGGTGGTTTAATATGATTCGAAACAAGTTAACAAGTTGTTAGGTGAAAATTGACGTTTTGAGAAGAATTTTGTGAAATAAAATGAAGTGTTTTGAGTATTTCAGTTGCCATAAAAGAAGGGGCTATCTTATACATGTGTAGTATTTGGAAATACACTCTCATACGCAGGGTGAAAAGACGATTTCATCCATCAGATTGGTGATAATAAATAGTATGTAGTGTGTCTATTCGATTCTATAATCAAAATAGCAGCCATTGTTCGAGAATTTAAAATGAATTTGATGGCGAGGCAATGTCAATTGCTAATTGGAAATAGGTGAAAGGTGAGTGTGTATTTTAGGAACATCCCTTATGAAGGATAAGTTATAATAAATTAAAACCTACGTATATATATTTTGCTGGAGAATTAATCATCTTTATGAAGTAAGCCATCTGAATTTCAATCCTTATTGTGACATGTGAATAAATTAGTAAAGAGATTGAAGTCTTAAGTGTGTGTGTTTAGTAGCTCCCATAAAATCTTTTCCAAGTAAATAAAATATGGGATGAATATTAAAAATGAATTTTTATATGTATGGGTGATATTAAGTAAATTGCAAGGACACGATTTCTCTAAGAGGAGGAGTCTGTAACATCTCGGATTCTTAGGTACCGAGGGTAAATGTATTATAATATGTTTTGTGAAATTAAAGGTGAGAAGATAAAGAATTTCGAATTCATAGAATTGTATGTTTTGGATTAAATATAATTCATTTAGTATAATAAGAAAATGTATTCCAACATGGGTTTGCCAATTAAGTTTTTTGTGATTCTGATGAAAATTGAAAATATAAGAGACTGATTGACAATCAATATTTAAGTGAAATTATACTTTCAATAAGAATTGTTGTTTAACCAAATAATTAATGAATTGTGAATTTGTGTTAGGGAAATATATGTTGTGGTTTAATAAGATAAAAGCGTGTTTAAAAATAATGGTGAAGTTGGTTAAATAGAATCAATAACAATATGTTTAATTGTGTTGTAAATGTAGTAATTGTAAATAGTAAGTGACGGTAGATTTTTGATGATAAAACTGTGTTTGTAAGTTTATGTGTGGATTGCAAAAAAATTATAAAAGTGTAAGTATGGATTTCAAGTCAATATTTTGTTGTGTTGATATACTTTAAATAGGCCTTGTTTTTTTATCAAGAAAGTAGAATTAATATGAATTTAAACTTAAGAAAATGTATGTTTTGACTAATTAAGGTGAAGATGTGGATTTTAGCATGTGTTAATTTTAAAAATTATGTTTATAATAATTAAAAAACATTTAAAACGTGTGTGTTTGTGTTTTGTAAGTTAAACACAATATAGTTGTGTGTGTATGTTATTTAGAGGTGTTAAATATGTGTTGTCTTGTGTAGAAAATTGAGTTGTGTAGCCTGATTCATAACATTTTGTAATACATAGCCTAATTGTTTGATTAACAACACTTAACCGTTTGGGTAGTTCTTAAATCAAAACCCAAGGCCCATGAGAGAGCTCTAGATAATCATAGTGCACTCATTTTCTTTTCTTCAATTTTCTTCCTTCCCTTCTTCCTGAAAGAAAATGAAGCTACGCATGGCTTCTCTAAAATCCTGAAGCCATTACTCCTACTTCAAATTAGATAAAAAGAGGATCTAAAATCTTTGCTCTCTCAACAGAAAAGATTAATCTCTATAAGAGATTTAGTCATTCAACATATGGAAATTTAGGAGGAGGTTCAACAGAAAAGATTAATCATACGTTCCATCGAGTAGTATAAGACTCATGGAACTCTCCTGTTACTGGCTCCCCTTTTGCTGTGTTTTCTCGAAAGCTGAAGTGTATCAAGGCTTGCCTCAAGGCTTGGAATGTGTAGGATTTCATGAATATCTTTGACCGTGTTAGGGTGGCCAAAGATTCTCTTATTTTAGCAGAAGCGTCTTTTTACGAAGATCCTTTAACTGCTAACAAGGAGGCATGGGCGCTTGCCTAGCTGGCCTTTTTGTCGGAGCTTCGTATCAAGAACGACTATCTTTTTCAGAAGGCAAGGATCAAGCAGGTGGTCGAAGGTGATACAAACTCCAAGTTCTTCCACTCTTTCATTCAAAAGAAGAACAGTCTTCTTACGATCTATCAGATCCAGCGCCATGGTCTATATGTGGCTTCCACCCCATAGGAAGTCAAAGAAACTATTTTGTCTTATTTCCAATCCTTTCTGGGTTCCCTCTCTGCGTCTGTCTCTGATCCGACCTTGCTTGCTTTCATTCGCAGGCTGGTACTTCCTTCGGAGAGTGTTGATCTTTTCGTTCCTCCTTCCTTGGAATAAATACATGCTTGCATCTTTGTACTTAGCAAGGGTAGTGCGAGGGGGCCTGATGGCTTCAACGGGGTCTTCTTCCATAGTGTATGGCCGATTATCGAGTCAGGTTTTTACCTCACTGTTCGGTTTTTCTTCTCTAGTGGAGCTCTCCCTCAAGGTTGGACTTTCACCAATTTGGTTCTTATTCCATAATGCAAAAATCCTCGTTTATGTGCGGATTTTCGTCTGATCAGATTGTGTAATTCCTCTAATAAGGTTATCTTAAAGGTTCTAGCCTCTCGTCTAACTCCATTTCTTGAACATATTGTTTCATATTCTCAGACTGGGTTTGTAAAAGGACGCTTGATTATGGATAACGTCCTTTTAGCCTAGGAATTGCTTTCTCAGATCGATCGGAAGGTCAAAGGTTCTAATGTGGTCGTTAAGCTAGACATGGGTAAGGCTTACCATCGCATGTCCTGGTTTTTCATCATTAAGATACCGAGGGCTTTTTTGCTTTCCAAAACCCCTTATCGACGTTGTTTGGAGGCTCATTTCCAACTGTTGGTTTTCCGTTCTCATCAACGGATCGGCGAACGGGTATTTCAAAGAGAAAAGGGACTTCGTCTAGGAGACCCTCTTTTCCCTTCTCTTTTCGTTATCGCAACAGAGGCCTTCTTGCATGGGTTACACTCACTAATGATAGCGTGTCAGATTCAGTGATTTGGCATCCCTTCGGGCTGCCCTCTTATTTCTTCTTTATCTTTTGCTGACGACATTATCATTTTCATGAAAAGTAGCCATCGCTCAGTCCGTCATCTTCTTAGCCTCATTCAGTAGTATGAGAGGTGTTCGGCCAACTCGTTAATTCTTCTAAAAGTTACTTCATCCCAGTGAAATACTTGTCTCTAGTTAGGTCTTCTTGGATTGATACCTTCACCAGTTTCATAGCTGCCTCACTTCCCTTACCTTACCACGGTATCGTTCTTATAGAGGCCAGAAGCTCAACGCCATTTTCGACCCCCTGACTGACAAAGCCAGGGGTAAAGTCATTCATTGGAATGCGTCTTTTCTTTCTCAGGCAAGAAGACCGGTTCTCATAAAGTTCGTGTTGGAATCTATAGGTTCACACGTCTTTGCTATCATGACTCCAACTTCTTCCTTCTTCGTCTCTTATCGTTCGTTGGCATCGTCCTTTTTTGGGGTAAAAAGGACAACGCTAATCGTCACCATTGGATTTCTTGGGATATCATTTGTCATTCCAAAAGTGAGGGGGGTTTAGGACTCTGAAACCCAAAGGATATTTGTACTGCCTTTGCTTACAAGGTATGGGCTCGGTTTGAAGCGAACTATTCCATTTGGGCATCGTTCCTCCATGCCAAGTACCACAGACTTCTCGACGCGAATTACACCGGTGTCCCATCATATGCTAGTGAGACATGGAAAAACAAATGCAATCCACGAACCCCTATTCTGACTCACATGGTAGTGAGTCCGGTTGGGATTGAAGTCCTTTCTCGATTAAGACTGAGTGGAGCTCGGTGAGGACCCCATCTCCATGTCCCTATCTTTTCTCTTTCATCTGGGATGCCCAATTACATTCGAATGTCTCTCTTTCTATGTGGCGATCCCTGCATGAATGGGTTACCAATAGACGAGAACCTACAGAGGATAGGCATCCCATTATTGTCCCATTGCAGATGTCGTGGAACTGGTGACATGGAATCCATTACTCATTTGTTCTTCTTCGGCTTTATAGCTAGAGCAGTTTGGAATTACTTCGGGAACTTGGTGGATATCCGAAGCAATGCGTCTTCTCTTGTTGATTTACTGAGATACTGGTAGGCAGTCATCTCAGGTAAATCTTTTCGTTCGATCCTTTTTCATCGGATCCCTTGTCTTATCTGCTAGCATGTCAGGTGCTTGAGGAATAAGACAATATTTGATGAATTGCCTATGGACCTTCTTACCATCATCCCAAGGGTAAGGAACGATGTTTTCCTTGCGTTTCATGGTAGTCTTTTTAAGGGTACAATTGGCTTCCGCTCGAGGAGGTTGGCCGGTACCTTTGGTGTTACATCAGTACCGCCTACCCCAAGGGCAGGGATCGATTGAACTCTTTTCTTTGCTGAGAGAGGGATCTGTCTCTCTTTCTTCTTATCACCCCTTCACCCCTCCCCCCTTTTTAGTTCTGATGATGTTTTCTAGTTCTGCAGGCCCTGGATTTACATGTTCTTGTTGGCTTGAGTACCATTGGATTATTTGGTTAGTGGCGGAGCAGGCTAGGAGCTTAGAGGTGGAGTTGGTTGATCTCGTTTGCTGGAATTTTGGCTTGGCTGTCCCTTCCATGGATCTCTGCCCTAATTCTTTGGAGCTGTGCTGGATATGGCACCATCTTTGTGTTTGGGGAGTGGTTTGTCATGGCCTGTTTACATTGATCTCTTCTATGGGCCAAGATATTCCTCAATTGCTTTTTGTTTTACTTATGTTGTTTTATTATCTCTTGTGTATGTGCACAGATTTTGTAGCCATTTCTGTAAATCTGTTTTTGTGAGCCATTGAGGAATGTCTCGATTCCCCCTTTTTGTTATATTTATATGTTTTTTAAAAAATAAAGAAAAAAAGAGGAGGTTACAACTACTTTCCTATTGTTTGCATGTGGAAGAATCTTACTACCGTTGGTTCCAGAGGGTTAAAGAAAACCATTCTATGAGCTAAATTCGGGTAACTTCTTCAAATACAATCAAAGTGAGTTCGTAAAACTCATTCTTCTAGTTTACATATGTTTTTCAGGGTTTTTTGAGTTTTGGGTTGATAATTTGTTATATGTAACCTGAAAACCAAATTTCAGATGTTCATTGGGTAAATACTGACCTGAGCCTATGTTATAGAAATGCCATTTAAATTAATTTATGTTCAAAAACAAATAATTTATACTATATGAACAACTATAGTAAAATGTGAGACAATATTACCCAACTCAACCAAATCAGCAAGGACGTGCTCAAATAGCGCACAACTCGTCAATACGTGTCCAACAAAATAAACTATGCCCGAATCGGACCTCATATGCACAAGATATGATAAACATAAGTTTGCATATTTAAATCGATACATAACAATTCATCTATATACGACATTACCTTCAATTCTTTTCTTCCCCAAGTTAACAAATAACCTATACACGCTATATCACGTACCCAAAAACCCATGACTGAACTCCTCCGGTCACCATTTCCAGCCTTATCTCTTTACGAAACTTCAATCCGAAAAAGGCAACACAATTCTAATTGCAAGAGCTCCGTGACAAACCCAGAATAATGGAACCCGAACTCCTCACAAAAATGTGACAACTTAACTCTCATGCCAAGGCCATTTTCTCATTTCACATAATAAGATCGGACCTATAATGATCTACATCATCGGATACACGTCGTGAAGGAGGGAAAGATGATGGTTGCCTCAATTCGTAACACTCCATGAACTAACAATGTTTCCCAGCCCTAACCCGACCATGTTATCACCATCATCCATGCATAATCATCATGCCCATCAAAATGGCTATAGAGATGAAGATATCTTATATACGAACGCAATGGAATTAGTTTTGGAGTTTATCATTTTAGAAATAAGGTCGATACGACTTATGAAATAATATAGAGGTGACGACCATCACTTAAGCAATGCAATAGTGAAATAGAAAAAGGGAAGAATGAATATTAGTCGAATTTGAGGCATTAGAGGATAGAATATATTATTATTATATGCTTTTAATGTCTCAGTTCAGTTCAAATGAAATCTAAGCACATTTCTGGTCCGTATGATCAAATGACGCATCTGATTGTCACGAAACCTGAAAGCGTGATTCAACTCAACTATACGGTTTTGGTGGTACAAGTTTCTTTAGAATTCGAGATCGTTCCTTGAAACAATAAATTTATGCACATTTCGAAATGGATTTTACCCTCAAATCATCCAATCTCGAAATATAGTGTTCCGTACACTTTTTCTTCATATAACGAACTATTCGGAATCAATGGAACTAGTTCTGAGTCTCGATTTGGTCATTTGTGAAAAATCATCTTTAGGACCGTCACTCTAATAGTTAACGATCATTATTTAAATAAAATATTTAAATGTCAAATCATTAAAATATAGGTCGTTAAATTCTTCTCTCCTTATAGGTTTCATTCCCGAAATCCTCATGGACTGAACAACATAACCTGACAATCTCGTGTAAGCGACAATACAAAACAAATCGTCCCTTATGTCCTTAATAACCAAACAATAAAGTGATCACAACAAAGGAAGCAGACTCGAAATTGGAATGAGACCAAAATTCGCATCCCTAAGTATAACCACAATCAAAATTCAAAACCATCACGACTAAGCCAAACACCTCAATTGTACACTTATTCCCAATCCAACAGGTAATGGGAACAAAGTGGCAACCCGCTAGTTGAAAGGCTATTTAAATCCAAAAGTCAAATATTGATTTCCTTCCAACTTCAGCTAAATTCAAAGAGAGTTTCGACACAACCCAAAGTAAAATTAAGTATATCACTATGAAGTCAAGGCTTTGAGTGTGATTTGCAGTTTCATCTCCTTCCTAGATGTATTCGCTCTGGATGGTTAAGTTTTAAATGGCCTTATCTAAGCTTCTTCAAAGGCTCAAAAGCCAGTCAACTCGAGATAATAAAAAACTCGAACATGAAAGAAGTTTCAATTATTAGTCATATCAACTCGAAGCTATTTTCAAAGAGTTATTTTTCATGATCAATACTCAAGAATGTTAGACTAATTATTGGACTAATAGATATGAAGATAGGTTATGGAACCAAATGTTTATTTTCATCTAACCCTTCGATAAGAAGAAATTTAAACGTATCATTCAAAAAGAATAAAAATGAATATGTAAAATCTATTAGAAAGTTCAGTCTTAATTTCCATCATCCATAGGAAATTATTCTCCCAAAATAAATTGGTTGATTTACCTCTACATTATTCAGTGTGCCACTAATTGCTAATTATCATAATTAGTTTCCCACGATACTTAAAATTAACACACAAACAATTAATCGAGGTACATAATACATTGGTCATATTGTGTATATTTTTTGAAAATAGGTTCTTTTATAACATAATATTATCCAAAACACACAAATATGTATAATCATATATACAAATGTATACCATATCTAATGGTTGCATCCCTTATACCCCCAATAACCACCATTTCTAGCCCATAAAACTTAACAATAATAATAATAAAATCCTAAATTATATACAAGAACTAGAGCCCAAAATATACTCACTATATAACATGATTCATTGACTTCATCAACTTCAAACGCAATTTTTCCTATGAGCTTTCACAACAAGTTTTAATGCAAGCTGATATTCACCTATATAGTTAGAGCCACCACAATATTATGTTCTACTACTCATTTATACATAATCTCCATGCTATAATTGGCACACACAATATTAGGAATTATCTTCTTTAGATAACATGCTTAGTAATCATCCTACCATGTTGTCATTCAACCATCACACTACAAAATGATTCAGTAGTAGTCTTACTAATCAAATACCTTGGCATGTCAAATGCTCAAACAACCATACGATCCACAATTTTCATGGCAGATTATAAAGCCACATCCAAAACAGGATGTCACCCTATTTAATCAGAAGGAAGAATTCCAGGACTCTTGTCATTAACATGATAATAATTATGCCAACAAATTATAGAATGCCAGTAGTTTTCAGTTTTGGAAAAGCTTGTAATGATACCACCATGTTTTAACTATAAGGCTATCCTTCTTATTTGTCTATACCGAGTTCTCACTCTCTATCCAAGCCAGTTGCCACCATGAAATACATAAACATTTCTCTATAAAATTCTCATCTACGCAGCTTACTTATTGTGATGGTAGAGCCAATAAGAACATTATACTCACAGTCGATAAGATAACAACCTAGTTTACTAACCTATATATAATGCGCACACAGTGCACAGAGATTAAAGATATATCCCAAAAAAGAAAACAATTCCTAAACAACTCTGTTTATCATTTGGGAGGTAGAGGGCTTGAATGCAATAGAACAATCATAACCTACATCTATTTTGTTCAGGTGGCACTCACAGAGCTCCGTGTTCTTCTCATTGGTGGAGTTGTGGTCGTTCGAGTCAAAGTCTTTTTGTTTTTATAAGCAGAATTATCACTTACCATTTATGGGAAGTCAATTGTTTGTTATGGTTTCAGGATTTCATCTATGCAAGAAGCTACTATATCTATGAATTACTGAGATGTATCTCCAAAATATTTGTTGGCATCATGTAAATCGTCCGACCTAGAGTTTTCATTAACATCTTCAACATTAGCTTTATTATAATCAAAAGAACCCTGCGGTGATGGTTTATGTCCATGTTGTGACACTGTGTCTTACAATGTTGTATTACATTGGGAATCATTTGTTATCCTCTCCTCTTCTTTTGATAGGCAAGCAAACTTATTAGACGTTTGTACACTAACCGATTCTTTTCCTTTGCATAACTTCATATTTACATGAGTAGGAGCCAATACACTTATCCATCCTCCTTCTATTCATCACATCTAACCTCATTTAGTGTTGTATCTTTCTATATTGTCAAAGTGGATTTTCCTACTCTGCTAAACTCTAATTGTTATGTATTATGCTTACTAGCTTTCTCCTTTTCTCTCTGAATTGATAGTACTAAACCATTGCAATTTTGAGTGCAATGTCCAAAAGTATTGCAATTTGTACTAGGTTTTGGTTTACATTCATATGATATGTTAATGTTAATTTCTTTACCATCATAATTTTTACCATTTACTTTAGTAGGATAGGAAAAACTGTATTCAGCCTCAACTAAAATTTTGGTGAAATTCAACCTAGTCTCGTCTATAGTGGTAGAATCTATACTTATTGGGTTTCAAGAAGGCCTGTTATTCTATTAATTACATCTTTATTCCATAATGGTAAATCATTCAATCTAATGAAAATTGGAGCAGATAAGAAGTAATTACAAGTGAGAATCATCCCTAGTTGACATTGTTTAAGAATGATAATCCTCAAATTAAATGTTGTATGGACTAAATTGAAGAATACTTATACAATCCTCATTTTTCTCAATTTGAATAATTGTATATCTGGACTGTTTGTAATGAACATCAAACTTACCAGTCGACTGCTAGTTCTTTTCCACAAATGTCACAGAATTAGGTGTATATATAGGTCTACTCCCAGCGACGTATTGGATGAATTACCCAATTTCACCTCTGCGATTTTCTTATTCGATTTAGGAATTTGGAAATTAGAATTGTTCTTTGTCGGTCCGAAAGGAACGAATTTTAGACTGCAAGCGAATTCCAGTTGGTCGTTGGTGATCCCTCGCACAGCATCACCCCATGATTTTCGAGGTCGTAGATCGGTTGGGTGGTTTTGGTGGTGAGGGAGCAGTTGTAACTGTTTCGGTAATTGAGGCCTTTTCCACCATGTTGAGAAAAGATTTGAGATTCATATCATGTATGAACATTGCTACATCACCGAGAACAATTTTGGGCACTTTAGTCGATTAAGAGAGAACATTATAGGACCCATCCTAAAATTAATGCAGAATTCAAGGAGGGTCCCATGGTTTTATCTCACAATTAGCTGTTTTACCCAGTTGTCCTCGGTATGTTATGGCAATTTTGATCGTGTATATATACTCGCACACATATGCGTAACTCATATATGCATATTTATACATTTCATTTTATTGGAAGTGTATCAAATATATGTTTCCAAACATGTGATTGATTGCATAACTACAAATGCATGAGCAGGCGAGCTCACACACACACACACATTTTTTTTTTAAAAAAAAAGTTGGTACTCTTTATTGCATATACTAATCATATACTTCATTTATATGCCTCATCGAAACCATATACCCCCTAACCTAAATGGGTGCGATATAAGGGAAAAGAGTGCATATGAAATTCATATATTCACTATACAATATAACCAACAAGTCTCACTCTCTCATACACATCTTCACACAACATAAAGTAAAGTATATATTGTATATCACCCTGTGTCACATAAATCAATTCCCCATTGCTTCAACCATATTTCATTTTGCCTCGTCATCTTTGTTCTGGAACCATTATCCTTCACTGGCATGTGCACCTCTCTCTCTCTCTATCATATGTAGCCTCATCTCTTTTGACACAACTTTGCTGTTAAAAATTCTCGAATTTCTTTCCAACCATACATGATATACGGCTGCTGTGTAAACTCCACATGCAATATCAACCATTTAATCCTTGCACTTAAACTGATTCAAAATTTTCATTGCCTCGCTTCTTAAAGAAACACTCTCCTCTATCATAATACCTAACTTACTTGCTAAACTCCTCCAGATAAATTCAGCATACTCACATTTGAAGAATACATGCTCAACTATTTCCTCCTCTCTACCACATAACACACAACAAGCTTCATTTATCATCCCAAATTTCATCATCATGTCCTTAGTATACAGTCTATTGTTAGCAGCAAAATATGAAATATATGACATTCTCTTAGCATTTCTATTATGCCATATCACCTTATACCATGGCACACATTCATGCTTCTCCCTTGCAAACTCTAATCCCTTATGAAAAGTAAATACACCTCCTTCACACCATTCATAGAAATCATTCTGAAACTTGTTATTCACTTTTACCTCCTTAACTTGATGAAACACTTCCATTGTCCCAGCAAGCTTATTTGGATCAACCACTCCATCTACTATAACTTCAGCCACCAATTCATTATATCTTCCAATAGCTTGAAATCTTGATAAACCAACCAAGTCAACCAGACATTTACAATTCACCCATGGCTCAAACCAAAGCAGAGTAGAGGATCCATTAACAATTACTTTATTGAACAAATGCTTACCTTCATTTCTCAGTCTCAAGATAACTTTCCAAGTGCTAGATGCATTATTGTCTACCTTCGTACTCCAAAAATGTTTTCCAGAGTAGTACTTTGCTTTCATCCATCTACTCCACAATGATTTACCTGATATAAAATTCCACATCATCTTGATGCACGCAGCTTTTTTAAGATCAGCAAGTGACAACCCAATTCCTCCTTCACTTTTTGAAGTACAACGATTCTTTCAACTTACTTTATGTACATGTCCTCCCCAAAAGAAATCTGTGCACATGATGTTTAACTTGTCTAGTACATATTCTAGCAATTGATAGACAAATAGCCAATAAAGAATAGTTGGAGTTATCATAGACTGGAAGATACTTCACTTGCAAATGACCTATCTGAAATCCTAAAATGGATGTTATCTCTTTACTATTATAAGAATCAAAACTGAAATATAACCTTGTCTTCAAACTACTCATTGCCAAACCACTGTACCTATGTAATTTATCAAAGCAGCAACTCAAAGCATTTGCACACCCAGGAGTACACTTACCAAAAACAACTAGATCATCAACATATATTAAGTGTGTCACTGAAGGCTCAAACTTATGAACTGGCATAAACAATTTCGATAGTGTAGCTTCATTCAAGCACCTGTTTCGAAGACAATGGTGACCTTCAAAACCCTAATGGAGAATTCTAAAAACATGATTAACAATCTCACTTCCTCTTTCTCAAATCACGTTTCTTCTCCGTTAGATGACAGACCAGATAAAAACAAAAGTGTACTTCCATCGTATAAGGAGATCTTGTTGCGGCCAGGTGTAAAGCGTAACGCGTTTCCTCGAAATGATATTTTTAAATCTCGCAATATTCCTCAGCCGCCGCCTCGTAATTCGATCAATTATTTTGAAAAAATAAAAAACAACAAATCTGATAATGGTTGCTTCAGATGCGGCTCTTCAGATCACTGGGCAAGGAGCTGTCGAAATCCTATGGTCTGTTTTCGCTGTAACAAAATTGGGCATAAGGATTTCAACTGCAAATCTCATCTCAAAAATCCGAAAAAAATGGAGAACCCTAAATCGCTCCCCCCACTTTCAACGGCGTTTTATCCTGATGATTTTAAAAAGGCTAGATCGATGGTTGTTCTCTCCATCACTCGCGGTGCTTTCTCGATCAATGAAATGGAGACTTTATTGGGAACTCATTTTGGAAAGCGTGCACCTGGATGGGTGTGGACGGTGCGTAGATTCGGCGAGGATTTCATAGTGAAATTCCCCCCTCTTTGTTGACTGAAACATTTTACTACTCGCTCTTCGACTCGAAGGGAGTAGTTAATCTGAAGCGTTGGAGCCCACAAATTGGGAGTATGGCTAAAAAGAGGATTGAAGTTTGGGTTTCTCTTAAAAATATACCATTAGTGTGTAGAAGTGTAGATTCCCTTAAGTCGGCACTGACGGAGGTAGGAGAAGTGATCAGACTCCAGCATGGAGTGTGGAATGTAACTGATTTTTCCTCTTTGAGGGCGATGATGTGGATTGATGAGGATTTGGAGCTTCCACCTTCGATCGTAGTTCCTGTTGAGGGTTTTTTCCACAATGTTTCTATTATGAAAGTTGACGGCGAATCTTCTGAGGAAGTGGATAGACAAGAACTTCGTAAAACGGTTTTTGTCAGAGAGGAGAATGGTAAGATGAAAATGCTGAAGGCTAGAAGTGTTAGTGCTCCCATGGCTTATGTAGGGTTGGGTAGCAATTCTTTTGCTCCAATTTCAGTCGAAGGAGTGGGTGATGCTGTGGATCAAAATGTTGTAAATGATAACGTGGAAGCTCATGGTGTTGATGTTGATGTTGTTGAAGGTGGTAATGATGATGCTGGTAGGTAGGAGAGTGGGTATGATGGTTTGGGGTTTATGTTTGGGGATGACAATGAAGAGGACTATGATCTTAGGGGGGGACGATAATGATTATGATCTTGGTGGAGGGAGCAATGCTTTGGCCATTTCAGATTCTGATGAACGCTTTTGTGCAACAAGTAGAAGGAAAGGCAAGAAGCCAGTGGACCCTGGTGTGGTTATCCTTAGGAGAAGTGCTCGTGGCCTTCCTCATCCTTTGGAAGGTAGCGTTTTTATCCCTGCTATCCTCCATTCTTTGTCCTCTGATCAAATGCATGCTATTGCTAGTAGCTCTAGTTTTTGTTAAATGATTCTATTGCTAGTGATATTAAAAGTAAAGAGTTAGATAGGGCTAACACACCCCAATGATTGTCTTAACTTGGAATGTTAGAGGTTTGGGTAATTATGGCAAACGTCTTAGAGTCAAAAATTACCTTAAATCTGTCAAGCCCCACATTGTGTTGCTTCAAGAGACTAAACTTGACAATCCTGATTTTCTTATTTTTAAAACTCTGGGTTGGGGGGTTATTGATGAATGGAGATTTATACCGGCCACTGGTAGTGCTGGAGGCTTGTTCACTGGTTGGGATAGTAATTTGTGGAGGTTTAAACAAGAGATTTGTCAAACATATTACCTGCATGTTACTTTGGAATGTGTTGCGACTAAGAAGCTTTACTTTTTTTCAAACGTTTATGGTCCAAATACTAGAAGTGAAAGAAAAATTTTGTGGAGAGAAGTGTTGGAATTTCATAGTTTGATGTACGGCCCTTGGGTTATTGGAGGAGACTTTAATGTTACTAGATTTGGTTATGAAAGAAGTAACTCAGGTGCTAATCATTATGGTGACATGGCTGACTTTAGTGAGTTTGTAGGGGAGTGTGAGTTGATTGACCTCCCTCTTGCTAATAGAAAGTTTACTTGGTCTGACGACAGATCTCTATCGACGCTTGTGAAACTTGATCGTTTTTTCATTAACGCTCACTTTGAGGATCTTCATCCTTTAACCTCCCAAAAAGGTTTACCTATGATTATTTCTGACCATTTCCCTGTTGTATTGGATTCTGGAGACGCCATTAGGAAAAAACCTTTTTTAGATTTGAAAAAATGTGGTGCCTGGAAGATAACTTTGATGATTTGCTGTATAATAAATGGTCTGAATTTGGGGAGAGTGGCGATGCAGCGAGAGCTCTATGTACTAAACTCAAGTTTTTGAGGAAATTTCTTATAAAGTGGAATATTGAGGAGTTTGGTCATATCAGAATTAAAAAGGAGAAGATTGAAAAACTGATTCTTGAACTTAATGTACTGGACGAAGTGAGAGGACTCGATGCTGTTGAAAGAGATTTGCTTCATCAACGAGAGAGAGAACTCAACAAAGTCATGGATCAAGAAGAGATTTTTTGGAGACAGAGATCCAGATCTCAGTGGCTGAAGGAAGGGGATAGAAATACTGCGTATTTTCATAAAGTTGCTAATGGAAGACGTCGTACCAATTTCATACACAGTATTTGGAAAGATGGAGTGGAGATTTGTGAACAACAACTTTTGAGTGATACTTTCACTGAATATTATAAAAGTGTCTTTGGTGCTCGCATTGAGAACTGCATTTCTGTTGATTGGCGCAAATTGTATCCTGATGTTGTTGATCTCTCGGACATTGCAAGTGATTTTTCTGAAGAGGAAATATTGAATGCTTTGAAGGAGATGCCTGGTGACAAAGCACCTGGACCTGATGGATTTCCTACCTTTTTCTTCAAACGCTATTGGGGCATGTTGAAAGATGATGTATTGCGTTTGTTTGAAGAGTTTCACGAAGGCTCTTTAAGGTTGGATTTGATTAGTTATGCTAATGTGGTTTTAATCCCCAAAAAGGAAGGTAATGTTTCTGCCGCTGACTTCAGACCGATTAGCCTCCTTAACACTAGTTTCAAACTAATCACGAAGGTGTTGGCCAATAGGCTGAAAACTAAGATGGATACGTTGATTGATAAGTCCCAAACTGCTTTTATTAAAGGAAGAAACATTCTTGATGGTGCTGCGTTGGTTGGTGAAGTGATTTCTCACTGTGATAGATTTGATGTCCCTTGTGCTATTCTTAATTTGGACTTCGCCAAAGCTTTTGACACAGTTTACTGGTGATTTATGATTGAAGTGCTGAAGGCAAGAGGCTTCCCCACCAAGTGGATTGAATGGATTTCTATGATTCTTTCATCAAGTAGATCCAACATTTGTGTTAATGGAGTTGCTGGCTCTACTATCCATTCTAAGCGTGGTCTGAGACAGGGCGACCCACTCTCCCCTCTTCCTTTTGATTTGGCGGCAAATGTTTTTTCAAAAATTCTGAAGCTGGGTTGTGCAGATGGGATTATTAGCGGCTTTGGCAGTGATCATGTGGTAGGGGGCATCAATTCTTTACAATATGTTGATGACACTATCATTTTTAGCAAACCAGACTGTAAATACCTAGTTGCACTTAAATTTATTCTTTATGCTTTTGAAAGCTTGTCTGGCTTAAAAATTAACTTTCATAAGAGCAGTGTTTACACGTTGGGTTGTAGTGATGATTTACGCAGGTCATGTGCTGAGATGTTTAATTGCAAGACTGATGCTTTTCCTTTGAACTATCTGGGTATGTGCATTCGCCCTAAGAAATTAATGAAGAAAGACTGGCAGCACTTGATAGAGAAGGTGGACACAAGACTGGCGAGGTGGAAAGGCAACTCATTATCAAGAGCTGGTCGTCTTGTGCTTGTCAATTCTGTTCTGTCATCAATTCCTCTGTACTAGATGTCCTTCTACCAATTTCCTGGGTGGGTGTTGGAGAAGATTGACGCAATTCGTCGTAATTTTTTCTGGACTGGTTCTAAAGAGACGAAGAAGCTTAGCTGTTTGATTTCTTGGGAACAAGTTTGCAAGTCTAAAGAGCAAGGGGGACTCGATGTTATTAACTTGAAGACAATGAATTCTGCTTTACTTTGTAAGTGGTTGTGGTTAATGATCTCTGACAAGCACGCTTTATGGAAAGAATGGATTATTAGTACATGTTACAATGGCAATTTTGGTTGGAATACTGATTTCTCATTGTGCTCCGTGTTTTGGCGCGATGTTATGGCTCATGCGCAGTGGATGAAGCTGGGTACTAAGATTGTGGTGAAGAATGGACACAACACATCATTTTGGTTAGATAGTTGGCTAACTAATGTCCCTTTGTGTGTGGAGTTTCCTGAGCTTTTTGGTATTGCTTGCAACAAATATTTCACTGTTAGTGAGATGTATGATAATGATGCAGCGGGTTTCAAATGGAGATTGTCTTTTTCGAGGCTGGTGGCTGGTAATGCATTGGTTCAGTTATGCAGTTTTTTTTTTTCACTTGAAGTGGTGAATTTGACTAATGAGAGGGATGAGTTTATTTGGATGTTGGAGGGAGAGAGAAAGTTGTTTAGTGTTCAAAACATTGACAAGTTGTTCAACTTTGCTGGGATTATGAGGTTGGGGTTCGAACATATGTGGCGGTTCAAAGTCCCTGATAAAGTTAAAATTCACATATGGATTGTGATACATGGTAGATTGAAAACGGTTAGCAGAATTCGTCAGAGAGGTGTGTACGTTATGGATGGCTGTGTATTTTGTGGTCACGACGACGAGGACTATCATCATCTTTTTTTGGCTTGTGACTTTGCTTTTTACATTTGGACGAAATGTTTGGTTGCGCTTTACCTTGATTTGCACTAGAGCGATTTCATTGCTGACTAATTTGATTTTTGGCATAACATTTACCCGACCTTGCATGCTTCTCATGATAGTTTTCTTTTCGCTTTGTTGAACTTTGCTTACATTTGGTTGCTTTGGGATGAACGCAATTCCAGAAAATTTAACCGCAAACTGAAAGCCCCTAACAGTATCATTTACTCTATCCTTAATTTTGTCTATGACTGGGCAGGCATGGAGCGCAAGAGACAGGTCGAAAGCATTGCCGACCGTGTGCGCAAGCAGGTGCGGAGCATCACTGGTCCACACGCTTGATGTGGATGTTCACTGGCCTTGGCTTTTGTTGTTGTAATGATATGTTATTTGCTATGTAATGTAAACTATGATACTTGGTTCCTTTTTGTCAGGCTGTATGTAGTCACTGGGTTGTAGCGACGGCCTGTTTTGGTTGTATATATGTTGTACATACACGAACTGCTACTTTATGCTACTTTATGGATGTTAATATATATTAGGCATGAATCATGTTGATTCACTACCTTTTCCTTCAAAAAAAATTGTAAAGAGGTACGGTGATAGAGGATCACCCTGACGAATTCCTCTATTTGATTTAATAAAACCACAAAGGACACTTTGAATCATAAACGAGAAAGTGGGAGTAGAGATGCATTCGTAGACTATATTAACAAAACGAACTGGAAATCCCATCACAGACATTAAATGGCAGATAAATTCTCTGCTAATCATATCATAAGCTTTATGAATATCCACCTTAACACAGAATTTCCTTACTCCCTTCTTTTTAAAATCTCTAAGCATTTCATGTGCTAGCAAAATATTCTCTCCAATAGATCTTGAAGGTACAACAGCACTCTAATTTGATGAGATGATATGAGGTAAAAACATTTTATCTTTCTACACAAAATCTTGCTGAAAATTTTATAATACAAATTACAACAAGATATAGGCCTATAATGTGATATCTCTGTGGGTCTATCTACCTTTGGAATTAATGTTATGAAAGTATGGTTCACATTCTTTGGTAATTTTGCCGATTGAAATATATCCTGCATTGCTGCTAATAAATCAAACTTTATCTCTTCCCAATGTAAAATATAAAATTTTGAATTAAAACCATCTGGCCCCGGGCATGTATCAATTTGCACTGAATTAACTGCCCATTTCACTTCATCTAATGTAATAGGATTTAAAACTACTTGCTGACCTTGAGAAGTAATGGTAGAAACTGATTGGAAGAAAGGAAATTCTTTAATCTTCTTCCCATTGAATAATGCACTGTAATAATCAATTGCCTCCTTAGCCACTTCTTCAGCCTTGTAAATAAGATCACCTTATGAATTTATCAAAGCTTTAAGATGATTTGGAAATTTCCTTGTAGACATTTTGGAATGAAAGAACTTCGAATTAGTATCTCCATCTTGCAACCATGCCACTTTAGACTTTTGTTTCGTAACTCCAAAATTTAATTTGCTTTTGAACCATCAATACTTTCTTAGCATCCAACATATTCTCATATAATTCTATGTTCTCTGGATTAGCATCTGACGCAACTTCCCTTTCTTTAAAAAGTTTTTCAGCCTCCATAATCAAGTCATTATCCTTTGGTCTAATTCTATTCCACTGTTTCAGCTCCATTTTGCAAGCATTTATCTTCTGCTGAAATATATAACTGGCAAAACCCCAACTTCTTGTTTGCAAACCTTTGTGAATACATTCCTCATAACCCATTTTATACTGCCAATCATTAGAATATCTGAATGGAAACCCTTTTCCATTAGATGTAGGAATTAAATCAAGTAACAAAGGGTTATGATCACTTGAAAGTTGAGACAGAGATAGAGCTTTCATGTAAGTGAACTTATGCAAACACATATGATTAACAAAATTTTTATCTGTATTATCTTCAATACCACTTCTTCTCCAGGAATAATTAAAACCCACAACTTTAATTTCAATCAAACCTGACTGAGTAAGGCAATTATTGATGGCTCTTATATGTTGAAATGGCACTGGAAGACTACCTTTTTTATCTGAATGTGAAGTAGAATTATTAAAACCCCCATTATAACCCATTCCTCATCAACTTGTTCTGCTTCATTAACAATTTATTGCCAGAAAACTTGTCTCTCCTGATAGCTATTACTTGCATATACAACAATAAAACATAGAGCCAAACCTCCTCTATTAATAGCATGCATAGATAAATGTTGACAGGAAGATGACATAACAGAAATTGACCAAACTTCAGAATTCCATAGCAATAAAATCCTTCTAGAATACTCAGTGACATCATGAGGTATAAATTCCCATTTCCTTGGAATTAATCTTCTAAACTTAGTTAAACTAACACTACTTAACTTGTTTTCTATCAAACCAACCAAAGTTGGCTTGTATTTTGTCAAAAGGGACAAAACATCACCCACTCTCAAAGGTGTGTTCATCCCCCTGACATTCTGTGTGATAATCGTCATTTAATTGTAGTGTTACTCCTCAGAGGCCTTATAGGAGGAGTGATTTTAGTGGCCTTATTTTTACCTTTTAGATTAGCTAAGTAGTTAGTATTAGCTGTTACCCCCAGATGACACATCTTGAAGATCACCACCGGATCGTCCTTCAGTCAAGTGATCAGCCAATTGTCCCAAATCATCTTGCATTAAGTCTTTTGGTAACCCTAAATTAAGAAAATCTAAATCCCCTTCTTCATTGACAATTTCCCTACTATATTCTTTCCCATCCTCATTTGAACCCATTTGATTTTCCATGCTAGACTGCCCTACATCATCAGTATTCTGCTTTTCAACCCAATCAGACTCATCAGGAAGCTTGTGCACAAGTGATTTATGACCAAATCTATTACATACTTCACATCTGAACGGAACATATCCATATTCCACATTAATCTTCTTCTGTACTCCATTAAAAAGTTTAATAGGAATTTTATCAACCAATTTAGACTACATATCAATTTCCACTAGTGCTCTAGCATATCTGGGTATCTTCTTACTAGTTGTGTTCTTATCTAAACGAATCGAAACCCCAATATAACTACTAATAACCGAAAAACTTTTATTAGACCACATTTCCATATCTAAGTTATGCAACTTGATCCAGTTCTGAACTGTTTTAGCATTAAAATATTCAAAGTCATACCCAAGATACCACTTATTTACCATCATTAATCTTCACTACTACAAAACAAACCTATTGCATAGCCTTAGTTGCGTCAGTTGTACAAACAAATGATGCAAATAACATTAGTTGAGTCGGTTCCACCTTTGCTTTGGAAGCAATTGGCGTAGAAGAAGCATTAAAAGAGGTAAAAATATATTTAGCGTTGGTTGTACATCATTTTCCAAGCAGATCAGCAGAAGCAAATAATTTTGGTTGCATCATCAACATTGACAACTATGCAAGTGTATTAATTTGCATCAGTTATATATTTTTGAAGTAGATTGAAGCAGAAGCAACTAAAGTAAAAATTAACACGGCTTTTCCTCTATCCCCTTTTTTCGCGCTTTATTTTCACTTTCGCGCGAAGGAAAAAAATGCCCAACTACGGATTCAGGTGAAAGGATGACCACCTAATTAAAACACAACCTCAAAGTAAATCGCAATGTCTAAATAGCAAACGCTGCAGAACAAAATAGCGAACGCAGATCAAATCGCAAAATCGATCTTCGGATTTGGGTTGTAATTCAGGTACGCGTTTGAAGAATTCAAGTACCTGGTTGGGAGTTCAGTTTTTTTGTTATGCGGCAATGTAAGTGAGACTTTGGGCGGGGGGGGGGGGGGGGGGGGTTGGTTTTCAAATTGGAGGCCAAGGATCAGTTTTTGTGAGATTTCGGTTCAGGATTTTTGGTATAGTAGGTTGCTGATGTGGATTGGACGTTGAAGTTGGTGTGATCGTGGATTAGCTGGGTTCGAAGTTATTGACTTTGGTGGGTTTCAAAGAAAGAGGGTTTCAAAGTGTGGCTTGGGTGAGGATTCACGATCTTGGTTGGGCACTAGAATTGATTTTATTTATTGGTTTTCGTTGTCTAAAAGATATGTGGTGATTTGTTATCCACCCTTCTGAAATGAAAATACCTCTTCTCTTCGTTACTTTGCTGTTAAAGGCATGCTTAATTGTCGTTTAAGCAAAAATCACTACTTCGTGCTTTGCTTCTCAAATTTTGGACTAAAGAGTGAAGTACTGATTTGGCTATGGTGCATAAGCAACACTTTAAGGTAGTTATTTTGTTGTGATACTGTGAGTGTTAATCACAAGTCCTTTTCTTGGTCGATTTTGATTTTGGATTGGGCATAGTAAATTTAATTTTCAAGCATCTAAAGTGGCAGTTGTTGTGCAGGTTCTCCCTTTTTTTAGGTGTGTCTTGTACCAGTTTGTTCAACTCAGTTAGTCTTATGGCATACAATGTTTTCTACACATGTGCATACCCGTTTTGACTACCGTACTCGATAAGGATCTTAGTGAAAAGACGGTAATGTAGCATCCACAAAATATTGTATTACTGTCAAGCAGGAAGGTAGGTGCAACAGTTATTTACCGTGTTAACCTCACTGCATAAGAATAATAGAAAACACATTTTGTTTTGATTAGGCTACTGAATCCAAGTACTTTTGCTGGATGGTTTGGACGGTCATTATATCATGTAAGTGCATATCTCATTGTAGGTATTTAATGTCAGATTTATTGCAATTTCTTGTTTACAAAGATGTTTGGTTTCATTTGCCTGCAAGTATATACAGTTCATGGTTATTGTTGTGCTCTTCTAGAATGTGCTAATAATTGTAGATTCAGTGATTGTGGTTATGTTTTATATATTTATCTTAGGCAATGAGCCAATGAAAAGTGCATAGTAATGAAGTTTCAATATAAGTGAATTCTGTATAAGCCTGTTTGGAAACAAATTTTTTTGATATTTTTTAAAAAGTATCCGAGTTGTAAATTTTAAGTGGTTGTGAGAAAATAGGTGAATAGATGTATTTGGGTTGTTTAGTTGAAATTTTATCTAACCGAGTCGTCAATGACGAAAACTGAATGAGTAAGCTTTCGAAATCACATATCAAGTTATTAACTTTTGATTTGAAACTTGTTGTGTAATGATACATTTTCCTGTTTACCAAGAGATATTGAAGACCTTGTCTACATTGGATTATAAGCTTGTTGACCGCACCTCAGTCCTTGCCTTTTGTGAATGTTTTTGTATGACTAGGTGGAGTTTGAAAGTACCAATGCCACGAGTTGACTCCCTCTCACTTTCAAATTCTGTTTGTGAAAATCGTGAGAACTCTAACCAGTGCATTTTTATTGATAGCAATGTCATCAAGTGTAAAAGATATGTCATCTCTGGTTTTGCTTCATCTTCCCATAACCTTTAGCTCACACACATTTTTATTGATAGCAATGTCATCAAGTGTAAAAGAGATTCCCACAAATTTTCATATAAAATGTTACTATTCACACCTGGAACATCCTAGTTATCATTTCTCATTGACTCATTCAGCAAACTGTGTTGCTTGTTCGATTATTGTGTACAGAAGCGGCTCGCTATTTAAAACTTCGATATTGGCCTTTAGTTAAATATTTGTCTGTCTTGCCTTCTTAAACCTCAACTAGTGCTAACAGTCTAATATGTTCAGACAATTGTGGTTTTCTTAATAACTGTGCATACTTATGCCAATGAAAAGAATGGGATGGAAGAGCTGCCATTGGTGGCTCTATCTGGATGCATTTGGTTGCAAGCTTTTGTAGTGGCACTAAAGATGAAGTATTTTCCGTTTATTTATTTACTATTATTATTTTACTTAAAGCGTGCTTTTTAAACATATTTTATTGGTATAATTTGGTAATAACAGAAGTTCCTGAATCGCCGATTTATGTGCTATCTCTGCAGTTCCTTTACCGTGATACAACATCTTGCAGTATGGGGCAATTTCGTGGGGTTCTATGCAATCAACTGCATAGTTCGTACAATTCCAACAGCCGGAATGTACACTATCATGTTCCGCCTTTGTAGAGAGCCATCTTACTGGATAACTGTGACGGTCAGTCAGTCTATCTTTACGATGTATTGTTTTATCATCTGTCCAGATGCAAGAAACCCCTTTCCACTCCACAAATATACTACTACATTTGATAAATTACATGTTTTTGGTTGGCACATTTAGTATGTAGTTTTAGGCAACACTTAGTATACAACAAATATACTACTACATTTGATCTCTGCATTACAATAACAAAGATATAAAATGGTACAATTTTTATTTTTTATTTTTTATTTTCCTTTTCCAACATGAATGAAAATGAAAAAATCATTCGGGATTATTGCTGCTAGTGCTAGCTGTGTTGTTCGCTTCAGTCATTTCATCGGAACTCATCTCGACCATTTCTGTCTCCTTTACTTTCTCAAGTTGCCTCAGCAGATCCAGCATTTCCGGACCATAAGTAGATGGTATCAGAGAAGGTGCATATCTTTGAATAGCAGCATGTCCAACAGCAGTAACAGGAAGAAGCAAAGTATTATTTATGACCAAATATAATAATTACAAATCTTACTCCTTAATTAGTTTTTCATTCAGAAATCAAATATCAATTCAACGCACGTTATTATGACCAAATATTAACAGTTACACTTCATTAGCACCTTTTGGAGCTGCGGATATTTGCAATATAAGTATAATAAAAGACAGGGGCAAAATTGAGCAGGGACTGTCGTGTACGTTGTTACTTAAAATCAGGTGTTTTACAAGAATTCCATACGTAATATCAGCAGTAAATTAATATCAACCGATTTATATAAAGTTACAAGATGGCAGGGACAACAACACCAATAAATCTTTGAAAAACTATAATTGCAGGTGAGATAAAGAACCTAGCCCCCAGCTTCCTTGACACCTACTAAATCAACATCATGATCCCAAGCCATCCTATTCAGATGGGAACATTAGGGGCGCGGATCCTCTGGACCAGAATTCCTCTGGTCCCCTGGTCTCGTCCAATAAAAATCCCCCATTTTGGTAATTTTGCACTTTGCCCCCAGAAATTCGGGTGTATTTCAGGAGGCCAAAGCGCAAATCATTCCAAAATGGGGTGATTTCATTGGACGGGACCACAGGACCAGAGAAATTCTGGTCCAGGTGATCCTAATGTTGTGAAAAAACCTGCGTCTTTGCGGAAGCGTCCATGATCTTATTCACCAAATTACTTAAAGATGATTTCTATGGAAACAAACACATATATGAAATTACACGCGCAAACACAAAATATTCCACCCAACCACTCTCTTTATTGATTCTCAAAACGAATTTTGTTTACACACACTGGTTCAACAACCAACAATAAACAAACTACAAGAATCAATAACCTTATTGAAAAAGGGAAAGAATATCTAGATGACTAACACTCTTTGTTGAAGAAGGAGAACAATGAAGAACGACGGCTAACCCTTGGATTAATTAATTCGGTCTCAATCCCATGTCTTTAATCCAACCCTAGATGCTGCTTTTATAGGAGAATAGAAGCCCTAGGCAAATACCCAATTTGCCCCTTCATTACTTGCAGAAAAAGACACAGAAAAGACCAATTCAAGCCGCAGAAAAACCCGCTCAGACGTCTGACCCATATATGTCAGACGTCTGTCCATGCTCTCGGATTACAATCCCTGACAGGTCAGACGTCTGACCCAGATTGGTCAAACGTCTGTCCACACTCTCAAACTTCAGATCCCTATAGGCATAGACGTCTGTCCACACTCCCTCAGACGTCTGTGCTGAAGCAGAGCACACAACTGCTCTTCCTTGCCTTCTTTCTGCCGCTGCTCCATCTCCTCTAACGCTTAGCACATTCATATCTCGTCTTCATCAACATATGTGATTTCATGTCACAAATCACAACACTCCACCTTGATATGAAATCGCATCACATCAAACGATCTTTCAACACACAAGTCATCTAGCTCTTTCAACGACACCTTACTCTCAATTAAACCATTACAAACACAACCCACCGTCTGCCAAAGATGCATCTTCCCGTCGAGATGCACCATGCAATACCAACGGTCTAAAATGCTTGTAATACCACAAAGATCTCCACCTTGTGGATTTTCTGCATTGACACCCGTCTATTACTTGACCTGAGCTCCTTCCTTGATCACTCCGGATCACTTGAGCATCATCAACATGAAGACCCTTGTCTAGCACATCAGCAGTGACCAAATTAACCTCTCCACCTTGCTGTGGACTAGGTTTTTTAACCGTCACTCGCCTTCCACTGTCGACCACAAAACCAACCAATCTATACAGGTTTCCTGCCTCCAAGACATCTCTCATCACAACACGACCACCCTTCTTCACTTTCAAAACTCCACCTCGAGTATCATAAGTGCAACCACGGCGATCTAACTGACCGAGAGAAATGAGGTTATGCGAACTAGCGGGCACATGTCTAACTCCAGAAACTTCCCTTACCACGCCATCATGCATACGAAACCGGATAAATCCAATACCACAAACCGGTAGCTCTACTCCATTGGTTGTTCTAATCACGTCGACATTCTTCTCATACGAAGAGAAATACTTCACATCCTTACAAATGTGAAAACTGGCTCCTCAATCCATCTTTCAAGGATTAACTTCGCTAAACAGGACATCACTAGAAGTATCGCTAATGGAACTTGCAGCAATATCTGCCTGTGCCTCATTACTTCCATCACCATCCGCAACCTTCTTCTTATCCCTCTGATAAGCAAAACAATTCTTGCGTATGCGACCTTCCTTTCCACAATAATAACAAGCACCTTTACCATTAGCCCCTTTCTTCTTCCTTCTTGTATCTTTCCCCGAGTCCTTTGCTACCATGGCTTCATCTTGAGCTGATTTAAAACCCGACCCTTTTCTCCTTAGTTCCTCATTCAAAAGGCTGCTTCGAACAGTTTCCAAAGTGATGGCTCCACCTACATTGGAGTTACTCAATGAAACAACCAAAGTCTCCCAGCTTTCTGAAAGCGAACTCATCAGCAAAAGAGCCTGCAACTCATCATCAAAATTGACCTTCAGATTTGCCAATTGATTGATCACATCTTGAAATTCATTCAGGTGCCCTGCAACAGACTTCTCATCTAATCTCAGTTGAACAAGCTTTCAAACCAGAAAAGCCTTACTTGTAGCACTCCTCGACTCATACAAAAATACCAACTTGTCCCACCAATCCTTCGCGGATTCACAATTAGCCACATGATGGAATACCGAATCATCAAGGTACTGCCGAATCAAGGCAATAGCCTTCTTATCCATCTTCTTCCACGTTCCCTCATTCACACCTGAGGGCTTCTCCGCATTTCCAACAATCGGATCATGAAGATCATTGAGGTAAAGCACATCCTCCATCTTAGGCTTCCAAATCCCCCAATTTCTTCCATCAAAAATAGCCATTTTCGGAAACGCCATCATATCCGTCATCAAAAAATTGATTTTTCCACTCCAAAATCATTCTAAGCTTTGCGATGATCTCGCTCCGATACCAACTGTTGTGAAAAAACCTGCGCCTTTGCGGAAGCGTCCAGGATTTTATTCATCCAATTACTTAAAGATGATTTCTATGGAAAAAAACACAGATATGAAATCACACGCGCAAACACAAAATATTCCACCCAACCACCCTCTTTATTGATTCTCAAAACGAATTTTGTTTACACACACTGGTTCAACAACCAACAATAAACAAACTACAAGAATCAATAACCTTATTGAGAAAGGGAAAGAATATCTAGATGACTAACACTCTTTGTTGGAGAAGGAGAACAATGAAGAACGACGGCTAACCCTTGGATTAATTAATTCGGTCTCAATCCCATGTCTTTAATCCAACCCTAGATGCTGCTTTTATAGGAGAATAGAAGCCCTAGACAAATACCCAATTTGCCCTTTCATTACTTACAGAAAAAGTCACAGAAAAGACCAATTCAAGCCGCAGAAAAACCCGCTCAGACGTCTGACCCATATATGTCAGACGTCTGTCCATGCTCTCGGATTACAATCCCTGACAGGTCAGACGTCTGATCCAGATTGGTCAGACGTCTGTCCACACTCTCAGACTTCAGATCCCTGTAGGCACAGACGTTTGTCCACACTCCCTCAGGCGTCTGTGCTGAAGTAGAGCACACAACTGCTCTTCGTTGCCTTCTTTCTGCCGCTGCTCCATCTCCTCTAACGCTTAGCACATTCATATCTCGTCTTCATCAACATATGTGATTTCATGTCACAAATCATAACACCCAAATCGAACATTAGATTGACTTTTTATTTTCTTACTTTACTCTATTTTGACTATGTACCTTATTGGCAGGTCGAACCTTTACTCGCTGAATGAAAACTAATAATCTACTAGAAGCAACTATCAAAAGGAGTTTCCCATTTTTATTGGCATTTCTAAATCTGTCATCAAATCAATAACAATAATACTGATAAAAAAGAAAAAGTAGACTATTAGTTTTGGCTTTCTGTCCAAAAGGGTGGTATTCATTTAAATCAGTTTGGGAATGCATTTGACCAAGATAAACAGAACATAAGTGATGGCGACATGTATGAAATAACAACTTTGCACTAAAAATGTCATCATGTTCAACATTGCTCAGTTTGAAGTACACTGAGTTCAACTTAATGCAGCTACAATAATGCGCTACTATGCTGAGTTTGACTCAATACAGCTGCATTGAGTTGGATTTAATGAAATACTATGATGAAAATAATAGTCCCACATCGGAAAATATGCAACTATGATCCTGAATATAAACTAAGATGTTCCTCATCACATTGCCAATTGGTTTTGTGATAATAAGAGAATTAATAAATTACAACATGGTATCAGAGCTCAGGATTAGAGCCAATGCAAAAAATACGTATGTGCTTAACCGCCATACGTTTCCCACTCCATCCAAAAGTACTATGTTCACGTAGATGGCTCAAAATACGCCACACGTGAAGGGGGAGTGATGAAAATAATAGTCCTACATCGTAAAATATGCAGCTATGATCCTGGATATAAACTAAGATGTTCCTCATCACATTGCCAATTGGTTTTGTGATAATAAGAGGATTAATAAATTACAACATACTACGCCGAGTATCTTGAACATCTGAAATTAATGTGAAGTTATATAATAAAATGTGTTTAATTTTAATATTTGGTTGAATATAATAATTGTTATGTGATTTTTTTAATAGGTTATGAAGTTAAGTTTGTCGATGACACAACGATTTCCCTTTGAATAGTTGTTGGTTGAGTTCTCAGTTACGCTTTTTAAGTCCTTTTTTTTGTTAAATTTTTGTAGCATCACTGCAGTGGTGCAAATGCACCAAACTGGTGCAGCTGCACCACTGCAAGGGTGCCAATGCACCATGCAGTGGTGCATTTGCACCAAAGTAATGCTACCGCACTGCTGCATGGTGCAAATGCATCCTTGTAGTGGTGCAGCAGCACTGCTGCATGGTGCTGTTGCACCACTGCAAGGGTGCATTTTCACCAAAGTGGTACAGCTGCACCACCATGCAGTGGTGCATTTGCACCAAAGTTGTTATTGTATAAAATCGATATTTTCCAACCTAGAATTGTTATTGTAGATCAAATTTTGGTTAGTAAAAGTTTATAGTGTTAACGTGCGTGTTTAAATTAATTTTAATGATTTCTCACCAGTTCACTATTCATATTAATATCTTATTTTCATGTTGGTTCTTAGTTTCTGCCTATAAATGAGTTCTTTGACTATTATGTGTATGATAGTTTCTTTATTTTTCATGTAATACCATTTACTCATACATAATAAAATCATCTTTGATATTTTCTTTGACTTTGTTTTACTTTCTTCTAGAATTTGGTAAATTTGTTCGAAAGAGATTCTTAACCTGTAGAAAAGAGAGCCACTGAAGACGATCGTTGAGAATGTCATTTGGCCGTATATTATCTGTTAATTATGGGATTACGACTACGAGAGCCTGATGTCCTATAGAAATTTTAGTATGGGTTTTCTGTAACTCATATACTCTATCAGAGCATAAAACAAAAAATTAACCCCTTCAAAACTGCTTTTATTATTCCACACAAAGACAAAATTATTAGAAATAACAGGGCCACTTGTGTGGATTGGTCATTGCAGCTTCAAATATTGAGCCCAGGCTCAAGAGTTTTTTTAAGTAAACTTTTTTTATAAATAAATAAATTCTAGTTTTCAAGGTGGCTACTTTCAACTATTACATTATTTTGTAATATTGCCGGTGTCTGCAGCAATCTAAAGCGACGGATTGTGTATATTATATGATGAGGTATATGAATGACATAGTAAAACACCACAATCAAAGCATCGATTTACAAAAGGTATTACTTTAATTTATTTCATTGTTCTAGCTAGCTACGTACGTTTTAAAACAATACTATTATAAATTGCAGAACTTTGCACAACGCGGTTCTTATAACCGACAAGAGATAGGCGAAGTTCGGGATTGCTTAGCGACTTATATCATGCATAATTGAATGTAGTTATGTTAGTTTTCTGTTATGTACGCTGACTTTAGTTTTATGGTTAGAGTATGTTTTTTTTTTTTTTTTTTTTTTTTTTTTTTGTTGTTGTACGTATGAACTATGTTGATTAATAATACAATTATATTTTTTATTTCATCGGATTAGTGTTATTAATGCATCTGTAGAATTTTAAATTCAATTTAATATTGCTTCAGGTTTAAAAATTTGTAAATAGTGGATTTTTTTAATTCACTTAATTTGCATCAGTTGTAATAGCATAGGCAATTGATGAAATACATTAAAAGTCACAACAAATGTTATTTTTGCATCTGTTCATTAGCATCAGTTGTTTTAAAAATCTGATGCAACAGACCAATACTTCAAAAGCAAATGCAGACATTTGCATCTGCTCTATAGCATCAGTTGTGTTAAACAAATAATGCAAGTTATCGTCATTTGCAGCAGTTCTTTAACTGATGCAATATAAATTTGTCTGTTACATCATCTTCACTTGTATCAGTTTAACAACTGATGCAACAGGAGTTTAACAACTCATGCAAATGACCTGTTTTTTTAGTAGTGCTTCTAATATATGAATACGTTGAAGTTTTACTTACTGATAAATAGTCGAACACTTGTTCAAATTGAACAGTATAGTGAAACCCTGGAACTATATGCCCACGGAAATTACCTTTAGGTTTCCATACTTTCAGTATGTAATCCTTAAACTTCACCACTGGAATCCTGAAATCTACTGTATGAATAGCCAAGGTATTAATCCATGAATCAGCTGAAGCTTTATAAGTGTCTTATGAAATGAATACGTGCGACTCCAGAGGCTCAACAAAATGAAGAGATGTGGAATCCTCTTCGATCTTATCCTCCGATTCATCTATAACTCCGAGATCTGCTTCCGATATCATTGGATTTATCGATTGTGTGTTTTGATGTTGTGTAGATGATGCATTCGACAAAACATCGTCCGCCATTTTTGGAGGAAATTAAGTTTTTTACACACACACACACACACACACACACACACACACATATATATATATATATATATATATGTATGTATATGTATGTATATGCATGTATGCGTGTGTATGTGTTTATATATAAATATGCACACACTGTGTACATTTGTATTTATGTACGTATTTTAAGTAGACATGTTTTTGCTTTTAAAGCTAAAAGATTGAAAATTATTTGTTAGGGCGTAAATCTTATAAATTCAACATCTTTTTAATCATAACTTCAGTTCCATCCAAATTATATACCGAATCGATCATGTGAAGACCTTGGGTATGGTTATAAGTACAACACCAAATTCACCATGTTACCAAAAAATAATTTTAATTACTTTAATATTAAAGCATAAAATTTGTGTATTTTTGCAAGCTTTGATATCAAAAGCATCTCCAACAGCTAAATGTTTAATATTCGAGCCATGAGTATTAAACTTTAAGGGCTTTGTAACACCTCAGATTTTAATAAGTAAGAACTAAATGAAAAAGATTAATAGGCTAAATATTAATTAGAATAATATTCAGAATTGGATAACGGGTCTAACACCATTTGGTCAGTTGTAATTTTGTGATTAAAATGGATACTTTATTTGCTAAAATCGGAGTTAAAATGAATTAGTTATGAATTAAAGAAGAATTCAAAAAATTAAAATAAATTAATATAGGTAATAAACGGTCGTTGGGCGACCCAATCCACTTGGGTCGACACCTGTGTCGACCCAGACAAGGGTGGGTCGACCCCTATGTCGACCCAGATAGACGGGTGGATCGACCCAGATCGAGGATTATGCGTGCTTTGGTCTGCACGCAAAGCAGCGAACATTTACTATTTTTCGAATGTTAATTTTCTGAGTTGACAAGGTTTTAATGTTTTATTATTAAACTAAGGGCTGACGTGACGCTTTCTTATTTGTTCGATGACATGGGTGAACCAAATCTAATCTTAGATTTGAACAGCTGTGGGCATCCAGTAAACCCTATAATAGACTAGCACAACCTGTCTCATTTCTTCACATCCATTCTCTCTTCTTCTTCCCCACGCCTATCCTCAAAATTAGTAAGGACCATATAACTAAATTTTTACGGGGATAAATAAGTTCTTAAGTTTTAAATATTTATTTTTATAAACACCTCTGGAGGCGAAGAAACTGCTAGATTTAAGAAGAAGGTCATGGGGGAAGCTTTGATCATCAAATCTATGAGTTTTTATGTAATTTTTAGATTAGTTTTTTGCGTAGGAAAGTTTAGACAATTAGATAGTTTTAATTTGCAAGTTTTATGTTTGCATTATTTACAGTATTTACATGTTTAATTTTTTTGTAAGTTACTGTAGTTTATTAATTGTCTATGCCTATTTCTTTCCAATTGTTTATATTTATAAGTAATTCTCCTTCTTATGCCCTTCTTTTTATAGCTTATTCACAATTTTGCTTTTGCCTATATTACTTGCTTTTGTTTATTTTTGAGTCTAGGCCTTGCAAGTAGCATTGACCATTTCCCTTTTTCTTTTAGCACCGAACCTAGGCCTGTAAAGAGCTTAGACCTTTACCGTTATTTTGCATTAGATTGGAATGATGTTGAAATTGAATAAAAAGGGATTTATGGGCATATTGAAACTGATTAGGTACTGTAATCAGATTGGACTGTAGATTGAGGATAAACCTTAACATGTAATTGGAGAACATGTAAACTGGAATAATTGAAGTTAACTGAATATTAAGCAATGTGGGAATATGTTGTATAAAAAGATAACATTAATTAAGAATGTTAATACAACCTAGGGATATAACATGATGTTACATTGGGCTTACTAATAAACTTAAATTGTATTAAGTTAAAATTGATAAAGTTAATAAGCTAAGATAGAGGAGTCCGTTCTGACAGTTTGGGGCTGATTGGGGAAAATCAATGGCTTGTAGATTGGGTTCGTTCCGACAGCATGAGGCCGATCGACGAAGATAAGAGACCTAATAACACAATGAAATCCTAGTTTAGGTCCGTTTTGACAGCGTGGGGCTGATTGGGGAAGATAAGAGACATAATAAAATAATGAATGAGGACCAAGTTTAGGGATGACTTGTGTCAATTGCATTTTTGATTGGGAACTCGTATCAGTCAGTATCCCTTTTTATCATGAAAGTCTCACACTAGGTAGAGGCGAGGGCATGCTTTACTGTATTGGATAATAAAAAGTTCAAACGACGTGGATACGGACGCGTTTCGGCTGGACGATGAGTGTGCATCGTGTCGTTTGGGGGGAGATAAGCAACTATAACGCCTATGATTAACAGCTATGTTATTTAGTTGATGGGTTCAAGACTGATTACCCCAGATTTCATAGTTGACATAAGATATCACATTATGGGTATAGGAGCCGATTGACGGGTAGAAATTAGGTAAAACATAATTGTGATATCTTACTAGTTGGTGTAGCAATATCGGATATGAATGAGAAGCCTATCTTTATTCGTATTTATTTTTTCTACTATAAATGCTTTATGTCTATTGCTCTTAGAACTATCCATCGGTCTAAAAGCTTCCTTAACTTATGCTTATGCTAGAAATTACAATAACTCACCAAACTTGTGACTAACCTAGTTTGTTTTCTTCTTCCCTCTTCCTCTCCCCTTCGGTTCGTAGGGTGGAGATATCTGTAGTGATTCTTGATTATTTGGTTTAGCTTGAATTCAAACTTTTTTCACTTCTTGTTTTCTGATCGTTGTATTGACATATGAGAGAGATGGATTTACTTATGTACTCTGGTATTTTCCATGAGATAATATGCTGATTTATGATGATGACTATCTCGTATTTCGAAATGTAATAAGTACTAAGTTTCTGCTGTGTTTCATATTTTTGTTTTATAAATTTTAGTCTTTGTGTTGTTACTTATACTGAAAACTTAACCCATCCTCTTGTGAGTGACGTTAAGAAGTGTGGCTCTGGGCATTCATGTGTCCATTTAACAGACATCTAAGGCAAGTCATTTAATAAATGCGTGCATGATAGTCAGACGCTTACTGAATAGCCATTTAAGTAAAAGATCCTATTAAATATGCAACTGATTACATTTTGCAATAAGAACTAACAATGTGAATGGTTGGATGGTAAAGTTCATTAAGTTACATTATTAGGCTTGTGTTAAATATTTCGCCACGCTGCACGTTTATTTCGTAGTAGTTTTGCATGGACATTTTTAAAATGGACGTCTGATCCTTTGTTGGTCATAATTTCAACTGCTGAAGAGTTTGCTTTGGAATATGAAGTGTTTAATAATGCTCGTTGGAGATGCTATAACAGTGGCATAAAACCTTCAAGCTTAGATCAAACATGAAGGTTGTCCTTTTACACAGGAGGTATGTTTTAAGAAACTTTATAGGTTTAACACATTTAGGAAATAATAATTAGCAAAAGTTTTTAGTTATATTTCTATCTTGAAATCTTGAAATCATGCGTAGTTAGTTTGAAATTTTATTTGAAAGTTCCAAAATATAATTATTTTATTAACATTAATTTTATTTTGTCTTATTGGTTAATAAAGAAAGATGGTGTAAAAAATATTTATTTTAAATTTATTTCTAAATGATATTATATTTGTTAACATTTACACCATACAAATGCATTTGAGTTTGTGAAAAATATTTAATTATTAGATTATATTTTTAAGTAATTATAAAGATTAATGTATATAAGAGTATTTTGGTAATTTTACAATTGAAACGAAAATTGCGACTGTTAATAAATTCTCAATCGATTATAAATATAAAGGTAGGTAAAGGTATCTCAAGAATTTCGCGATGGAATCAAAATTTGTGTGTTCATTTGAACTATTAATAAGATGGATACATTTTGTCATTCTTCAGGCATTAGTTTAGTTATTAGTTGTTTTAATACTTAATGGAAGTTCAGTTTGCTGAAATTTAGCTGCTATGTTAACTACATGTGCCATGTGTGTGTGTCGTTATATATTTAGACTGTTATCGTGAAACGTATATTATTTAGGATAAAACTGTGGTTAGAAGGAAGCTATAATACCAATATTGGGTTTTCTATATCGATCGTTTTTTACACGTTATTAGCCGTTTTCTACATTGATCGTTTTTAATCTGCTACATTTTGGACTAAATCTGCATGTAAAATCTCCTACATTTTCAACGTTGATGCGGACGAATTCGAGTGTGTTGACACGACGACTTCATGTAGCATCACAATAACCTCGGTTTTTCATTAGTGAAAATGAGGAAGATCCATATATGTTCCTCTGATTTCCACCAATAAGGTGGTGGAGTCACGTTTACACGACATAAAGTGATGTAAATGAACTTCTCCTGAATCCGGACAAATAAAGTGATGTCAATGAACTCCTACTAAATCCGGACAGAATTCATTGGAAAATACTGCAAAGGGTTAAAAGGAAATAGGATTTTGTTCACATCCTTTTTAGGGATGTGAACAAAACACTTCATCCTGATTGGTGGAAATTAGAAAGACTCGTATGGACCTCCTGATTTTCAACAATGGGCACCGAGTGTTTTGTTCGCATCCCGATGTGAACAAAATTGCATCCGTAAAAAGGCTAAAATTGACTAAATCTGCATGCAACAAGACAGGTGAGGGATGGATGGATGGATGGACCGCTGGGTCGAGTCGGAGGGCGGTACGGATGAGCAATAATAATGTGTCAGAAAGTTGGAAAATGAGGGAAGGCCTACTAGGAGGCTGCTGCTACTACTTAAAAGCTAAGCGATAGGTAAGGTATAGCCCAGTAAAAGTCCAATAGCAGGGGGGTACATAGCGGGCGGGCCCCCACCACGAAAATGGCTCAGTGGTGATGTTCCCCGCCCCCTTTTTTCGGATCTCGCGACACTTGGATCGTGGGCCTTGTCGATTCGACAGCCCTATTTACTGCCTTAGTAATAGTTCCCCCCTCTGCCCTCTGCCACTCCGCACGTGTGATCTACCCAGGCAGCACCAGCACCTATTTGGAAATAGTCCCATATTTCCTTCCCCGCTTTATTGACTATGCTTTTCTGCCCAAACGTTTATTGCTGCTATCCATCCATCATCATGGTCAATTGTCAGCTTCCATGTTTGAACCTGTGAAAATGTAAATGAATACTAACTTCAAAAAATATCCTATTATATACTATTTAGCTTCGTCGCTCGAAATAAGAGTTTAATCGTTAACTAATTTTACAATTTCAAATTACATTTCTACCCTACTAATATTACCGTAAAACAATGGAGAAACCAACCGTTAAAATATTCAATATGAAACATGCATTTATTTAATGTAATTTGTTTTAAATCTGATTTTAATGAAAAAATTATAATATAGTTTTAGAGAAAATTGAAGTAATTGGAAATAAAAAAATTGATTACACTACGAATTATACATGTAAGCCAGTTTAACACAAAAAAAACATGTTAGCAATGTATTGATTGCATGTTGTGATACCAGATCACTAATTTATTTTTTAGCCGTTTATGTTACAATTTCAAAGGTCACAATGTACATCTGGTCAGACCTTACAGTTATTCAATAATGATCAAGCTATTAGGCTTTGAAAGCTTATCATGGCATATCAATCGGTTTTTTCACATTTCTAGATTAGTTCCAACTCAAATTCAAATTGGAATTACATTGCACTTTGTGCTGTTTTCCTAAGAAATAAAAGTGCTAAATGTGATTAGGCAACAACTATGGATTCGCAACTAGATAATATCCTAGCATGTCACAAATAATTACTGTGGTTTACAATCCAAATAGTTTCATGCAGCTAAAGAACATGGAACAACCATATAGCTTTGTTAGCCCCGAATAAAAAATATTCTATGAAGGGAAAAACTACATATCTCAAAGCTTTAATTATGATACCATGCAATCATGAGTAATTTGCACTGCTTGCTGTTTACTTAGCTTTCTTCACGAATGGCAAGATCCAATCTATGTCAAAGCAATTCCACACCAAATTCAATGTCTACACCATGAACAAAATCACAACCAGTTTCCCTAAATCGAAATAGTCTTACAAATCATACCCAATTTCATCAAAATCCACTTCAACGACCCCTACGCTACCGATTACTGCTTCGACGAAACTAATTCTAACATCCCCAAAGTTAAAGGCTTCACTCAAGAAATCATCTTCTAATCCAACACTTCCTCCTCAAAAAGGTGCATCATCCTCCATTATCGAATTATCTAAAACTCATGCGTCTTTTTCGTTGGAAGCCTTTGATTTGAGAATTTAGGAGAATTTAATGGGAGGATAAATAGGAAAAATAAACGGAGGAGTAGAAGAAAATCCGAGTCCGAGAACAAAAGCGATAACATAAGAACGGCGAAATGGGAGGAGGAATCAACGGAAAATAACGCGGAAGAAGCAAACGAAAGAAAAGAGGCACGAAATTTTGGCTTCCGACAAACTTGCATTTCATTCCACAGTAGCCAAACCTTTCTAACGGTCGGTTTGATTAAGAAATTTTAATACAATCATAGACCCATGCTCTTAAGAATGTTTCATAGGTCAATCCGTGCCGATGACCCAATGTGGCATGTTCGAGTTGTAACGGGAACGGGTCTATTGGTTCCTATATCTGTTTATTTTCAACTCTAAATGAAAGCATATGGATTTTATCATGTTTTTCTATTTGAGCAAGTTACCTTATTTACACACCTAATTAAAATAAAAAGTACATTTTTATCGGGGAGACGACTATTTAAACATAAAATCTGACAGAATCAAAGAGACACAATGTCTCGATCATTGAATTATTTTGTTTTTGTATGAAGGGGTGAAATTCAGATGATGATTCAACAATGTAAATCAATTGTGTTAAAATTTGTGTTTAAATCGACTTTTTTTTTTTATTTGAGTCGGAATTGAAAGAATATCGTTTATATTCCTATTTTTGCTTATATTTTATTTTTATTTGGTCCATTAAAAACCTAAAATGTAGAATGGCTGTTTAGCATTGATGTGCATATGATATATCTTCACGGTTCACGTATTCAATCTGTAATATGAGGGTGCTGGAGGGAACAAAGTTCAGTGCAAAAGCATTGCTCTTGCATTCAGATCCAGTTAGTGGACAATTAAAGAATATGGGCCGCTGTCTTTACAAATAAGACATAGCCTTTTGGACCAACTCTCAATCAGTAACGCTGCTTCCTTGATTCATTTTATCTTTTTCTTTTTGTTCCAAAGACAGCAAATATTCGAACGTTTATATTAAAAAGACAAATCAAAGAATCAGCTGCCTTAAACAAATATTCAAAATGCACTGTCTTTTTTGTATTAATGTTTTATTCAACTCTCCAAGCTTAGCATAAGACATTTAATGGATACTCAAAAAATTCAAAATTCACTCACATCTGTGTTTAAAAAACTAACAAATATTCGATATGTAGCAAAATGAATGTGCATGCAGATATAACGATATATGAATTCAAATATTATACATTCGGTTTTTATCAAGGCTATAATTTATTTTATGTGTATTTTGGTAACATGAAAGATATACTTTATTGCTTTATTACCAAGTTAATAGTTTGTTGTACAAGCATTTAATGCATGCTTACTACTCAAAATTATTTATTATCATCATCATCATATTTGTTGATTTTATATATTTTACAGTCAACTTGATTGAAACTTCTAAAATTAAATAAAAAAAATATGTATCTTAGTACATTAATCGGTGGATATCGTAGTTATAAAATATTCAGCCATATCCGCAAATGTAAATATCTAATATTCGAAAATAATTTTGGATACGAATGTAGCTAAATATGACACTATCGAGATATGCATATTTTTAATTCGCATTTCTACAAAGCCGTTACATATCGCAATTGGAAACACAGATTACTCAACCACCAAGGCGAATAATCCGAAGAGATGGTCAGATCACTCGAGAATCGAGTATAAACAAAGATACGAAGAAAACAATAATTTGATTCACCTGGATAACATTTTGAATTAGATAAGCATGGAAAATACTTTAAGAAAACTAGAGGTTGGTATGGGTCCAAAGCATAGAAACCCAAATTTCAAACCTCAATGAAACTACGTTCTGAACTCATAAACCAAAAGGTAGCTTGAAGAATCAAGCACACTGGAGTGAGGATGCATCATTGGAGAACATATCCCAGAGGTCGCAACTTGTTTCGGTGTAATCCCTAGGATTAGTGTCAATCCCTCTTAAGGAGCTGTGCCGACCCCTAATGAGATGGGCAATTCGGGCTTCATTTCTAAGGCTTAGTCATCCTTCCTAGATGAGGCATGTCCCTTTTATATATTAAAATTATCCTAAAACCCTAGGTTATAAGTTATCTTCATTTGTGTTATATTATTTCTCTATTATTGTTTCAGATTTGAAATGAAGGATTACATGTTATTGCCGACCACTTTGCTTTTTTCAGCCTTGGGTTTTCTAAAAAAAAAACTTAAGCTGTTGATTTACAAAAACGAGTTGTTTGCTTTCTTTGCTTTGCTAATCGATTCTCTACTCTTTACAAGCTCTTGGTGGTTCGTGTTTAGTTCAATTGTGCAGATAATTTGGTTTGATTTTTTTTTCTTTTCTGATTTAGTTATGCTTGACTTGTTTTTTTTTTTTTGGGCGGATGATGAATGGGTATTTATAGATTTCAAATCATGTATTTTCACTGTTTTTTTTATTTATTCTCGGTTATTTGATTTTCATATATTTCCGACGATATGGATCTGAAAACACAACTATCTACTTTTGCATATTTCTCCAAGTGTTTGAATATTCTTCAATGAATGGGTATTTATAGATTTCAAATAATGTATTTTTTCTGATTCGACCTAGAAACTTGGTAATGCTGGAAATGTAGTTGCAACTACAGAAATCGTCGCACTTGCTGGCTCTGCGTCAACTTTTGCCCCTGTGACGTGCGACGACCTCATGGAGATAATGAGAAAGTTGAATGATACTACTAGCGCTTTGAACAACTAAATGCACGAGAATATTGCACTAAGACAGGACATGTACTAGATTACTGCATAGTGCAATGACTTTAGGAGTCATAAAGCTACTACTCTGCTGTGATATCAGTCCGTGGAGTCGTCATCATACGGTAGAAGCGGAGAAGTTCTGGAGCAACAATAACAAGCAGGAAACCTTCTAGATGCCACTTGACCAATTCGGCTTGGCATAATCTCGGTTCGACGTGCATGCGCCTACCGATCCGGTTCGACTTAGTCATGCCAATTCGGACAACACCAAACCGAGATTAACCCCCTCCTAATGACCTGACACTACTGGCCCGTCGTGATGCTCCAGGACCCTCTCACACTTCAACACTTCCATCTTCGCGTCCTGTAATTAACCAATGCAACATGGATCAAAAAGTGCTTCCCAAACGGCGACAACGGTGATGTTTCTTACAAGGGAGACGAGGAGGCCCAGACGTGATACTGATTTAGTGCATGGACCTCTCATTAGCACTTCATATTTGACTACAATGGCTTGGCAGATTATGCATGATGGCCGAGGTTACAACCATGAGGATCAGGGAATTGATTGTAGTAATACCCCTTTCACGAATGATATCCTAAATGCCGAGTTCCCATGTAGATTTAAACTGTCATAGATATCGCATTATTTGGGGATGATTGATCCTGGCCAGCATTTGAGGTGATATTGAAGGTATATCATATCGTCCCAAGCCTCCGACTCCGTGAAGTGCAAAGCCTTTCCAATCTATTTGGATAGTGTAGCTTTCATGTGGTTCATGAGACTACCGCCAAGATTAGTACCCTAATTCGATGAACTGAGTAGAAAATTCATGGGTTAGTTCCGTCTACATGCGGTCAAGTTGAAACATGTTAGGACACTCTCTCGCATACATCAAGTTGATGGGCAACTTGTAAAATCCGGCATCTTTATACAATTAAGTAATTGAAAATATACAAATGGTGAAAAATATACATTTTTGCAATTGTCAGAATTAAGATACAGGACTTGCGCCATTGCGTTCGTGATAATTTTCTGATTTTTTTAAGATAATGTCTGTTCAAATTGGAGCTAATATGAAAGAGTTACAAATATAATTTGAAATTGAAATGTTGAACCTATGTATGCAATGGAAAAGAATTAATTAAAATGACATTCATGATAAATAAATAAATTATAGAGAAAGAATTCATATATAACCAATTAATAGGAATAATAGTTGTTGTTAAAAAGGGAAATTTGTTTTAATGCATGCAACTAAGATAAAATTCAAATTCATGTACATGTACGGTTAAAAACTACATGTACAATTAAGAAGTGTTATTTGGTATTATACTCAATTAATGGTAATTAATTGGTGTGATTAATTCACACTAAAAGATATGTATGCACATATGGTATGGAAAATTAATATAAAAAATGTACAATTCTATAGCTAACGTTAATAAGAAAGAAAAGGGGGCATTAATTGCCATTTTATGAGAGTTATTGCCATAATTAAAACACACTACAAATGAAAAAAAATAATACTTGGTAAATTTTTTCATATATTTTGAAAAATGATATAATGGTGTATGCATACAAAAAGAAAGTATACATGGAATACATTGAATAATAACATATATATTTATTAATTTACAATTGATGCAATCAATCAATTAATTAAATCAGGTCAATTAATAAAAGAGACAAACATACATGTCAGTTATTTAGGTAATGATTGATAGTTTAAATACGTAATTTGTAAATGTGCGATTTAGTTGCATATAGGAATTAACTTAGATAACAATTAATATAGCAAAACATGTTAATTGGTTAATTGGCAATTAGCGAACGTTTTAAAAATGGTGTTTATTAATAAAGAAAAGGACAATTTTTCTCCAAAATAAAACATATATATAACAAAAGGGAGAATCTTACCAATCTCCAACGACTCACAAAAACAGATCTGTAGTACAAGAAACTGTAGTATATGGGAACAATGCACAAACCACCATAAACAAAGAAGTACAACAACAACAAAAAGGCCTCCCTAACTAACAGCAAGCACAGAGATATCCGCGTTAGCCTTACACCAAACCCGAGCCGTCTTCCAAGGCCTCTACTACTGCTGTAGTCGCAGACTGAAAACCCAGGACGACAAACGAACCACACCTGAAAAGACATCTGCCAAGAAGCAAGGGACCAGACCTCCAAAAAGCAAGGGAACCTTCGATCAACCACTCCAAAAAGAAACCTGTAAATCCAGACCTTGTACGACTAGAAAAATCATAAGAGCTAAAAAGTGGGGAGGTGAGGGAAGCAGGTACAAGCAAACAAAAGAATCAACCAATCCCCACTCGCGGAGTTGTCGGACGTGAATATCAAAGGTTCGAGCCAACCGTCGGGAGCCATGTGCTCCCTTAAAAGGCCTACCATGGAAGGCAAGGAAAACATCTTTCCTTACCCTCCTTATAACCGTGGAAGGGTTCATCAGAGAATCATCAAAATATGGATTTATTCCGCGAGCACCAAATTTTCCAGCAGATAAGACAAGGAATCAGAGAAAAAGGGTAGACTGGATAGATTTGCCTGAGATGCCGACCCACCAGTATCTCAGTACGTCTACGAAGGAACTGGCATTACCTCCGAGATCAACCAAGTTCCCGAAGTAATTCTAAACAGATCTGGCACAAGAGCCGAAGAAAAACAAATGAGCACTGGACTCCAAGTTGCTAGCTCTACAGCATCTACAGCGGGACACGAGTGGGATGCCAATCCTATGGAGGTTTTCCTCTAGCGGTAAACCTTCGTGAAGATTCTCTACATAATAAAGAAACTTTCGTAAGGATTCGAACATACCAAATGAAAGAGAAAATAAGGAGCCTTGGAGATCGGGTCCTTGCCAAACTCCATGCCAACCTAATCGAGAAAGGGACCGCCATCCCAACCGGACCCATCACTATGTGAGTAAGAGAAGGACTTCACGGATAACATCCATTTTCAAATCTCACTAGCATAGAATGGGATACCAGTGAAATTCGTACTCAGAAGTCTGTGATACTTAGCGTGGATAAACATCGTCCAGAGGGAATCGTTTACTCCAAACCGTACCCACAACTTACAAGCAAAGGTGGTACAGATATCCTTAGGATTTCGAAGGCCCAGACCTCCCTCACTTTTGGTACGACGAACAATATCCCAAGAAATCTAGTGGTGACGATTAGCAATGTCTTTTTGACCCCAAAGAAACGACGATGCCAAAGAATGATAAGACCGGAAGAAGAAAGAAGTAGGTGTCATAACAGCAAAGACATGCCATCCTATAGAGTCAAGAACTGACTTTATAAGAACCAGTCTCCTTGCCTGAGAAAGGGGACCCGCATTCCATCGAATAATATTACCCCCGGCTTTGTCAGTGAGAGGATCGAAAATAGCATTAAGCTTCCGTCCTCTGTAAAGAGCAATACTGAGGTAAGGCAAGGGGATAGAGGCAGCCTTGAAACCGGTGAAGGTTTCGATCCAAGAAAACCTAACCGGGGTAAAGTCTTTTGCATGAATGAAGATAACTTTTAGCAGTTATAATGAGTTGGCCCGAACACCTATCGAACTACTGAATGAGGCTAAGAAGGCGACTGGCGGAATGATGGTTACCATTAGTGAAAATGATAATGTCGTCCGCAAAGGATAAGGAAGAAATGAGAGGAAAACCCTAGGAATGTCGAAACTCTGAATCTGACCAACTATCATAAGAGAATGCAATCCTCACACAAATCCCTAAGCGGCAATGACAACAAAAAACCAAGACATATGGTTGTAAGCTTTAGCCATATCCAGCTTAATGACCACATTAGAACCTCTGACCTTACAATCAATTTGGGAAATCAGCTCCTGGGCAAAAAGGACATTGTCAGTGATCAAGTGACCTTTAACGAACCCAGCCTGAAAAAAAGAAATAACACGATCCAGAGAAAGTGCCAAACAAGAGGTTGCACCTTAGATGTAATCTTGTTAGAGAAATTGCATAAGCTGATCGAGAAAAAATCCGCGCATGAGCGAGGATTTTCACATTTGGGGATAATGATTAAATTGGTGGACGACCATACCATAGGGAGAGCTCCACCAATGAAGAAAAGCTGGATGGGAAGAAAAATATCCACACGGATGATCGGTCAAACACTCCTGAAAAACACCCAATTGAAACCATTAGGCCTACTCGCGCTATCATTGCTGAGTGCGAAAACCTAAGCCTGGATTTCATCCGATGAAGGAGGAGCGACAAGGTCGACTCTATCAGAAGGAAGAACCAATATGGGGATAAAAGATAAAAGGGACGGGTAAGACAGACACGGAGGGAGCCTTAAGAAAAGACTGGAAGTGAGACAAAATAGTCTCTTTAACCTCCTCCGGAGTGGACGCCAAAGAGAGATCAGGAAGCTGGATCTAATGAACTGAAAGGAGGTTATTCTTCTTATGAATAGAAGAATGGAAGAATTTGGAGTTCGTATCTCCTTCGACGATCCACTTAATCCTAGCCTTTTGGTGCAGGATGTCGTTCTCAATACGGAGCTCTGACGATAAGGCCAGCTGGGCGAGCGCCCACTCCTTCTTGTTAGGAAAAGAAGGATCCTCATCGAAAGAATATTCTACTAAAATAAGAGTCAGTTCGGTCATCCTAACACGATCGAAGATATTCTTGAAAACTTGCACGTTCCAAGCCTTAAGGTAAGCCTTGAGACACTTCAGTTTAATAGAAAACACAACAAAAGGCGTGCCAAGGGCAAGAGAGTTCTAGGAATCTTCCACCACTTAGTGGAACGTGTGGTGAGATCTCCATATACTCTAGAACCGAAAGGAGGGAGAACCATTTAGGGCGAAGGGAGAATAACGTAGTATCATCGGAGCATGATCCGAGAAAGTACGATGCAGGTGGGAAACGAAAAACGTGAATGGAAGGCTGAACAAACCTTCTGATCCGAACACTCTATCAAACCTAGATAGTATCCGGTTAGGCCCTTCCTGGTTATTACACCAAGTAAAAGACGAACCGACAAAAGAAACCTCCAAGATACCGGAGCTGACGATGAATGGGTTGAAATCCGCAACCATTGCCTGATTAACAGAAGAGCCACCCCTCTTCTCGGCCTGGTAGGCGACAACATTAAAGTCCCCGCCAAAATCCAAAACACCAAAACCCAGATCAGAAAGCAAGAGGATGCTAGAACAAAGGTCCAAATGCTCTAGCCGATCACACTTAGTGTAAACCACCAAGAAAAAAAGGAAGAGGAGAAAGATGAAGAAGAACCAGCCACATATAGAAGCTGAACATAGTCGAAAATAGGGCGGACCACGACGTCTTTGGACCAAAGGATCCAAATCTTGTTAGAAACATTGGCTAAGGCACCATTGAAGCCAAGGGAAAAAAACAGACTTGGTGACCTCCTCCGGACCCAAAAATGTCTCCAGAAGCACCACCAGACAAACCAAATGCTTCATAATGATGCGCTTAAGCTTAGCCATAGACGCATCATTATCTATATCACAAACGTTCCAGAACAAGAAATTCGCCATCCAAGGGAAAGCAGAGTACGGTCAAAAGCATCAGAAAACGAAGCACCCTAGAAGAAGGAGGACACATAAGCAAAGCTCAGATAAGATAAAGCATATGTCGAGTAGATCGAACGATGTGCTCAGACGCCATTATAGAGTGTGTGCGAATGGTGTGGGGAATGCGAGGGGCCAATCTCGGACAACGACGCAAAGAGCGGGAGGGATTGAAGGATAGCGAGCACTCGCCTCAACGATCTTGGGTAACCCTGGAGACACCTCATAAACCTGATGTAGCAAAGAAGAACACGACAAAAAAAGAGTGCGAAGGACATGAGCTCTCAGTAAGGCGAGATAGACGATCGTTAATGATCGATATCTCTTCCTTACAAAGAAGGGGAAGAGAAACAGAGGCTGAAGACACAGGGAAAACAGCGGAAGGTGAGGGACATATCGGGACGACGGAAACACTAATGGATGAGAACAATGTAGTGTCGCATAAGGTTTTCAACACCAGTTCCTATGTGATCTTTACCAACGCTGAGCTGTCATCAAATTTATAGCCCTGCATAAAAGGTAAAGGCCAACTACCGAAGCACCGACCGTCATCATACAGGAGTGCCAACATAGTGAGACAGTTTCCCGTGCAGACTGTATAAAGGTCCAAAATATGAAGCTCTATACGTCTACTACTAGGAGACACCCCAATTTGTGTTGTCAACACCCAATATAACCACCCAAAAAGCAAGAAAAACCCGAAAACCATAAGAAGAAAATATGAGTCGCAAACAACACTAAGCAGTCCTCGTAGCGACTCAACAAACCAACCATCCCGATGTCCACTATAACCACAGCCGGCGAGCCCGATCCAAACAAGAAACAAAGACCAACCAGGGCGTAATCAAGAAGGAAGGCGAAAGTCGACATACGCCAAAAGATACTAACAAGGCAAGGTTACCAAAACGAAGCACTACCGATGTTACGTAGTGGCCGTTGGCAAGAAACAAAGCTCGACCAGACTTGTAACACCCACAAAAAGGACCAAACGTGCCCGCATGATCCAAGAGGCAACACATGGCACCATAGAGTCTAAAAACTACTGCCAGACTCAAGTGGCCATTCCCCGAAACAAACTGGGAACTCAGAGCTCGATAAGAACCAGAAGATACAATGCACGTTAGTCAACCGGCGTGCTGCACTAGCGTGACAACTACTAGTGTCGGAGATGAAGAAATAAAAAAGCCCAGGCACGATAAAACCAAGATCAAATAACCCAAGACAGGGGCAAGACACATTAACAGTCCCGACTGTAGAAGTAAAAAATGTAAAAAGAGAACTAACCTGCCTCGGAAGAGGAGCATCCGCAACAAAGCTCATAGAACCATAAATCACAGTTCTACTAAACCCCTCAAGACTTATCTCTGTTTCCTCGCCAAGAGCTGTCAACTCTGGCTGCACATGGAGACAATCCCAAGAAGATGAAACACTGCTGGAAACCGACTTCACCAATTTGGTATCTCGCCAGTTCCTGTGCTTAGCGCCACAAAGCCAAACCTAATTTGTGGCTGAAGCAACCAAAAGACCCTCTCCCAATGAAGAGTGTTGAGGTAGATGCCTTGAAACCAACGGTGCCTGGTCTGTGAGTGCTGCAATGTAGTTGCGAATAACACGAGAATGAGGGACTAGAGCACCCGCATCGTATAAAGAACCAAAACCAACACGTCGCTTAGCGCCCACAGAAGAAGGAGAAAGTGAAACAACCTTGGAAGCCCTCTTTGAATGCCTCGAACGGAGACGACGTCGCATGAGAGCCAAAGGCCATGCACCCTGTCCTTTTTGTTGCTACAGGACACACCTAAGAAACAAAGATGTCGGTCACTTGGTGGACATTGGTTTGGGGTCATCACTTCCCTTTCACCAAAGTTCAAATCGACTCGTCGCTAAGACCATATGAAACCGCTACACCACAGCATACCGAGTCATTCAAGAACCCCATCATTAGAGCCACTGTCGCATGGCCACCATGACCAAAAAAAGACAATCTCAGCATGAAAGCGGTGGTGAATCCTTTTTGCTGGAGATAGAAACATAACCATCACCAGACCACGAAACAAAAGGCAGTTGAGGGTTGCAACCTCTTCGAGAGGTATGAAAAATTGGTGTCGCAAGACAACCAACATATCGAGGAGTTAGTTCCAAGAAGGAACCAGAAATCACCAAATAGCGATTATGGATCAGGGACACAAAAGCCTCCAACGATGCCACATGAACCACAATTGACAAGACACCGTCAGCTGTCGCTGAGACTGGGCCAATACGTAACGACGAGAGCACCATTAACAGATCCTCAAAATCAGAACAAGGCCTTGTAAAAGACCCATGAAACACAAAACTGACGCCATCATGCATTAGAGAGAAACCCTATATAACCAAAAATTAGGTAAAACCGTCACAAACAGTAACTTCGTAACCAAAGCCTTGTATAAAACTACCGAGAAGTGGTAGAACAATTTTAGACTGAGCAAGTAAGAGTAGAAGAAGAAATTTATTGAATCGCACGATATTTCAGAGAGAGGCAGCCATTAGGAAATGCCATAATTACAATAGCTAATAATGCAAATTAATTAGCTAGAAGAAAATGCATTTATAGAATTATTTGTTTCTAAGTTAAAAAGAAAGAAAAGAATTGGAATGCGTACAAAACATCAAACGGGGTAGATATGTTTATAAGAATAAATTATAAAGGTATAACTTTTATATGCATTCAATAAATTGAGGTATTAATCGGCATGTTCGAATAGACATATAATAACCAATTAATATTTCATATATATATATATATATACAATATCTAATTAATTTAGTAATAAATGAGAGAATTTCATTTAGAAGGAAACGTTTAAACATTAACGTTTATAATAATTAAACATAAAAAAACAAATCATGCACACATTTTAAATTGACGGCCTGGTTTGCATTGTTTCAAACAGACGGATGACATGTTTTGACTCTCTATAACTAAAGGGGCAGGGCTAGCCTTCATACTCATATTTTTGTGAACAAATGCGAAATCCATGTCACTCTTCTTTCTCTTTAGAAATTAGATATTTTATATTTAGGCTTTATGAATTACAAATTGGTGATAAAAAATTGTAGATCTAAAATAGAGATGTTCAAATAAAGTCATCTGTGCTTGGAGTACTTTCTTTTCGAGTTTAGTGGATCTAAATTATATTTTCTTATAATGGTGTATTATATCGTTTGATTCTTATAAGAATTTATAATATGTTATCTTCTTCTTCTTTTCCTCCTTTCTACGTTGGAATATATAGTTTATGCTGAATTTTAGTTATGCGAAAAATATTCATAAACCCAAAATGTTGATGTGTGTGTGTGTATATATAGGTATGTATGTATGTATGTATGTATGTATAATTGAATTGTGCGTCTAATTTACACAACTGATTATAACCCCTTTTGTCTACGTGTGCTGGAAGATATAGTTTAATTAGAAATGAACAAAAAGGGAAAATTTGATGATTTGGGGATAAATAATTGCAATGAAAGGGATACTTGGATTGAAAGGAAGCAAACTTGACATAATTAAGATTATGCACAGTAAATTTGGTGATTAAATGGTAAATATGATAATTTCCATATTAATTCTAAGAAATCATCTTTCAGATCTAGAATGGAATATAGGAATTGTTGGGATTGAAAAAGAGACATAATCTAATAGTATCTAAATCTACTGTAACTGTGTACAAAGGGCAAAAAGAGTTTAAAACGGGAATCCACATATATCTATAATTGAAAGGCTAGGAATAGCTTATGTTGATTGGTTAGAAAAGAACAATATTTGCATAGTTTGGTAAATAAAGAAAATAGAAAACATGATTGCAGACATGAAAATAAGAAAAGTTGGGGATTAGTGCGAAATAGAGAATTAGACGTATTGAGCACCAATTGAATAAACCAAAATTAAGACAAAGTGGTATCTTGCAATCATGAATTCCTATTATAGTCATTATCGAAACTGTTGAAATAGATTTTTATACAATTTTGGTAACCCATCATTTGGAAATAGGCCAAACCTCCAAAAAGAATAAGTTGTAAAGATAGGAAAGAAGTGATAATATAACTGGAAGAGTTTTTGAAAAGAAAAAGGAATACGAAAGTCTTATTGTAGACTTGTAATAGTAATATAATAAGTACAGTTCAGTGGCAATAAAAAGCAAGAAAATAGCAACATAATGATTATAATTTGGAAAGTGAAAAGAAAAAAACAAAGCTTATTAAAATAAATAGGAAATTGGCAATTAAGTTTAATAAGCCTAAAGATATTCTATGGTGGTTTTGTAATTTGGTGAGTTCTATGTTCGTTTTATGACTAGGCAATTTTATGATAACCAATAAAGTTGATTTATAAACAAATAATATTCAATTAAATAGACTAATGAATATTGTAAATCAATGAAAAAGCAAAGAAAGTAACACATAATAGTAAATTAGACATAGAGTCTAACTAATATAATGACATGCATTTGGACGAGTCTGTGGAGGTGAAGTGCCCAACCGGGCAAATCATTATAGGCATTCGGAGACGTAGTGAGAGCATGTCCAACTTATTCAACGGGACTGGAAGGAAGTGCAAGACTTCTGACGGACGTGAGGATACTCCGTGATGGTCCCCTGTGGTAGGCCTAACCAAGTTGTATCCACAGAGACATGGTCTGTACGGTACCATCCGGTGAGTATGCCTCGGCTGCATCTGTCATTGCAGGAAGCATAATGACAGTTTGGGATGGTTTCTAAGATCATTCGGCGACTGCCTTAGGGTGGGAGGCTTCGTGGTTAGGAACCAAAAAATGATAGTAGATCATCAGATACCTGCCATCGTCGGTCGGAGCAAGTACGGGAAAGACTAGAGCTAAACCAAGAGGCCAATGATCTTCCCTATCAGTTCATTGGATGAGGGACAACATGCTTGTTTAGATTATTTGTTTGGGTTTGTTACTTAGCTCTTTTGAATAGTCTTTCATTAGTTAGGGGGAGGCTGGGTGGGGCCTAGAAGAGCCACCGAAAGAGGCAGACCAAATTTTGTTATGTGTATTGTGGGCTTAATGAAACCATTACTTTTGTCCTAATGAGGGCAATCTTAATAGATATAAAAAAAATCCCCCGACTTATTATTGTAGAAGAACTCAGGTTATACGCGCCTTTATGGGGCAGAAGTAGTTGCTTATTCTCTTTTGTAGCATAGCTTAGTACACTCTCGTAGCGTGGTGATGGAGGTCTTATACGTTTTTGCAGCACGACGATGGAGGCCACTCGAGGAGGGTACTATGGGGAGTACCTTGATATATTGGGCATATATCTATGATTTATTAAGTTAATCTACTTAGGAGTATATGAGTATGATTTATGCATGGAATCAAAAATGTAATGTGTAATAAAGCCAAATTAACTTAATAAAAGTAAACTAGTGATAGAACGAAATATGTAGTGTTATTTATAGGAAGTATAATTTGTCCATTCGCCAGAATCTTTGCTCTGTATCCCTCCTCATAACAAACCTGCAGGTTAGTCTGATGGCCGAGATTATATAGCTTAGAGACACTTGTTAGACGATGCCATTTTAATGACCTGAAATCCCTGCTCGGCCTAAACCGAACTAGAAGACGGATTTCTTTGACAACATGACGCATCGAAACACACAACCAAAGATTTTTTCATTGCTATTACAACATTTTACGTCTGGGTACAAGAATACCAGAGTGTGGAAAAATAAATACACAGCGGAATACAATTATCAGAGACTAAATAAATTACATAGCACCGGAAATGTAATATATAAATACAGTGTATAGCGGAAAAACATCAACTAACACAGCTGAAGGAAATACACGGATACAAAGCTTTCCAGAGTTCAGCTCCACTCGTAATCTAGGATCCTGTGAAAAGAAAAGATCTTCAAAACAAAAAAATACTAGTTTCCCGTGTGGAAAATATGGGCACCCAGAGTTCACGTGGAAATAATGAACTCCGAGTTAGTCATGGAACTAGTATGAGGGCTAAAATAGCTATTTAAAATTTGAAATTAAAAAATAGGGTAACTCACGGACCATGCCGTATAACACAGAACGGTTTTCTTCCATGAATACTTTGAAATAAAACAAATAATAAACAACGTAATGCTTGTTGGAAGAATGAAACTATTATAAGACTCAGGTCTCATCACACAATGCAACGCAAGCTGGAGGACAGAGTTTTACCTTATAATATCCAAACATGCTTAGTATGCTCTAAATCAAATATTTTTGATATTATTATAAATGCATAATGTAGAAAATAAATTCGAATATAAATGTATCAATCATAGACGGCGCAGTACCGCATCCTACTATGCCTCCATATAGGTTTACAACTAAAACCGAAAAATCACGTATTAGAAATTGGATTCCATCTGTGAGTCGAGGCAAGGGATCTTCCTTACCGATTTTGGGCCATTTCTAGTGGGATTCCCAGGACCACACCTTAGGTGACCCTTGGGAGCGGCAGGGCCAGTCCACACTTACTTTTGTGGATTGGCAATTCGTAAACAATACGTTTCCCGGTCCTATCAAACCTATAACCTGATCAGTATGTTAGCCATATGAGCCTTTTACGGCCCTATAAGCGAGGCGCCTCGCTATCCATTATCCACATAAGTAAAATGTCTGGGCATCATACCATGACATCACTCCTAGCTAGAGAGAAACACATGTCCTCCCTATGGTCCCTCATCTCGTTTTTGACTCATGCCGGGGTGTGAAGATCGCGAATTAACGCTACACACAAAGCTATGCTATATTAAAGTCATGCTTTGATCATCATCCACAAAGCTCTATTTTCAACAAAAGCTTTGATCTATGCATCTTAGCATGCCACATTGTCAAACCATACCGTACCATTGATCTCCACTAATATATAACCTTTAAGCTCATACGTTTCAGAGAAGGGTGCTAAGTTAAGAGAATAAATTCTCTGCCACCAAACAGATATATATATATATATATATTAAGCAAAGATCACTGAATACAACACAAAGTACGATGTCAGACATACAACCCACTTGCAAGTCCGTTCTGGGTCTGAACGAAATCGTAGGCACCTTATTCGTCGTCCCATATGTCCAATACCAGAGACAGGTCGTCGCATATCTAGACAATCAACAAGTACGTTCAGACAACTACCACTATAACCCCTTCAAGGAAGAAACTCAAATTCAGGGCATCACTAGTAGTCCATTCGATGTGAAGATTGTTGGTATTGCACCGTCTCTAATATCTTCAACTTTTAATCGTCGTATCAGTTATTCGGAATGGGTTGAACCCGAACTTTCCGAATAACCCACATATCTTTAACATCATGTGATATATATAAAAATAACACACATCTTATTCCAATCTAGAATATTCTTTTATTCAAATATACTTTACTCTGGGAAAAGTTCCCATTAATCTTATCTAATATTTACTTCGTTTAAATTTATTGTTTAATCCATTCCTTGGAAATCATTTCAAAAGATTTATAATATCTTTCCACAACTTAAACCAAATAAAGATTTATAAAGCAAGTTTTATCGAGCCTTACCGAAGTAATCATTCATTTTATTATCCAAATCCCAACATATTCATCCCACGGACAAAAATTGGCAGTACTCCGTATCTAACACCCATCGTGTTATCAGTAAATTTAATTATCATTTATCGTTCCAAATCTAATCAAAGATTTAACTATCACATGGAGTAAAACTGGTCGTTCTCCATCTCGAATACTTCTCGTGCATGTTTGGTAAATTTAATTACCATTTAACTTTCAATCTAATTAAAGATTTATTAAGACTCCAACTTAGTTTTAATCTCAAAAATCATTACTTAATGATTATACAACTTTAGGAAATTAATGCTGCCTTTGCTTAGGTTAAAGAACAAATGTCATTTAAAACTCCATTCACAATAAACCCAAAATTACTTCCATTAATAAGGAATCTTCACGGAAATCTAAACCATTTATAATCGATATAAATTTCCGTATCAGACTAATACTATAAGTGGAATAGCGATAAAGCCTCTTAAATTCCGTAAATACTAAAGACCTTCATTACAGAAACCCATTTTGGTTATTATTAAATCGAATTCAATTCAATTCCAACTTAACTAGAAAAATTGGAAAATTTCTCTAAACTTTAATTAAAAGATTTATTCCATTCACAAATAGGTTCAAGAATAGTATTATTGAATATACCATTCACAATGAACCCAAAATCCACTTTTCTTTTCATTTTGATTTATTTTATTAAATTAGAAAGCTTCCATCAAATCTTAATTAAAAGACTTATATCTCAAATTCCATTTTCAACTGGGTCTAAGAAAAGTGTTATCAAAGACACCATTCACAACAAGCCTAAAATTCAATTTGATATTAAATACAAGCTTTGAATAGGAATCATATCGACTTATATTCAATACCAAATTCTGAAACCAAAAAATATCATATTGGAATAACGATATCTATATCTTCCAAATTTCTCAAAAATATCCATATAATCACGGAATTGAATATTGAAACATCCGAAAATAATTTCTATCCAAATTGTTTCCAATTTATATGTTGGAAAACTCTGGTTATATTAAAACCACATTTTAAATCCATTTCATTATATTAAAACATTGGATTTTACTTCTAGTTGTAAAACAACACTTTCAGATAAAAATAATCTTTACCATTCAAACGTCAGAATATTTAATCCAAACTCTTTCCAAATCATTTATTATGATTTATCATAATTTATTCATATTTTTAGTAATTTTGTTAAGGCCCTTAAAGTCGGTTTCTAATATCAGCCATGAACTACATCCATAGCGACCTTTTCCAAATTGGATTTTGACATATTTAAAAATCCAACTGTTAGAATTTAAATATCTTATATTCGTTTGATAGGTCTTTGCGATACAAACCCAAGGGTTCCGATTTCAGGAGAATCTGACGGTCGAATCTCCCGGTACGTCCATTCGAAGTTACAGGTTGAACTTCGTGAACTGTCGCTGTGCAACACGTCCTACTCAAACCCTAATTTGATTTATAAATTAAAAATAAATCAATATACTTCCAAACCAATTTTAAAAATTATATAAAATATATATTTACGTTCGAAAACTCATTTTGATCACTTATCTTCAAAATTTTATCTACGCATCCATCCAAAACCGGACATCGAAATCAAACTTCTATTTTTCACATAATAGTATATTATTAAAGTATTTATTATTATTACAGATTATAATGAAATTCAATCAAACATCAAATAATTTCACTAGTATGAATTTTGTACATCCAACAATAGTTGTAAACAACTATCAAACATCCAAATAACATCCAGTGTGCACCTATATTCATATAAGCTTCAATCAAATAATTGACGCTTATTTCAATCTGTCAATCAAGTGATCAACTTACAAACTACATACAAGGGAGATGTGGAAGTCAAATATCATCTCAAGACCGTATGTAGGGTTTTCAACCAACAAACAATCAATCTAAATCAACTATTAATTCATGAATTTAATCATAACTAGTTCAATTCAAATATTTTTCAGTCTAACCAAATTTACTTAAATAAGCAATGATAAATTCATCGTTTGAACTATAAATGAATATTTAATCCAATTCTAACTGCCACAAATATTTTAACATCTTTTTAGCATGTTAATTAACTCAATATCACATCCAAATCGTAATACAATCAATCATCTATTCATCCATATGGTTTTCAAACAATTTGTGATGTGAACTACCATACATCGTATAACAAATTTGAGATAATTTATAAGATAGAAATCAATATAGGCAATCAACATATATTCATTTACGATTATAATAACTGTAAATAAAAATCATTTTGAGTGAGAAGCTCTCACATTGGTCTTTTCGCTAAATAATGACAAATGGTCGATTGACTGAATCAAACATTTTCTTCCACCAAAAATTGAGACGAGCTCCAAATTAGTTTCGTTGCGAAGTTCTCGTCGATACAGTTACAAAGCATCTTGAATCGTCGAATTCCGATCTCGTATGAAAAGGTTATTTATTTTACAAGATTGGTGTACACATATATGTAACATAATTTCATTAGTAAATTCATTAAATCCTTAATTACCTAGTTAAACACTAACCCACTTCCTCGTCCTCTCTTCCCTACCACGTACAACAAAACACAATAGCCTATTCTCCATTACCGTACCATTCAATCTCAGCTAACTCTCTTCTTCTTCCACTAATAATCCAAGAAAATATACCATTGATCTTCTCTTGTCCTCCTTCTACCTAGCACCATTTGAACAAGCTCGCCTCTTCCTCAAAGTTCACGTCGACATCCAAACGCAGTAGCCACATACTCCCTCTCGAAAAAAAACTCACGAAACCGCCTCTAATTTTGCATACAACTCACAATTCCTATCACGAATCCTTCATCCCTAACCGCAAAAACCAACGCTGTAAAATTTACAACATTCCCAAATGTTATTGTACCCCTCAATACTAATATAGATGTGAAGAGAATCACTCAAGGATTGCAAATAACTTTATTCATGATTTTTAGATGAGTATTCGATTTGTTTTGATGTCTTGAAGGGGAAGAAAATCCACGTATTGGGTTTTTAGGGTGAAGGCATGAAATTGGGGTTTAGGTTTAGGTTACGAAATGTTTAAGATATTTTATAGTGGAGAGATTTTTTTTATAAATTTTATATTTAATTAAACTCGATTTTTGCTTATTTTCATCATTTAAAAATTCATGACCGCACGCGAATCCCGTTTTCAATGAAAATTGACATGCAGCTACTCTCTGACATTACGGACCCAACAATACTTGTTAGTTGAATTCCAAGTCCGTTTGCACAAATGATGAATTTTTAAAGTCAAAATATTGACTGGTTTTCACATTATAATCGCACATGGCCACATATTGACTTCAAAAATGACTAAATTTGGAATTATACCATTATTTGACGCAACAGATTCAATAAAAAAAGTTTCATCAAATTCCGAGGTCGTCTCAATAATGTTTCTTTGTAAAACTGCTCAAATTATTACATCGAACGGTTTTATCGTGCCTGGCCACATACTAACTTCGTTTGGCGCAAAATTTGAAATCTAGCAATAATTTAATATGCCAGATCCAAAAAAATTGGTTCCGTCGAAAACGGATGTCATTCGGAAAATGTCCATTTTTAAGGGCTATGTAATATGAAAATATTAATAAATCCATAGTGACTATCTTAAATTTTGAATTGGACATAACTTACATTTCATAATATGAAATCTAAATTTCTTATATTCTTAGAAAGATATTGTTAGATAGATCCTAATGTTTCTTGTTTCACTAAAATCCGACTTATATTGAATTCCATACAGTCATTTAAAGTTCAAAACATATTATTACGAACTACCATGACGTTACGAGTTCGTTTTAAATAAATTTTAAATTCTCACGTTCAAACTTTGATTTTAAATGAATTTTAGGTCGTTAATTTTCAAAATAAATCATTTAAAATATCTAATTTCCGTTAAAATCAATTAAAGATAAATTTTAAATTGGTTCCAGAATTTTGGGTTGTTACAATCTCCCCCACTTAAAACTTTTCATCCCCGAAAAGAAAAGCAGAGTTGAAGGTCTTTACTTAACCAACTCAACCTTCATTCTATCTCAAGTTCTTCAACTTTTCAGTTTCTATGAACTTTCCAATTTCTCGACATTTGGCTAACATCTTAAATTTTCAAAAAAATCGCCATAACCTTCTTTATACGGGGTTATATGTACAAATATAAAAGGCCTCTACAGGCTCTCGAAAATAAATATATCAATACACAAAGCAAACAAAACAATTGTGACTTATCTACACCCAAAGGAGATGTGTAACAAATTATCATTCCTTGGCCGTGTGATGGGGATTAGTCGCAAACCATGTTACTTATCTACAAACAAGAGAGACGTGTATATTTTTTTCATCTCAAGACCCGTGTATGGTTTGTTATTATCCTGCGGCTTATTGTTATAGGTTATTAGGCCCACAATCTATTCGCGTTTCAATCTTCGCCATATAAGCACAAAACACTTACATGCTCATATGGTCATTCAATCCTCGTCATATAAGCATCAAACAATTACATGCTTATATGGATCTGCTATGATATGCAGTCCATAATTCATGCTTCGCGGTTATAGTAGACTTGGATTGCTACATTCCGTTGTAAGGTATTAGGGTAAGTATTTACTTACTATTATATTTTATTCATTATAAGGGTAAGCATTTACTTACTAATATATTTTATTAATTCCTCTATGAGGTATTCTATTGTGGGCTATGATATACTTTATCATTGCCTTTCTATAGGATGCCGGACAAATCAACTCGGGTTTCAATAGACTTGGATTTTAGCATTTTACAAAAAATTCGGGCTCGCTCATATTGGGATTGTTACATCTGGTATCAGAGCTTAGGTTTAGGATTTCTACATAAGTAGTGAGTGAACGTATTTGTATTTTTTAAATATAAAAATATTATATATATATATATACATACATATTTGCCTATATCCAGAGAGGAACCCACTAATTAAGTGAAACAACACATGGAGAAAGTTAGAATGTCAGTTTTATATACAAAGGAAATAGTTATGAAAAATTTAAGGATCATAGGCCCATGAGTGGAAAAAAATGCAGAGTGTACAATATGTTTAAAAAAAATGGATTAGGAACATATATATATATATATATATATATGTGTGTGTGTGTGTGCGTGTGTGTGTGTGTGTGTTAACAATATTTTTCGCCAACACTGGAAATAGGTCACTGGGGATGAATCTCAGGGGAAGGGGTAGGTTGACTAGCTTTTGCATGCTCGAGTTGGTTCTCCGACCCTAGATGATGAGATTTCGAAAAGGAAGGCCATTAATCTGTTGCTTCTAACAAAGGGCTTTAATGGCAGATAGCGATGGACTCCCAATAAGCTCGCTAGGAGATCTAAGTTTGTGGGAAGGGCATAAACTAATAGGTGGGGTTTAAATCTATAGGAAAGGGTGTTCTCTTCTACCTGTAAGAAGGCTCAGACAAGAACCCGAGCACTTGCGGGAAATAAACGGTAAACCGCGAAAAATAATGATTAACTAAAACAGTATGACAAACTTACAATAAGTTGCTTTGAATATGGATGAACATATTATTAACCTTTGATTCAGAATACATGAACGGAGTAGAAGAACTCCTTTTATTCATTTCCGCTTGAGGGTTTTGGAAGAGGAAGTACAAAGATTAGCCAAAATGAAAAATATGAGAGAATTCTCCCCTTAAACCTGACCCCTGGAGTCCTATTTATAGGAAAGTTGGAGCCCCTTCCGATCTTGGGCCATTGGGCCTTCAGGAGCCTTTATCGCCTGCTTTTTCCCTTGGTCTCAGACATTTTTTCTTCCGGTCGCTTTGCAGTGCTAATTATGGCTTTCTCGATGAAGGCTTCGGCTAGTCGGGAGCCTCTCTGAGGGGAATATATGCTTGCTATTGAGGCAGCATTCCGGAAGGTATCTTGGGCTCCTATGTGTATGCTCTCGATCATATCCTTTTGGATGTAGGCTTCCGGTTTTCCCGTGAATACCTAGAGGATCCTGCCCTCATTGTGTATGTGGTTAGCTACCGGTTCGGGATCACTATCGTTGTCTGTGCTAAAAAGACAAATGTGGATAGCTTGTATCCCTTCCGAGTTTCCGGTCTGCGTTTAGGTGGGAATTCCGGGGGTAGCCTAATTTTTCAGTAGGTTGCTCCAGGTGATTCCCCTATTATTCAATACGGCCTCTCGATATTTGTATGATAGGCATCACAAAAATGAGTTTTGGACAATCTTCATGCGCTCCTGTTCTTTGATGCTCTTAAAGTTTTAGTTTCCCATCGTATCGTTATCGGGTGGGTTGATACTGAAGGTTCTTCCGGGTCTCAATTAGCGGAGCTATTGCCTTCATCTTCCTTAGTTTCTGGCCTGGATGACTTCTCGCCACGGGACTCCTTTGCCGGTTTGATGTCGTCGGAAGGGTCCTGCCGGATTGACCTTGTTGGTTAGATCATATTGGTTAGATCCTATAACTTTCTTATGATCCATCTTTTTAGGGAGGTCTCGGTTGATTCAGCTTTCGGATCATTCTTCCTAACTCTCGACTCCTCCTAGTATTTGACTCCCTTTTCCGAAGGATTCCTACGAGCTTGCGGCCATCCGATACCCCTTCACCGTCAGCCTATCCCATTGATAATTTTGGTAGTAACATTTGCACCCCTAGTGAAGGGTTTTTTTGGGCTTTCCAAGCCAAAGCTTTTGTCTTTTTCGAGTTGTCATGTCCGAGTCTCTTAAAATTCTTTTATCAGGAGTGTTGATTGGCTTTTATTTTTATGATTCGGGTCAACTTTGATATTTGAACATAAACTCTTTTCCTTCTTCGTTTCCGCCTTTCCCCTGCAAACCAAATTCTCAAGCAAAAATTACTGCTTTTATAAAGGATTAATTAACTTTTTCCTTTGAGAACCAACACTCTGCACTCTATAAGTATTTTTACCATTTACATAAATCTCAGTTTTGATTATGTGTCAGAATTGACGGGGAAACCGACTAAAATTATGCTGATCGACAAAAATAGGTTTTAGCAATAATAACCAACGTCCCTTTCCACCATGATTAATGTCCGACGTTAGTGGCCGCCCATTCTTATAGGTTATCTTGATTTGGAAATTAGGTATATAACACAAGTTACACAAAGAGGAAATAACATCTCTACCAATTAAGGTTTTATATCGTCGGTATAAAATAACATGAATCCAACACGGTTAGGGCTAACTTCCCACCGTCGTCCGTGTTTTACTTAAGTGTTTGATAATGACATGGGATTACCTAATTCCTTCATAATCCTATTTGTGGTGTTACTGATGCTAGGGCATGTGTTTTCCTATCGTTTAAAGTCTAGATGACCACCAATGAAAGCATATTAATCCAGCCCCTTCCCATATTCTATGCCTGGGTTCGGTTTATCTTATGACAAGTTACCTTTTTGCGAACAAAATACAATACTATTCTATCTGTTCATAAATGTCATTCATGTATTTGTGTGAGAAATATATATATATATATACCAATGGTACTAAAATAGGATAATATCACCTAGTAGATTCATGTCTAGCAAAAGCCCTGTGAAGGAGAAGACCAAAGATTCCGAAGCCTCTCGTCCCAAGAAGGCCTTTGCTCCAAAGTTGTTCTTAATTACTCCTCAATGCTCGGTGGAGGCCATACTGGATAGTTTTGGCATTTCAGGTGTTGAATCTATCACAGCCTCTTCTCCAAACTCCCTCAATAACCCTCTGGAAGGGTATTTTACATATTCAGCAGTTCATATATGGCATGGGGGCTTTCTTCCTTTCCCACTTTTTCTTCATAACCTCCTGAGTGATTTGAAAGTTGCTCCCATTCAACTTTCACCCAACACATACATAACTCTCTTATGCTTGGAAACCCTGGCGCTCGCGTCTAGTCAAAGTTCTTTAAGCCTCAAACTCATTCATCATATTGCTCGTTTATCTAAGAGTTCAGATTCACCTATATGGAGTACGAATCCCGTAAGGAGATTGGTTACCGGCGGCATCAGTAAAACTAGTCCATGGGAAGACCAATTTTTTCTCGTTAAATGCCCTCCTGGCATATCGGGAAAACTCGTTGATGATGGTAGGTCCTATGCTTTAGAAAGCCAATGTTTTGTATTTGTGGTTTTATCTTATGTGGATCTTCCTCTTATTGAAGAACCCCCCCTCTAAAGATATGGTTCTAACGCTGGAGGAAGCTCAAGTTTTTGAGACTATCTTCGCGGTGCCGGTGGAGCACATGTGTTGATCGTTCCTCTTAACTATTAACATACTCCGTCAATATGGCTTGATTCCTTCTGGGCAGAAGATATTGGGGAAACCTCCCATCCAATTCTCTGGTCCTAAAGGACTGGTGCTGAATTATACCTCTTTCAATGCAGGTTCCCCCATTCTTCAAGGTGATTTGAACAAAGCTCGTCATTCTTCCCCTGCTCCCTTGTCAATGTCACTTCATTAATTCAACTTTTCTTTGTTTAGGATCTTCGTCTTCTTAGAGCGCTTTTTCCCTTGTAGCTTACAATCGATCTAGTATTCAAGCTGTAAAAAGGATCGTCGATACTAACGTTGAATCGTCGTTGAAAAAGTTGAGGTATGATAAGTCATCTAGCTTTTCGTAAGACGTTGCCGCTGCTTCGAAAACGAGGCGGACTTTTGATCCTTCTACCATAGGCGATGACCAGGTGGTTGACATTGATGCTTCTCCTAGAGTTTCCCCGAAGGGTAAGTCTGTAGAAAACCCGGTCCCTTTCGATGCTTCCAGTGACCTGGGAAGAGAAAGATGTGATCTCCCAACGCTTTCTTCTTCTCAACCGGCCGCTTCTCCTCTTCTTCTGCCTGTTTTCGATTTCGACATGTTGGTGGGTCTGGCTCTCTCATCCCCCAAAGTCGCTAATATCACGTTGACTTCTACACCCTTATATTCATAATATTTTCACCGGTAGCAAATTAGGGACCAACTTCTGGTATTGATTTATCGTTTCCAATTCTTTCACGTTTATATTGATTTTGTGTGAAGCCTAATTCTTTTTCGTTTTACAGATAATGAAGACTTGGTTCTTACCCAGAAGGAAGGCTACTACTCCAGTGGTGGAGGTCAATGCTCTAAGGGAAGATAATAGGGCATTGTCGGATAAGATCATTACTTAGTTGCAGGAGAAGGCGGAAAGCGAGAACAAGCGAAATGAGTTGGAGAATTTGCTGAAAGAGGAGAGAGAAGCTAAAGATGCGCTAGTGAAGCAGGTTGAAAACCTTAAAAGGGTTGGAAGCTGACTATATTACTGAAGAGAAGTGCTCAATTTTCCACTGCTAAAAGAATAATTTATGAGGCTGGCGATAGAATTTCTAATTTTTTGGATGTTCATCTTAATAACATTGTGGCGGAATATTATGAGAACGCCCTCCTCCCTGCTTTTTCAGATAATTATAAGAGGTTTCCAGACTTTGATTTTTCTTCAATCGAGCCCCCCATCCGAGATAGAGTTTTGAGAAAGATCGAGCAGGTGAGACGGGAGCATAAAATCCCTTTGATGGACTAGATAGATCCTACATCGTTTTTGTTTATCGATGATTTTTCTAAGGACTATGAAGATGAAGTGGAGGAGGAAAATGCAGTGGAAGGGGAAGTGGGAGAAGGCATGGTTCAGCAGGGTGTAACTGGAAGACGTGATGAAGCATCTTCTCTTGCGATGATGGAGTTGCCTTCAGAAGATCCCTTGGATCTTACGAAGAAAGGGACTCTTCGTCAGCCCGATGTCGAGGTCACACAGGTATGACTTTCGCTTTCGAAACACTTTCCCTCCTCTTGAATCTTAAGAGTAACTTGTTTTCTCATGTTATAGTAGTTCTCTGCTTCCCCCAAGATGTAAATTACAGTAGCATTTTAGATCCTTCATTTGAAAACTTGGTGATTTTTCAAGGGGTTTGGCTCTGCAAAAACAACTTAACAAGAAGTTTTGAATAGTATTGTATGAAGTATGCATTTGCTTTTAATTCGTCCATGAACAATGTTGGTTTCATGTCATTTGGTGGTTTGTGTTATTGTACTTATAATTTGGTGTGGACATTGTGTGTATGTGCGTATGAATGGATGAAAGTCACGTGTTTGTCTTTCTTAGGGATGTGCAGTATTGCTAATATATACCTGTAGTCTGCGTTATATGTTACAATATTTCATCTTGTCTGTGATTAGGAGGATCAATTCCAGACTCCCTCTTCATAGTTTAGAAAGGAAGCTTCAAACATTGCGGGTTTCGGAGACAATTTTAGGAATGCTCTGCTTTCGGGCCACAAGAAGATGTATTATCGACAAAAGATAATTTATGGAAATCTTTGGGAACAAGTTTCCTCTTTGGAAAAATAATTGAAGGGGAAAGACAAATTTATCTATAACTTGCAGTGTAGGCTAACAACGAAGTCTTCTGGTAATTCTGATGCAGAGGTGGGTAGGCTATACCAGAATATTGATAAGTTGGAAGACCAACTAAGGAGAGTCAAGGAAAACTATGCTTCCCTGGAATTCGCCTTACGAAATCCAGAATCAGAATGATATGCTCTTTTCTATTATTTGTGATGTGTCTCCTTTTAAAATAACTTATGTTATGACTTCTAAAAAACGGGTGTGCCTCTGTGTTGTGTGATTTGTACGATATGCTTCTTTTGTTGGAAATAAGGCTATCATGTTATAAGTTATTGTAACAAAAGGAGTCCAATTTGAGCCCAATGTCAGTAAAAAGCATTCCTAACATGGTAGGTATTTTCAGAAAAATACTCGTCGTGAAGCTTCCCAGGAAAAAGGAGTAGCCTTGATTATGAAACTTCATCAAAAACAGTGGGAATCCTTTCTCCCGTTACTTTTTGAACTTATGTTTTAATGTGCCATTATTTCTTGTGCTGCGGAGGCCTCAGGTTTTTAAAAGAAATAAACAGATGCATATATAGGTTAAAGATACTTCCCTGAAAGGATTATAGGCCCATCCTTGGTAGTATCAGAAGTGTAATCTTGAGCCATAGTCGAGTTTCTGAGATGGACAAACGGTTCTTTGTTTAGATTCAAGATCTTGACCCTTCCCAAGTTTGGGGTACTTGTGACTAAGTCGAAACCCCATATCCAGTTGTGATTTACTCTGGGATCGTCTTAGGTTTAGGTATTGAAATGTAAGAACGGAGCCCTACTTCTGGACTTTGTTGAGGAACCAATTCAACCCGGATTCGGGTATTAATCTAGATAGGAGACCGGGAATGCCTTCCGGCATTTGTGAAGAGCCGCATTAACCCAGATTCGGGTATTAATATGGATAGAAGACCGAAAACCCGTTCTGGTATATGTGAAGAGCAAAATCATCCCAGACTCGGGTATTAATTTTGAAAGGAGACCGGGAATCCTTCCAGCATTTATGAAGAGCTGAGTCTACCTAAATTCAGGTATTAATTTAGATAGGAGACCGGGAACCCTTCCGGCATTTATGAAGAGCTGAGTCTACCCAGATTCGGGTATTAAGATGAGAAGCTGGGAGTCCGTTCCAGCATTTTTGTTTTGGCATTCCTCTCGGATTTGATTTGTGAAGCAAAGGCTGTACGTGCTTCCTGAGCCACTCCCGGGATTTTGATGTCAAAGCAGAGGATGTACGTGCTTTGTTGGCCATTCTCTGGGCATGTGTGTCCGGTGCGCTTGGCTATCTTATCCACAAGCAGGGCCCAAGTACTTACCTGACCTACCTCTAGGAGGCGCCTTATCTCGACCATCGTAGGTGATGATAAGGTCTTAGACACTTAGACGGGGCCATCGTAGGCACAAAACTAAGGTTTACTCTTTTGACGCTCCATACTGACCATCGTAGGTGCTGACAGAGGATTACACACTAACCCCCTTCGAGGGGTGCCCTATCTTGACCAACATAGGCAATGTTAGGGGTTTGCGTTCCCTTCTGCGGGTAACGCGGAACATAAGCAGACATATGACGTGCTTAATTCTAGCAGAGGCAGGGGGTACTCTTCTACGATCAGAGGCAGGGCATGCTAAGGTTAGATGCACCGCCACGACCATTTCTGGTGTGAAATGGAGGCTCACACTTTTTATGCTTTAACCCTATCTCCTTTGATTTGGGCATGGAGAAATACCAATACACCATCCCCCTCCGGGGGATGCCTCATCCTGACCAATTTGGCGATGACTAGGGATTTGATCCATTTACAGTTTGACCCCTTTTGAGTTTCCTTTTAAATTCCATGAGGAAGGTTTTCCGTACTCTTGAACATGTTTTTGTAATCCTTTTCCTAAGGATTTTTGCCTAATTCACTTTGATTTTTTTTCATAAATTCTAGCAACTGACCTTGGCTGATGAACCTAACGATGGTTTTTCCGAGGATTCTGCAGTGATTAGTCTTGTGTCCGTTCAAGGAATGGCAGTGAGGCCCTTCTGTTTTCCTTTTGTATTTGGGCTTTTTCTCCGTGAGTGGCCAGTAGTTGAGTTCTTGTTTTGTTAGGAAGTAATGTTCTCCATCGAAGTTGTGAGGTAGTTCTTCTTGGGTAACCTTGGCGTACGCCCTTCTTCTTACTGTCGGGGTTTAATCCTTTTATGGCCCAGCCTAGCCACTGTGCGTACACTTTCGTTTCCTCCTTCCAAAATATACTGAGGTTGAGAGGTTATCCCTTCAGACCATTTGTGGGTGAAGTGGTCAGAATCACTCATTATCTCTTACTTAAACGTCGTTCTTCTAATCTGCTTGTAGAAAGTTTTCCTTAGGTAAGAGAAAACGCTAGCATCCTCTGATGTAAAACCACTTGGAAGGGGTGTTAAGGTTTGTCCTGTGTGGGAAAGGTTATTATCCCAAGTGTCGTAAGCGTGTGGTTCCATTTTTCTTTTCCGCTTTATTGCCCACAGGGCTTTTGCTTTCAATCTTTACTCTTCTATTACTCCAGGATCGGTGACTTTCGACTTGTCCATTTGAGATCCTGAAGGCTTTCGTCGGGGCCTCCTACCCATAACTTTGCTTCTTCAAAGTTTCAGTCCAGTCCGGGACGGAACAACGCAGGTAGATATGTGGTAAGGTTCAACAAGTGATCGGAGGTTCAAGCCCCTCCCTCTAGCACCAAAATTTTAACGATATTTTTCGTCAACACCAGAAATAGTTCATTGGGGATGATTCTCAGGGGAAGAGGTAGGTTGTCTAGATTTTGCATGCTCGAGTTGGTTCTCCGACCCTAGACGATGAGATTTCGAGAAGGAAGGCCACTAATCTGTTGTTGCTAAAAAGGGATTTAACATCGGATAGTGATGGACACCTTCTAAGTTCACTAGGAGATCTAAGTTTGTGGGAAGGGCATAAACTAACAGGTGGGGTTTAAATCTATAAGAAAGGGTGTTCTCTTCTAACTGCAAGAAGGTCCAGACAAGAACTTAAGCACTTGCGGGAAATAAACGGTAAACCACAAAAATTAATGATTAAGTAAAACAGTATGACAAACTTACAATAAGATGCTTTGAATATGGATAAACACTTTATTAACCTTTGATTCAGAATACATGATTGGAGTAGAAGAACTCCTTTTATTCATTCCCGTTTAAGGTTTTAAAAGAGGAAATACAAAAATTAGCCAAAATGAAAAACATGAGAGAGTTTTCCCCTTAAACGTGACCCTAGTGTCCTATTTATAGGAAACTTGGAGCCCTTTCCGATCTTGGGCCATTGGGCCTTCAGGAGCCTTTATCGGCTGCTTTTTCCCTTGGTCTCGGATGTTTTTGCTTCTAGCCGCTTTGCGGTGCTAATTATGGCTTTCTCGACGAAGGCTTCGGCTAGTCGGGAGCCTCTTCGTGGGGAATATATGCTTGCTATTGAGGTAGCCTTCCGAAAGGTATCTTGGGCTCAGGGGTGTATGCTCTCGGTCATATCTTTTTGGATATAGGCTTCCGGTTTTCCCATGAATACTTAGAGGAGCCTGTCCTCATTGTGTATGTGGTTAGCTACCGGTTCGGGATCACTGTCGGTGTCTGTGCTAAGTAGACTAGTGTAGATAGCTTGTGTCTCTTCCGAGCTTCTGGTTTGCGTTTTGGTGGGATTTCCGGGTGTAGCCTGATTTTTCAGAAGGTTGCTCTAGGTGATTCCCGTGTTATTTTATAAATACGACCTCTCGGTATTTGTACTATAGGCGTCACAAAAATGGGTTCCGGACAATCTTCATACGCTCCTGTTCTTTGATGCTCTTGATCTTTTAGCTTCCCGACGTATCGGTATCGGGCGGGTTAATACAGAAGGTTCTTCCGGGTCTCAATTGGCGGAGCTTTCGCCTTCATCTTCCTTTGTTTCTGGCCTGGATGACTTCTCGCCACGGGACTCCGTTGTCGGTTTGATGTCGTTGGAAGGGTCCTGCCGGGCTGACCTTTTCGGATAGATCATGTTGGTTAGATCCTATAGCTTTCTTACGATCCATCTGTTTAGGGAGGTCTCGGTTGATTCATCTTTCGGATCATTCTTCGTTACCCTCGACTCCTCCTAGTATTTGACTCCCTTTTCCGAAGGATTCCCACGAGGTTGCGGCCATCCGATATCCCTTCACCGTCAGCTTATCCCATTGTTAATTTTGGTAATAACCATATATATACTACATTTGACGCAAATGTGGCGCTAGTCTAATTTTCAAACAAAAAGTGGCGCTAGTCTTAATTTTCAGTTTAGACATAGTTTTGGAGGAGTTTATGTAAAAGAGAAATTTTGGATAAAGAATTGTAATTTCATGCAAAGGATTTGGGAACGACAATTAAGAAACCATTTTTATACTTATCCCCAAAGTAAAACTTATAAAAAGAACTTGAACAAAAAATTATAAATGCAGAAAAAAAATTCTAGAAAACATTTCATGTTTTAAACTAAAAAGTTTACAGTTTTCATAAATTTACTATTGAGATTTGCGTTAAAATAAATTTTAATAAAATTGTGCAAATTTGTTTTCAAAAAGAACAAAGTGCGTAAGCAAGTTGTGGGGTTAAGTAATATAAGTGGTTATGGAAAAGCATGAGCATAAAGGAATTAGCCATATGTGCTGTATAAGTGACATTGAGTGAAGTAAAATATATAAGTTTTTCATAAAGGACGAATTGCGACGCACTTTAACTTGTTAGAATAATAAAATTATAAGGTAAGTTTTATGAATCAATAATTTTGTAAGTAAACAAGTTTTCTTGAAGTTACAAGGAAATGTGTTGTGAAAGAGGTGTGCAAGATATAAGTGAAGCACCATATTTTGTATTATCTATTTCATCTAAGAAACAAAAAATAATTGAAGTTTCCTTATTACTTCACACAACACAAAAGCCCTCTTTAGAAAAGATTCATGTTAAATTAATCTTATTAATTCCTCTTGAAAACAAAATATATATTAAAATAAATAAGGGCCCCAATTAAGTTAAAGTGCATAATCCAATCTTCCCTAATTTTATCTTTTGAGAAACTTTTTGAGAAAATAGGAAGGTTTGACATTTTGTCCTAATTTATGATGGGATGAGAATTAAGGGTACATAGAATGAGTTTGTAGGGAGTGGTAGAGAGAAAGGAGGAGCGCAGTGGTTGTCTAAATTCAATGTTGAGGATCCTTTTTATGTCAGAAGGACATATTCCTAGACCTCCTAGTCCTTGTGGATAAACACATTTAGCCATTGTATCTTTTTCTAGTGGTGATTGTAGTAGGGAAAGCTTTCTTTTAGTATATATTTGCACTTCTATGTAGTGTTCTATACTATAGAAAAATAAAATAGTTTAGATGGTATTTTCTTTCTAAATAATTGTTGTGATGACCCAAACCCCAGATCCCGGGCGGAATGGATAATCATAACACATCAACAGATCGCATAACATAGCATAATATTATATCAAACAATATTTTACATCATTTTATAACAGCGGAAATGAGTATCAAAGTACATCAACATTACGGGATCACAATTAGTACATAACATTGTCTTAGATAAAGAATAATTACACAGCAGAATTCAAAAGATAGTTTATGGCATAAGGATCATGACAAAGTTCAAAAGGAACACAAAAAGTCCACACTTCAGCTATAAGTCCAAAAAAACTATAGCAGATTCAGTACACATGTCCAAAAGAATGTAAGCTTAAAGGCCGGTTCATTTGGCTTCCCGTGTATAAATCAAGGGCACCCGAGTTTGCAAGGAAAAACACAAACTACGTGTCAGTCATGGGACTGGTATGAGAAACCCTACAGTTAACTTATTAAAAATAAAGCATATCATGGGATCACACTGTATAACATGGCACGAGTTTACTCCACATGAATGCAGTGCATTTAAAAGAAAACAAACAATGCAATGCTTTTGAAAAATAAAGCCATTATAAGACTCAGGTCTCATTACACAATGCAACGCATGCCGGAGGATAGAGTAAAGTTTTACCTTATAATGGCTAAACATGCTTGATACAAGGAAAATAAAAATCATTTGATATTATTATTAGTGTCTAGTTGTTTAAAACAATTTCGAAAATAAATGTATTAATCTTAGACGACGTAATTCCCCTATCCTATTATGTCGTTGTAGGTATATAACTAAAACCGTAAAGTCACGTATTAAAATTTGGGTTTCCATCATGAGCCGAGGCAAGTGATCTTTCCTCATCCGAACTCTGGATCATCTCTAGCAAAATAACATCCCTCTTGGAGCGGATTGGCTGGTCAGCTGTACTTCGCTGATTGGCATTTCCTGAACAATACGTTTTCCAGTCCTATCGGACCTCTTAGTCAGTATGTCGACCATCTTGGACTTGTACGGCCATATGCACTCCACCAAACTTTAAATGGAACAACTACGGGCATGCACACTTGACATTGACACTTGTTGGGCATCTACGCAACCTTCCAACTGTTTACAGGGCTCGAACAACTCGCTAACACACTCAAACTCATGAATACTTGTAGATTCGTAGGTTCGAGAAGAAACAAAGGGGGTTTGGTGGGCTAAGGGGCATGGCTTAGGGTTGTGGCACCCATAGAGGATGTTGCAGGGGCTGATGTGGCATGGGGGAGGATAGGGGCGGTGTACGATGTGAAAGGAGGTGTAAAAATTGGATTTTTAGGACCTAAGTGCTAAGAGGTGAAAAGGCGTATTTTAGGTTTAAGGGGAGAGAGGGGGACCGCTACGTTAGTGGAGACTGGGGACTGCGACGCGACACGGGGAAGGCGGCGATGGTCATGGGGAAGAGGAAGGGAGAGAGGAAGCCATTGCAGGAGAGAAATAGAGAAAGAGGAGGTAAATGCAAAAAGAAAGAGAAGGAAAAAGAAAAGGAGAAAGGGGTTTTCAAAAAAATTCCTAGGCCGTAACGGGGATTGATGAGGTGGCACGCCGAAGGAGAAAGGAACTAAAACACTTGAGGTGCTTGGATGCTCGAACCTCATTTTAGCAATTTAAAAGCAAGTTTTGTCGATGCACATTAAAGTGTGCTAGTTCGCGTCCACTTCTTCTGATCGTACGACCACACATTAATTCCATTTGTCACAAAATTTTGGATTTTGGCATTAAACTTAATTTTGGATCCAACGAAATAGGTTTCGTCGAATTCCGAGTTCGTTTGACCTTCCATTTTATTTTTCAAGCGTGTTTCGACACGTTGTCATAACGTACGTTTAATTCACGCACGACCACATACTTTCTCCAAAAATTATGAAATTTGGAACCCGACCATAATTCGACGCTACGGATCCGATAAAATTAGTTTTGTCGAAATCCGAAGTTATCTCAAGAATGTTCCTCTGTAAACGACTAAAATCAGCATTAAATCATCGAATTTTCAAAATTGATCGTATTTTCTTATAAAATTAAATTAAATTAAAAATAATTTTTAAATTGGTTCCAAAATTGAGGGTTGTTATAATTTCCTCCACTTAAAAACTTTTCGTCCTCGAAAAGGTAGACAAATGTAAAGTTGGAATAAAAATGATATATACTTAAGTTTACCTCTTAATGTAGAGTTATTCAAGGATATCCACTTTGCACCTGGGATAATCTTGTTTAATGCTATCCTCTGTCTCCCAAGTACAATATCTAGGATCTCCGCTCCACTGCACTTTGATCAAGTTTACTTTCTTATTTCTTAGCACTCTGGTCTCTTGGCCAATTATCTTCATCGTCTTTCTACGCAGAACCAAACTTGAAGTAATTTCCAAATCCTCTTGCAATGCTTCTTCAACAATCAAGTCTGGATCATACACATGCTTCCGTAGTTGAGAAATGTGAAATACATCATGCACTCCGGGAAACCAATATGGCAACTGAACTATGTAAGCAAGAGTACCAATCTTCCCTGATATCGGGAACAGAAAAAATATACTTAGGTGCTAATAACTTTCCCGTTTTCCCAAATCGGATCACTCCTCTCCACGGAGAAACGTTCAAATACACTCGATCACCAACAGAAAATGCTACATCTTTTCTTCTCAAATCTGCATAACTTTTCTGTCGGGTCTATGCTGCCTTTAATCGCTTCTTAATAAAATCCACTTATCCGCGGCTCCTCGGATCATATCTGGACCCAACACCAGTCGATTACCAGGCTCAATCCAACATGCTGGAGATCTACATGTCAACCTTATAATGCCTCAAACGGTTACATCTTCAAACTAGCTTGGAAACTGTTGTTATATGAGAACTCAACAAGATGTAAATGATTTTCTCACAATCCTCCGAAATCAAGAATACATGCTCGCAATAGATCTTCCACAATACGATTCACTCTCTCAATCTGACCATCTGTCTGGAGATGATACGCCGTGCTAAGATTCAACTTGGTCCCCAACTTATACGGAAATACCTCCAAGAACTTACTAGTGAAAATCAGATCGCGATCACTAATAATGTTACTGGGTACTCCATGCATCCAACAACTTCTTTAACATATATCCGAGCAAGGTTTTGAGCTGCTTTATTCGCTTTCATTGGAAGAAAATGGGCACTCTTCGTTAAACGATCTATAATAACCGATATACTTTCATTAACCTTCTTTGTTCTAGGTAGACCGTCAATAAAATCCATCGATATCTGGTCCCATTTCCTTTTTGAAATCTCTAATGGTTATAGCAACCCAGCGACCTTCTGATGGTCACTATTAACTTACTGGCAAGTTGAACACCTGCTTACATATATCGAGATATCTCTCTTCATCGACTTCCACCAAAATGTGCATTTTAATTCTCGATGCATCTTACTTACCCCGAGATGGATACTAAGCTTAGACTTGTGACATTCATCCGGTACCTCTCTCCTGAGATCAGGAATATTCGAAACAAAAATTCGTCCTGTCAATCTCAGAACTCCTTTATTATCAATTTGGAAATTTGAGACCTCACCTGCTTGAATCCTTTTGCTAATATTCTGAATAAAGTCATCATCCATCTGTAGAAAAAATATATTCTCGATCAATGAGGGCGTAATAATCAGATTAGCAATGATTTCAATCTTTCTACGGAGCGCGTCTGCCGCAACGTTGGCTTTTCCTGAAGTATTCAAAATATCGAGATCATAGGCTGTAAGAAACTCCAACTAACGTTGTTGCCTCATATTCAAATATTTTTAGGTGAATAAATACTTCAAAGATTTATGATATGTAAATAACTCGAACTTCTCAACCAATAGGTAATGCCTCCAAAATTTTAAGGCGAATACCACAGCTAACAACCCTAAATCATGAGTAGCATATCTTTTCTCATGCGGCCTCAGTTGCCGACTTTCACAAGCAATGACTTTTCCTCTTTGCATTAACACTGCACCCACTCCTTCCCCTGAAGCATCTGTATAAATGGTTAGATTTTGATTGCCATCAATAATCGTCAACACAGGCGCAGTAGTTAATCTTTATTTCAGCTCTTGGAATGCTGCTTCACAATTATACGTCCAATTAAACTTGGCATGCTTCTTAGTAAGCTTCATCAATGGACTGGACATCTTCAAAAAATCTTTAATGAATTTCTGGTAATAACTTGCCAATCCAAGAAAACTAATAACCTCAGTAGATCTCATTAGCTGCTTCCAATCCCGAGTGGTTGTAATCTTGCTTGGATCTACCGATATCCCTTCCTTTGATACACCCAAGAAATTTCACTTCTTCTTTCCAGAATAGACATTTGGAAAATTTAGCTTTTAATATATTCTTTCTCAAAATTTCTAATACCTGTTCCAAATGCTTCGCATTCTCTGCAGCTATTTTCGAAAAGATCAGAATATCATCGATGAAGACCAATACGAACTTATTCCACACTCTGCGGAACACTCGATTTATTGTATCGACAAAATAAGTAAGGGTGTTGCATAGTCCAAAAGGCATTACTAGCCATTCATAAAATAAATCTAGACCCCTGAAAGCTATCAACGGAACACATTCTTCCACAATCCTCAATTGATGAAAACCTGTAGCTTGGTCCATCTTGGAAAATACACGCACTCCATTCAAGTGATCTAACAAATCATCAATACGCGACAGTGGTTACTTATTCTTGAGAGTTTGCTTATTGAGGTCTTGGTAATCCACACATAATCTGAGGGTACCATCTGACTTCAGAACGAACACCACTGCTACTCCCCAACTCGAGAAACTAGGCCTGATCGGACCTTTCCACAACAATTGTCGAGTTTGATCATCCAACTCCTCTTTCAACGTTATTCTCTGAATTTGATGCACTATTGGCCTTGCATTCTGAACCAAATCAATCCTCAAATCGTTCTCTCTTTGCGGTGGAAGTCTATCAACTTCTTCAAACACATCCGCGTAATTTTTAACAACCGTGATATTTTCTATTGAAATTGGGAAACCTCCAGAGCAGACCAATTTTTTTTCTATCTGTCTCAGGACCTTCATATGGTATTGATATAAAATTTCCAAATTTCATTCTCCCCTTAACAATCCGCTCAACACATTTAACTTCGGCTTCATACCCGGTCAGCCATTAAGAATCGAACCATTAAGCTAAGGAAAGGCTAGGAGGCCTTCACTCTATATTCTATGGCTCCTTCCGTCAGTTGAATCAAACCGGTCTAGTTCCATGCTAAGGCCTTCTTATACAAGGCTCAGGTTTGGGGAAGAAGACAACTTCGGTTGAGAAAGAAGGGTTGGCGTTCAGACGCGGTAAAGCTTAGAAAGTAACCCAATGGTGTTGTAAAGACTAGGTTAGGCATGGTTGATTTGAGTAAGGTGCGGAGAATAACCAAATGATTGTTTTTCCAATGATGGATTTCTAGCGACGGAATTGATTAAAGAACTGAACACGTTTCCAGTATTGTTCATTAGTACAATACAAGTAAATGCCTTTAGATCTATTTATACTGGCGACATGCTCTATTGTTCTCTCCCGGCCACTCATATAGTCACTCCTGCGGACCGCTCCAATCCAACACAAGTATAATGTCAAACTCATTAAGATTCATGACGATCAATCGAAGGAAAATCGATAATAAGAATAAAAGACTGACACTCTACAATACCAACAAAGATCTGGGGAGCCTCCAATCGGATTATTAACACTAATGGGCTCTCTAAGATATCTCAATTTTAAATTCAATTTCTTTGTCATATTACTTCAAATGAAACTTCGTGATGCGCTTGTATCAAACAATACTTTAACAAGAATACCTTTAACTATAAGCGTACCTTCTAAAACATCAGGCCTTACCCAACCAGCAGAAGTTGTTGTGGCATCTACTACATTATAGACGTAAGCTACTTCGGCACTCTTCAATAGTAGGCAATGTGGCTTTATATTCCCTTTCCTATGGCAATTATAGCATTTTACCTCTTCTTATGGCCTCCTCGGCCTCATGGGAGCTTTACAATCCTTTATCAAATGCCCTAGCTTGTGACAATTGTAACGTGTAGCACCTTTCCATCTTTCATTTTTGGGATTCTCTCCTCCTTGACCGGTCTCAGGCTTTTTATTTGAGATCTTTTTTTCTTACCCAAATAGCCCTTCTTCTTATCCTCCAAAGCATTTTCCTTATTAGTGTGTTCATATCGACATGCTTCTACCATTTCTAGAAATCGGAGCTTTATATGAGTTGTTACTCGGTTTCAATGTTTTCTCTGCATACCCTCTATGAACCTTGTATTTTTGTTTATCGGATTCTGAATCAGCTTGAGACCAAAGCGAGAGACTTCGTTAAACTTGTTCAGATATTCGTGTCCCCTTGCATGAGATTAGACAACTCATCATATAGACACTCAACTTCCTCTGGTGGAACGAATCTTTCCTCGAAAATCTCTTTAAATTTGCCCTAAGTAATATCGTCTTCTAGAGTACTCATGAAAACAGTTTCCTACTAGATTAAGGCTTCATCTTTCAGTAACCAGGACGCTAGAAATCTCTTCCGATTATCAGCCAATTCTAATCCTTCAAAGATTCGCTCACAAGTTCGCATCCAGGCTTGCACTTTGACAACAGTTTCCTTACCCAAGAATGACACTCCTCCCAAATTCTTTTATTCCTTAGAAAATGTATCTAAATCAGGTTGTTGTTGTTGTTGAGGTGGCAATACTAGTGCATTAACAGCTCCTACAGGGTCAGGTTGTTGATCTTCAGCCTGAACATTTCCCCATACTCACCCTCCACCTCTTCTGCCTCTACAGCTCATTTTCGACTATGTCTGCAAATAGCAAGAAAAGAGTTAAGCCAGTAGAAAAGATATCTTAAGGAAATATAAGAGCATAAAAAAAAATACATAAATAAAGATGTATCTACTGAGGTATATGCTATTCTCATTCAAAGATATTACTAATCCTATCTCTAGTGAGTTACTCATCCTAGAATACTACTAATTTTATCTCTGATGAGTCCTTCAATATGTTACACCCTAGAAATAAGGTTATCCCTTAGCTCTTATACCACTTGTGATGACGCAAAACCCTGATCCCAAGCGGAATGGATAATCGTTGGAATATAACATATTAAACACATCAGCAGATCACAGAACATAGCATAATATTACATCAGAGGATAATTTACATAATTTTGCAACAGCGGAAATGAGTATTAGAGTTATATCAACATTATAGGATCAAACTTAGTACATAACATTGTCTTAGACAAAGAATAATTACACAACAGAATTCAATAGATAGTTTATGACCTAAGGAGTCATGATAAAGTTCAAAAGAAACACAAAAGGTACACACTTCAACTTCAAGTCCAAAGCAACTCAGTGGCTTCAGAACATATCTCTAAAAAAAAAGAAAGCTGAAAGAACTGTTCACTTGGTTGTCCATGCATAAATTATGGGCACTTGAGTTTACAAGGGAAAACATAAACTACGATTCAGTCATGGAACTAGTATGAGAAACCATATAGTTAACTTATTGAAAATAAAGCATATCATGGGACCACGCCATATAACACGAAACGAGTTTACTCCACACGAATGCAGTGCATTTAAAAGAAAACAAACAGCGCAATGCTTTTTGAAAAATGAAGTCATTATAAGACTCAGATCCCATCACACAATGCAATGCAAACCGAAGGATAGAGATTTACCTTATATTGGCTAAACATGCTTGATACAATGAAAATAAAAATAATTTGATATTATTATTCGTGTCAAGATGTTTAAAAAAAATTCAATAATAAACGTATTAATCTTAGACGATATACTACCTCATCTTATTATGTCGCCGTAAGTATACAAATAAAACCATAAATTCACGTATTGGAATTTGGATTTCCAAAATGAGCTAAGGCAAGGGATCCTTCCTCATCCGAACTTTGGAACATCTCTAGCAAAATGTCCTCGGGAAAACAACATCCCGTTCGGAGCAACAGGGTCGGTCAGCTGTACTTCGCTGATTGGCATTTCCCGAGCAATACGTTTCCCAGTCCTATCGGACATCTTGGTCAGTATGTCGACCATCTTGGCCTTGTACGGTAATATCCAAGGCGCCTCTCTTTCCAACATCCACATATATAAAATCTCCTAAGCTCCATACCATGCAACACTTCTAGCTAGAAAGAAACGCATGTCCTCCCTGCTGTCCTTCATCCCGTTTTGGAATCATGCCGGGGTGTGAAGCTCGCAAATTAAAACATCACAAATCTTAGTTTTTCAACAGAAGCTTTGATCTATCTGCCCGCAGCACTCAACATGCCACATAGTCATTCCAGATCATACAACTGATATCTACCAATATATAACCTCTAAGCTCATACATCTCGGAGAAGGGTGTCAAGCTAAGAGAATAAATTCTTCACCACCAAGCAAATATAAATATTTTGTAGGAATCAATTAATACAACTCAGAATTCCATGTCAAACACACCTCCACTTACAAGCTCGTTCTGGGTCTGAACGAAACCGGAGGTAACTTATTCCTCGTCCTATACGTCCAATACAGGAGAGAGGCCCTCGCAAATCCAGACAATCAACAAGTACGTCCAGATCACTGCCACTTTAACCCCTTTAAGGGAGCTACCCATATCCAGGGCATCAACAGTATTCCATTTGATGTGAAGATTCTTGTTCTGCACCATCTTTTATCTCTTCAACTTTTAATCGTCGTTTAATTATTCAAAATGGGTTAAACCCAGTCTTCTCAAATAATTCTCGCTAAAACAAATCAAACCCAATCAAATCCATATTTGGATTATTAACGCATCAATTGAGTCTCCTTTAGTTGGTTTCTTTTCATAAGATGTAAAATCTCATTCTCAAATCTAGTTAAGTTATTTAGCTTTCCCAAAAATTCATTTTATAACCTATATTAAAGGTTTACTCAAGAATTCAATTCAATTCAAGAATTAAAATTATTATTTCCTAATTCTTTCTCAAATCAGTTAAATAAGCTTTTATTCAAAGGTCACCAAATCTCACTTAACCACTTTTATCATTTACAAACCATGTGAAATTGGTTTATATCCATCCCAAATCATTTAATGATTTTACGCTATTTTATTTATATAAAAATAGTCCATAGCCATAATTTCCAATTGCAGGTCAGTACAGGCCATGACGCTATTTTCATTCAAAACTGAATTAAACATTTCTAAAAATCTAACCATTAGATTTTAAAGCTCTTACTATCATTTGAAAATCCTTTCAAAACGAACCCAACGATTCCAATTTCAGGAAAATATGATGTTCGGATCTCCCATTATTTTCATTGAAGTTATTAGTCAAAATCACGAACTGCCGCTATGCGATGCGTTCAATATTCGACGTGTGTATATACATACATACATACATACATACATATATATATATATATATATATGTGTGTGTGTGTGTGTGTGTGTGTATACACACACACATACATACATACATAGATATATATATATATATATATATAATATGTCGAATCACTTCGAAACCATTGTATACTGTTGACACACTTTTTGGTCAAAGCTGTCACACATGGAAATCCTGGATATTGACACGCTCAAGCGGTGGAAACAACACCAGAAGACATAGAGTGATTTGGTCGAAATCACACCATCAACGTAAACTGGCCCGAAACTCCTATCAAACGACCTCTTTTGGGCCCGAAAACAGCAATTACAGAGCTGAGCTCTAACTCTTGTAGCCCTCTGAATTAGCTTCAGTAGAGCTTTCGTTTGGCTCAATTGGACTTACAGTTTGGAAGTTACGCCCGTTTCCGTGAACGGGTGTAATTTGGCGTCGATCAACAAACGCTCGGACAAAGCATCGGAGACTCGGAATCCTACAACTTGGACTGGCTCGTGGGTCCCACGAGAGCCAGTCCAAGTTGTAGGATTCCGAGTCTCCGATGCTTTGTCCAAGCGTTTGCTGGTCGACGCCAAATTACTCCCGTTCACGAAAACGGGCATAACTTCCAAACCGTAAATCCGATTGAGCCAAAAGAAAGCTCTACCTGAAGCTAATTCAGAGGGCTAATTACTGAGCTCAGCTCTGTAATTGCTGTTTTCCGGCCCAAAAGAGGTCGTCTGATACGAATTTCGGGCCATTTTACATTGATGGTGGGATTTCGACCAAATCACTCTATGTCTTCTGATGTTGTTTCCGACGCTTGAGCATGTCATTATCCAGGATTTCCATGAGTGACAGCTTTGAACAAAATGTGTGTCAACAAGTTTGCCCTCGAGAACATATCTTGCTGGCTGAAGGAAGGTGTGTTCTAGATAATCTGTGAAATCCATAATTCGTACCTGCAAAAAGATAAGACAAACAATGCAAAAATGGTTCCGAGATGGCCTTACCCGAGTAAGACGACCAAGGAAGAGCTAATAAGGTTCCAAGATGGCTTTACCGGAGTAAGACGACCAAGGAAATGCTGTGAGGATCCACGATGGCCTTACCGGAGTAAGACGACCGAGGAGATGCTATGAGTATCCTCGACGTCCTTACCGGAGTAAGATGACCGAAGAAATGCTAATGCGGTTTGTTTATACTGGACAGATCCAGTTAGGAGCCGGAGCTCATCAATGATCTTTATTGATTCATGAAACCTAAGCGGCAGTTATTCTAACCCTGAACACGACTAGAGACTACGGGTCGGTTCTATGCGTGTGGGCTGATGTTACCGTGTTTATTAAATGCAGAGAAAACAAAGAGGGACGAGAAGTGGCCTTAAAGCCTAAAAACATGAACTATGGGCCGGAGTCCGGTAAACTAAAGAGATCCACTGAGTGGGATCGGCGAATGATAATCCCGCGTTTTCTCAATCCAGGATCGTTCCCTCTCTGGGAATAGGTGGTGGCAGTGCAGGTGTAAGCGCTGTTGGTTGAGTGACATACTCTGGTAGCTCTCCTCGTCTGAGTCGGTCCTCAATAAGGTCTCGCAAGTGCCTGCAGTCATCAGTGTTGTGACCGTCTATGTCATGAAATATGCAATGCCTTCCGGAGTTGCGCTGTGCTAGCGTTGGCTCCCTCTTGGAAGGCCTTGGATATGAGGTAATGCCTCCTGTATACATGTAGATGTTTCTTAGAGTGTCATTCAGTTCAGTGTATCTTTCATATTTCGGCCCTCTTTGGGGCAATGTGTTGCGGTCATTCTTGACATTGGCTTTTCCTTTGCCTTTTCCAAAATCAGATGGTTCTCCGTTTTTAAGCATGTTGACATCGAGAATGCGCTTCTCGGAAGTTGCATCTTCTTCCCGCAGAAATCTATCTGCTTCAAGGTGGAATTCGCCGAGATTTCGTGGTGGATCTCGGTACAAGGATTTTTTGAACTCTAAGTTATCTAGAACGCCAGATACTGCTGCCATTAATACCATGGACGGTTCAAGGCAATCAACTGATGCTGCTGCAATGTTGAATCTTTCCAGGAATGAAGGCAGAGTTTCTCTGGGCCTCTATTTGATTGTAGTGAGAGACATGACATTCTTCGGTCGTGCGATGTGAACCCGAAATTGTTCAATGAAGCGTGCAACCAACATGTTCTAGCTGTTGATCGATTCGGTTTCTAGCTGCTGAATAGACATAGTAGTTATATCAGTCAGAATGAGAGGAAAGCACGTTGCCATGGCGTTTTCCGACGCCGATTGAACTTCCATTTGTCGTTTGTAGCGCATTAGATGCACGGTAGGATCGGTCCTGGCGTTGTAGGGCTCTAGTTGTGGAAGTTTGAAATCTGGGGGATTACGAGAATTCCTGATTTCCTGAGTGAAAGGGGTGTGGTTGACATCATCTACATCACTCTGATAAATGCGGCCTCTCAAGAGGCGTTCAATCAAACTAGCGAGCCGATCGCCTTCGAAAAGTTGTTGCAAATTGCCTAAATCAAAGCTGGTGCCCCCAACGTTGTGAGCAGGAGAATGAGGAAGTTGTCGGTGAGCTGTAGGAAGCGGGTCGCGAGGACCGGTTCGTGGACCGCGGGGGTCGAGCCTACCGGGTCTTGGCTCCCCATCACGAGTCGGGTCTGGAAGCCCATCACGAGCCAGGTCCTGGTGTGGATCGGGAGCTTGCATTCTGGTATTCATTTGAATCGGAGCTGAAGATGGTTGAGCTTGACCGTTTCCAAGAGCGAGGGGGTTGCCCCCGAGTCCATGTGATGCATGAGGCGCTTCAGTGGCTTCATTTCCAATGCGTTGATCAATCTTCCATCCATCCGAGCGAAGAATCCATCGATCATCTCCTGTTGTTTCCTTAGGAGGTCATCTTTCCTTGCCATTTGGGTTCTCAATTCAGCGAGAACCCCGTCCATCTCTTCTCTGGTCAAGTATGCAGAAGGATCTCCATGAGAGGATGCCCCTAGCTTGCCTCGTTTCTAGTGCCTTCGGCGTCAGCATCCTCAGCATGAGAGGAAGTTCCACCTTTCTTCCTTTTGATTGCCATCGATCTAGTAGCCAAACAATCCAAGCTAGAAGTTGAAGTAATATCGTGTGCCCCCTTTCCTGACACGCCAAAATGTTAGACCAAAAAATGGCACTAACACCCAAATGCAGATCACAGATCAAAGAGTGCAGGAAAATGATAAATAAGAGGAGACACACGAAGTATTTATAGTGGTTCGGCTGTAGATATAGCCTACGTCCACTTTATAATCTTATTGTTATACTGACAGATTACATGAATCAGTTACATGCAGACACACAATCTATGTGTTAATTGAGATTACAAGAAGAGAATTTAGATGTAGAATGGTGCAAAGTCCTTGCACGCCAGTAATGGTGGAAGCCGTGGAGAAGAATGGCCAAAAGTCCCTGAAAATGCCTTCGAATGGTGTCTTTATAGTTTTTTCCTGATACCGGTTCGTGAGACACGTGGCATGCATCCCAAAAGTCTTGAAATGTGGTGGAAAACGCCCAGAAATCCTCTCTAAGTCATCATATGACATGTATAATAAGATCCATGCAAGTTGGAGCGAAAATAGCCATCAGAATAGGTCAAACTAGAGTGCAGCGTGACTGTTCCCAGGTGGTTCGTAATCATGGTGCGTGATCACCATGTGCACCACGAGTGGGGTGAAGAGCTGGAGTGGTGAGCCCATGAACGGGTCGTGGTCCAAGAGTCCACCACGAACGGGTCGTGGTCCATGGGAGCCTTCACGAGTCGGGGATAGCCCACGAGCCAGGGAGCAAGCCGGGTCATTGCTCATGAATCGAGGTGGGTCTGTCAGACAACCTGTGCTGAAGAGATCCACTAAGTGGGATCAGCGAATCATAATCCCACGATTGCTCGATCCAGGATCGTTCCCTCTTTGGAGAATAGCTGGTGGCAGCACAGGTGTAGACATTGTTGGTTGAGTGACATACTCGGGTAGCTCTCCTCATCTGACCCGGTCCTCAATAAGGTCTCTTAAGTATCTGCAGTCATCAGTATTGTGACCGTATATGCCATGAAATATGCAATGCCTTCCGGAGTTGCACTGTGCTAGCGTTGGCTTCCTCTTGGGAGGCCTTGGGTATGAGTTAGCGCCTCATGTATCCATGTAGATGTTGCTTAAAGTGTCGTTTAGTTCGGTGTATCTTTCATATTTCGGCCCTCTACGGGGCTGAGTGTTACGGTCATTCTTGACATCGGATTTTCCTTGGCCTTTTCCAGAATCATACGGTTCTCCTTCTTTAAGCATGTTGACATCGAGAATGCGCTTCTCGAAAGTTGCATCTTCTTCCCGTAGAAATCTCTCTGCTTCAAGGTAGAATTCGCCGAGATTTCGTGGTGGATCTCGGTACAAGGATTTTTTGAACTCTGAGTTATCTAGAACGCCGGATACTACTACCATTAATACCATGGGCGGTTCAGGACAATCAACTGATTCTGTCGAAACGTTGAATCTTTCCAGGAATGAACGCAGAGTTTCTCTGGGCCTCTGTTTGATTGTAGTTAGAGACATGACATTCTCGGGTCATGCGATGTGAACCCAAAATTGTTCAATCAAGCTTGCAACCAACATGTTCCAGCTGTTGATCGATTTAGTTTCTAGCTGCCGAATCCACATAGCAGCTATATCAATCAGAAAGAGAGGAAAGCACATTGCCATGATGTTTTCCGATGTCTATTGAACTTCCATATGTCGTTTGTGGCGCATTAGATGCACGGTGGGATCGGTTCTGCCGTTGTAGGGCTCTAGTTGTGAAAGTTTGAAATCTGGGGGATTACGAGAATTCCTGATTTCCTGAGTGAAAGGAGTGTGGTTGACGTCATCCACGCCACTCTAATAAGTGCGGCCTCTCGAGAGGCTCTCAATCAAACTAACGAGTCGATCGCCTTTGAAAAGTTGTTGCAAATTGCCTAAATCAGAGCTAATGCCCCTAACGTTGTGAGCAGGAGAATGAGGAAGTTGTCGGTGAGTTGTTGGAAGTGGGTCGCGAGGACCGGTTCATGGACCGCGGGGGTCGAGCCTACCGGGTCGTGGGTCCCCATCACGAGTCGGGTCTGGAAGCCCATCACGAGCCGGTTCTGGAAGCCCATCATGAGCCGGGTCCTGGTGCGGAGCGGGAGCTTGCATTCTGGTATTCATTTGAATCGGAGTTGAAGATGGTTGAGCTTGACCATTTCCAGGAGCAAGGGGGTTGCCCCCGAGTCCATGTGATGCATGAGTCGCTTCAGTGGCTTCATTTCCAATGCATTGATCGATCTTCCATCCATCCAAGTGAAGAATCCATCGATCATCTCCTGTTGTTTCTTGAGGAGGTCATCTTGCCTTGCCATTTGGGTTCTCAATTCAGCGAGAATGCCATCCATCTCTTCTCTGGTCAAGTATACAGAAGGATCTACATGAGAGGATGCCCCCTGGCTTGCCTCGTTTCTAGTGCCTTCAGCATCAGCATCCTCAGCATGAGAGGAAGTTCCACCTTTCTTCCTTTTGATTGCCATTGATCTAGTAGCCAAACAATCCAAGCTCGAAGTTGAAGTAGTACCGTGTGCCCCCTTCCTGGCGCGCCTCGTACTACCTCATCCTTATAACTTAAGGAGGAAGGCAACTCATTCTAGTTGATGACTTGTAGCCTCATTTCCATGGTGTGATTAACGGGCTACTGGTTTCCCTTAGCAGACCCATCCCGTAGATGATCACTCTATCCAGGTCCTAACTTGGTTAAGATGGATTTGAGGTTGTCTGACAGACCCACCTCGATTCATGAGCAAGAACCCAGCTCGCCCCCTGGCTCGTGGACTATCCCCGGCTCATGAAGGATCCCCTGGACCACGACCCATTCGTGGTGAACTCCTGGACCACGACCCGTTCATGAGCTCACCACTCCAGCTCTTCACCCCACTCGTGGTGCACATGGGGATCACGCACCATGATCACGAACCCCTGGGAACAGTCACGCTGCATTCTAGTTTGACCTATTCTGATGGCTATTTTCGCTCCAACTTGCATGGATCTTATTACATACGTAAAATGACGACTTGGAGAGGATTTCTGGACGTTTTCCACCACATTTCGAGATTTTTGGGATGCGTGTCACGTGTCTCATGAACCGGTATCAGGAAACAACTATAAATACACCATTCGAAAGCATTTTCAGGGACTTTTAGCCATTCTTCTCCACGGCTTCCACCATTACTGACGTGCAAGGACTTTGCACCATTTTAAGTCTAAATTCTTTCTTTCAATCTCAATTAACACACGGATTGTGTGTCTGCATGTAACTGATTCTTATAATCTGTCAGTATAACAATAAGATTATAAAGTGGACGTAGGCTATATCTACAGCCGAACCACTATAAAAACTTCGTGTGTCTCCTCTTATTTATCATTTTCCTGCATTATGTGATCTGTGATCTACATTTGGGTGTTAGTGCCATTTTTTGGTCTAACATATATATATTATTTAATATATATATATATATACTAATTTCCCAAACTTTTATTTTAATCGGTCAACTTCCAAATTATATATTTTCAATATACTCGTATTATAATAATATTTTTATGATTTTTACAGTATTATTTTTCCAACATCCATATTTTTATCTCAAATCTTCCTGTCATTCATTATAAAAATAAATAATAAACTTTCGAAAAAGATTTTTTTTTAAAACATTACCTAGATAACCGAAGTGAACTTCACTTTTGAAAGTTAATATTCATTTCTGTATAAAAACTTCGATAATTCAAAATGATATGAAAATTACTTCAAAATCTTTTGTTATAGTTATGGAGATTCATCGATATTTTATTATCTATGCATCCATCCAAAATTGGACGTCTAGATCAAACTTTGGTTTTTCAGCTATTATTATTAATAAAATATTCACTGAAAAACCAATTTCTTGATGAAGACTTAACCAATGAACCAATAGTCATTTTTATTTTTCATTACACACAATGTATATTATAACATCCAGTCATCCATTACTCCGCATCAAATTCACACACAAAGTGCACTATACCATATAAGCCTTAAATTAAATAAATAATGCTTATACAGTACCGTCAATTTCACAGATTGACAAACTACACATTTGGGATTAAGATCAGTGTTTATCTTTACCCCAATACCCGTGTAGGGTTTTCAATACCATCAAAAACAATCGTGACATATCTACACACTTGGGAGATGTGTAAAAATATCATCCCAATACCCATGTGGAGTTTACATCAATATCCATGTAGCTTACATGCACGCAAGGGAGACGCATGAATTACAGTCATCCCAAGATCCATGTGGGGTTTGCTATTCAATCAATTGACTTATATACACACTTAGGAGAAGTGTAAAAATATCATCCCAATACCGTATAGGGTTTACATCAAAATCCATGTAGCTTACATATACACATGAGAGACGTGTAGGCATATTGTCATCTCAAGACCTATGTGGGGTTTTATCGCATTCTTATACAGTCGATAAAAAATTGTTAATAAATTGCACATCCAAAACCATTTAAGGTCCAAATAATTATCAATCAACATTGTTTGAAATACTGGTGTCGTGTATTCAAACAACATCTCAAATGACATATAAAAATCACATTTTTATCATACTACTCAATGTTTAACATAACTAAAAATTTGTGCAATCAGTGTTAAACATTTCCAAATATTTTTTTATCAACAATATGCAGTTAATAAATGTAATCCCTGTCTACGTGAGTTTTGGTTTCTCACCAGCGGTTTCCATTCCACCAAGCTTTGAATGGAAAGGGCTATGTGTGCACACACCTGATGTTGACACTTATCGGGATTCTACGCAACTTTCCGACTACTTACAGGGCTCGAACAACTCGCTAAAAGACTTTAACTCACGAATACCTGTAGATACGAAGGTTCAAGACGAAACGAAGGGGGTTTGGTGAGCTTAGGGGGCACGGTTTGAGGCGGTGGGACCCACGGGGCTGCTGTAGAGGCTGACGTGGCACGAGGGTAGGTTAGGAGCAAGGTACGAGGTGAAAGGAGGTGAAATATTGGATTTTTAAGGACCTAAGTGCTAAAAAGAGGTGAAAAGGGGTATTTTAGGTTTAAGGGGAGAGAGGTGGCCCACAGCGGCGATAGAGGTTGGGGACGGCGGCGCGACATGGAGAAGGGTTAACGAGCGGGAGATGCTGGTCACGGGGAAGAGGAAGGAGAGAGGAGGCCATTGTTTGAGAGAAATGGAGAAGGAGAAGACAAATGCAAAAATAAAGAGAAGGAAAAAAGAAAAGGAAATGGGGGAAGTGGTTTTCAACAATTTTCCTGGGCCATGACACAGATTGATGAGGTGGCGCGATGAGGGAGAAAAGGGCTAAAACACTTGAGGTGCATGGATTCTGGACACCTCATTTTAGCAATTTAAAAGCAAGATTTGTCGATGCATGTTAAAGTGCGCTAATTCGCCTCCACTTCTTCTAATCACACGACCACACATTGATTCTGTTTGTCACAAAATTTTGCATTCTAATATTAAACGTGTAACACCCCATGTCCGTTAATGTCACTCACAAAGGGAATGCATTAAGTTTCGTGAAGCGTTATAGGTAAACAGACACAAAATATTACAAGACAGATATATAGAATAACAGCGGAATAAATACTTTATTTATCATAAGATACCATGGTCCAAAAACATCACATGTCTGAAACATTAAAACCCATTACAACATAAAAGTTACTGTCTTGCACTTCAAAAATATCAGAGTACATAAAAGCAGTAAAATTCCCCAAGAACAAAATATAGCCATAGCAACAAGGATAGGAGCTTGAGCCACACATATCAGCAGCTCTAGCAAAATAAGCAGAATCACGGTCAAGCCTGAGTGTTTTCTCCCTGAGAACCTGGGGGGAGGGGACGGGAGAAAGAAGGAGAAACAAAAAACGTCAGACATAAAGTCTAGCGAGTCTAGTTACTTTTGGCAAGTAAATAAATAAAAGTAGCATAATAGGCATATAAAGTGGATAAGAGAGATCACTACATAGATGGCAGGTGTGACAAGGTAGACATGATAAGGTGCATACGCTTCCGTATTGATTACTCTATACTATTACTAGTATAACCAGAATGAGATGATGCCTTACACTACAAGGTGGTAGACTTAGGCATACGTCAAAGTGTACCCTAACTACTACCCTAGTTGATCGGCTCACTACTCCGTAGATACTCTATGCTGGCCCCACAGTAGGATGTATCACGTCCTAAAGTGGCAACCCCTCACTGATGTGCATAGCCCCATATCTACAGGTTTCACGGTCGTCTTATGCCTCTCTGTCCGGCTCATGCACACACATGGCTCGGTTGGTTTGCACCGCCCACACCGTCCTCCACGTTTGGATCTCTAACGATCAGTCAGTAAGCGTGCCCCTTCTCCGCCTAGTACAGATTACTTTGTTTGATACCTACTCCGGGTTACTAACTGAAATGGGTCCTACACAACATGATACAAGCTCTCCCCTTTGTCTTGTATCCCCTACTAGGTTTTCACTGACTATGTATACCACTAGGTATCTATAATTAATAGCCCTATTCATTTCTACTTGTTATGCTTACCCAAAAAGGTGTCTTTAATTACATAACTTTTATATTTTCCACCGGTTATGTATACACTAGGTGTCTTTAATTACCTAATCTTATTAGGTTAAGTTCATGGGCCTATATGTAAATATTACCCACCCCCTCAGATTTACTTAACCCACCCACTGTCCAACCAATTTTACTTAACCCTAACTTAAGTTCATAATCCTACAATCCCTATGGACTAAATTAGGTTAAGTAGTCCAATTCATTACCATGTCCATTTATGGTTCATAATAGGCAAGACCTCCCACATTAGGCCAACAACTTGTGGATGTTGGATATGCCGGTCGGTCCGGGCAGACTTCTTCCACAAGTTGGGCCTGACCTCGTGTCATAGCCCGATTCATATTAGCGCACTTAGACCTCTCACTTTAGGTTCAACATTAGTGGCTGCTGGATATGCCGGTCAGGTCCGGGCAGACTTCCACCACTAATGCAACCTAACCTCGTGTCATAAGTGTAATTACAATTCCTAATTGTAATTATTAGGCATTTCATTATTAATTAATCAATTAATTAAACCTATGCCTTTATAGGTATTAATGCCCATTTTACCCAATAATTTGAATTAGATGTCCAATGATGTTTACATTCAAATTATGTCAATATTAACCTTTTTCCCCGATTTCCTAACTAGCGTACTCACAAAATTGGCGGCATGCCTAAGCTAGAAAATAGCCTAGTCATGAATGATAAAAGGGAAAAATAATAGGAATATGACAAAAGTGAATGTTTTAACATAACTTGGCATAAACATAAACTAGCATGGTGATAAGGTGGACATCTAAGCATAAATCTGATGAACTTGTAAAAATTACTAGTTCTAAAATAACTATGATGTCATAATGAGCATAATAGGATCTAAATTAACCATTTAGATGTCCAACTATTCAGATTTAACATGATAGGCACAAGATGATAAACTAGATCGGATGAACAAAATAAATGTCCACACAATTTAGATCCAACAGTTTAAAAGTAGATCTACATAATAGGATTTAAGATTCACACCATGAAATGTCATAAGGGTTACAACAGATCCAACAGGATAGAGATTTAGATCCAAATCCTAACCAATTCAGAATGTCATATGTTCATAGTTTACAATGGATATGATATAATTTAGGCATATGAACAATTCCAAGTCATAATCGTTCATATTTACTTTTAAATATTCAAATCTAAATGCAACTAGGAACTCATAGTGTTAGGATTAGAAAATAGAGAAAGAATGGATCTTGAATCTCTTGATTTTATTTGCAAAGCTGATAGTTGTAGTAGATAACGAATCCAGTTCAGTTCAGACACTGGTTGAGTTTGGCCACCATGAATTCTCAATGAAGAAAACAAGAGAAATGACCACGTATATATATAGCTGCTAGGCCCTCTGAAACCGACTACCATGTCAGCCCTAGGGGGTGTCGACACTCCAGTGGATGGGTAGATCCTGGTGTCGACACCCCTTAAGGGGGGTCGGCCCCGGTGTTGACACCCCTCTAGGGGGGTCGACCCCTAGAGCGGGAAATTTGCCGCCTTCTGCCATTTTGATGTTTGAACGATCCTGGATAAGGTGCTGACTCCTATATGACTCATATGTGTGTATATATATATATATATATATATATATATTTCTTCTGCATGTATGCAAACTTAAAACCCTTATAACTTCTTCATACGGTGTCCATTTTACGCAAACCAAATGTCTATCTTGACCAAAATTTCGAGTCGGACGCAACGTCGCAGTCCGTTTCCTTAATTCTGAATATTAAATTAATTATTATTTAATTTGTCCTTTTTTAGTGTCGTTAAAAATTTGGGGTGTTACATTCTCCCCTACTCAAAGGATTTCATCCTTGAAGTTTCTAAGTTCAGAAGAATGCATATCCTACCATCCATCATCCATCAACTCATCCATCAATCACTGGCATCCATTGTCCTTAAAGACTTCTAATGTTTATATGAATATATGCGGAGGTGTGTGTATATGCCCCAGTACAAATGCGAAGATCAGGCGGTCTACTGATTCAGTTGACCTCATTAATGCAATGTATATTAGTGCCATGAATCCAATATGTATGCAAATAATCCTATTATAACATGTAAGTTCTATATTTGTGCACATTCATTTGTCGAAATGCAATATCCATATACTAACACATCCATTTCCATCCATAAAAGAAAAGAAAATGCACACACATCCATATGCAGTATGAGAGTGATTGAGCTGATCTAGTGCCTAATGTGTGTATATGCATCCACATGCAACCACTAGCAAACACTGGCATCCACTCGCATCCATCAAACATAACATGTCTCAAACACAAGTTACACTCATACGATTCTTGTCTAAAGGTCAAAAATACTATGGATAGGATATAGTCAAATGATAGAAACAAGTATTGATAAAGCTTTGGAAAAAGGAGTTAAGAACATACCCTCGAAAAGGAAAGGGTACGAAGCACGAATCTTGTCTTATGTCTCCTCAGTCGCATCCTCTAGGTTATCTCCTCATTGAACCTTTAATAACTTGATCTCTTTATTGCGTAGCTTCTTAATTTCTGATCCAAGGATATGGGAAGGAACCTGCCTAACTGTTGCCTCTCGTTCCACTTCTATTTCCTCTAATATGCTTGGCTCAACAACTTCTGCGGTAACATGCAAATATTTTCGTAGATGAGAAACGTGGAAATCATCATGAACACCAGATAGATTTTCTGGGAACTTTACTCTGTAGGCCATTTGGCCATTCTTCTTGGTTATGGGAAATTGTCCCACAAACCTGGGTTCTAACTTCCCTACCGCTCCGAAGAGAACCACATTCCTCAGAGGTGATACTTTGATAAAAACTAAGTCTCCCACTTCAAATTCAATGTCAGTCCTTCTCTTGTCTGCATAGGATTTCTACCTTATCTTGAGCCGTCTTCATCCGCCATCGAATAAGGTCAATCTTTCTGGATGTTTCTCTAACCATATCTGGCCCAAGTAATAATCTTTCTATAGATTCCCACCAACAAGTTGGTGATCTATAGAGTCTTCCGTACAATGCTTTGAAGGGTGCCATGCTGATGCTAGCCTGATAGCTGTTGTTATAGGCAAACTCTACTAAAGGAAGATGCTCTTCCTAAGTCACTCCGAAGTCTAGAATACACAGCCTCAAAAGATCCTCTAGAATTATGTTCACCCTCTCCGTCTGCCCGTCGGTCTGAGGATGATAAGCGGTGCTCAAACACAGCTGTGTACCTAATGCTTCTTGCAAGCTCCTTCAAAATTCACTGGTAAAGATGGGGTCAAGATCGCTTAAGATCCTGGAAGGTACTCCATGAAGACAAACTATCTCACGAACATAAATTGCTAATAACCACGATGTCGTCCTCTTACTCTTAACTAGAATAAAGTGAGCGCTCTTAGTGAGTCTATCTACCACAACCCAGATACTGGTATTGCCTTTCCTCGATCTAGGCAAACCATCTAAGAAATCCATGGAGACTCTCTCCCATTTCCACTGAGGAACCTCCAAAGGATGAAGTAAACCGCCGGGCTTCTTTTGCTCAGCTTTAACTTGCTGGAAAACTAGACATTGGGAAACAAATTCAGCCACATCTTTCCTCATCCCAGCCCAAAAGAAAACCCTCTTCATGTCTCTGTAAATTTTGTCACTGCCTGGATGAATGGTCATCTTAGAATGGTGGGCTTCTTCTAGGACTGCCTTTATCAAGCTTCCAGTTTGAGGAACACAAAGCCTTCCATCTCGTCGCAACCACCCCTTTTCATCTATGGCATATCTACTGAGGTGACTTGAAGTCTCTCCTCTTCCGAGCTTTTCCATGATGTCTAAAATTTGTGGGTTACCTTGTTGTGAAGCTCCTATCTGATCCATAAGAGTTGGTCGTATCTCCAAGGATGCATACAAATCAGGCAAAATCTTAATGGAGGGTCTGAAATCAAAAGCTGATATGAACTCCAAGCTCTTCCTCTCCACAAACAGAGGACTCAAGTCCATTCTCTTCCTACTTAGTGCGTCTGCCACCACATAACCCTTGCGAGGGGTATAAGCAATCTCAAAATCATAAGAAGCTTGGAACTGCATCCACCGTTGCTGCCTTAAATTGAGGTCTTTATGCGAGAACAAATACTTGAGAGATTTATTATCGGTGTATAACTCGAACTTCTCTCCAAGTAAATAATGACGCCACCCCTTTAACGCGAATGTACCACATGCATCAGTGTAAATGGTATAAAGTTCACTTTCATCAGGCAAGGTCAAGACTGGGGCCATTGTCAGAGCCCTCTTCAGTCATTGGAAAGAAACATCACAATCGATATCCCATGAAAACGCAAAATTCTTCTTTGTCAGCCCGGTGAGTGGGGCTGATATCTTTGCGAAGTCCTTAATGAACTTCCTATAATAACTTGCCAACCCAAGAAAGCTTCTCACCTCGGCTGCCTTTTTAGGAATCTGCCAATCTTGCACTGCAACCACCTTTGCGGGATCGGCAGCTATCCCTTCTTTGGAGACCACATGCCCTAAGAATCTCACCTCTTTTCTCCAAAAATGGCATTTGGAGAACTTCGCCTTAAGCTGATGTGCACGGAGATTTTCAAGACTTCTCTCAAATGTTGGGCATGCTCTTCTTCGCTTTTGGATAAGATCAAGATATCATCAACAAAGACCACGACGAATTTGTTTAGAAACTCTCGAAACACCCTACTCATCAAATCAACAAAATAGGCGGGTGCATTCATCAACCCAAAAGGCATAACTAGTCATTCAAAGAAACCATCCGGAGTTCTAAAAGCGGTCTTATCTATGCTGTCCTCAGCCACCCTCAACTGAAGAAACCCCAAGGCCAAGTCTAACCGAGAAAATACCAAGGCACCAACAAGCTGATCAAATATATCATCAATCCTCAGGAGAGGGTGCCTATTCTTCTTGGTGAGTTTATTCAACTCTCTATAGTCAACACACAAACGAAGCGAACCATCCGCCTTAGTAGTCAATACTACTGGAGCACCCCATTCAGATATGCTTCGTTTGATAAACCCTTTCTCAAGCAGCTCCCCTAATTGCTTACTCAACTCCCTCCTTTCCCTCGGAGCCAAATGGCGCACTGATAATGCAACTGGCTTTGCATTGTCCACCAAATATATATATATGAAAGTCGATCTCGTGCCTCGGAGGCAAACCTCGTACCTCATAAAAAACATCGGAATAATCTCGGACTACGGGAACAGATTGCAAGTCATCGATAGATGCATCAAGAGACTCTAGGAAACTAAGCATAACCGACCCTTGTGGGTCACAAGAAATCTCGAGGATCCTCCCATGACAAGTCAGAAGCCTTACAACCCTCTTCTCACAATCCAGAATGGAAACATACGTGGTAAGCCTATCCATTCCTAGAATCAAACCATAGCCCATAAATCCGAGCACATACGCCTCGTATTCAGACTCGACGCCTGACACAGATATCTTCAAACCCCGACAAATCATAGATAAATGAGCCGAACAACCAATGGGGTTTGAAACAAACGCGGGGTCCACTACCATACTAGTAATTAAGTGCAGCGATTCGACTATAGAACTTGATAAATGAATGTGAAGCGCCGGAATCAAAAAGTGTTCTAATAGGGTTGTTTGAAAGAGAAATTAAACCTTCTACAGAAATTTTTCTACCTCTATCAGGAGCACTGATCGCGAGAGCATGCACCTGCCCCCCAGAAGTCCCTGCCCTTTGACCCTATCCCTGTGATCCCTATTTCTTCGGGCACTCTCTAGCGAAGTGTCTGACCTCTCCACAATTAAAGCAATTGTTCTTCCTTCTCTTATAGTCTTTGATCAAGTGACCCTCTTTCCCACAATTGTGACATTTTCTCTTATCCTTGCCTTTCTCATTCTTTCCACTGTTCTTCTCCTGTTGTTGTTGTTGTTGTTGCTTTTGTCCCTTCTTTGGCCACACCATCTTATTTTGTGATGTCTCCTCAGCCTTTACTTCCTTCTTTTCTCCCTTGTTTTCCTCATGCATTAGGGCCATATTGACAAGCTTTTCAAAAGTGGTCCCCATTGGAATATGGGACATGGCTAACCCATGCAGAGGTTCATTCAGCCCTTTAGAAAACCGCAAAGCCCTTTTGTGCGGCGTATCCACCAACTCTAAGCCGAACCTTGCTAGTTGGTTGAATTTGTTCACATACTCTTTCACTGTCAGGTTTCCTTGTTTGAGCGCTAAGAACCTCTCCATCTGCATGCTTCTCTCAGCTTGGGAGAGAAATTTCATTTCGAACCTCTATCTACAATCTTCCCAAGTTTCCATCGGACGTCCGGCTTGGGTGACTTCCCACCAAAATGTGGCTTCGTCCTTCAGTAGCCAAGCAGCTAACCGAATCTTCCTTCTATCCTCTACTTCAAAAATTACAAACAAGTCCTTTGTCTCCTTGATCCAATTCCGCACTTCTACGAATATCTCATTCCCATGGAATGGCTTCCCTCCCATAGCACAAAAGTCTTTGCAGATCTTGGCGAAGTTATATGCTCTTGGAGGGGGAGGAGGAGGAATGACTGGTGTAGCTGGGGGAGGAGCGTTTCCTTGGCCTTCGGTGTTAGAGTTTATGCCCTAGAGGCAACTCATTTGATGAGATTGATAACATTGTTGATGTTATTATTTTATTTGGAATAAAATAATATTCTATTATATTATATTTACTGCGTAATATAAATATTAATATAATAGAAGTCCTTAGAATTATAATACGGAATTATATAGTTCGAGTAAGACTGAACTTGAGATTATATAATGTGATAAGTATTATAATTCTTAAATGTCCCTAGTCGAGTTTTATTGTTTATAAAGGACAACAATAAAGCGTTGAGACTAGTACATTGAATGACTGATGATCACATCTCATTGATCATTAATATGCGTGATATTAAAGTCAAGATATAAATACGTATTAAAGAATAGCGTATTGGGCTAACCCACCGTGAGATAACTACATGGAATATAATCAACAGTATCATAAGTTGTTATCATAGTGACAGTGATGTAATGGTCCTCAGACCTGAAATCATTATAATTTTATTCGAGGATATTTGTGTTTTGATATCATCTAAAGTTATTTTGTAACGGAGTAATGATAACGGTGATTATTGGATATATCTCGAATCGAATTAAAATTATAAATGATCTAGATGGAATTTAACCCTACGATATATTCGTAGTGATATCCATGAGCCTCTTGATTGAGTGAGACCGTGAAATGCATGGCCGTGCTCAAATATTGATTTGTTTTAAAACAGTCCGCTCATTGATCAAGAAAACAGATTAAATTATAAAGAGGATGATACAATCCATGCCTTGAGTTTAATCCTGGATATATTGGTTAAAAGGATTATATTACATTGATACACTGGTCACAGAAAGGTTGTATCAAATCGATAATATTATTATAACTTGGGTAGCAGTGATGTATTACTAGATGCCGCTCACTGTTAACAATTTAAATATTGTTTAAATTGTTGCCAACGTTATGATATCCTATAAGGTCACACAAATGGTCGTTGAAAAGGGTGTGGACCATTTGAAATAAAAAGGAAATTAAAATTTTGAATATTTGTTTTATTTTATATGGTTAACGGGTCAAAGGGTATGCTAATATCTCGTATGGTTGTAGGATAAAAGAAGGGCCGATGCCTTTCTATTTCATTCATTCCGTTCCAAAATTACATGAGAAAACAGAAAACCCTAGATCCTCGATCTTGGCTAGTACCAATTCCCTTTTATCTTGATTTCGTTAGACGATTTCAAGATCAACGATTCGTGGATACTCATAGAGGCATGGCACTTGACATGCTTTCGATTCGATACTCCATCGTCTCAATCTTGGTTCGAACTCCTTTGGATTCAATTCGACAGGTATAATCCCTAATTTATGAATCAACTTTGTTTTAATTTATTGTTTTCGCATAGATCCATGTTTTAAGTGTTAAAATACTATGATTTAGGGTTTCGATTAGATCTATATATAACCCTAAATTTACTTTCAATGGTATCAGAGCTTTGGGTTTGCGAAATATGATAAATTGATCTTTGTTTTTGTTTATTCTTGATTGATTTATCATTCAATCGAGAGCATGTCTATTATACAGAATTGTTTTAGTACTGATAGATTGGTTTGAATTACTGTATTGGTTCATTTTAAAATGAAAAATAGTTTCATTTTAATACGAATTGATATTGAACATTAATTCGAATCACTGAATCTTTCACAATTAAACCATATCTAGATACAGGTTTAGATCTGAAACACTTTCTGATCTATTTATTTATAACATACTATAATATATATATTTAGTGTTGTGAACACAAATACGTATCAATACAGAAACTTAAAACATAATTTAGTTCTGAGTTAAATTTGTTTCCTGCATAACAAAAGGTTGTGTTTGATGTAAATTCTAAAAACCATTTGTAATTTGACATTGGATATCATTTTTGGTTCTAATTTGTATTCTGTTAATCCAATAAAATGGACTAATTATACTGATAAGAATAAAATTCTGGGTTTGTTTTGAATTGAAACTCATGTAGTTAAAAGCAATCATAATAGTTTATGTTATGGTTCAGAAATCAGTGAGTTTGATTTTGTCAAATGATAATTTGGGATTGATTATACTTGTGGGTTAGTTTTGTTAATTCAATACATATTCGAAATAAGTATCAATTTGTTAAAATGCTGAAGTTTATATCGATAAACTGGCTGTATGAAAAACCCCTTTATTTTGTATAAAATGTTTAGAAACAAATTCATTTGGATCTTATTTTTCAACAGATTAATATACAAAGTCTAACAGATTTCAGAAATCTTGTTACATAACCATCAGTATCCTCTTTTATATCATATCGATGCAGTTCGAATTGTGTTCATTTTGATGACGATGATATAAAACAGATTGACTGACAACTTATTTCTTAATACCTTTTAAAAGACTTTCTTTTATTAGACATATTTGAAGAAAGTTTGGATATGCTCCAGATTTAATATCAATTCAGTATTGACTGAACTGTTGAAATAGTCAATCATGCTAAATTAAGTCTGTTTTACTAATTACTGAATTATCCTCTGATTATAACCAAATCTAATTATATATGTTTGACATATTGAATGGTTATATTCGAATCATTTTGATATATCACCTTATGTAAACATTGTACATGTTCATTCATATATGTTAGAATCTTATTTTGATTTACATTTGATAAATCAAAACGACCCTGTTTTATTGTTACTGGAACAAGTATCCTTTTATTAATCGTATGATTGGACCAAGTTAGATCAACTTATTAAACTTTGAATCTATATTCAAGTTATAGGTCATCCTTTATCATTAATCTGTACAAGAATGATTCCATCTGAATATTATTGAGGGTTGTTCGGTACAATCTGTATATAAAACCAAAACATCCCTTGTAATCAGATTCTACCAGTTTAAAATATCACAGACGTTTGCTTATAAACTTGTTTGTGAATATGTAAGTGTGTAGAAAAGTTTTTGTAACTTATATATTCTTCTGTTTATAATCTGACTCATTATAAGTGCCATAAATCACTGATTATAAGATAAATCCTTTTATGGTTGTTTTGTGCAGTAAAATTTCACATAGATATGTGAATCTCATGTGCACATAAGTGTAAAGTACTGAAAGCATTTTAGGTACATTGAATAATTATATATAGGTAATTGACCTTTAGAATCCAGACATACATTACTGTCAGTGAAATTATAGGGGCACAATGTTATCTATAATTGTTTATATATGCATATCTGCACATTTGAATAATATGACATATAAACTGATATATGTTTAGGTAGCTTTTCCTATATGTATTGTATGAATAGTAAACTGGGTATTTTGAGCTACCCTGAATCCTGCTTTTCACAATACACACACTGGACATCTTAACCAAAGGTTTAGATTTGAATGGATGTTACCCTCTGAATGTTCAAATATAGATTTGTAGGAGATGATTCTTTCATTATATTATGTGTGTAGATATATACTTGAGTGTCATCACATACCATATTTTCCAGTTGAGAATTAGACTAGGATATATATAGATATATTGGATTATTTGATCATAGAGTTTAATTTTTCATGAATAAGCCTATGTCAGTTAATTATAACTGTGTTAATTCAGAAGCAATATCAATGATACTAACTAGATACATATTGATGTATCCATGTTTTGTGAGTTTTGACTTATAATTACACTATTTTGATATTTATAGAATTGCAAAATTATAATCATGTCAGGCAGTAACATGTATACATATGATGTGTATTTGAATCTGGACTGTCAAAAATGTTCAAATCCAGGTTACTTAAATGTTTACATATGGATAACTTATATGTACAAATCTTAGTTGTGTATAAATGATCTGTAGTTTATATTAGTTTCATATTCCACATGCAAGATCCGATTACAGACATTTATGTCCCTTATACATGTATAAGGATCTAACTAGAGTTAGAACATGCGTCATTTTGTATTAATATCTGGTTTTTATATATACATGAGTATATATATGTATTCTTGAAATATGCCATTCGCATTTTGACCATTTGATGATGATTAGTCATCATAACACAGCAGTGATTTTTTTATTTTAATGATTACCAAGCATATTGGGTTATATAATTGTATATAAAACAAATCCATTAGTATAATTGTTAATGTACTGTTAGATTTTGTGTGTATATATTCATGTTGATGTATATATATATATATATACAAATTATACTATTTACATTCATTTGCTATAAATATATATATATATGTTTATGTTGACAAACATATATATATATATATATATATAGATATATTAGTATCATGTATATTTGAATATATGATTCAAATAAAATGAGACATTATTTGGCTGAACTAAAATATAGATATATTTGATATATATCTGTATAATAATGCATATAATGATATGCTTAAAATTGTTTCACATATATGCCAATCAGCAGTTAAATATACATTTGATGTATAAGATATTGAATATACATGTTTGATGTATTTAATTCATACTCGCCCTCTAAGATAAAATTGTTTTAACAGGGTAACATTTGCATTTTCTGAAATTTGTTTCAATTGGAGTGAGGCGCATTCACTCGGGATAGGCAGTGGTAACTACTGCTAATTTGGAGTGTCATATACATATATATATGTATATGAAATAAATGCTGCTGTGATGCACAAGTTTGATGCATAACTGTCTTGAGGAAACAGTGCAATTGTGTGAATGTATATATAAATTTATAACAGTTGAGTTCTGTTTATGTATATGTAATAAAATGCATAAATGTTGATAATTTGTTCACTGTAACTATGTATATGTAAATTTGTATAATTACATGTCTGAGTTTTGGCTTTGGTCCATGAGATGATAATTTCTTTATCAGGATTGGATGAATGAACGTTAGTGGCATATGTAATATATATTAGTGACATGATCTGACCCTTTAACATTTGTTTTGCTTAAATCGTATTTGGATACTGGTGTATGTGATACCTACAAATGCACAAATAAATTTTGTATTATATACTAGTGTTTTAGGAATAGATTTAACTGAACCTCCATATTTAAATTTGAACGTTGTATTTGGTGCAAGTGACCAATTTTTTTTTTTTTTAAAGTGTTCAAATAGAGTATGTAGGCTTAATTCCTATATTAATTTAAACACATATATCTAGTTTATAATTTTTTATTTATTTAAACTGGACTTATATTATGAATATAAAATACACATATATTGATATGTGTAAACAACTTTAATATTTTTCGCCACTACGAATTATAAATTCCCTCTAAAGCAATTTTTTGTTATATTAAGTCATGGTGACGTCTTCCAATAATATACTCATCACTGTCCAAAATCACTGGATGTAACTAACGCCAAAGTGCTGTGCACCTTTTATTTTGTTTATATGCGATGGAGTGAAATGTGGTGCTCCAACCTATTATTGGGTCTGACTTAACTAGGCTGCATAATACGATTATGGCCCTAGAGACAATAGCATGCATTATTCTATATTTTGAGCAAATGAATAATATTGAACAAAATGTTCATCATGCGATCCAAGAATTATATACAATATAATTGACATAAGATGTCTACTTAAAAGGTTGTGTTTTGGGTTTAGCCAAAGCTGGGTCAAGGCATGACTAGATATGGATCTTGGAACACCATTATATATGTATACCGATATGTATATATAAACAGAGGGATGTTAATTTGAGTGGGAGTGTATTTTAGTTTAAATCACATATTTATGTTAATATAAATTTTGATTGTCAAAATTTTGTATTAAATAAATATTTATGTTAATATAATTTAAATTAATCCTTGAGAAGGACAAATTAAATTAAATCAAATTTCTTGACTAACATTAAAATTTGTGGATTGTCCTCAAACAAATTTAAACGTAATTGTTTTAGATATAAAGAGTGGATCTAAAATAAGTTAAAGTATGACTTCAACTGAATAACATATTAATGTTATAGTAATCTACTTATGCATTTCTAGTATTAGATACTAGATATGAATCACATAAATGTATGTTGATTTATAGAAACTGCAGAATAAGTAGAAATATGATAAAAGAACAAGTGGACTTACAATTGGAAATGAAGCAAATGTTGATAGATTATCCATATTAAGTTGATTCTTGTTGAATACAATGGTTTAATTAAACAAATATAATAATTGTTATTATGAAATTCCACTTAAAATAAATGTTATAATAGATCTTGTTTAGACAAGTTTAAATTTCATTTGTAATAAAAGAATAATTGTTATTCATTCTATCTAAATGAAATATCATATGGAATTTCACAGATAGTTAATAATATTTGTAAATCCTTAACTATGATGTACTTGACATTAATAATGACTGGATTAAAATTAGTGATTTAAATCCAATATACCTTTGGTATTACAAGTTAGCCCAGTAAACAAGAAAGCATATCAAAACTCCATAATGATGGAACTTTTAGATCATTTGATTTCGAATTATATGAAGAATATGGATCTTGTTTATTAGGCAAAATAACCGAATCACCTTTCACTTGACGCAGTGAATGAGTGATAAGTATTGGGTCTCATACATAATAATATATGTGGAACAATGAATACATAAGCTAGAGGTAGGTTATATTACTTCATCATATTTACTGATGATGTCAGTAGATATAGATATGTGTATCTTGTGAAATACATATCAGAATCATTTGAAAAGTTCAAAGAATTCAAAGTGAAGTTAAAAACCAATTTTGATAGAAAATAAATTCTCTCTGAAAGGATCAAAGATAATATTTAAGCCAATTAATTAATGACTGTTCATATGAGTTTGAAATTGTTTCATAACTTACTCCATCTAGAAGACCATATTGGAATGGTGTGTCTGAAAGGATATATCGTACCTTATAAGATAAAATATGATTAATGATAAGTCATATAGATATTCCGATAAATTAAATTCAGAACAATTGTATTAAATCCCACTAAAATGATCTAAAGTCGCCGTATAACATATGAACTAGGAAATGTCCTAGTGTGTCTAATGTGAAGATTTGGGATGTAAGGCATTTGTTAAACGTCCTTCCTCTGATAAGATCGGACCCAAATTAGATAACTATTTTGTGTAATATCCACAAGAAACAATTGGATATTATTTCTATAAATCCTCAGAGAATAAAACGTTTATTGCTCGAATTGGTATCCATTTAAAGGAGAGCCAGTCTCTAAGATACCGATGGGAATGAAATAGAATTCGAATTGTTTTGAACCAAAAAATGGCATTAAATCTGGTGTAGACAAGAAATTGAGTGGGAGTGACACAATAATTTTAATGTTATTTGATAACACATTAATTATTGTAAATAATGTTAGTTTTAAAAACAAGAAATAAATACTGATTCTAAGATAGATAATGTTTGGATTAAGAAGTTCATAATTGAACTTAAATAATTGTTGATCCAATGATTTACATTGAGATAACAATATGGCTAATTCTCAGGCCTAAAACTTTAAACTCACCATTGATCCAAACATATATTTAAGAAATATAGTTCTTATGTGAAATTGTTCACAAAAGAAATAAACATATCTCCAAAGTTACAAAAGTTGTAATGTTGCAGACCTACTGAATTAAACTCTGTCGCAGCAGAAGTTTAATAGTCACACTAGTTACATGAGTATATGATACGTAAATGATTGGCTCTAGTGCAAGTGGGAGATTGTTAGAGTTTATGCCCTAGAGGCAATTCATTTGATGAGTTTGATAACATTGTTGATGTTATTGTTTTATTTGGAATAAAATAATATTCTATTATATTATATTTACTGCGTAATATAAATATTAATATAATAGAAGTCCTTAGAATTATAATACGGAATTATATAGTTCGAGTAAGACTGAACTTGAGATTATATAATGTGATAAGTATTATAATTCTTAAATGTCCCTAGTCAAGTTTTATTGTTTATAAAGAACAACAATAAAGCGTTGAGACTAGTATATTGATTGACTGATGATCACATCTCATTGATCATTAATTTGCGTGATATTAAAGTCAAGATATAAATACGTATTAGAGAATAGCGTATTGGGCTGACCCACCTTGAGATAACTACATGGAATATAATCAACAGTATCATAAGTTGTTATCATAGTGACAGTGATGTAATGGTCCTCAGACCTGAAATCATTATAATTTTATTTGAGGATATTTGTGTTTTGATATCATCTAAAGTTATTTCGTAACAGAGTAATGATAACAGTGATTATTGGATATATCTCGAATCGAATGAAAATTATGAATGATCTAGATGGAATTTAACCCTACGATATATTCGTAGTGATATCCATGGGCCTCTTGATTGAGTGATACTGTGAAATGCATGGCCGTGCTCAAATATTTATTTGTTTTAAAACAGTCTGCTCATTGATCAAGAAAACGGATTAAATTATAAAGAGGATGATACAATCCCTGCGTTGAGTTTAATCTTGGATATATTGGTTAAAAGGATTATATTACATTGATACACTGGTCACAGAAAGGTTGTATCAAATCGATAATATTATTATAACTTGGGTAGCAGCGATGTTTTACTAGATGCCGCTCACTGTTTACAATTTAAATATTGTTTAAATTGTTACCAACGTTATAATAACCTATAAGGTCAGACAAATGGTCGTTGAAAAGGGTGTGGACCATTTGAAATAAAAAGGAAATTAAAATGTTGAATATTTCTTTTATTTTACATGAGAAAACAGAAAACCCTAGATCCTCGATCTTGGCTAGTACCAATTCCTTTTATCTTGATTTCGTTAGACGATTTCAAGATCAACGATTCGTGGATACTCATAGAGGCATGGCACTTGACATGCTTTCGATTCGATACTCCATCGTCTCAATCTTGGTTCGAACTCCTTTGGATTCAATTCGAAAGGTATAATCCCTAATTTATGAATCAACTTTGTTTTAATTTATTGTTTTCGCATAGATCCATGTTTTAAGTGTTAAAATACTATGATTTAGGGTTTCGATTAGATCTATATATAACCCTAAATTTACTTTCATTCGGCAGGCGCCATGGCCTCCAGATACCAATGGAACTATCTGGGTATCGTAACGCGCTCTGGGATATTAGGAATGTTTTGTTCCCCAGACAGGCTGAAAAGAGAATAGGAAGAGATTTAGCCAAAGGACCGAAGGATATTACATATAGCTTTGGGGAAATATGTTTTTTTTAAACACAGACTTTTATTTTTGAAAATGCTTTCTTTTAAAACCTTTAAATTTTCAAAAACTTTATCCAATCTGGTAACCTTCAGCTTTGATACCAATGTGGCACCCCACATCCGTTAATGTCACTCACAAAGGAAATGAATTAAGTTTCGTGAAGCGTTATAGGTAAACAGACACAGAATATTACAAGACAGATATATAGAATAACAACGGAATAAAAACTTTATTTATCATAAGATACCATGGCCCAAAAACATCACATGTCAGAAACATAAAAACCCATTACAACATAAAAGTTACTGTCTTGTACTTCAAAAATATCATAGTACATAAAATCAGTAAAATTCCCCAAGAACAAATATAGCCATAACAACAAGGATAGGAGCTTGAGCCATACATATCAGCAGCTCCAGCAAAATAAGTAGAATCACGGTCAAGCTTGAGTGTTTCCTCCCTGAGAACCTGGGGGTGTAGGGGGGTGAAAAGGAAGAAAGAAGGAGAAACAAAAAGGGTCAAACATAAAGTCTGGGGAGTCTAGTTTCTTTTAGCAAGTAAATAAATAAAAATAGCATGACAGACATATAAAGTGGATAAGAGAGATCACTACATAGATGGCAGGTGTGACAAGGTAGACAAGATAAGGTGTATACGCTACCCTACTGATTACTCTGCACTATTACTAGTATAACCAGAATGAGATGATCCCTTACACTTCAAGGTGGTACACTTAGGCATACGTCCATGTGTACCCTAGCTACTACCCTAGTCGATCGACTCCCTACTCCGTAGATACTCTGTGACGGCCCCACAGTAGGAAGTATCACGTCCTAAAGTGGCAACCCCTCACTGATATGCACAGCCCCATAACTACAGGTGACACGGTCGTCTTATCCCCCTTTGCCCGGCTCATGCATGCACATGGCCCGATTGGTTTGCGCCGCCCACACCGTCCTCCATGTTTGGATCTCTTACTATCAGTCAGTAAGCGTACCCCTTCTCCGCTAAGTACGGAGTACTTTTTTTGATACCTACTCCAGGTTACTGACTGAAATGGGTCCCACACAATATGATACAAGCTCTCCCCTTTGTCTTGTATTCCCTACTTGGTCTTCACTGACTATGTATACCACTAGGTATCTTTAATTACATAGTCCTATTCATTTCTACTTGTTATGCTTACCCTAAAAGGTGTCTTTAATTACATAACTTTTATATTTTCCACTTGTTATGTATACCACTAGGTGTCTTTAATTACATAACCTTATTGGGTTAAGTTCGTGGGCCTATATGTAAATATTACCCACCCCCTCAGATTTACTTAACCCACCCACTGTCCAACCAATTTTACTTAACCCTAACTTAAGTTCATAATGATACAATCCCTATGGACTAAATTAGGTTAAGTAGTCCAATTCATTACCATGTCCATTTATAGTTCATAATGGGCTAGACCTCCCCCATTAGGCTTATTACTTGTGGATGCTGGATATGCCGGTCGGGTCCGAGCAGACTTCTTCCACAAGTTGGGCCTAACCTCGCATCATAGTTCGATTTGTATTTACTCACTTAGACCTCTCACATTATGTTCAACATTAGTGGCTGTTGGATATGCCGGTCGGGTCCGGGCACACTTCCACCACTAATGCAATCTAACCTCGTGTCATAAGTGCAATTACAATTCCTAATTGTAATTATTAAACATTTCATTATTAATTAATTAAACCTATGCCTTTATAGGTGTGAATGCCCATTTTACCCAGTAATTTGAATTAGATGTCCAATGATGTTTACATTCAAATTGTGCCAATATTAACCTTTTTTCCCCCGTTTCCTAACTAGCGCACTCACAAAATTGGCGGCATGCCTAGGCTAAATAATAGCCTAGTCATGAATGATAAAAGGAAAAAATAATAGGAATATGACAAAAGTGAATGTTTTAACATAACTTGGCATAAACATAAACTAGCATGGTGATAAGATGGACATATGAGCATAAATCCGATGAACTTGTAGCAATTACTATCTCTAACATAACTATGATTTCATAGTGAGCATAATAAGATCTAAATTAACCATTTAGATGTCCAACTATTCAGATTTAACATGATAGGCATAAGATGATAAATTAGATCTGATGAACAAATTAAACATCCACACAATTTAGATCCAACAGTTTAAAAGTAGATCTACACAATTGGATTTAAGATTCACATCATGAAATGTCATAGGGGTTACAATAGATCCAACAAGATAGAGATTTAGATCCAAATCCTGACCAATTCAGAATGTTACATCTACATAGTTTACAATGGATTAGATATAATTCAGGCATATGAACAAATCCAAGTCATAGTCGTGTGATATTTACTTTTAAATATTAAAATCTAAAAGTAACTAGGAACTCGCAGTGTTCGGATTAGAAAATAGAGAAAGAATGGATCTTGAATCTCTTGATTTTATTTGCAAAGCTGATAGTTGTGGGAGATAACGGATCCAGTTTAGTTCAGACACCAGCAAAGTTTGGCCACCATGAATTATCAATGAAGAAAACAAGAGAAATGATCATGTATATATATAGCTGCTAGACCCTCTGAAACCGACTTCCACGTCAGCCCTATGGGTTTCGACACCCATGTGGGTGGGTCGACCCCGGTGTCGACACCCTTTAAGGGGGGTCAACCCCCTAGAGCGGGAAATTTGCCACCTTCTGCCATTTTGATTTTTGAACGATCATGGATAAGATGCTGACTCATATCTGACTCCTATTTGACTCATATATATATATATATATTCTATGCGTATACAAACTTAAACCCCTCATAACTTCTTCATACGGTGTCCGTTTTACGCAGACCAAATGTCTATCTTGACCAGAATTTTGTGATAGACGCAATGACACAGTCTGTTTTCCTTAATTCTGAATATTAAATTAATTATTATTTAATTTATCCTCTTTTAGTTTCATTAAAAATTTGGGTTTTTACAAAACGTAATTCTGGATCCAATGACACGGGTTTCATTGAATTTCGATTTCGTTTGACCTTCCGTTTTATTTTTCGATCGCTTTTCGACGTGTTGTCATAACGTACGTTTAATTCGCGCATGGCCACACACTTGCTCCAAAAATTATGAAATTTGGAACCCGACCATTATTCGCCGCTACGGATCCGATAACATTATTTTTGTCGAAATTCGAGGTTATCTCACTATTGGTTCTTTGTAAATGGCTGAAATCGGCATTAAATCATTGAATTTTCAAAATTGATCGTATTTTCTTATAAAATTAAATCAAAAATAATTTTTAAATTGGTTCTAAAATCCAGGATTGTTACAGTTGTGATAATCACTGGATAAGAATAAAAACATACGATATTGCGAATAAAATGAAAATGAAAGTAAAAGCAACAAAGATAACTACAATAAATGAGAAAAACCAAAGGGAAAACAAATAAAATTTACAAAAAAATGAAGACAACTACAATAAATACGAACAATACAAGAAAATAAATTCTTCCAAAGTAAATTTGAAACACTGAAAAGATATTCTTATTATGTAAACTGTGCTTGGAACAAAATTTATGAATTTTAGTAGGATTAGCGATAAAGATTTCTAAGTATGGGAAAAAGAGGCGTCAATGTGAGATGGAAAATATGAAGTTTTCCATTTTCTACTTTTTTCTAACATAACAAATCGAAACTAGAAAATTAGATTTTTCTGAAATTCGCAAAATTTAAAGTTGGCTGGTAGGGTTTGGATGCAAAAATTGAATGAACTACATTCTTACTTTGTAAGAGTTTGGAGAAAATTAGATGAAAATATATTTTTGGCTTTCAGAATCTTGCATTCATATAGTAATTGCTAATATATTTAGGATGTGTGCATTATGTTTTCAAAATGTTTTCAAGAAAATTTGCATTCATATAGGAGATACCGCTTAGGCATTCAATGTAATCATATATTTTTATATTGTGTTACACTTTGAACAAGTGCACAAATGGTTGCAAAATTTTAAGTATACATTATGATTGCAAATTATGTGAGGAATTACATAATTTTACCTTTACTAAATTCAGAGACGAAAATTCTTAAAGGGTGGGAGAATGTAACACCCTGCATCTTTATATAGTTAAATAATTAAAAAGTTATAAATAGTGAAAAATAGACATTTTTGCAATTGTCAGAATTAAGCTATGGCAGTTGCGCCATTGCGTCATTGACAATTTTCTGATTTTTTTCATATAAAATTTGTATAAATTGAAGTTATGAAGGAGTTACAAATATAATTTGAAATTCAAATGTTGTGCATATGTATGCAATGGAAAGGAATTAAATAAAATGGCATTCATGGGAAATAAATAAATACTAAAGGAAGAGTTCGTGTATAACCAGTTAATAGGAATAATGGTTGTTAAAAAGGGAAATTTATTTTAATGCATGCAACTATGATAGAATTGCAATACATGTATAAGTACAGTTAAAAAGTTTTATTCTTTATCGTACTCCATTAATGGTAATTAATTAGTGTGATTAATTCACACTAACACACACACACACACACACACACATATATATATATATATATATGTTTGTATGTATGTAAGTGTGTTTGAATGAATGAACATGTGGCATGACAAATTAACAGAAAAATGTACAATTCTATAATTAACGATAATAAGAAGAAAAGGGGCATTAGTTGCCATTTTATGAGAGTTGTTGATATAATTAAAACATACTACAAATGAAAAAATAATATAACACTTGACAAATATTTTCATACATTTTGAAAGATAATACAATGGTGTATGCATATAAAAAGAAAGTATGTGAGAAATACATAAAATAACAACATACATATACATATATATATATATATTAATTTACAATTTATGCAATCAACCGGTTAAGAATTTAATTAAGTAAGCATCAATTAATAAAAGAAAGAAACATATATGTCGGTTATTTGGGTAATGAATTGACAGTTGAAATACGTAATTTGTAAATGTGTGATTTAGTTGCACATAGGAACTAACTTGGATAACAATTAAAATAGAAAAACATGTCAATTGAATAATTGGCAATTAGTGAATGTTTTAAAAATAGTGTCAATTAATAAAGAAAATGTCATAGTTATATTAGCTAATAATGTAAATTAATTAGCTAGAAGAAAATGTCATTTACAGAATTATTTGTTTCTAAGTTAAGAAGAAATAAAAGAATTGGAATGCCTATAAACATCAAACGGGATAGTTATGTTTATAAGTACAAATTAATAAGGTATAACTTTTATATGCATTAAACCAACTGAGATATTAAGTGGCATGTTCAAATAGGTAAGAAATTATAACATATAAGAATCAATTAATATTGCACATACACACACACACACACATATATATATATATATATATATATATATGCATGATCTAATTAATTTAGTAATAAATGAGAAAATTTTATTTTGAAGGAAGCGTTTAAACATTAACATTTATAATAAATAAACATAAACAAAACAAATCCTGCACATATTTTAAATTGATGATCTGATTTGCATTGTTTTAAATGGGCGGACGCCAATGTTTTGGCTCTTTATTAATAAAGAGGTAGGGCTAGCCTTCAAACTCATTTTTTTAAAATAAGCACGAAAGCTGTGTCACTCTTCTTTTTGCTCCAGTTCTTCAGAAATTAGATATTTTAGATTTAGGCTTTCTGAATTACAAACTGGAAACAAAAAAATTGTAGATCTAAAATAGAGATGTTCAAATAAACTCGTTTGAGCTTGAATTTGTTTTTGTTTATTTATATCTAAACGATATAATATACTACTATAATTTATAGATCTAAATATCGTTTAATTCTAGTAAGAATATGTAATATGTTCTCTTCTTCTTCTTTTACCCCTTTCGATGTCAGAATATAAAGTTTATGTTGAATTTTAGTTACGCGCAAAAAATTTATAAACCTGAAATGTTGGGATGTATAATAGACTTGTGCACTTAACTTATACAACTGATTATAATTCATTTTGAATACTTGTGTTGGAAAATATAGTTTAATTGGAATTATAAAAAAAGGGAAAATTTGATGATTTGAGGTTAAATAATTTCAATAAAAGAGATATTTGGATTGAAAGTAAGCAAACTTGACATAATTAAGATTATACACGATAAATTTGGTGGATAAATGGTAACTTAGACAATTTCCATATTATTTATAAGAAATCACCTTTTAGATCTAGAATAGAATGAATTCATGAATTGTTGGGATTGAAAAAGGAACATAACCCAATTGTATGTAAATTTCCTGTAATTGTGTAGAAAAGGAAAAAAAATAAGTTAAAAATATGAATCCACATATATCTACAAATTGAAAGTTTAGGAATAGCCAGTGTTGATTGTTTAGAAAAAGAAATATATTTGCATAGTTTGTTAAACAAAGGAAAATAGGAAACATGATTACAAACATGAAAAAAAGAAAAGGTAGGATTAGTGCAAAATATGGAATTAGCCGTATTGCTTACTAGTTTAATAAACCAAAAATAAGAAAAAGAGGCGTCATGCAATCACGAGTTCCTATTATGGTAACTACACGAAACTATGGAAATAGATTTTTATACGGTTTTGGTAACCAATCAATTGGAAATATGCCTAACCTCCAAAAAGAATAAATTGTAAAGATAGGAAAATTAAGTGATAACATAACTGAAAGAGGTTATGAAAAGAAAGAAGGAATACGAAAGGTTTTTTTGGCATAACCGACCAATTTTTATAGTGTTCCGTAACACTCTTATTATGACTAATAATAAAATTACAATATAGTACATGTGACTGTAGTTAGTAGTCAGCTAATACGGTTTTAAGGTGGTCCATCCACACCTACGGAGTTTATAATGTTTCGTCCACTCTACATATAAAGGCTTAGAGGACTGGAGCTAGCTAATTTACTATACTACAATATACAGTATTTAAGGTGGTTCATCCACCATTGCTCCACGCAGGGAGTCACATTGTGAAAATTACATACAAATAGTACAAAGTACATAACATTTTTTTTGGCAAGGCCGACGGGGTTAAGTGGACCCCTACCACTTTATTAATATCACTTGTTAGTACCAAGAGCCATCAAGAGTACATGAAATAGCAGAAAGCATTGGCTTAGTAACATTGCATCGAGCCACTCAAACGGCAAAGAACAGCTCGTAGAAAGGCAAGGACAAAAAGCAATCCTCATCACATCCTAGACATACTAGGGAAATTACATGTGAGCAACACGTGAAGGGCATGAAAAGTGAAGCAACCATGGATGGTTTTGAACAAGTACAAACTTCAGCGGCAAAGAGCGGGCAAAGCTTCCATGGATTGCCGAACAGGATGACAGAGATAACTGGATCCAGAACACCATAATTGCTTAATATTCCAACACCCCCAAAATAATTCATAGCAGAGAATAAATAAGTTATCGACCAGCATAATTTCAACCAGAGCATCAAGGCAAGAAAAGATTAAGCAATAAACACCACTGTAACGGCAAAGTTCAAAGCCATAAGGCTTCTCATGGAGAGCTAAACGTACAATGATCCTTAAAAACTCAATCTTTCATAACCCATCCCATTTAATGTTGATATAGCTCGTCGACAACCAAAAAAACCAGGACTCTGCTGATACCATAGCATAACCAGTCACTGTAACAACTTCCAGTGATGTCGACCAAGTCACCATAACACACATCTACCTTCTACCGCAAACCAAGAACTGACAACCAAAATTCTACTAACAAGACAAATATTAGGAAACATTGAAGACCAAAATAACAGATAGTACCATCACAGTAGCGAGCAAGACCCCAATACGAGACGCGAAGACAGACCACTAGAATGGAGTTGCTACTCACCTAATCCATCCACGTCGGTGACAAATTCTGACCTGACCCAAGACCAGTTGAAGAACTTGAAAACAAGTAATTGCTTGAATTCTCGGAGTGTTGGAATTAGAGGTATAAACTGAGATTCAGGGAGGAGAGAGAGCGATTAGGATGTGGAAGAAGAATAAGGGGCTGTTGCGACAGGAACAATTAGATGAGCGAGCTTCAAGTCAGAAGAGAAAGTAGTTGTCAGGATGGAATACACGCACGGCGAAAGCTAAGCTGTTGGAGGAGAGAAAATCTGAAAAGGCAAGGGAGAAGAAGAAATTTTTTAGGGGAATTGGAAGCGAAGGAAAAAGAATTGAAAAATGGTCTCCATTAATGTATTCCATCCGTAAACGAAGCTTATTGTAGAATATGAAGGGCTTATTATAGAGTTATAACTGCAATATAATAAGTACAGTTCAGTGGCAATAAAACGCAAGAGGGATAATGTTAGGGATTACGGAAAGGATCGTTAAGGCAAATCAAACACTAGGGGGGAGGGGTAAATGGTGTTTTGAGAATTTAAACAAAATTTAGAACTTATGTGATAAACTATATGAATCTAACACCACAGAAACAATCACAGACACAGAATCAAACATAAATTCAAAGATAAACAAAAGTAAAGTGCAGAAACGGAAATAACACACTGGATTTTATACTGGTTCGGATTGCTCCTCCGTCCAGTTCCACGCAACGCTATGTTGCGTAGAGTTTTATTACTATATCAAAATCCAATTACAACTCTCCTTGATTTCACGGCAACAAGGGATACCACCGTTTCCACCCACACACTTGATCAAGTATACCTTCCTTGATTCCACGGCAACAAGGGATACCACCGATTACCCGTCCTTGATTTCACGGCTACAAGGGATACCACTAATTCCTTTACTCAACCCAAACAATTAAAAACAGCCCTATAACTCTTCAATAGCACTTGACTCAGAGAGTAGTGAGTAGAGAATGAGAATAGAAGAAGTTTGATCAAAACGGAATTGAATTTAGCAGAGTATAAGTATAGAAATCATAAAAATGATTAAGAATAATAGTTTAATGGAAGGGAGTGAAGTTAGAGACGAAGAGATGATTAAAAATTCGTATTCAAGCCCTTTTTATAGTGTGTGAAAGGTTGCAACGTTTCAGAACTGTCACAATTAGTGAAAAGATAATACCTTTCAAATTTAAATTTCTGACAATTATATGTCGACATAGAAATAAGTATATGTCGACATATCTATCATATTTTTGATTTTTAACTCATTTTAAAGTATTCAAATCAATATTTAAATTCTTGAAATTCCTGAAACAAAATTAGGTTCCAAAACATTATTTTCCAAGTATAAAAACATAAGAAAATATTATTTGAACATATGATTAAATACTTAATATATATGTGATGTGAAAACTATGTATAATGTAATTATAAACATATATATAGGAATTTATAAAGAAATATTTATAAACTAAACATATAAACAAAAGATCATATGAAAACCTAGAGAATATTACAGTCAAATATAAACTTAGCAAAATATATTTAAAATAAGAATACTTATAAATTATGAAATATATTTGAAATTATAAGTTTGAAATTCTTGGAAGATTAAAAATTATTTTGAGAAAAGTTTGAAACCAAATTGAAAATAGTTTTGAAATTAATTTTGAAAAGAGATAATTTGAAAAACTGTGTTTAAACGTGGAGTGCTATTCGGAGTCTTACATATAAACTAGGCTCTATTACTATATTTTTCCTGAACTTTTGAAATCTTGATAGCTTGATAACTTATGAGTCTTGAATCTATCTTGAATTCTAAATCTCTTGAAACTCTAAAACTTTACAGTTTTCAGTACTTAAGTCCTGTATACAAAACTTGTATATATATATATATATGTCTATATATTCTAGATGGAGATGTTAGTATATATTTTATAATCAAAGATAATTGAAATATGGTTGTTGTCATCAAAACTCCATTCTCAAACAATCTCCCCCTTTTTTATGATGACAACCTTAGTTTATAAAATATCATACCTGTCCATACCTATTGATGATGATCCTTTTAATACTCCCCCTGTCTATATGACTCCTATAAACTATGTCTATATTTTATAATTTCTCCCCCTTTGGCATTATCAAAAAGAAATTCTAAAACAACTCCCCTAAATCCTATAACTATCTAAATAATTCCTATACTAATGTAAATACTCCCACTGAATCCTAAACCTATATATACCTTATGAAATACTCCCCCAAAATTTATGCCTATATAATATCTTAATTCTACATATAATTTCCCTTAAATCTATAACTCTCCCTTAATATATAATTCTCTATAAATTTCTATAACTCGCCCCAAATCTATGACTACACCAGTCTAATAACCTTAATAGAAGGATAATAAACTAAGCAAACCAATCAATTCAAACAAGCAAATCAATCAAAACAAGAAAACCAATCCAAACAAGCAAATCAAACAAACAATCTAAACAATTGAAATAACTAAAGCATTCTTGAACCTTCAGCTAATCCTTAGAAACTCTAAAACTCCCCCTTAATCTAATACAAGAATATCCTAAACTCTAATTTCCTTAACACTATAATATGACTTTAATCTAGACTTAAGAAATAACTTTGATAAGATATTCTTAAAATTATGATGTAAGTGAAGCAATTTAATCTAAACAATCAATTAATTTAAGTTTTGTTGTCATAAAACCTCTGTTTATCCTTAAAATTATAAAGCTCCTATCAACTACAAATGCATATGTATATTTCTAACATACCTATAAACAACTAATGAAATTCAACCATGTCAAACAATTCAAACAAGTCAATCAAATCAAGCCAAACAAATCAAACAAATCAATCAATCCAGTTAAGTCAATCAACTCAATTAATTCAACCAAATCAAACAAATCAATCAAGTTAATCAAGACAAAGTAAATATGTTATGTATTTGATTAATAATCCTATATTTCTAATTAGATAAAAACTTTTCATACTATATACTTGTTGTGAGTGGAGTTAAAGTTAACATGTAATGTAGTGTGTAGGTTATAATGCAGTATGTTATATGCAAAATTATACGAAGTGATATATTGAATGAGATGTAACTCGGATGTGAATGATTTTAATTTGAGATGTACTCTAATATTGATGTATGATATGAAATAAGATGTGTAATGATAGTATGCAGAATGATTTGGTAATTATATCTATTTAGGTAACATATATTCAAAGTACTATTTAACCATTATGCATACATATTATACATTATTTGAATTAAACAAGGGTAATATATATTAATTTCTAGACTTATGTTAATGATACTTATAAAAGAGATTGAAAGGATAGTAAAGATAAAAGTTTTATGGTATTCATAATATATAATAAAATATTTAAAATAATTCTAGAGAAATGTGGAGTTAAATATGCTTCTTTAATATAGTAAAAATTGAAGATCTTTTTAAAGAGAATGTAGAATTGTATCATATAAAGTAAACATGTAGTCACAATTGTATATATAAAAACTATTTTAAAAAAAACTTAAAATTTAATTTATTATGAAATATAAATCAATCTTTTGATACAAATCAATTTCAAATTTAACTTTTAGAAATCAAAATATGTTAGTTTGCTAAGGAACCATTTATATGTTAAAATTTTAAAAAGAATTCTATAGTTATTACAAAACTATGAAATCTAAATATAAATTAAACTATAAATCTATAAATTCTTATATATAAACAACATATTTAAGACATAAAATCATACATATATCAAAATATTAAGTTAAATATACAATTTTTTATACATCTTAAAAAGATCAAAATTATATTAAGTTACAAATAGTTTTTGTGATAATGTAACCCAAAATTGTTATGAAATCATATGCAGAAATATATATGTTAAAATATGTATGTTTAAACTATATATAAGCGATAGCTAATTTTATATATTATAACAATATAAAAAATATATTAATTTTTTATATCATATTATCATGTCTATATAATTTTATTAATTTATATACTTTTAATATATATGTTTTGAAACAAGATATAAGAAAACAAGTAGACAAACAGAGTTATTAACCAAAGTTTGAACTGGCATTTTCGAAAAAAAATGGAGGGATGTTTGAAAGTTTAAACTTTTGAAATTAAAATTTTGAATTTAATTATGCCGACATGACTATTTATGTATGTCAACATACATGTAGAAAATAAAAAAAACGTATTGTTTTGACTTCTTTGTTTTATTATATTATTGATTTATATTTCAGGTTTAACTATCTCATGAAATAATATTAATCCTAACAAACATTCATAATTTATTATTATATTTATTATTATAATAATATTATTATTTTGAATTTCAAAATTCAAATTTTAAATTTGAATTTTAAATTTCAAGTTTGAATTTTTAAAGTTTATATTTCAAATTCAAAACTAGGAAACAAAACAAAGCAAACAAAACATCCATTCAACCAAAAAGAATTTAAAAATTAATTAAGGCATACCTAGTTTGTAGATCCATTTCTTTGATATTTTCTGAATTGTTATGAAACATATTTGAATCTTCGGTTTCTGGCTTTCCATCGCTTGATGACGAATCTGAATCATATTTACATCTTCCAGAATTTGACGATGAGATCAATGATTTAGTAGTTTAAGCAACTTAGCTCCAAAATTTTGAATTTTAAATGAACGGACACTTCAACTACTATAACCTCAAAATTCATATCTCTTCTTTATTGATTGATGAATAATCATCTTGGTGCCTTTCGTCCAATATTCATCAGACATAACTCTTTCCCTGCAAAACAACCTACCTTTTCAAATAATTAAGTGACTTTACAAAATAACAACTTGTAATTTGAAATAATAACATCATGATGATTCTGTGACATATCCATTTAATCTTTTCAAGAAATCATATCATGGTAACTTGCTATTTCAATAAAATTGAATGCAAACTCATCTAATACTAGAGCAAGACTATTTCCATTGATATTTGAATAAGCTTGTCATTGGTACCACTTGTGATTTATGCAAACTATTTTCATTGATACTAAAAGGAATATTACAGAGACTGGTCTTGGTCTTTCATTAGAAATGCTGAAAAATTTCCAGGTTTGTTTTCAAAAGCATGCTAATTTTATGTACATTTAAATCAGAATCCAAGCTTCTAAAGTTTTTTTGTTGGAATTGAATCCCCTTAGTGCTAATACAAGAAGTTTTTATGTTGGACTAAAACTTCAAGCTTTTGAAAATTTTTCCTGGCTTGGTTTCTGAACCGAGACTTTCTCAGTTTAGAAACTGAACCGAAAGGCTCAACTTTCGTATTAATTTGGAAATTGAGTTTCAAAACTATTGAATGTTGAACTGCCTCTGTCAATTAAAGAAAAATAAAACTTATTTATATTGAAGGTGAAGTGATGACAATAACGTATTGAATGTTGAACTTGTTCATCATTTCTTTAAGCACTGACGTTTTGGCATTAACTGATAATTTTAATTCATTATGATACTAAATGCATGTAGGCACTTCTAGAAGAAGCAGAAGGAAAGAGGAGATTGGTGGGTAATTCTAGTGGTAGTGATGCGGTAAAAGATCTTGAAAATGATCCAATTGCGGAAATATTTGGTAGTGATTCGAAGATAAATTATTGTCGAGCAATTAGTTCTGCTTCTTCTATGAAACAACTATAGGTGGCTCAAGCTGTAACAGTTATTATTATGAGATTGGTTAATTATGTACTGAATTTAGTAATTTAATTATGTATGGTACTTGTTTTTTTGTTAATTGACATTCTATATTGTTGTCATAATTATGGATGTAGTTTATTGATATTTATTGAGTTATACATTTCCAAATTGATATATTTTGAGTTCATATTAAATATAGTCTTTATTATATTAATGCATACTATGTTAGTTGCAACAGTTATTATATATATTGCCAATGTTATTTATGTTACTAATTTGTTTTTACTCACACTTATATAAGTTGGTATGATTAAATTAGCAATGCTTGTAACCATTGGAACAGAACATGTTCCAACGTTTACAAGCATTAGGAAAGAAATTCTGCCAATGCTTATGAGTATTAGTAATAATTCCCGACGACCTTACAAAAACACTTATATGTGTACCTAAAATTGTTTGTGACACTTATACTCATTGGGAATCACCCGTTTTGGTGTAGTTTCATGGAGAAGTTATTTTGTAATGGAAAATTGGATGAATAAAGAGTTCCCCATGGTACAGAGGGCATGGAACTTCAGACTCCAATCGACAAGGTCAGGCGGCTCCTAGAGCTACCGCCTAGTAAAAGCAAAAAAGATATTGTGATTAACACCATTGTTGGACGACCACATCCGACTGGTTTCAGTTTGAGAACAATGGAATAGTACATCACTTCAGTGAAGTATGTGGAAGTTTAGGAGTACAACTCTGTAGATAAACTATTTCAGTGAAGTAACAGAGGACGATGATAGAAGGCGTTGTCTTTCGAAATAGAGATGCAAATGGAGTGGAGTACCTAAGTATTGACCTCTTGGTAATATCGGCCTTAATTTACCTTGCCATGTATGGAAGATCATTGTTAACAGCGGGAGTTCTATAAACATTTTGTTCAAAAAATCCTATGACTGGATAATGCTTAAGGCTAAACACTTGAAGCCATGTAATGCTAGGATGCATGGCTTTAATGGATCTACCATGGGTATGGTTGAGCTACCGGTAGAGCTTGGTGAGGGAGACTGTATGAGAGTGCAGATCCTCTCTTTTATTGTGTTGGACATATACTTTTTTGCATAATGTCTTCTTGGACCGATCGACCCTTGCTGACTTTAGAGCTTGCATTGCTTCAGTAGAGTTAGGGTTGTACGAGAAGTCAGGATAACTGGCCAGGAGTGCTACATGGCTAAGCGGAAAGACGCCCGCAATAAAGAGAAGGGAAAGATCGTGGATACATCCCTTTGCGTCAAGGGTGCTGATGCATAACAATCGAGGTGCAAATCCTAGTGCGGACAATATCGTCATTAATTTAAATACATTGATCCTAAAAAGGAAGAGGAGCCAAAATACCAAAGGGGGGAACCTAATGAGACTGAGGTGGCGATTCTGAATGATAATGATGACCCTTCTAAGGTCTTGAAAACCGGATCTATCATTGTGCCCCTCCGGACGAAAGAATTAACTAATTTTCTCCGTTCAAACCTTGATGTGTTTGCTTGGATCCATGTTGACATGTGTGGGATATCGCCAACCATCATAAGACATTCACTCAGTATCGATCTGAAATACGTCTCGGTGAAATGGAAGAGGCGAATAGTCAGTGACAACTCGCCTAAAATAGGTCTAAATCCCAACCTAGAAAAGGCCCATCGAAACTTAGATCCATTCTAAACGAGTCGTTGGTTCCTATAAGAAATAAATAAACAAAGCCAAACTTCAAACAAAATCAGAATTTCATAACAGATAGGAAATAAAATAATAACTAAAAAATAGATGTACTGTTAATAAAACCACAATAATGTTAGTTACATCAAGTTTCAACTATCATATTAAGGTACATCAATAATAATATCTCATGAATACAATAAACTGCCAAACATTATAATAATAATAATTATTATAATAATAGTCTGTAAAATCTTCTTCATTAAGCTCCAGTCTTCATGACTTCATCAATCAAGCATTACCATCAATTAACTTGTTTTTGTTAAAAGGAAGGAGGTCAAAATAACAAGTTGTGGTGAATGAAAATCACATAAGTTTAAAGGATGTCTATTCCTATACTTGGTGGTATGAATTCATTAAATTATGTCTACATGAAGTTAACACACAAATTAAATGTCATATACGTATTAATTAGGTGGACTACCCTACAGTCACTTAAGGCCAACATGGTTATAAGGGTGGATGATTACTATCACTTTACCCTATGCGCCAGACTACCATTCGGTTACTTATGTTTATGGCCATTTCGTATATTTATTTAAGGGCGATTCATGTGATCACTTAATACCCTATAGCGAACCCTAGTCACTTAAGACCCCGTTTTCTAATCGTCAATAATATTAAATATTCTCTCATTGTAATTCAAGATATTGTAATATGTCACTTATTACCGGGTTTAGGTAGACACTCATCACCATTTATGACCCTAAGGACAGATCCATGCGTTACTACCTAGCTTCCATTACAGGTGAACTCCTAGCCACTTAATACTTCCCTTAGATAGGCGGTCCCTTTTACATGTTCTTTGAGACTCTTATTTGCCTATCCTTTGGTATGCCCTCACATAACCTCTAGATAAAAAGCGGACAACTTCCGGAGAACTACCTTACTCATGCATCTGTCTTTTATTTAAGACCATTTAATACCCCATAAGTTTATACAAGAATGGCGGATCCAATGACCACTTAAAACTTAATAAGGGTGGGTACCATGACTTTAGTCCAAAATCAAGGAGTGAACCTTAGGTACAGACCTGGTCCTAGCCACTTAATACCGAAACAAGGTAGGTAAGTCACGTAATAACTTCTCGAGGCATGCCTACTTCACATACATATTATTTACACTAGATGTCCCATATTAATTCGACCCCTTGTAGATATTGGATTGTCTAGGCGGTTCTGGGTAAGCTTCTACTACAATTTGGGATTAACCTCAGACCTTCATGTATTTATTATAATGGCCAATGGCATTTAGATATCTCACATTAACCTGACTTATTATAGGCGTTGGATATGTCGGTCGGTCCCGGGTAAGCTTCTACTACAAGGACTGGTCAACTTGGTGTCCGTGTGTCATAATATTATTAGATAGCCATTTATACTCACACACACACATATTTCCAATGAGGACATTTTAAATTCAAATTCCTGACTAAATGTATTTTGTACGCATTTCATACGCATTTATATTACGTTAATTACACTATAAACAGTAATAAATAAAATGTAAATAAAGCGCGCGTAAAGAAACATAATAAAATATAGAAATGTCAATCCTGACCATAAAATTAAGGTTTACAAGTTTATTTTTCGGACTTCATCAACAAAGCATATAATGTTATTCACATTCAAATCAAGAACAGGGAAATAAAAATAAAAATAAAAACTTGTAACCTGAGTTTTAAAATTACTTCAATAATAAAAGAAAGGAAAATGTATAATATACATAATCTCTCTTTGGTATAGATTTACATTTCATAAGATTTTATACAAAATCTTAAGATTTTTGTAACTTGTGTTTTAATATTTTCAAACTATACATTCTATGCAAACAGATTTTTAAGCCTATCTAATTTACAGTACCAAAATCTTATATTTTTGCACGTATAGGATATAAAATTAAACATGAAGTAAATTAAACAATAATGAAAAACAATACAACACCTAAAAATTCCAACTTTTATTATATTCATAATCAAAACCCAATATAATCAATGGATTGACTATTTCCACAATTTATAAGAAATTTGGGGGATTTGTTAATATTTTGTTTCGTGCAATTCCAATTCCCTTTAGGCGTAACAATCAAAATCTATGCCATCAAAATATAGGAAATAGTGAACTTATAAAATTTCTACTTACATAATTACTAGGAAAAGGACGAGGAGGCTGTGTAAAACTAGTTTCTGGGTTGTACCCCTATAAATATCGCATTCCAAAAATTTTCCTAGACTAATATGTGAATCCAGTTAGAGTCTAAGACACATACAATTTCCAATTCCATATTCTAATAAGAAAATTAGAATAGAAGGATAGAGAAATAGGTTAAGGAAGAAACAGAAATCTAACCGGTCATATTTTATGGAATTTAGAACAATGGTGAAGAAGCAGAATGTAGCCATATAAGATAATCGAATGTAGGTTTTGAAGGAGATGTTAAGCCTTATTTATATTTGCTAGAGTGTGTGTGGTTCGTCAGGTTAATTTTATAAAATCGGGACAGTTCGTTCAAGCAAAATATACAAAAACACATTAAGAAACAAGCCTCTATCCTACCCCTCGACCTGAAGGGCAGTTGACACCCTCCTTAGGAGAGCAGTCGACCCCCAGGTTGTCCCTCTTCAAGCGAAGCGGTTGACCCCCTTAGGATCGAACGTGGGGAGATATTTCTCCAGATTGGTTCCTATTTTTGTTTATTACGTAATTAGTTTTGTTGATTCTTTCTGTTTCTCTTAATTCTTGTCCCCTCCTTATATATACATATATATATATTCACAAACACAAAATTTTGAATTCTCAAGGAATATTCCATTATATAAAGGTATATTATTTTATTTCAGATTTGTATTCTTATAGTTCAAATTTTAAATGTTGTGTGTGTACAATTTTCGTACAACTTGTTTTATTCGTAATTTTTTCATATGACCTCCATTTTTGGTATATAAACTATGAAAACGGACTAGAATCTCGCCACAAATACAATGGTAATATTTTCATTGCCAAATTCATAATTATCAAAAATTCTTAATTTTAGTCCATTAATATTTTATTAATTAATTATTGTTTATTCTTAATTTAATTATCAGTGTCTATGTAGGGTTTGTTTTACGTGGTGTTATAGGTCGGTCTTGGGAGAGGTCGGAGGCATTAAAGAGGAAGTTGAGTATCTCAAGAATAATGGATTCATCCGAGATTCGTTGTATCTCGACTGGGTATAGAATCTGGTTCTTGTAAAGAAGTCTAATGGAAAGTGGGGGATGTGCATTGATTTCTCTAAAGGCATGTCCCAAGGACATCTTCGCACTTCCAAGAATTGATCAGCTTGTGGACTAACAACTGGACATAACTTTTTCTCATTCATGGACACATTACTCTAGAAATAACCAAATTCTGATGCATGTACTCGATCAGGAGCAAATTAGTTTCATTGTAGTCCAAGGACTGTACTGTTACGTGGTCATGTCGTTGGGTTTGAAGAATGCCAAAGAAACATATCGTCGATTGTTCAACTGCATGTTTAAAGATTGTATTGCGAGGTTTTAGAGGTTTACATAGATAACATTCTCGCAAAATGATGTCAATCAGCCAACTACATGGATGACTTAGCGGAGATGTTCAGTATTCTTCGCCAGTATGGGATGAAACTCAACCCTTTGAAATGCTCTTTTAGTGTTTTGTTGGGAAATTCCGGAGTTTCATTGTCTATTCCCGTGAGACTGAAGTCAATCTTGTGTAGATGGTAGCTTTCAAAACATTCAGGAGCCCTGGAAGATTAAGGATGCATAGAGCCAGAATGTGAATGCAGCTGCTCTAAGCCGATTTATATCCAGAGCGTAGGACAAGTGCATTCCTTTCCTTGACTTAATTTATTTGTTTGTGTCATTTTTATTTCAAACCAAATTGATGCGCATTTCCGCTCTGTACGATCAATGATTCGTCTAATCGCATGAAACATGACGTTGTATATCACTCAACGATAAGGTTTCGATAGTACAAGTTTCATCGAAATCCGAGATTATGCTCCGAAATGACAATTTTACGCGTATATCAAGACAGTTTCCGATCTTGAAATATAGCTATCAATATATATTATTTTCTCTATGTGACGATCAGTCCGAACTCATAGAACTAATCTCGTGTCTTAATTCGATCATTTCTGAAAAATCGCCTTTTGGAACCATCACTCAAATAAGTAATGATCAATATTTAAATAAAGTAAATAAATATCCGATCGTTGAAGAAAATTTCGGGTTATTATAGATATGATCTCTAGACTCCTATTTATATTTTTCTTATTGATGTGGTATCGCATGGACACAGCTGTAGTATTTTTGACTTGGTAAGTTAGAATCGAAATTGCGTCAAAAGTTCTGAAAACTGTGTATAAACAATACTTAAGATAAATTGCAAAATTTCAATTATTTAAGTTTGAATTTAGAAACACATAAAATATGAAACTTGTATAGTTTTCAGTTTATTTTACAGAAGATTTTTAATTTACAGCCGTGAAATCGTCTTTAATTGTTAACATGTTGAGTATCAAGAACTTTCAAGTTTTGACTCAATTTAAATCCTAAGATTCAAAATTACAAATAATAGTTTCAATTGGACTAATTCAGAAAACTGTCCTGAAATATCAATTAAAAGTCACCTACATCCTTATAATTGATGAATTACAATTGGCACTCTCTGATATGCTTTTATCTGACATAGACAATGTTACTTGCTTGGTATATTTGGATTTCTTATCAAAGTACAAGGTGTATTAGATATCATCTGATTGCATCCAACTGACAGATTTATGAAACTGATTTTCTACTTGCACATTACTTTACAAAACACATCTACAGAAAATTAGTCTTCATGTATTTTCTATTTTAAAATGATTCTTAATTGTTTACTCTAAAAATAATTTATTGACCAATTAAACTGTTTTGAAACTTTTCAAAAGTACCTGTTGATTTTGGAATTGTCATGAATAGTACATTATCTTCCATCAACAAGGGGAAACATTATTTAAATCTTCATGAAAATTGAACAAATCTTTTTTTTTAATTAGTACTTATTTCATGAACATTTTCTTCTGCTACCATCTTTCTTTCATACACCACGGTTTTACATAATGTGAAGAGTTTGATATTTTTAAAATAAGAAAATATTGTAATATATATATAATTTGTTGTCCTAAGGAATTCAATCTCATTTAAAAGTCTCTTTGCTACATCTGAGTGAATTACGTTTACCTTTGTGTGAGTGCTTGCATTCTCATTTAAACATCTTTACGGTTATATATGTATGGAACCCACAAGTCTAATTATTTTTCTAACTTCATTAAAAATTCCTCACGATTATGCATGGTTAGAAAATACTTAACAATTTAAAGTTAATGCTAACCTCATTTAAAAGTCCTAATGCTTATGCATGGTTATCAAGTACTTAAAATGTGCTTAAATTTGAGCATAATATTTATTTTGAAATTTTGGAACTCGCATACCTGTATATGAAATTGACAAAATCTCTCGATTATATAAAACTCATCGTAATCTAACCATTAGACTAAAAAAGTGGAATTCGTTTCTAATCAATGAAATATTATGATTTTTTTAGTTAATTAAAATTTGTGATATATATTTTCCCTCTTGATTTGAATTTATTTTTTTAGTCAAAATTCATCACTATTTCGATTACTATTATCATCTTGATGATAATGAAAGGGATAAATGTTAAGATTTTAACAGATGAGTAAATATTCAAGAAGTTTTTATTATTCAAAATTAAAATTTGAATTTTCTTTGAGTGTCAAATTTTCAGTCTCAAATACATGCATGTGTATGAGAGTTTAGTTGTATGGGGCGCATCTGAATATTGGGAGTATGATCACATCACGTCAAACACAATTATTAAAATTCAAAATCTTAATATATGTTTGTCATCATCAAAAGGGGGAGATTGGTGAGTACAACGATATGATTATTGTTTGATGATAATAGACATATATATTTGAAAAATGAATTTGGTTATGTACTATTTTATTTCAAAAAATAATAAATAAATATTTGCAAGAATAAAATATTGATACTCGAAATTTTAATTCTAAATAAAAAATTTATTCAAAAAAATATTTTATTATATTTTCGAATAATACATGTTAACCACCTATTTTGGCAAAAGCCGCCATGGGTCAGATCGAAGCCCAAACGTGCAATTAGCCAATTCAAACAAATAATGTCCAGGAAGCCCAGCGGAAGCTCGACCCGAAACAACCAAACATCGGCCTGAGCCAGTTCTTATTAGATAATAATTCACTCCAGAAGAATCGCTCTTCCAGTCGATCGAATATCTCGCTCCCATACAAAGCGCATCGGCCAAATATCTCAGACCAGTACGGAAATATTCAACTGAGCTATTCAAATCCCAATCCGACTTTCAATACAATAAAGGCAGTCAGCCATATCCGGACAAAGCTCTACTTTTGATACACCTCACCATGGATTCCACAAAGGCCACGGTTTCCGAAGATACTATTTATGAATAGTGGAATTAGTCTTCATCCGCATTTCTACCCAAGGGATGGACTCCACGCGTCCAAGCTTTCCCGAAAAGGTCGGGCCACATCACAACAGCCCCGACCACCTTCTCCACCTATAAATACCTCAAAGCTCAAAGAAAAAAAGGACTTCGGATTTTGACTTCTTTTGGAACTCTTTGGAAGACCCCTTTCTGGAGGTTCTGTTCTTCCCACAAGATTTCCGACTCCTACGGCTAACCCAAAAAATATCCATTCTCTCTTCTTTCTTCAAAAAAAAAAAAAAAAAGAGAAAAAGCTTTGTATTTGTAATCAAAAAAAGATCAATACATATAAAGTGGACATAGGCACAATCTTTTGCCGAACCACTATAAAAATTCTGTGTGTGTTCCCCCTTTTCTTTACTATTTCTGCATTTCATAATCATTATTCGTGTGCTCTCCACACAATTAGGGGTTGAGTGTCACTAGTGACCAACTTTTGACGTCAACACTTTGGTGTGCCAGGAAGTGGGGAGATCATGCACCGACATTCCCTTCGAGCTTCTGCCTGTCTCGGTCCATGGCGAACAAACGAAAGAAAGATACAACGTCCTCTCATCCCGCGAATACCGATCTAGCCAATACAAACACTGCAGAAGCAAGCCAGGAAGCTTCCTCTCATGAAGATGTGTCCCGATTTCATACCCAGGACGACAGGAACAAAATTATGGTCGAGTTCAGGGACCATATGACATCTCGGAGTAAACTCCTCGAATGGAAGCAGCAGTTGATGGATCACCTTCTCGGTCGAGTGGAGATGGGACCGAATGCTTCAACATCAATTCCTCCACCGACCGGGACTGAGGCAACAACTGATCTTCGGTCTGCACAGAATCAGGTCATTGATCAGATTACACCTTTATTTCATCCTGGTTCGGCTCCTCCTCCCAACCAATCACAGCCAGGAGTATCGCTTCCAATGACCAGCGCAGCCGCAGCTGCAGAATCTTTGGAGGCCTACGATCAAGATCTAGGTCGTTCGACCACTCAGCCTCCACTCTTAGGAACAACTCAACCTCCCATACCAGTCGAGTGACTACCGGGCTCATCAGAATCAATGCCATTCCCATTAAAACCCGAAATCTTACTGCATACCAATTTAATCACTATTCCCCTTCAACGAAGAGCTGGCTCGACCTTCCCTTCGAACCAGGGAGACCGCTCTACCTTACTGGTCCTCGCTGTGGCAGAAGAAAACACAACCGTAGACCCTTCTAACCTCGCTCTAACCGGGGCAATCCTGAGCTTCGAACATCACATGCTATGCTGAATCAGCCTAGACCCTCTATCATGGGTACAGCTCGATCCAATACTCATCAAGTTCAAGTAGAGCCATTCTTCCCAGAACCGCCTACCGGAGCTCATCCCCACTCTCATCTTCACTCAACTCTCGAAGGCCGAGCCAGCCAACGGCCGCCCTTCCGAGCATGCTTTTGCCAAATCCTCGTATCGAAGCTCTTCCAAATGCAGAGTTAAATTCATGGCAACGAATCCTCGGAGATGGAAGCCAGCTTGCAAGCATCATCCGACGTTTCACTCGAGGTACCTCTTCTCAGCAGGACATAGACAATGTCCATCGTAGCCCCTTTACCAGAGAAATCAGAAACTCCTGAAACCCTCCGGACTTCAAATTCCCAGCTATCGAATCGTAAAACGATCGCACTGACTTGACCATCCACCTCATGCGATACATGCGACATATGGAAGTATTCGGCGCATCGACCAACGTCATGGCTAAGTATTTCCCACTGTTTCTTATAGATATAACCAGCATTGGTTTCGGCAGCTCACAACGGATTCGATCAGCAACTGAAACACGCTGGTCACCTGTTTCATCGAACAATTCAGAGTACATATCTCCCGACCAAAGAGTGTTATGTTCCTATCTACCATCAAGCAGCGGTCAGGAGAGATACTCCGATCCTTCCTCGAAAGGTTCAATGCAGCTGTAGCATTAGTCGATCGGTCCGAGCCGTTGATGGTACTCATGGCCGCCATTGCAGGAGTTCAGAACCGATCAGAATTCTCAACCTCTTTAACCAGAGGTCCCCCAAGGATATAAACGATTTCAATTCGGAGGCCAAGTGATTCCTTCGACAAGAAGATGCCATCATTGAGACGGAGAGCCTCGAGGTCTTACCCACCAAACAAGAAGATCCATCTAACATCAACGGCCAGAATAAAGGAAGTGGAAAGGCCCAGGAGAAGAGCAAACACAATATGCGACCTCGGAATGAAAACAAGTACGACAAGTACACCGAGATCAATTCCTCTCTACTCGATATCTACCTTGACATATGAGGATCCCTGCCTACTACGAGACCACCTCGATGAGAACCAACCCAGATGGAGCTCGATTCCGACAAACACTACATATTCCACAACGTAGCTGGACATAGAACCAATGAATGCGGACATCTGCGCGATCTCATCAAGGATCGAGTCAGGCGAGGAGAGCTTCCCGAATATGTTAAGAAGCGCACCCCGGCCTTGCCGCCGCGATCTTTTGCCCAAGCTCCTCAGGTTGGTCCTCGAGCTCCTAGAAACTGAAAGGACCTTGAAACTAGCACTCGTGGCATTATCATTAATTATATTTTATTTTTCTTTGTCGATGTATTTCCTTCAATAAAACGGACACTTTGATGTACACATGTATGGGGTTAGGATTTAGCTCCTAGGCATGCTCTGGAATCAACTATTGTCCTCCTAGAATTTTATTTCTTTGTAATAATTCTTTATCAATTACGAATTTTCTTTTGCAAACATGGATCATGTTTGAGCGCTTTAAGCCGAGCATGGTTGATGCTCGCCCCCCTTCGCATGTGGTCAACACGAAAGCCCACCACTATATCTGAAAACCTACTCCACCAGTCGAGTACGGTAAAAATTTGAAGTCGAATATGGATTATACTCTCCCTCTTTTCTAAACCATGAGTGTTTACCGCTCACTGGACATATTGATCTAACATGAGTTGAACATAAGAAACATTTGCCATAAGCCGAGTATGGTTAATGCTCGCCACCTCTGTAAGCCGAGTATGGTAAATGCTCGCCACCTCTTTAAGCCGAGTATGGTTAATGCTCGCCACCTCTGTAATCCGAGTATGGTTAATACTCGCCACCTCTCAAAGCCAAGTGAAGTAATTACTCACCCATGACTCTAGGTCGGGTATGTTCAGTACTCAACCCATCAGCCTTCTTCAGATCAAGAATGGCTTATTTTATATTTGCAGGAACTAAATCTCACAAAGAGGGTGTTCATCATCTCGACCTTAATACGGTTCCCGATGGTCGTCGGTTTTCTGGCCTTAATACGATCATCTTTGATTGTCGGTTTTCCGGCCTCAATACAACCATCGGAACCGTCGGATTTTCGGCCTTAATACGGTCCGGCGTGACCATCGCTACTCGGACGATTGTGCTTCGAGTCAAACTTCAGAACACACCTCCCCCTACTGAAGAAGATGTATTCTGAGGGGCAAAGTGTTAACCACCTTTTTTGGAAAAAGCCGCCATGGGTCAGATCGAAGCCCAAACGCGCAATCAGCCAATTCAGACAAATCATTTTCCAGGAAGCCCAGCGGAAGCTCGGCCCGAAACAACCAAACATCGGCCCGAGCCAGTACTTATTTGCTAATAATTCACTCCAGAAGAATCGCTCTCCCAGTCGATCGAATATCTCGCTCCCATACAAAGTGCATCGGCCAAATATCTCAGACCAGTATGGAAATATCCAGCTGAGCTATTCAAATCCCAGTCCGACTTTCAAGACAATTAAGGCGGTCAACCATATCCGGACAAAGCTCTACTTTTGATACATGTCACCATGGATGCCACAAAGGCCACGGTTTCCGAAGATACTAAAATAGTGGAATCAGTCTCCAGCCACATTTCTACCCAAGGGATGGACTCCACACGTCCAAGCTTTCCCGAAAATGCCGGGCCACATCACAACAGCCCTGGCCACCTTCTCCACCTATAAATACCTCAAAGCTCAAAGAGAAAAAGGACTTCGGATTTTAACTTCTTTTGGAACTCTTTGGAAGACCCCTTTTTGGAGGCTCTGTTCTTCCCATAAGATTTCCGACTCTTATGGCTAACTCAAAAAATAGCCATTCTCTCTTCTTTCTTCTTCAAAAAAAAAAGAGAGAGAGAAAAAATTTTGTACTTGTAATCAAAAAAAGATCAATACATATAAAGTGGACATAAGCACAATCTTTTGTTGAACCACTATAAAAATTCTGTGTGTGCTCCCCTTTTTCTTTACTTTTTCTACATTTCATAATCATTATTTGTGTGCTTTCCACACGATTAGGGGTTGATTGTCACTAGTGACCAACTTTTGACGTCAACAATACATATTTTTGTTTTCACTATTTTACAATTCATATTCACGAAATAAATCCTTATACTTGTACATTCGCATTCTCATTACACACTCTTGAACTCATGTACAATATAACACTCACTCACACTCATTTGAATTCGTATTTTTTGTAATTCCTAAATTCGTTCAGTCTTTAATTATACCTGTTAAATAAATCAATGTAGTAAACTAGAAAAAAAGAAATATAAATTGCAAATATTAATATATATTGAAATTGTTATCTGCCTCTATTTTTGGGTGTGTTTCTCTTCATATTTTTAGATTTTTAGACAAGGATAAATATGCATATATGTGTGTGTGTGTGTGTTTGCACGTGCGTGCATTCTTGAACAACTTATAATACCTGCAGTACAACAAGGCCAAACACGATATCACCATCACGCACAACTGGAAAGGTTAAGATCGAGTGTTTGTATTACCACAAAACCAATATCTGATTAGCATGAACCAACATAAATAAATGGTCAAAACTAAATTGACAGGTACATATATGTGCACAAGGCAGAAAAATAAGCACAAATAAATTAACATATGCAATCTTTCTCCAGTTGTCGAAACAAGTTCAAAGTACACAAAACTGCAACAAAACAAGTGCATCACATAACAAATTAGCACAAAGTGTTTTAGCCATGAAAATAATCGAACACAAGCACCAATTGATATGAACATGAAAGAGCATAAATTACATGTACATAACTAATATCAACTTAGTTTAGGTAGAGCAAATAATGGAGCAATTCAGGAAAAACAACAAAACAGGTGCATTTTTTTAAACAAGAAAGAGGGTAGAGCAAAAAAAACTCAAAATAAGTTCAAAGAAAAACTTCATAGTCATTTAGGTGCACAGATAAAGTTAAGTTGGTGCATTATCAAACAATCTCTAAGTTCGCAAAGTAGTTCAAGTAAAATTAGGCAGACAGGTCAGTCTTTGTGCCCATGAAGTAACAATTCAGTTTACAAGCATGGCACACAATGCATACTAGAGTAGAAGTGCAAATTTAATTATGGTGCATATGAAACTCAAAGCAAACAACGTTGATGATTTAGTTCAAGTAGCAATTCAAAACAGATACAGAAGTGTAACATATGTTTTAAGCATTAAAAAGTTGAGCAAAGAAAAACATATTAATGACTAGTTCAACGAGCAAAATCGAATTCGAATTAATGTTGAACCAATCAACATTCTACATCAAATAATCAAGGACATAAAATTGAAAGCCAAAGCCAAGAACTAAATATGTGAAAATGAAGAAAGCTCGTAAAATATACACACTGTTCGCAAAACGATATTTCTATTGAATTAGAAAATCGTCACGAATATTGAAATAACCGCAAGTGCACGACATACTATTGTAATACGTAGTGAGTGCGAGTCGATCCACAGGGAAAGAAGTAATTTCAATTTTATTCACTCAAATTAAACCAAACTTTGAATTGTTCTAACTAATAACAACTAACGAAACTAGAAACGAAGTTGAGAGCTAAATATGAAATTAGAGAGTAATTTAGAGGTAAATCCACTCTCACATTTATGTAAGTTGTCAAACATACAATGTATGATCTCAATAAGTGATATAAATGCAACATTTAAACCACTTATGATTCTCATGAAAATGAAACTAAAGCAAAACTATTCTAAGTATGGTCTATGAACTATTTGCTAGAACTATAGACCATCAAATTTTGTTCATACTTTCATTTCAAAATAAATAATCACGTAGCAAATATTGATGTAACTTGTGTTTATATTGAATAAGAATAGATCATTTGCAAATACAACATAACCTATCAAACCCATATGTATAAACTTACATCAATATTCACTAACATGAAGCACATATTAAAGATCACAAATCATACACATGTTGAACTTACACAAAGTTAGAGAGCATCATTACCCCTAAATCAAGGGATTAGCCACTCATATGTGTTGTCATATCAACACATGTAAGTTTCAACATTAGAAAATTAAGCAAAATGTAAGAAAAACTAAGTAGAACAAGAAGAGAACTAAACTAAGAACATAAAGTAAATCTAAGCTATGAACATAAAGTAAATGAACATGAAAGTAAATCTAAGCTATGAACATGAATGTAAATCTAAGCTATGAACATGAAAGTAAAGAGCATAGAAATTAAATTGCATTAAAGCAAAGAAGTTACATAAATAAAATGGCTAAGTAGCCATTAAAATAAAAGAGAGCTATGATCTAAACTAAACCAACTAAAGGATAAAAGAGAGGAGGATAAATGAACATAAAGGGGGTATATATACAAGATCACAAACCCTAAAACCCTAATCACTCATAATGGGAAATCCCCAAAATGGCCCTTCATGAAGCTTCTAATCCTCTCTTTGCCACTAATGAGTCATGTAGGATGCATAAGGCCTTTTGTCTCATTCAATTAGTCTTTAAGAAGCTTAAGAGAAAGAGGTTAATTTGAGAGGTGGGGTCCTCCATGATCATGTATGAGAATTATTTCCTCTTCATTCCTTTGTATGCATGCATTTGTGCTCCAAATCTTCATGTGTATGCATTATTTGTGCTCCAAAATTCCTATTAGAGACAATAACAAAGAACAAGTAAATGCAATCACAAAATAAAACATGCATAAGTGATCAATTTTTCCCAAAATGAGTGATGATTTTGAAAATATTTAAAATATGGTTTGATCGTATAAAACACCCATAAATGTTCATTTATTTAATTAACAAGAATAAATATGTGAATATAAATATGCATTTTTACGTGCACATCAAATACCCCCACACTTATCTTTTTATTCGTCCTCGAATAAAACAGCAACAAAAAACTAAGATAAATCCGTTTTCGTAGGGAGCACGATTGCTTTGAGCATATGCAACAAGCCGTTAAACCTCTGGGTTTCCCCAGTAGGACAAGTGTTGTCTCGTGAGGGTTTTCAGCGGATACTACCCACAAAATCCAATCGTTAAACGCAAAAAATATTCACAAAATGCTAGACTCAAAAATATTTACAAGATAAAATGCAAGTTTCAAAAAAAAATATTTACAAATGGGAAATTTACTTTTAAATTTGACATGAAGGAGTTAACACAAGTTTGGGTCGTCACTATGAAATTTAAGTCCATTACTAATCGAAACTTCAAACAAAAGTCAGTTATCGCTACAAACTCCTTTAGCTTGGCCAGTTGTTTAGGTAGAAACATAGTGCAAATATGAAATGAATTCTGTAATCGATATCAACAATCGTACATTGGCATCTTTATTTACTTTTGATTAGCAAGTTAGGTCAAATAAGTGAAGAGTGTGCTTGGATTTCAAGTGCGAACTCTCTCTTTATTACAAAATATTTACATTATTATTATTTACAAATACATAGGTATACCACCCCTACACTGCACTACGACTTACATGAGGGTCAGTAATCCTAAGGTGTCCAATCTCATGAAATGAGACCAAGATATACCGACGCTAACTTTGTCAATAAGTTGTCGGAAAGAGCTTGGCGGGTTTGCACACCAACGCCAGAAGTACCAGCAATGTTGGATACCCTTGGATTATTATATCAATATACACCAACTCATGAAATGAGACCAAGATATACCGACGCTGACTTTGTCAACAAGGTGTTGGAAAGAGCTTGGGCGGGTTTGCACACCAACGCCAGATGTACCAGCAATGTTGGATACCCTTGGATTATTAAATATATATATTCTTTTTTTTCTTCTTTTTTTTAAAAGAGAGAGTTTAGCCAGAATATCTTAGCAAAACTTCACTTAAACGATCAAAAATGTTAACGTAAGTAATCTAAATCAACCGTTCACTCAATCGGATTACAATTTAGAAAACACTTCATACTCATCACCCATGAATTTCCCTATATACCGGTTACACTAAATTTGCTCATAATTCAAACTTTTCTTTCGTTATCCGTTAAGAGAAGTAAAATTCCAAATATTTTAAACGTACGACCAAAACCGTATATCTACTTCATCGTGCCCATTTAAAAGTAAAATAAATGCTTTTTTTTTTGAAATTTTGTTTTGGGATGAAAAAAAGAAACGATAGTTGAAATCTATGCAAAAACAAATAAATATAAAACTCCCCCCACACTTGATTTTGACTGTGTCCCCACAGTCAACCCAAGTGGCAAGAGAAAAGAAAAGAAAATTTTGAAAATATGCGTATATTTACAAGAAAAAAAAATTAAAGTATATCAGAAAATATATTCACAAGAAGTAAATGAAATGGTCTTCTAAAGAACGATTCATTTGTCTCTTCAAGTATGAGAGACACAGCTTAAGCTCGAAAAAACAAATCGTAGAAGACTTTGAAGTTGAATATAGATTCGGAAAAACGAATGTCGTTTTATTAAATATTAAATGAGTTGAATTATTTTCAATGGTTTTTGGGGTAGATTGAATAAATGGTTGAAATTCATGTTTAAATTCACCAATTTGAATTTCAAAATTATCATTGAAAATTTGTCGAAAATTATTGATTTCAAAATCCAAATGGTGATTCAAATCTACCTCATTAATATTCAACTTATGATCGAAAAGCCCAAAAAATTCGTTTTCAATTAGTTCATCTTCCTTTGAATTATTAACAACTTCATTACTTATATCATTTTCAAAGTCCAAAGTTGTTATTTTCAAGTTTTCATAAAAAGGAAGGTCGAATTCTAAATTTTGTTCCACCTTCTCATAAGAATTGAAATCCAACTCCATTACCGTGTTATTAACAACTTCGTTGAGATTATCATTTTTGATTTTGAAAGTTGTTATTTCAAAATCATCGATTGTAGGCAAAGGTGGATTATCGTTCAAATCGCCAAACATTGAAACTTGATTTTGTTGGTCACGTCGTTTCAAGTATGTTTCAAATACCAAATCTGTGTGATTATCAAAAATTTCGTTCATTTGCTCAACAAAATCAAAGTTATAATTATTAACTTGAGTAGTTTGAAATTGTTGAAAATAAAAATCGTTAATCGCACCATCATTGAAATTATTCCCATTTCAAAATCATTTGTAAAGTGATTCACATTTCCATTTTGAATTTGAAATTCATTTTGAAGTTCGAAATTGATTTGGCAAGGGTTATAATCAAAATCATTTGAATTTGGAAGTGAATTCAAATTTTGATCATTTTGAAAACTTTGACTTGAATTGTTGCACAAATATGAATTACACCATTCATTTATTCTTTAATTTTGTTGTGTGCTCATTTCAAGTAATGATTCAATTTGTGTTTCAAGAGTTGAAGGTTGATCGTCAGTTTGAAAATTATGTGGTGCAAATTCGGAGTTATTTTGAAAATTTTGAAAAATTGATGGTGTAAAATCCAAATTGTTTGTACAATAGTCATTATTAAAATATCCATATGAATTTGGTGTAAAATTATATGGATTATATTGATTTTCACAACTATCGTAAAATCCGTAGGAATAGGAAAATTGAGACATTTTCAAGAAGCTTCTTTTCTTTGATTTTTTTTTTGGTTTTAGAAAAAAAGGAAATATACACAAAAGAGAATTTTTTTTGCCAAAAACTTGTTCGCAAAATGATATTTCTATTGAATTAGAAAATCGTCACGAATGTTGAAATAAATGCAAGTGCACGGCGTACTATTGTAATACGTAGTGAGTGCGAGTCGATCCACAGGGAAAGAAGTGATTTCAATTTTATTCACTCAAATTAAACCAAACTTTGAATTGTTCTAACTAATAACAACTAATGAAACTAGAAACGAAGTTGAGAGCTAAATTTGAAATTAGAGAGTAATTTAGAGGTAAATCCACTCTCACATTTATGTAAGTTGTCAAACATACAATGTATGATCTCAATAAGTGATATAAATGCAACATTTAAACCACTTATGATTCTCATGAAAATGAAACTAAAGCAAAACTATTCTAAGTATGGTCTATGAACTATTGGCTAGAACTATAGACCATCAAATTTTGTTCATACTTTCATTTCAAAATCAATAATCACTTAGCAAATATTGATGTAACTTGTGTTTATATTGAATAAGAATAGATCATTTGCAAATGCAACATAACCTATCAAACCCATATGTATAAACTTACATCAATATTCACTAACATGAAGCACATATTAAAGATCACAAATCATACACATGTTGAACTTACACAAAGTTAGAGAGCATCATTACCCCTAAATCAAGGGATTAGCCACTCATGTGTGTTGTCATATCAATACATGCAAGTTTCAACATTAGAAAATTAAGCAAAATGTAAGAAAAACTAAGTAGAACAAGAAGAGAACTAAACTAAGAACATAAAGTAAATCTAAGCTATGAACATGAAAGTAAATCTAAGCTATGAACATGAATGTAAATCTAAGCTATGAACATGAAAATAAAGAGCATAGAAATTAAATTGCATTAAAGCAAAGAAGTTACATAAATAAAATGGCTAAGTAGCCATTAAAATAAAAGAGAGCTATGATCTAAACTAAACCAACTAAAGGATAAAACAGAGGAGGATAAATGAACATAAGGGGGGTATATATACAAGATCACAAACCCTAAAACCCTAATCACTCATAATGGGAAATCCCCAAAATGGCCCTTCATGAAGCTTCTAATCCTCTCTTAGCCACTAATGAGTCATGTAGGATGCATGAGGCCTTTTGTCTCATTCAATTATTCTTTAAGAAGCTTAAGAGAAAGAGGTTAATTTGAGAGGTGGGGTCCTCCATGATCATGTATGAGAATTATTTCCTCTTCATTCCTTTGTATGCATGCATTTGTTCTCCAAATCTTCATGAGTATGCATTATTTGTGCTCTAAAATTCCTATTAGAGACAATAACAAAGAACAAGTAAATGCAATCACAAAATAAAACATGCATAAGTGATCAATTTTTCCCAAAATGAGTGATGATTTTGAAAATATTTAAAATATGGTTTGATCGTATAAAACACCCAAAAATGTTCATTTATTTAATTAACAAGAATAAATATGTGAATATAAATATGCATTTTTACGTGCACATCACACACTTATTCAAGTCAAAAGAAATCAGAGGTCCAAAGAATTAAAATCCTATTTAATCCCCATAAACTATCATAGAAGAAGTGTGAATCAAATCGAGCAATTCAAATCAGAAAAAGGAAAAAATTCATACCAATTTATACAAACAATCGAAATCAATGAGTGGAGCAATCGCAATCAGTAGTAGCAAAGACTGACCAATGGAAAGATAATTAGAATTCAACATCAATTGCTCTAACGATTTAACAAGCGACAATTTTATTTTTTTGTAACCTAGTTTAAAGTAAAGTTAAGGACATCAATGATAAATAAAAATGAGAAGGCTGGGCTTAAATAAAAATGGCAATAGTTGATTTAATTTAACTTTAAGCCTACTTATTGTATTGAAAGGGTTTCATCTTTGCGATTTATTTAAGTTGTAATTTTTTGTCATAAAAAGTCTAGTTTTTGGGATACAAACTATGGGGAATAGTTTGAGAATTCGTAATTCATTGGATGAGTTAAGGCAAAATTTTGAGCATAGGGTTAGAACAGTCAAGTGAGCGATAAGTCAGGAGTTTACTGCATATGTAAATGTCATATTGCTTAGCTCATAGTAGAAACTTTGGGGCAGAGATTTAAGTGTAGAGTTGGAACAATCAAGGGAGTGAGGGTCGCGGGATTATAGTATATGTAAGCGTCTAATTGTTTAGTACTAGTAGAAACATTAGAGGCAACAGTAAGCAGGGTTTTGACGAAGCTATGTAATTTTTTGTGTAATTTATTTTTCCGCAGTTACTCCATTGATATATATATTGACAATTATATTATTGTTACTTTATGAAAATTATAACAAACCTTATTCACCCTCCTCTCCCATCCCTCTCTATGGTTAATTTTGATCCTACAATGACATCACATTCTTATTGTGTAAAACTGAATATGAAAGCACTAATAATTTATTTTTTTGATTTTATTTACTCAAGCATGTAAGGTTCAAAGCATAAAACAGATTAAAATTTAGTAAAAAAAGCCCCTAACAGAACATCAGAGAAATCGTTCAAAACTAAAAACAAGAATCATCAAAGAAAGTTTTACTTTGTCTATTATTGTCTAATTCGTTTGGATGGACAGAAATAAGATGCTTCAAATGGAAAAGAGACATGCATGACACAACACTGGAAAACAATAGAAATCGAATGCAATATATTGCTTTTCAAATCTCTTAAGAGCTCCAACAATCAAAATTTTCAATATCAAAACCAAAGCATATGATTATAAAGAGAGAGAAAAGTATACTTTAGTGCGGAAAATTTCCTTTTGAAATTTACCAAGGTATAAGAAGCATCACCTTTCCTCAACTTAGAGAATCCCTTGGTCAATGAAGGTTGTTGCTGGTTCGTTGAGTAGCTCACCAGACTCCCTTCTTGAAGGTACTCTCTTTGATGTTCAAATAAGGATATAGTTATGTTAGGGAAGTATAAAATCTTATTTATTCTAATTTACCTAAAAAATAATGGTTAACCCTAGTTCACTACAAACTCACCTAATTTGGATATGAGGCCCTCTTTCAAGTTTTATAGTGTTCCTTAATGATCTTATATCATTGTTTCAAGCGAATGATTTACTTAGGGAGATTAAAAAATCATAGAATCAGAGTTATCTACCACAAAAGCAAACTCAACATTAATATAATCACTTACCTTTTCGTTGTAAGGGAGGAAGCAGTGAGACTCGCTGTAACACCTCAAAATTTAATACACCTTAAAGATAATAAATCAGTAATAAATTAATTAAATATTCAGAAGTAAGTGAATTTGGCATTATCATTGCGTTCGTCTCGAAATTCTGGTTCAAATAGACCCCAAGTTTGCGTAAAACGGATAACGTATGAAGAAGTTATGGGAATTAGAAGTTTGTAAACATATAAGGACCTTATGTATAAATATAATATAAAAACAATTCTAGAAAATTCAAAGGAAACGAGGCGGGAAAAATAGCGGCAAACTAGATCGTTGTGGGACAACCCACAAACGGCCTGGATCGACCTCAATGTCGACCCAAGGTCGGCTAGGTCGACCCATGGGTCGGTGCGTCGACCAACTAGAGATCTGGGTGGATTCGTACTATGAATCTGGACTGTTTTTCGGACTATGTTCATTACGGCTCAGCGCTATGTGTTTGGTTTGGATTAAAACCCTAGAATCAAAAGGCTGAGGTTGACTCTGTGAATCTATAAATAAGTGGCTTCTCCCAGTCTGATTTATATCATTTCTTCATACCTTCCGCCTCTGTAAATTTATTCTAAAAATATAAACATATATTGGGGGAATGCTTCTAAGGCTTGGATCTATAGAGACAACATTCAGGTCTTGCATACATATAACTAAAAGGATTGGATTGGACTTTTTCTACGACATAGAGTTATATATATATATATATGAGATTTAATCTCTTCTTCACCAGAACCCACCGTGAGTTCCCTGTCGTTTTTAGATATGATTCCTTATACTATAAACATGACAGTTAAATAAAATTGGATTAGAATATATAGTGTTTGTAAGATAAATGGTATACATGTTTTTTCACTGTTAATCATCTATGTTTTTATGATAAGTAAAACATATGCCTTTGTTGTTGGATAATTAACAAGTTATACGTATCTATCTTCTTTTTCCCATTTTCTATGTTTTATGATTATTTCCTGTATTGCTATATGCCTAGGTTATATCCGATTAGAGTATGCGTATAATTGGGGTAATAATGAATGACATAAAAAGAGGAATTTAGGCACGTTGTTAAATTGGGATTGTTTAACTATAATTTGGGAAAGGGATAATATACACATGTTTAGACTTGCTGTAAACTGATAAAAAGGGATAATGTGTATATACTTACTGTAAATGGATAATATGCATAAACCTGTATATGTTGTAATTTGGGAACATGGTTGATGGATAATATGCATATGAATTGGACATGTTAGATTTGACTTAAAGTAGACAATAAGTAAATGACATGTTAGAATATGGTAAGTACCAGATGTAGGTTAATAAACCGGAATGTTGTAGAAATTGTATACATCTAGGTAGGTGTTTGTTAGGGAACTGGGTGTCTATAACCCAGTATTAATGGATCTTAAGGATATTCAAACACTAGACATTATGCCAAAGATGATCTACTACAACGAAAATTCAAGGTGTTGCTAGCTACAATGTTACTATAGCTATATTGATTTTTGTCTATTGCAACACACACTTTAATGTGTTAGCATAGATATCAAATAGTGTTGCAGTAGCTATAGATATATTATAATTAGAAAATTAAAAAAAATAGCTCAACGATCCGCATCCCTAGATAAAACAAAATCTTAGTCGTCTGTCCACACCATCAATCCGTGCCTCACCTATTTCTGTTCCCGCTTTTATTTTCTTTCTTCTGCGTCACTTTTCATTTCGTTTCTACCCCAAATTTCTAGAATCAACAATCCCTAATTTCCAAAATCACTGATCCCTAATTTTCAAAATCATCGATCTCTAATTCTAATTCATGTTTCTTTTTTATATCGTTAATGGCTTTTGCCCTAATCGCTTCCCCAAAACCATTCTGCCTCCGTGAATTGGCTCGCCTCCGACAAATCGAAGCACCTCCGTGAGTTTGCACTCCTCTTTTGAGGCTCCAGCGAATGAAGCTCCACAAGTCGAGACCAGAGAAGCTCCAGCATTTCGAGGCCACTGCAATCGCTAAATAAAAGCGGAATTTTGATTACAGTAAGCGATATTTTTGGATTACAGTAAGTGATATTTTGATTACAATAAGCAATAATTTTGGATTATATGTATGGGTCAATTTAAGATCTGGCTTTATCGGTTTTATTTTGTCAAGAAACGGTAGGCCCTCTCGTGATTTTTTACTTCAGTGTGTGTAGGTATTCAACATGTTTCTTTAGTGTTTTTCCCCTTATATTCGATCCTTGAGGAAGATAATATTTGCAGATCCATAAAGTGGATGATTCATACACTTTTATCCCCATTAGTGTTATGTTCATCTAGAAATTGGGAAGTTGCTATTTTTGGGAGGTAACATTTTAATAGATATAGGTGAAGTAAAACTATATTTTTAATGTTTCATATGGACATGCAACTGGTATCAGTTCCTATATGTGTTTTAAAAAAGCTGCATTTGGTTTCTCTGGTTGCTGGGTATTATGACGATCTCCAATTGGATCATGGTTTTTCAACTCTGCTACAGGTTCATAAACAAGTTTTTAAAGGTTCTTCTTGTCACTTAACTTGTTTTTGCTCTTATTTTAGAAATGGTTCTTGGATTCTTGTTCCGTGTATTGGATATTTTGGGATTTAAGTGAATAATTGTTTTAAGGGTCGATTTACAGTTGAGTATTGGGGATCAGAGAATAAAATGGTTTGTTGTTTCTGGATGTAATGGCTAATAGTATAATAGTACGTGGTGATCCATATGCTCAGATCTATTTCATATTTTTAATATTCTTAAGCTGCTATTCCTTTCTTTAATGTTGCAAATAAACTTCTAAAATGCTTGTTGTCCATATTGTGTAGGCTCGTTTTTGTATAGCAATACAGTTGTAATAAGTAGTTTTAAAAAAAAGAATATTGTCACCAACTAACATTAGCAATACAATTAACATTAGCAATCATCACAGATTTTATGAAACCAATAGAATATACGGAGAAAAAACATAGAGCACCCTGTATCATGCTTTGTCATCAAGCATACTGTATCATACTTGCAGGCAAGTGAGTCCGATTCATTGCCTAAAAGATCCTCTCAATGGCTTTCAAACATAAAGAAGCTACAAAAAGATGCACAGTCACTTTTACATCAACTTATTCATTTTTCATCATATTCTTGGAATCATAATCAGTGGAATAATACCTTAACTTGCTTTTCAGAGTACTTAAAATGTTTTTGGCCCTGTAAGTAGTAGTGCGGTTGGATTTTGAATCATGGTTGTTTGTTTGCTGTCTTGGTTTTGGATTTTGAATTTTGCTTTGATCATTTTGTCACCTTCGTCAACATCGATGTATATGGATTAGTTTATATTGTTGGTTGCTAAAATAGGAAGGTTGCCAAATGACTTCAAGTTCCATTAAAGTTTATTTTAGCTAAAATAGGCAGTAGCTAAAATGGGTATTTCGTATGTACCGTTTTGATGTGTAAAAATGTTGTTTATTTGAAAAAGATGCAAATTACTAGTATCAGTTGCTACATTAAAGTTTTTTTTTCCTTTTGGAAATTCAATGGTCGTTTCACTGTAAACCTTTTCATGTAACAGATCATGTGCCGAAGAGGAAACTAAGAAGGCCAGAGAACATGCAAAAGCTCGTGTAGTAGCAAACTAGCCTACAGAATTTCAGCTGTCGTGAATCCTATTAAGGTACCATTTGTATTATTGACTGGTGTTGAAGATAGCTTTACTATCAAGATATCGTCTAAATTAGGTTGGATAATAAACTACATTATATGTAGGTAGATATTTTTTCTTTTATATGCAAGGTCTGGCTTTGATGGAGTTTTACTTGCAGTTAGTTGGTTTGTCGAACTGTGCTTGATGCTATGTTTATGCTTGTATATTGCTGTTAAGTGTTCTGTATAATTTGGAGAATCCCTTTTGATAAGTGTATGTACTTTTATTGACGTATGTAATGAATTCAGCTATTTTCTGTAATGGAGTTACTAATTCACAAATGGTGTATACTTGAATTGTTTTTTTCTTAATGTGAGTGATTATGTTCGTTATCAGTGAAATATCGGCTATAATTATAATATTATAATTTTTTTGATTAATAACAATTGAGGCATAATTACTTCTAGCAGTTGTAAAACAAAATTTAACAACTGCCAGAAACAGTTGTAAAAAAGGTTGACTTTATAAGATTGCCAGCTGTAACAGACATATTACAACCGTTTTGGACAGTTGTGAAAGAGTATTTTTTTTCTTGTAGTGGTACCTGTGGCAACACCTGTATCGATGTTGCGTTAGGGTCGCAAAGATGTTGCCCTTGACTCTAAGGCAACGCGGCAAAAGGCAACCCCGAAAAAGTGTTGTCGCATATCATTTTTGGCCTATACCATCATTTTTTGGCATCTACTGCATCACTTCTCTGGGGTTGTTGTAGGTCATCTATGGCGTAGTGAGAGGAGAGAAGCGTATTTACTTTAACTATTCAATATTCAAATAGAAAGAAATAAGCAAGAAAATAAAATGTAGTAAAGTAAATAACAACAGGATTTTTATACAGGTTCGGCATAACAATCCTACATCCAGTCATGCACTTCACTGTGTAGAATTTCACTACAATCGCTTGCTTTCCACGGGTGGTAAGAACACCTTTACAATCTTGATTTCACAGGCCACAAAATACACGTACTCTGTATCAACAACAACAAACAATGGCAAGTAGTTGTATCTTCAATAGAAATTCTTGCAGATTTGATACAATGATCCTATAGACCTCCAATGGCAATATATCTTTGAATTCTTTGAGGAAATATGATTAAATCAGAGAGGGAATGATATGAATTCAAGTACAACTCTATGATATTGTGTGGCTAGCAAATCAATGAAGAATAGGAGTGAAAGAGAGTGGATTTGCAAGAATAATAGGATAATTTTTGATGGAATTTTGTAGAGAATAAATGGAGGAGTAGAAGAAAATGTGAAATTACTATGTAAAAATTTGTTACTAGAGGCCTTTAAATAGTGTATGAAAGGATGTGTCTTTTGATGAAAGGGTGAAGGGAAATAATGTAATGGCCCGCAAATCCGTACCCTTTGAGTTGACTAATAACACCACACGTCCAACCCAAATGACACAGAAATACGAATCATTAGTAGAAAGAAGTTAAAGGATGAGGAATAGAAAGTAAGAAAAGTTAGAATAGAAGAAAAAATGAAGAACACAAATCTCACAGCGGAACGAATAAAATATATTAAATAACATAACTTTTGAAATACAAATCAGTAACTGTATATACATACCATTATCAGAGCACAACAGTTATTCATGGAACAATTATAAACACCTGTTTCTAGATACAACATAGTACATAGCGGAAATATGATAGTCTATAGCTAACTGGTGAAGCCTCCTGCTTCCAGCTCTTCCAAGTGAATTTGAAAAATCCCGACTACTTGACTGCCCGTACAAATTTGGAAACCCAAGAGTTTAGGGAAAACAAAAACAAAATAAACTCTGGGTCAGTCATGGGACTGGTGTGAGTAAACTCTAATCATTTGTTTAACTTTAAAAATCCTTTCGAAAGAAATGATAATCGTAAAACCGATCTACACATAAACACGGATGGTTTTTACCTTACGATAACCCAAAATAGTTTGATACGAAACCCAATGATATTATAATAATGTCTACATCAAATAAATAGAATCTAGCGGAACACTTGCATCTCACGCTCCATGTATATTATAAAATCAAAAACCACATGGCGCTTACTGGAGATTGGATTTCCAACATGACAAGGTATGGAATCACCTTCTGATAGTTTATCTCTAGAGGGGAATACACTGGGTTCAACAAGAACATCTTGCAACCCGACCCACACATGACCGACCACTCATTTCGCTTGAGTGTCCCGAAAGGGGACAACATCGATAGATTAAAGAAGTAAAAGGAATTTCTCTAGATAGGTGATTACACATCCTAATGGGAGCGACCCACGTCGCCATGCTGCCTGCCCGATTTTTGTAATTTCCCGGTTGTTGAGGCCCGAGACTACGATTTCTTATCATTCATTGATAGCACAATCACTTTGAATGCCACATTATCAGATCCGTTAATCACTAATTGATTTGCACAAATACATTCTGGATATTATGCTAAGAGAATAAATTCTCCGCCACCATATATATTTATACAGACCAACATATGCGATCATTGGAAATACTTTGTCAGACATTCGTCCATATACGTTCGTTCTGGGATTGAACGAAACCGAAGGCAGCATTTCTATTAATAGAAAAAGCCCTTGCACTTTACTCCATCTTCGATTATCTTCATATAATCTGATTCGCAACGCTACTGCCAATACGGAGTGGTTCTCCGATAATAATCCAACCGGTCTCTCCATATTGACAACGATTATTGGCAATACTTCGATAGTCGGTTATTTAACTATTGAAGAAAAACAAACAAACATTCACAACATCAAAAAATTCACTGGGCCTCTTAAGAAATATTCCATTAATTAAATCACTTCTTCATTTCCTTACAAATATTTGTTAACCAAATATTTTCAATAATCATCTTGGTCTCTTACGCTGTTTGGAAACATTTCCATATTTCGCCATCTTTTATTTTCTATACTTAGAAAATATCTTCTATTCATAATTGGAAAATATTCCAATTACTTCTCCGTTTCACGACCATTCTTTTCGATACTTACGAAATATTTATTATTATATTTCCAAAATTTTCACTTACTTGGGTTAAAACGACTGTTATGCTACAACAACCCAAAATACTGCCTTCGACTAACTCTTATTCAAATATTTCTCTTCGAGACTGGATCTTTCTATTTATCGGTCAAAAATGAAATCAATCAAGTTGGGGTATAACTACCTCCCAGACCTTGACCGAAAACATCATTAACTTCAAAACAGATAAAACCGCTTACCTCGAATAATCCACATCATATAAAGCCAATTATTCATTTCTAAAACGTAATACATTTCTCTTTCTATTACCAGACTATCGATTTCCTTTTTGTTTATAATATTCTATTTTAATTTGTTTCCTTATCGAATTCAATATATATTGATTTATTGATTTTCTAGTTATCCAATTTTCTTAAAAATATTCTAACTCCTTAAATTTCCGGAAAAATTCGCCATAACCTCCTTTGTACCGATCAACAGTTCAAACCTCAACTCGCCTCTCTAGGCCCTTTCCATTCAAAAAGAAAATCAAAAAGCCAAGTGGCTTGCCGATTCGACACATAAAACCTCATATGGAATTCAAACATGTACCTTTTTGTCGAGCACTCGATTTATAATCTTCATATACTTCATTCCATACCTGTCTAACACATATGTGTCCATTTCTAATTTCGGCTCAATCCGATCATTTTTAACTCAACTCGCTAATTAATCTTTTTATTAGTTCTTCTGCCCATTCCACTTTATATTTGAACATATCATGTTCAATTATCATTCTATCTTGCTTATGAATTAATTTAATTCCATTTCGACTCGAGTTTCATATTCGATTTCGAATAAGAATTCTTAGATCTCCTTTACTTATTCAAAGTCCATTTTCATATCGAATTTCAATTAACTAATTATTATTCAAATTAGTTAGTTTTATTCAACAATTAAAAATCTGATTTTTGTCTTAAAAATCATTTCACTTACTTCACTGGAGTTCATATTTATTTTATATCTCCAGTCTGGATTTTTCTAGTGGCAATTCGGATTTTATTTCTTTAAAATCCTTTTATTTATTTAAATAAACCGTTATGGTTTTATAATGGTTCTGGCGCTGTTTTTCTGAAAAATTGATTTTGACATAACTCAAAATCTATAAGACAAAATCCAAATTTTTTTCTTCCACTAGAAAATTATTATTCAGTCGGTCCTGACGATTCTTGTTTCAAAGAATTCCGACTTAAATTGAGTTCTATATACTCAATTGAAGTTAGAAACGCTAATTTACGAACTGCTTCGCTGCGGCGAGTTCGTTTAATTATATTTATATATATAAACCTTTAAATTTCGTGTAAAATAAATTCACCTTCATTCTGATATATTTTTAATATATATCAAATCAGTTTCCCAATTCAACATAATATTTTTGATTATCTATAATTGTTGATTTTTCTTACTCGGTAATATATTTATTTATACTTCGATCTTCTATATTTAATTCCAATTCCTTTTATAAATAAATTATTTATAAAATTCGATATAATCGAATTTCAATTATAAACCCGTTGAATTCTTCTCAATTCAGCTTATATTCTGAATTCTGAAATATAATCAATTGTTTTGTTTCAAAACACTTCCCAACTTACTTTTAAATTCCTATTTGAATTTAAATGGTTCAAATTATCCAAATGATAATTTATTTTACCAAATTTATAACACTATTTATAAATTCAACTTCCTTGTTTCATATATTTAAACAATTTCCTTTTCAAATTTCTATTTGAAACCCCATCCCTTTGATATTCCGAATTGCAGAATAAAAACAGTTGTTCCCTTTCGAATGATTTCAAATTCTATTTTTAAATTCATATTTGATTTTAAATATTCAAATTATCTCTTGATAAATAATTCATTATATTTATAAACACCATTTTATAAATTTCCTTGTTTTATATTTAAACAAGTCTGTCTCGAAATCTATTTAAAACCAAAATCTTATTTTGGAAATTTCTATTTATAATAACTTATATATATAATAACCAATTTATTTTCATATTCAATTTAACTTCTATTTAAATAAATTTGAATTAATCGAATTCAAATCATAAATCCTTACGGATTTATTTTAGTTCAATTTATATTCCGAACATCAGAATAACTCATCGTTTACTTCTTTAAAATGATTTCCCCATTTCTATTTTTAAATTCACATTTGAATTTAAATATTCAAATTATCCAATGATAATTTTTCCACTTCGTTTATAAATACTGTTTATAATTTCACTTCAAACCTCATATTATTAATTTATAAATAACGTTTATAAATTCACTTCTTGTTTTATGTATTCAAAACAAGTTAATATATTTATAGCACAATTGAAATTCGATTTCTATTTTAGAAAAATAGTTTTTTCCCTTTAAATTTCAAATATCCTTTTCCTTGATATTTATATATCATCATTTTGGCCCCAATGATATTTAAACAATCAAACAACCCAATTTTCAATCAACACATTATATATGATAATATATGTGAAAACAGACAATAATAAAATTTGAGGAATCCAGCTGGATCCCTCCAATCTGTTTTCCTGTATCCACAGACGTTAGTCAACAAAAATAATACCCATCTTGCTTCATGGCAGGATATCGCGGTATAGAAGGTCATCCACTATCATAGCGTGGGGCGTATAGGGTCATCCGCTAACGATACTGCGGGCATCCGCTAATGGTACTGCGGGAACAATCCAACCACCAATATATATATATATATATATATATATATATATATATATATATATAATAGCAACCACCAAGCCTAAATAACTAATATATTTAATAACCACTATTTATAAATAAATAGCAATGCAACCAATCAACCAAGAAGCAAAAATTATAAAAAAATCCAGAGAGTGAGATTACTCACCGGAACTTTTATTTCGATCCATTCGCCTGATTCCTACTTCTCAAATTTTCCAAACGAATTCTATTGCAAATCCTAAGTCCATACGAGTTCCATACAATTTACGATGTCTCGATCATATCTAGAATGTGAGAGTCAAAATTTTATAAGTTTACGATTTATAAAAATAATCATTACCATAAATTACTTTTAAAAAAATAAATTAATTACCTAATACTCCTTTTCCTGCTTGTGTACATATCGTACCCCTCTCTTAATTTCCACAAAATCACATCACTAACTACATCGCCACTGCCCCTAAACCTTATTGACCGAACACCAATGCCTTATCTCCGTCAACCACCACTGCTACTACTAAGTCTCTCCACTGACTTCAACCCAACGTCTTCTCGTGTCAATACTGTAGCCTGCTCTTAAATCCCCCCTCCCTAAATCGAGCACTATATACCCAGTCGCCCTTCCATTGTTCAACTGCCACACCAAATCACTTCAGATTAGTCATCGAACTCCCAAACCTACATCGACACTGCCTTGAATCCGAACATCGTCGCCACCAGAACCATCTCGTCTTCATCATATGCCTCGCCTAGCCTCCAGAATTCCATCGCACTCATCAATCCCCTCCATCGCGCTAATTCGCGAGCGTTACTCATAGTCTCAAGCTCCAGACCTTCGATATACAGAATTCTCGATGGACTTGGAATCGCGATTTGCGATTTTAACTCTTTTTTTTATAATAATAGTGAAATCGATTTCGAGTTTCACAAACGAACTGAAAAGGGGGAAAATACACTGTCTATTTTCTAAAGGAAGAACGAACTGTTTTGCTTTTAGTAGATAAAAAGTCTTGGGTATGTTCTTCTTCCATTAGTTGCGGTTTTGACTAAAAAGGAATGACCATTTAAAATTGTCGAGGGATTTGAATTGAACAAATATTGCTATGATTATACTTGCTTGGGAGTGAATGAAAGTAAAGAAGATTAGGAAGAGGTATGTCGCGTTATATTGAAGAAGATGGGGGAACCAACCATACATCTAATTAAATAGTTGTCTACCGAAGTACATACATTAATGAAATCGATTTGATTTCGATTTTAATACGATTCCATATAAAGAGATTTTTATTCTTTTTAGATGGATATCGATTTGATTTCAAACCTATCCACTAAAAATATACCGGGGTTCGAACCGCTATTTTAACCTACCGACTGACGTTACAACTTAATTACACTATTCTGGATTCAACAGAATAGACTACAAAATTTAATGCGAACATATATTATAAAATAACCATATTATAATATAATTTAAATTCAAAACAAATAAATTCTTCAAAAATAAATTATTATTATTATTCTAATTCAAACAGAAGTTTGTATTGATTATCTGAACTGTTTTCAATTTAGTTTTAAATCTCTAATTGAATTATTTTTCGTATTACGATAATTTAATATATTTGATATTAAATCGAAATCGATTAATAAATTGATAACTTAATATAAAATTTCATCTATATTATCAACATAATATTTTAAACGATATTAAATATTTAAAATAAACTGACCAGAAATCCGGGTCGTTACAAATAACTACCCAATTTGAATTTAAAAAACTGAAAAACCGTTATATGTCGACATACAAAGATACCTATGTCGACATATGTAGTGTTGCAAAAGACACATAAGTGTCGCAAATATTTAGCACTTCAGATTTCCTTATATTGTGGATTTTGGTGATTCGGTTGAGGTCAATGGTTGATTATCTTCAAGTATAATTGCCATGGGATTTTTAACAAGATATTCTAAGGTTCAACCAACTCCTCATCACATCAAACACCACTGTTCTTCAACATTCTTCTCTAATAGGCTTTGGTCTTCTTAAGTCTTCAATTATTCTGATTATCCTTTTCTATAATTATTCTTTTGTATTCTCGTTTAAATATCTCCATAATATATCTAATGTAACTGCACAACTCAAAGAATGTGAGTAGTAATGTTTATTTGGTTGTTGTCATCAAAATCAATACCTAGGGTGCCTATGGTATTGGAGCAAGGTTTTTCAAAAAGTTCATAATCTGATTTTTGAAAATTATAATGGCTAGTGACACTAGTAACACCATTATTAGTTCTTTTATAGAAGGGCAACTACCAGTAGACCTCCTTTATTTGATGGCAGTAGTTATACTTATTGGGTTTGTAGGATCAAATTTTATTTGCAGTCTAATGGTTTAGATATTTGGAACATTAGCCAAGTAGAATATATAGAGCCTCAAACTGAATATATATTCAAAATGGACACTAGACCAAAAGACACAAGCACTTAATATTTCTATGGATATGAATATTTTATTTTTCTATTTAGATAGAAATGAATTTAATCGAGTTTCTATATGTAATTCTGCATATGAAATTATGAGAGTACTAAAAGTCACCTATGAAGGCACAAACAAAGTAAAACAGACAAAGATATCTATAAAGACTCACATTACAAGAAAAACTGCATATACCGATAGCAGTATCCGCTTCCAATCCGTCGCTATATTGGCCTTAGCGACGGATTTTCTGTATAACATGGTGGTCGGTAAATACCATAATGGTAATTGTGTCAGATTTTAGCGATGGAGTATAGCAAGAGTTTTCCGACAGTTTTCGATTATTTTACTATTTTTATAATAAAAATATAATTTTATTTATTAATTTATTTTTAATTTTTTTATTGAGTATTTACCGATGGATAAATAATTTATAATAATTTATTATTTATACAAAAACATCAGTAAAGCCTTGCTAATTAGCAAGTGATTAACGACAAAATATTTTTTTAGATCAAACGTTTTCTGTAGGTAATCCGTCGCTATTCCCTTTCTATTCTTCCAATAAACAATCTTTCATGTTTCTTGCTTATAGCTTTACCAAATACTATCGTTCAACTATCAATAATAAAATAAATAGCATAACCCAACAAAAAAAATAAAGACTACAATTATTAATACAATACACAAATTTATTACTATTTAACACAAAAAAGTACAATATAGTACGCATCATTTACAATCAATGCAATATATATACAGTTGTAGTCTCAACTGTTAAAAAACCAATGCTCTAAACTAAGCTCCTCTCAGTCAAGCTATAGTCAACATCTCAAGTTCACTTTATTTTTTGCCATTATAAAGTAGTTAGCAACAAGAACATCATCATCTACTAGCACTCACACCAGTCATCTCATAACTGAAATAAGCACCTCAAAATTCCATACCTTTCTATATCAATTCAACTTGCAAACTCATGCTTACCAGCGCTTGCATCATGATAATACACTCAACCCCATGTCGGATGGAGAGGTCGATCACGTAAATCCTCTTAGCATTTGCCACATTTTCAATGATCGCCTGAACCGACGTAAACCGCACGACTTGCGAAAATGGAAGAGTCGTATGGCATATTAGCTGAAGCGGGTGGCTTTTCAACAACGGTTTTATCACTTTCTCCGGCGTCATCGAGCAACGTTCATTGTAATATTTCGATGACAGCTTACAGTTGTTATTCAATCACAGTTTTGTCTTGGTTAAAAGTTACCACCATTGCAATATGCCAAAGAAATTGCTTCCGAACTTGCTTATGGAAACTTACTAAATAAAGATTACTTATACAGCTTCATTATTAGCAGTTAGCAGTCAATTGTGTCCTGAATACTTCAAGGTCCAGTAGATTTGTTCATGATTGCTTAAAAGTGCAGTCAATTCTTTCTTGATAACTTCAAGGTCCATTAGATTTTTTTCATGATTACCTGAAAGTGCAATTTATGTGGAACCGGTCGGAAACAAATATGAAAACAAAAGTAGTTACATTTCCACCTTTTTGGAAACTAGAGAATGAAGTAGAAATACAATGCATGTTATTTCTACAACTGTAGTTTTAAGGTCATTACTGATACAACCAGTGTTATTTCAACATACAGACACAATTGGTGATGCAAGTCCTTGGTTGGAGTAGTTAAATACGAGTTCCGGACCATTAGACGGACATGACATGGCATTCACCATTGTCGTGCAAACTCTACGCATGGGAGTGCACAGCAGAACAATTATGCACAACGGAATTAAGTAAAGTAGTGGCCACAAAAATAGTGCAATCGTTAGAAATGGGAATAACCTGTAAGTTTTCGATAATAGTATGGGCTATTAGAGGGGCAAAACAACTCGAAGTTGCAGTGTCGGAGAACTGATGAGTTGTACAAAAGTGGACGAAGATTGAGATTGGGAGGCACGTGGGACAGTAAAGCAATAGCAACCTTGCTATTGCAACCAAATGTATAGGGACAATAGGTGTCCAATGTTTTGACTGAGTGCCCGATGATCAAACTGGTGGAGAGGTTGTATTGTTATCTGGTGCTGCAACGGCAACCATTTTGGACAACTTTCGTTGCAATGGTCGATTCTTTCTTGAAGGGCATCGCAGAAATAGTACACCACACGCTGAACTAGGTTTCTTGAAACCGAAGAAAGGCCGTAACATTGCCTGAGGAGGTTGCTTGCTCTTTCATACTAATGGCCCGAGATTTTTTCAGCTACTGCTCGTAGGAAGCTCGTTAGCTCCACATTATAGTGCCTTCATTACGAAAATTTTCTGAGTTAGATAATATCAACACATATACAAACTTGCCAAAATTATGTCAACATATAATAATTTATCACCATTCGTTAGCAAACTCAGTAAATTAAATATAAATGTCTACATTATGTAACATTGCTGATCTACCCTTGAAATCAATATTTGCGTTACATTATAGTGTCTGTAACTAATAAAAACACAAAAATTGAAGTTTTTTTTTAAATCATTAAATATATGCTACATTGTTCAAATATAATCAACTTTAGCATTCATTAACAGACTTAAAAAATAACTTAAACCTCAGTTAAGCCATCAACAGCTTTGGACGAATGTATTTAAGCACCTATGTACTCCACGCAATAGATAGTATGAGCATCATCACATTTTCCAACAATGCTTTAACCACTTGTGCGTATCTTGTTACTGGCCAGTGCAAGGATTGTTAGGGGAAATGAATATGCCCACCATGCTACGTTGAATCTTCACATTGATCTTCTGAACAGAGCTGGTCTTGACACCTTATATGTATATTAAGATACGTTAGATAAATACTCCATAAGTAACAATTTAAAATCAAAGAAACTTCTTCTACATTAATATAATGTTAAAAGCATGCTAATTTCATTACTGTGTACCATATCTTAAGCAGACCAAGTCATAAATTAAATGTATTTCAAGCAGCATGTTTTCTCTGAATATGAGACTAATACTACAGTGACAGGTAAATTTTAACTTTTCTAAAATAATTATCGTGATACAAGTACATATAATATATGGTATACTTAATTTAAGAGCAAACATGAGAACAGAAAGAAGATGGTACAAGAGTTTAGTTAATGACTAATTAATAAATCCTAAGGGCTTATCACTGACCTTTTAAATTGATATTGATATGTATCTAAATAGGATTGTAGGCAGTGGAGTATAAACAAAAGATACATATCTCAACTGGGAATGAAAAAAAAAAAAAATTTGTGGATTGTTTACGAAGTTTTATTAGAGCTGAGTTCAAGCACAGTTGCATAGTATGCCTAAAACCATGTTTACTTTGTGTTAAAATAACAATAACTTTAGATGCAAAATATCAGGTATGACCATTGCGAAACAAAACTACAAACGCCCAGTAGCTCACAAGCCAACACATACATAAAAAACTCATAACCTGCTCTGTATTTGAACATAAGAATGAAAAGCAGATGCCCACTCACAATAAATAACATGACGTGGTGTTTTCATACTAATTCGATTTTGATTCACTCCTTCAATTTGCACCAACGAGGTGTTTTCATACTAATTCGATTTTGATCTTATGTATCCGTAAATCGTTGTTTACTGTATGAAACTTTGCGTAAAGCTCCAACAAAATTCCAAAATTGTGAATCAAATATCTTCTAAGACCATCAAAGAGACTTAATGAACTATGAACAAAAAAAAATAAACCAAAAAAGGCAGGTAGCACCGGAGAAGGGTCATTGATTTTCTAAAATTCCTTGAAGACTTTGTTAATGGTTCAGTGACCTCTAATTTGTTCTGAGACAATACTTTCGCTTTCTCAAAAGATAAACTGTGGTGAACAAAAGAAGCTAGCTGACAACAAGTTGATGGAATAGAGTAATGTTTATGGTCCCTCCGCAGTCGAAGGTGAATGAAAAAGAAGCAATTATGGTTGTTAGTTTATGAGGGTTAGGGAAATTAGAATTTTGGGGAGCTTTGAGATTTAGGGATTTGAGGAGCAATCGGTTATGAAATGATTCGGCGTGAAGAAACACCAATTCACGTGAGGCGGGGATGTAAAAATTTTAAGTGGGACGATGGAAAATTAAGGCGGACAGATAAATTTGTTGATCCTTAAAATGATACTTTTCTCGAAACACATTCAATTATCACTTATCAATTAATTAAATATTTATTATTAATCCTATAAATAATAATATTTCTTAGAGTGCTTGGTAATAATAGTTTTTCTGCTTTTTATAATCTCATTAGTTTTCACTAGCAAAGGCACGAAGAATTTTATGGACATTTTACAAAATTTTATATTAATTTCAAAATTATAAAAACTTCAAAAGTATATATTTAAATTTTATATTTATTTCAGAAAACGCAAAAGTTTTAATTTTTGAATTAATATGTATTAAACATAACTATCAATTATAATTATTGAATTTTAGATATTAAAAAATAAATTTTACTTTTTAATTATTAAAAATTACTTATTAATCATTAATTATATAAAAGATTACTCATTAATCTATATTATTAATTATTATTGCCACTTAATTATTTAGTAATTTTTAATTAATCAATACTAACTATATTGAACTTTATTTAATAGTAATTATTTATTTTTTGTTAGTAGTATATTATTATTAACATTAATTATTTTAAATTTATTTTTACTTATCAATTACTTAATAAAACCATAAAAGCAAAGCATTTTAAGAAGAATACACATGCCAACCCCTTACGAAAATCAGAACTCGACGGTAATATTTTAAAACAAATTAAAATAAAAAAACCCAAAAATATCCCTTACGGATTCCACGAAAATCCATCGCAAATTTACGATGGAATTTTCCGCTACTAAATATCTGCCTCTATTTGCGATTTTTCTTGTAGTGTCACCAGTTTCAACTTTTTTAAAATGAAACCAAATGAATCTATTTATGATATGTATTCTTGATTTCAAGATATTGTACATGCCTTAATATCATTAAGAAAGAAAATTACCGAAGAAGACTAAATCAGAAAGATCTTGAATTCACTTCCTGGTGAATGGGATCAGAAGACTCTTGAAACTGAAGAAGCCAATGATATTAGTACTATGTCAATAGAAGAATTAATTGGTAATCTAGTGTCCTATGAAGTAAAGTTGCAGGTTTGAAGAGAGAATCAAGGAAACGAGAAGAAATCATTGGAACTTAATTATATGATTGACAATGATGAATCAAATGATGATGCTATTGATGACGATCTCGATTTTATGACCAAGAAGATCAATAAATTCTTGAAGTATTAGATAACGAAGAAACTTCAAAAAACTAACGACAATAATTCCATGAATGGAAATGTTGTTAAATGTTTCAAATGTGATAAACCCAATCATTTGAAAAGAAACTGTCCCAACTTAAGAAAACCAAAGCACATTTCGAATAATTTCAATAAGGAGAGGAAATAGGCATTCAATGCAACATGGGATGACTCATCATCTGGTGATAGTGATTCAGAAATAGAAAATGTCAATGTATGCTTCATGGCAATGGTTGACCAGATATGGAATTTCGATAATGAAATTACTGAAGTTTTTAATGATATGCATCAGAGATATGAAATACTTAGGAAAGAGTACGATAATAGTTTGGCAGAAATAGATAGATTAAAATTATCCAACAAAAAGTTAAGTAAAGAAAAGCAATGTCTAGAAGATGAAATTGAAAGATTTAATGGTCATAAAAATGGAAAGGATTTAACACTTGGAAGTTTTGAAAAACTGAATAGTGAAAATGAGTCCTTAAAATCAGAAAATCTTCCAATGAAGTCACAAATCACTGATCTAAATGACAAAATAACATCTCTAGACAATGTTATTCTTAACCATAGTAAGGATTTTGATAAAATGAAAAGTGATATTGATAAATTTAACAAAGGAAAGGATAATCTAGAGAAATTATTATCTGCAACCAAAAACATTAGGAATAAGCACGGACTTGGATATACCCCTAAGGCTAAATCAAAGAAAGATAATATTCAATGTACTAAGTTTGTTAGAGCCACCAAGTTCAAACGAAGACTTAGGAAATTAAAGTTAAATCCTCCAAATAGGTTCATTAACTTGTGGGTTTGAAAAAGGTTATATAATACTAAAAAAGAAAAATATATTGATAATTTTATTAATAATGTTCATTTATCTAATGATTATATTTTGAAAGTGCATTCAAACTCTTTATGGGTTTGGCATCCCAAAACTTAACCCCATCGACTCGAAATAAAAAGGGTACCAGTGTGCATATTTTATAATTTTTCAGGTATAAAATAGTCGATGCTCAAAGCATATAACAAGAAATCTATTGAACCTTGGATAAATATGAAAAGGATTTGTTATTGGCATCAGCAAAGTCGGTAACTCTAAACTCATCCGATTATTTAATTTATTTCATGTTTTGATTTCCCCACTTGCGTTCAATTTATATGAATACACAAACTCTACATATTTTCTAGCGGTCATCTGAATAATTCTTTTTACACTTTTTGTTGATGACAATGGGTGGAGAAAAAGTATAAATATATTAGACAAAATGATAGGGGGAGTGCACAGAGTTAGGGGGAGCCAAATATAAAACCATTATATTTTATCTCTTAAATTTTTATATGGTTACCATTATCAGAAAAGGGGAGATTGTTAATACCCCAGGCACCCTTAGTATTGATTTTGATGACAACCATATAAACATTACTACTAACATATCTTTGACTTGTGTAGTTACATTAGATATATTATGGAGATATTTAAACAAGAGTACAAAGAATAATTATAGAAGAAGGATAATCAGAGTAATTGAAGACTTAAGAAGACCAAAGCCTGTTAGAGAAGAATACTGAAGAACAGAGGTGTTTGATGAGATGAGGAGTTAGTTGAACCTTAGAATATCTTGTTAAAGATTCCATGGAAATTATACTTGAAGATAATCAACCATTGACCTCAACCGAATCACAAAAATCCACAAATATAAGGAAATCTGAAGTGTTGAATATTTGCGACACTTATGTGTCTTTTGCAACACTACATATGTCGACGTAGGCATTTTTGTATGTTGACATATAACATTTTTCCAGTTTTCTGAATTCAAATTGGGTAGTTATTTCTCTCCACCCTTTCACCAAAAGACACATCCTTTCATACACTTTTTAAAGGCCTCTAGTAACAAATTTTTACATAATAATTTCACATTTTCTTCTACTCCTTCTCCATTTATTCTCTACAAAATTTCATTGAAATCTATCCTATTATTCTTGCAAATCCACTCTCTTTCACTACTATTCTTCATTGATTTGCAAGCCACACAATATCAGAGAGTTGTACTTGAACTCATATCATTCTCTCTCTGATTTAATCCTATTTCCTCAAAGAATTCAAAGATATATTATCATTGGAGGTCTATAGGATCATTGTATCAAATCTGCATGAATCTGTATTGAAGATACGACTACTTGCCATTGTTTGTTGCTGTTGATAAGAAGAAGGTGTTCTTGTAGCCCGTGAAATCAAGATTGTAAATGTGTTCTTTCCACTCGTGGAAAGCAAGCGATTATAGTGAAATTCTACACAGTGAAATGCAGGACTGGATGTAGGATTAGTTAATCCAACGCAGTAAAAAAATCCTAGTGTTATTTACTTTACTACATTTTATTTTATTGCTTATTTCTTTCTGTTTGAATATTGAATAGATATAGTAAATATGCTTCTCTCCTCTAGTGTCTGAATAGCCTTAAGATCCATTAATACTGGGTTATAGACACCCAGATCCTTAACAGTGTTTTGGGTTAGGGTTGTACACACATAATGGCATGTAATATTACAACCACATTTATTAGTAAACCTATTAGGTTAAATATGAGTATTAATAAGCTAAGAGGTCCCTTGTTCTGCTATTGTATCGGGTTTTGGGAACTCTTACAAGCTTAGGGGGTTTGGCTTATGTCATTGTGTTGTTTGAAACCCGTATCGGTCAGTATCCTTGTTGGTATCTTATTAAAGGGGGGCTCGCACTAGGTAGGGGACATGGCACCCTTTACTGAACTAGATAGTAAGAGGTTCACATGGGGGTGGCTACAGGCGTGTTCCGACAGAGTCATGAGCGTGCATGAGTCCAAATAGGGAAGATAAAATGTTGTAACACCAGTAAATAGGTCTGTGTCATATAGTTGCTAGGTTAGGGAGTGATACACCCAACTATCGAGGCTGACACAGGGTATTTACGTAGTGGAGAGCCGATCGCATTGGTAGTAAATAGGGGACACCTAATCCTGCTGTTGTGTAATTAGGTTAACACCTTATTTGGTTATGTAATTAGGGTACGCCTAATTCTGCTGTTTTATTTTGTTGTTAATCCTGCTGATATGTAATTAAGTTGAGAACCTAATCATGCTGAACTTATTATACTAGTATTGGTGCAGACGTACCTACTTTAGGATATAAATGTGAAGCATTATTCGATCATAGTTTATTTCTGTTTTTCCTGTCTATCATGTTGTTTTGTTTATCTGTTACCTTATATGACACTATACCTTTCTCATCCAGCCTTCTTTACTTGTCTTGGCATTTCTATTTTATGCATATTTGAAAATCGCTGGAACTCGCCAGACTTTATGTCTGACCCTTTTTCTTTTGCCTCTTTCTTCCTCCCCCCCCCCCCCAGGTCCTCAGAGTGGAAGCACTCAACAGTGACTAAGAATTCTCTTACAGCTTGGACTTGGATTTCTTGAGATGTACCGTTTTGACTTGCTGTCTACTCTAGCATGGCTTATGACGAAGGATATGATTTTATGTATTTTGATGCTTTGGTTTACGAGATAATTTATGAGACAGATTTGATGTAAGTGGTTTTGTTGTTGTAGGATCTAAATTAACCCTAGAGGGGGGGGGTGAATAGGGTTTATCGCAGATTTTCACAGAGTAATTAAATAATCACAGCACAGATAATAATCAGAAGAAATGCAGAAAATAAATAACACACAAATATACCCAGCTTCGGCAAAAACCTGCCTACTGCTGCATTCCCCAAGGTTTCTACTAGGATTTAAAACAATCTCTACGCTTACAATCCCCTGTAAACTCGCGACACTCGCTCCCAACTGTTCTTAACCCTACGCTCAAAACCCTGCACTGGTTTTTATCCCCAAAACCAGATTTCCACGAATTACAAACACTGTAATTCGTCTCCCTAGTTTTAGAGACAAACTAGAAAACTCTAGACTTGATAACAAATTGAAATTAAAGACGAACAAAAACAAAACAATAAAAACCCTTAAGAAAAACTTTGAAAACCCTAGGATTTAGAATAGGGGTTATCCCCTTTAGTTGAAACTTGGCCGGCCTCCTTTTTTAATAACTTCACCACTTCTTTCTTGAGTCCAATCTCTTTGTAATTGTAAAAATGGCGGCTCTAGGGTTTCCTTCTTAAATAGAAATGGCGACTGTGATTAGGGTTTTGGTTCTTTGATTCTGAAATCCGACACTATGATGTTCTCGAGTTCCTATTGCAAGCTCTTCTTCGGTTGAGTTGATGAAGCTTTGATTTGGATCCAAGTCTTCTTCTTTTCCTGGTATGATTTTTAATTCAATTGTTTGCTTTTAATTTCCTCGAACTTGGATGATAATAGCCGATGATGATGTGGGTGTTCTTATAGGGTTTTGAAACCCTAATTTTGTGCTCTGATTTCGTATTACACTTTGGTTATGATATATACGGAAATATTGGAACTTTAAATCATCGTATGTTCTGGAATTTTTGATTAAGTCTTGATCTTTGAAACCCTTGATTTGATATATTCGAAAATTTTGGGGCTTTTGAAATCGGCTTTTAATTGTTCTTGAACTTCTGGGAATTTCTTCGATTTGAATATTGCTATGAATACTTCCACTATTCTGGAGGTTTCTTCAAATTTAAACTTGAGTATATTGCATAAATCTTGGGCTTGAAGTCTTCAGCTACTCTGGCGATTTCTTTGATTAATTCTGGAATTTCATATCCTCTTTCATTTGACTTTGTTAATATGATTTTTAAACTGGAATTTTGCTTCCTTGGATTTACTACTTCATAAAAGAAAAAAACTGATAAGAACAGATGTCTTGATTACACTTGTGATTGCCGAATTTTCTGGAATGCGTTCATTTGAAACCTGGAATTTTGCTAAAAATTTTCATATGTACTCCAGAATTACCTCTGACTTATTGGAAATTTCGAACTATTCTTTGAATCGTTTCTGCTAAAAACTGGTGCTATTCTCTGATTTTACTGTGATTTCTTTATACTGATAGTATTGGAATTCCTGTTAGAATTACTGCATAATTTCTTTATACTGATACTATTTTTCTTTGATTACACTTGATGCACCATGACTTGAATATTATTGTCATTTCACCTTGAGACTGCTTCATGCCAAACATGTGCTGCCTCGGCCATGTGCTTGTCTTTAGAACTGCTACACTACCTATGTTCTCTTGTTCACTTGTACATATTGCCATTCATGTGTTTGTTGCAATTTGAATTTAGCTTGAACTTGATCAATTTTGAACTGATAAGAACTGATGCTTCATTTGATCACATTACTCCCTTGTTTACATATATACAAACCAGTGTATATGTAAATACACCATTGATACTCCACTATATGCACTGAGCTCCTTGCTGCATGAACTTGAATTTGTGCTTGACCATTATACTGCCGTTCCCATACATGAATCAGCGCCATTATTTGTGTACTGCTTTTGATCTTCCTTTGAACATAATCAACACTTAAACTTGCCAAACTTTTAATTGATGCTGTACTCCTTGCTTGTTGCACCAGACAGTTTGGTTTGCTATATTCATGTTTAAAAACTGTTGTACATTGTTTTAAAAATATTTGCTTGAACTGTGTAGTTTCCTGTGTGCCACTGTTTGTAATTGCTGTGTGTCCAATTCCACTTGCAATCTATTTTTATACATGTCTATGCACCCATGTTTGATTAAATCTGAAATGTTCACTTATCCTTGATTAAGCTTCATACTGTTCTTGTTGTTCTTTATTGATCCTGTTAATGAGCTATTCATCTATGCACCATTGTGTGAGCTTGATCATGCCTTAACCAATTTGCTGCATTATGCTGAATTTGTGATATTTGTTTATCACTTTAACTAGTTCTTGCTTTTATCATTTCATGCCTGAATCCACTGCACTTATGTCTTTGAATTCTTCTTCAAAGATAAAACTCCAAGCATTCATTTTCCTGTTGCCATTCATGCTTGTGCGCCACCAGTTTGCATCTTGAAATGCCTTTGGCTTGTGTATATTATTGCTGCTCTACACTATGCCACTTCACCTTGTGTATGTAGTGTTGTTAATCCATGTTACTGCTGCTTAACTTTTATCGATGCACTTGTATTGATTTGCTCTTGTCTGGTTTATCTCATGCTAAACCCCTGCTGTGTTGTACCATGCCTCTTGATCCTGTTGTCATCCATGCCATGTCTTCATCATCTTGTTACTTCCTGTAGTTTTGTTAACACTGCCGTACTATGCTGCTTGTACTTCTGCTTCACTTTAAAACTGGGTTGTAATGGTGTCCTTCCTTTTCCCTTGAAATATTTTACTTTGACTATGTCCTCGGCCATTTGCTTTTGACTTTGTTCATGCTCATGAGTATATTGCGCTGAGTCGAGATGGTCCAAGTGGCTACTCCTCAGTCGCGACACTGGATTGGCGTGGCAGTGCACATGTGTATACACGTGTGTATATGCAGCCATCTAGACGAGTTTTTCTGTCCCTGCATATCAAACCAAGTCTAGAAAAATGATGAGAAACACACCGTAATTCTGAGGCAAATAAAATTTAAAAATAATTTTTTTATTTTCTTTTATTCTATTTTATTTTTGTTGCAGTCTACTGTGTGTTCTTCTTATGACAGGTATGAAGACAGGACTTGACTGAAGGCTGTGAAGACAGAAGATGGAAGACAGAAGACAGTAAAAAAAAACAGTGTCAATGTATGAAAGTGTCTGTATATGTGAATGTAAATGCAGTTGTATAGAGTGAGTGACAGAGTTGTAGTATGTCAAATAGTGGAGTTATAAAAGATGTACTTTTTGATATTGAAATAAAATATTTTTATTTAAATAAAATACTGTGTGATTGTTTAAATTTCTGTACAGTTATATTTTATTTAAATAAAAAATATTATAATCCTGTTTGTTGTGTAGTATACCAGTACAGTTACAAACACATCTATATAATAAAATCCCCCCCTTGGACAAATAACAAGACAAAGAGGGGCTGAGATTTAATATTGAAACATATATCAAGCGGCTATTAACGGTACACGTTTCCTCGAACGCAAAACAGAAATAAATGGACCTACTTAATTGGTAATTAAACCACGTCCTTTTGATTTCTATCCATTTTCCCACCACTATCCGGTAATTACTTCCCTTTCTATTTATTCAATTCCACATTAATTTTTTTTCCCCAACAATCCCTTCAGAATCATTTTTGAGTCTTCTCCATCGCTTCAGCAAGGATCTTATTCTTCAAAACGTTTTTTTTTTCTCAATTGGATAGAAGCATAGTACTCTTACATCTTCTTCTGGCTTGGTTGCTCCAATCTTCAACTATGGATTCACGGATACTTATGAAATTAAAGGTAATCTTCTCAATTTCACTTCAATTTTCAAAGTTTCTGCTGGAATTTAATATGATTTAACATAATGAATTTTATATTATTTGTGATTCCTGAATCACTACGTTTGAACCGACATCGCTTTGTATTTTTTGGTGTTCAATATGAAATCAAATTGCTAATCGGCATCGCTCTATAGTACGATTCAATTTCTTTTAATTTCAAGTATTTTTTTGGTGATTTTTCTCATCTAGACATGCAAAAACAAAAGCTGCCATTGTAGAGGGCATATTTATCGCCATTTACGTTCAGTGAGCTCCTTATCTTTATATTTCCACTCATCTTGAACATGTTATCTAATTTTGGGACTTTCTTCAGATGTTCGGGGGTGAACTAAAATAGATTCATGTGTACTTTGATTTCAAGGTATGATTAGATCTTTTTAATTACTTCATCTTTACTGCGTTTTACATCCTACTGTTGTTCCCCTTTCAAAACAGCAGCAACCTTCATCTTCCTCCCTGAAGTAAAATAAATCCATACGTGCTTCATTGATTTTAAGGAAGGTTTATATCTTTTTAATTAGTTTATCATTTTTGGGTTTATATCTCAAGTATTACCATCAAAATCATTGTGCTAATTGCAAAAGAAATTTATGCATAATCAATAGAGGTTCATTTCTCCTATACCTAAGAAAAGGTAACCCAAACATAAGTGCCAAATTGTAAAAGAGGTTGAATAATTAACGTAGAATATGCATTGTTTTTATAAATCATTGTTTGAAAGTTTTCAATTTTTACACATGTCCTATATTTGGAAATCCTAAAAACCATATTTTACTTTGTTATTAAAATATACTTTCATTCCATATTCACTACACATTTCGAAATCGGCATATTTTAGGATTTATTTGTTAAATTTGATATTTTTTGTAATTCCTTATTTGTGTAAGCAATTAATGGTACCTTTCTAAAGAAAAAATAGGTGGAACATTAACTTAAATGACATATGCAATAAACTAATGCACGAACATTAACATAAATTGACAACAATTTATTCCACCAGTCAGTTTTTTTTTTTTTTACTATAATTGGGCGATCACATTTACAATCAATTTATTAAATGCAGATTGGTTTTGTAATGTTTTCAACGTAACTTATGGAAAACAAATTTATTTAAGCTAACAGGTTATCACCATGTACATATAGAAACAGTCCAAACTATGGTTAGATAATCCTGCATCATTGCACTTGATTTGTTGTCACCATATACATATAGTCTATCTCCTCTAAGAAAAATGTAACGGCTTTGGTATGTTTGCATGTCATAATAGGAAGTTTTTTTTTTTTTTTTTTTTTTTTTTTACGTTCATTAATGATAACAAGAATGATAGATGCTAAAATTTATAATGTAATTGTTTCAATCTTAGGCAAGGAACTGTTAAGGAGGAAAAGAGACATTCTACATGTTAGTCAAAGCAAGCAAAGTTAATGTTGTCTTGGAGCTACTGTCTTAGATCATATGCTACATGAAGTCAAGCCATGTGGATATTACATATATGTGATGCGTCCTTTGTTTTCGTCTCATTATGTTATTATAAATGCTGCCATGTAATTCTACAAATTAGACTAATTGTTACTCCATGATTGATGTGTTGATATATGAATTCAAATTTTTTTGTCTTATGTGCAAGATTAACATTCACGTGTATTTTTTTGGATAGCCAATTGATTTAATTAATAGCATATACTTTATATCTTAGCTTGCAAGCCGTATAATCAGTAAGCTCTCCTCTTCTTTTCAAATATGTTTCCATAGCCATTGTTTGATCAATTACGCCACTTGATCAAAATAAAAATTTATCGCTGGGAATAAAAGAACTGCACCTATATCCTACCATATTATATAAAGAAAGCTGTTGCATGCGTGCCATTTAATGCATACACTATTGCATGTTGTTTTTTCATGCAGTTTTGTCTTCTTTTCTAACATACAGTTAGTATAAATGTAAAAAGGAGGATTGGAACATAACACTAAACCACAAAAAATTACTTTAACTCGCTGTGTTTGAGAAAAAAAATACAAAATCCTATTTATTATATATTAAAAGAATCAATTACTAGACGTATAACCCCACATTTGTTCACATACGGTTTCCACCCACTTCTCTCATTTCTTTATATATTTTGACTTCTTTCTCTGCTACAAATACTAATTTATAGAATATAAACGCATGTTGTAATGTATACAAACTCTCCATAATATCACCTGAATTTTACCTGCTATAACTTTGGACATAATGATGATATATAATTTAACCTTTCATAACTCTTCATAATCCCTTTTCATAAACTCTCCTTGATTATATTTCTTCTTACCGAATTAATAGTTTTATTCATACTTTTTTCATGCATTGAATCTTTATATTCTTTCGCTTTCATTTTGCATTCTTTTATCATATTCTTCCATCCTTTATTACTTACATGATATAATTCAATAATATTACATTCAATAACATCCAATTTTCATTACATTACCTGCTACAACCAAAAATTAAAACACAATATTACTACACACAAAAAACATTTCACGAACATCATTCCACGCGCGAAGCGTGTGCCAAAACCAAAAACGCGTGCCAAGATCACGTGCGTGCAAACTACAATACCCCGTACTCTATGCTCTCATGCAAACTATAATATCCGTACTTTCTGCTTTCGTGCAACGCACGAGTTTTCACTTGTTCAATAATAAAATATATTTGGTTGTTATCATCAAACAAAAATCATATAATTGTGTATACAACACTGTTATATACAACAATCTCCCCCTTTTGATGATGACAAACAAATAAGAGATTTTGAATGTGTTTGAACATGAAATATATTACTCCCCCTATTTGTATGCTCCCCCTTCAACTGAACTTTCCCTATATATGTGGAAAAATTGAATGTATTAAATCCAATTGCCCATTCTCCCTCTAGATATTTAACTTTCAATCTTAAAATATTTTTGAATTAATACTCAATAATTAAAATCTTGACCATTCTCCCCCTTTTGTTATCATCAAAAGGAAAATAGAAATCGAAATAGTGATGAATATAGACTAAAAATATAAATTCATATTCAGAGAGAGAATATATATCGTAAAACCCATTTAATCAAACAAAAATCATAATAATCTTTAAATCAGAAGCAAATTTCACTTTCAGAGTGAATGGATTTACGATGGTTTTTATAGAATGAGGAGAGTTCAATAAAAAATGAATATTTGAATATGAATATGAATATTAAAGATTTAAAATATGCTAAAAAAAAATGTGTTAAGCACTTTCTAACCACGCATAGCCCAAAGGTCTTTTAAATGGGGTTAGTAGTAACTTAACTTTATCCTCTCTAATGAGTTCCATCCATGCACAGCCCGAAGGTCTTTTAAGTGAGAATGGAAGCACATAGAAATTAAGGTAATTCACCCACGCATAACCGCGAGGATTTTTAAATGGGAGTGAATACCAAGGATAAATTATTTATTTATCTTATTTTATTTTATTTTTAATTTTAAGAATAATTAGAACTCCCCAAATTAAATAAAACCATGATGAATGACAGAAATATGGTAGATATAGAAGATGGTCGTGAAATAAGCTCTAATTCAAAGATATTATAAAATTTGTCTAATCATCCTGTGATTTAAAATAATATCTCCTCTAGTTAAGAATTATACCATAATCACAACTTATCACAATTTCATAAATCTATTAACGATTTTGTTGAGTCACAAAATGGTTCAAATTAATCAATAATTTCAATTTTTGAATAAATAATCAAAAATAATTTTAAAATTGAAAATATTAATTTCAAGAGGAGTTTTTGAAAAATGCAAGTTGAAAATCAGCTTAAAAAATCAATCAGTTAAAAAAATGAAATTTTCTAATATTTTTAACACTGATTGCTCCTAGACAATTTTTAAAACAATTTTAATTCAAATTGCCTATGAATTTTAACTAAATCCAGTCACTGATTTTCCAACTTATCATTTAATCACCGATGAATCAAATCCATTTCCTTATCAGAGCAGCACAAGATTATTTTTAGAGAATTTTTGGGCAAACTCAAGAACCAGTCATCTTATCAAATCTGAAGATAATTATTTGAAATCACCAAAAAAAAATCAATTTTTTTTTATAATCCAAGAATTTCAACAATCCATAACAAATGATTTCAAAAACAGCCAAGTAAAAATAAACTAAAAGGAATAAAAGTACGAGTTTAGAGATCATACCTGACTTACCATAATCAACGTGATGCAATGAATCTCCAACTCTGAATCTATGGCTAAGGAACTCCAAATAATTCAACTTGAATTTTATCTCACTTAAGTACAGTTGTTCCTTAGCCTCCTACGATACCTAAATCTTTATATGATCGAGTGGTCTAACAAAAGTTGTTTTACCACTCTTATCTTCGTTTACATGTTTTGGTACCCAAACTCGTTTATATAACAATCCATTACTATTCACTAGCGTACCTTTTGGAACCCAAATTTGTTTAGATTTGCTTAAATTTATTTTGTTAATTTTTGGAATAGATTTAAATGAATTGTTTTTAAACGAGTTATCAATTTGTTTATGATTTAAAAACCCTTTGTAATTATTAAAATTCAAAAATTCAATTTGATTGGTTTCAAAGCCAATTAAAGGATTTTTAAAATCATTAAAATTTGGTTTTTTAACTTGATCAGATTCAAATCCAAGTCCCTTTTTATTCTGAACAAAAAATTGATTTTTTAACAACATATTCAATGATTTCTCTCCTTTAGAAAATTTAGTCAAAGCTGACTCAAGTCGTTGAATTTTAAATTTAAGATCACTATTTTCTTTCATTAAATTTGAACAACGATTAATAGCGATTTTCCTCTTTTCAGCATCAGTTTGTTTTAAAAACAAATTTTCGTTTTCAAATGCTTTGATTCTAGCATCGGACTTGGAAATTTTAATTTCAAATTGTTTTCGCTTTTCAAAATCAAGTTTTTCAGATTCTCTAAACTTTTCAATTACCTTTTCAAAATCATGATTTTCATTTTTCAAATTCATGTTTTCACTTTTAAGTAAATCAAGATCAGTTTTTAATTTCAAAAAATCGTTACTCAAAGATTGACATTTTTCGCATTCTGGTAACGATGAATTCTTAACTTTTTCAAGTTTTGTTTCTAAACTGTTATTTTCTTGAACTAGTTTTGACCTATCAGATTTTAATTTCTTAACTTTTAGTTCAAGAGAATCAACGGTCTTTGTGAGATCGTGACATATTAAAATTAAATCTTTATAAGTAAAATTCGATACCTCACTTGAATCCTCTTCACTACTTCCTGAATCAGATTGAGCCATAAGACACAAATTAGCTTCCTCTTCTTCACTTTCAGAAACTTCTTCTCTTTCTTCGTCATCCCATGTAGCAGCAAATGCTTTCTTCTTTCTTCTGAACTTCTTCTTCTTTTCATTTTTGAGCTGTGGACAATTTGGTTTGATATGTCTGGGTTTCTTGCAGTTGTAGCAAAATACTTCATCATCTGCACTTTCGGAACTTTCAGATTTGACAGTTTTCTTCTTTTGTGGCTTGTATTTTCCTTTGGCCCACTTTCTCAAAACCATGGCTAGCTCTTCAGCGGGATCATCATCATTACTTTCAACAGAATTATTTAGAGCAATCGTTTTCTTCTTTGATTCAGAATCCTTTCGTTCTTCTCTTGCTTTCAACTCCATCTCGTAAGTAATCAGATTTCCGATCAACTCTTCCATGCTTACTTTATTCAGATCTTTTGATTCTTGAATCGCCGTCACCTTTGCTTCAAAATTCATCGATAGCACTCTCAGTATTTTTCTGATCAATTCCACTTCGGTATAGGTTTTGCCAAGAGCTTTTGCATTGTAGACTAGTGATGAGAAGCGTCCATACATCTCTTTTATATCTTCGTCTTTTTGCATAGAGAAATTTTCATATTCGTTGTTGAGTAGAGCGAGACGAGATTCCTTTACTTGAGATGTACCTTCATGTGTGACCTCCAACGTATGCCATATTTCCTACGCAGTCTCACAATGAGAAATTCGATTAAATTCAGTTTTATCAATAGCACAGATTAAAGCATTCATCGCTTTGGCATTAGTTGAAAATAATTTTTTATCATTAGCATCCCACCTGTCTTTTGATTTAGGAATTTCAACACCACTAACTATAACAGTGGGTGATCTATAACCTGTTTCAATAATATCCCATACATCATAGTCGACTGAACTCAAATAAATTTTCATCCTAGCTTTCCAATATGCATAATCAGTTCCATTAAACATTGGTGGCCTAGCTATGGACTGACCCTCAGAAAACGCGTTATTAGACAGATTCATGACTCTAGAGTTAAAATAAAATAAAAAAATACCTGCTCTGATACCACTTGTAGGATCTAAATTAACCCTAGAGGGGGGGGTGAATAGGGTTTATTGCAGATTTTCACAGAGTAATTAAATAATCACAGCACAGATAATAATCAGAAGAAATGCAGAAAATAAATAACACACAAATATACCCAGCTTCGGCAAAAACCTGCCTACTGCTGCATTCCCCAAGGTTTCTACTAGGAGTTAAAACAATCTCTACGCTTACAATCCCCTGTAAACTCGCGACACTTGCTCCCAACTGTTCTTAACCCTACGCTCAAAACCTGCACTGGTTTTTATCCCCAAAACCAGATTTCCCCGAATTACAAACACTGTAATTCATCTCCCTAGTTTTAGAGACAAACTAGAAAACTCTAGACTTGATAACAAATTAAAATTAAAGACGAACAAAAACAAAACAATAAAAACCCTTAAGAAAAACTTTGAAAACCCTAGGATTTAGAATAGGGGTTATCCCCTTTCGTTGAAACTTGGCCGGCCTCCTTTTTTAATTACTTCACCACTTCTTTCTTGAGTCCAATCTCTTTGTAATTGTAAAAATGGCGGCTCTAGGGTTTCCTTCTTAAATAGAAATGGCGACTGTGATTAGGGTTTTGGTTCTTTGATTCTGAAATCCGACACTATGATGTTCTCGAGTTCCTATTGCAAGCTCTTCTTCGGTTGAGTTGATGAAGCTTTGATTTGGATCCAAGTCTTCTTCTTTTCTTGGTATGATTTTTAATTCAATTGTTTGCTTTTAATTTCCTCGATCTTGGATGATAATAGCCGATGATGATGTGGGTGTTCTTATAGGGTTTTGAAACCCTAATTTTGTGCTCTGATTTCGTATTACACTTTGGTTATGATATATACGGAAATATTGGAACTTTAAATCATCGTATGTTCTGGAATTTTTGATTAAGTCTTGATCTTTGAAACCCTTGATTTGATATATTCGAAAATTCTGGGGCTTTTGAAATCGGCTTTTAATTGTTCTTGAACTTCTGGGAATTTCTTCGATTTGAATATTGCTATGAATACTTCCACTATTCTGGAGGTTTCTTCAAATTTAAACTTGAGTATATTGCATAAATCTTGGGCTTGAAGTCTTCAGCTACTCTGGCGATTTCTTTGATTTATTCTGGAATTTCATATCCTCTTTCATTTGACTTTGTTAACATGATTTTTAAACTGGAATTTTGCTTCCTTGGATTTACTACTTCATAAAAGAAAAAAACTGATAAGAACAGATGTCTTGATTACACTTGTGATTGCCGAATTTTCTGGAATGCGTTCATTTGAAACCTGGAATTTTGCTAAAAATTTTCATATGTACTCCAGAATTACCTCTGACTTAATGGAAATTTCGAACTATTCTTTGAATCGTTTTTGCTAAAAACTGGTGCTATTCTCTGATTTTACTGTGATTTCTTTATACTGATAGTATTGGAATTCCTGTTAGAATTACTGCATAATTTCTTTATACTGATACTATTTTTCTTTGATTACACTTGATGCACCATGACTTGAATATTATTGTCATTTCACCTTGAGACTGCTTCATGCCAAACATGTGCTGCCTCGGCCATGTGCTTGTCTTTAGAACTGCTGCACTACCTATGTTCTCTTGTTCACTTGTACATATTGCCATTCATGTGTTTGTTGCAATTTGAATTTAGCTTGAACTTGATCAATTTTGAACTGATAAGAACTGATGCTTCATTTGATCACATTACTCCCTTGTTTACATATATACAAACCAGTGTATATGTAAATACACCATTGATACTCCACTATATGCACTGAGCTCCTTGCTGCATGAACTTGAATTTGTGCTTGACCATTATACTGCCGTTCCCATACATGAATCAGCGCCATTATTTGTGTACTGCTTTTGATCTTCCTTTGAACATAATCAACACTTGAACTTACCAAACTTTTAATTGATGCTGTACTCCTTGCTTGTTGCACCAGACAGTTTGGTTTGCTATATTCGTGTTTAAAAACTGCTGTACATTGTTTTAAAAATATTTGCTTGAACTGTGTAGTTTCCTGTGTGCCACTGTTTGTAATTGCTGTGTGTCCAATTCCACTTGCAATCTATTTTTATACATGTCTATGCACCCATGTTTGATTAAATCTGAAATGTTCACTTATCCTTGATTAAGCTTCATACTGTTCTTGTTGTTCTTTATTGATCCTGTTAATGAGCTATTCATCTATGCACCATTGTGTGAGCTTGATCATGCCTTAACCAATTTGCTGCATTATGCTGAATTTGTGATATTTGTTTATCACTTTAACTAGTTCTTGCTTTTATCATTTCATGCCTGAATCCACTGCACTTATGTCTTTGAATTCTTCTTCAAAGATAAAACTCCAAGCATTCATTTTCCTGTTGCCATTCATGCTTGTGCGCCACCAGTTTGCATCTTGAAATGCCTTTGGCTTGTGTATATTATTGCTGCTCTACACTATGCCACTTCACCTTGTGTATGTAGTGTTGTTAATCCATGTTACTGCTGCTTAACTTTTATCGATGCACTTGTATTGATTTGCTCTTGTCTGGTTTATCTCATGCTAAACCCCTGCTATGTTGTACCATGCCTCTTGATCCTGTTGTCATCCATGCCATGTCTTCATCATCTTGTTACTTCCTGTAGTTTTGTTAACACTGCCGCACTATGCTGCTTGTACTTCTGCTTCACTTTAAAACTGGGTTGTAATGGTGTCCTTCCTTTTCCCTTGAAATATTTTACTTTGACTATGTCCTCGGCCATTTGCTTTTGACTTTGTTCATGCTCATGAGTATATTGCGCTGAGTCGAGATGGTCCAAGTGGCTACTCCTCAGTCGCGACACTGGATTGGCGTGGCAGTGCACACATGTATACATGTGTGTATATGCAGCCATCTAGACGAGTTTTTCTGTCCCTGCATATCAAACCAAGTCTAGAAAAATGATGAGAAACACACCGTAATTCTGAGGCAAATAAAATTTAAAAATAATTTTTTTATTTTCTTTTATTTTATTTTTGTTGCAGTCTACTGTGTGTTCTTCTTATGACAGGTATGAAGACAGGACTTGACTGAAGGCTGTGAAGACAGAAGATGGAAGACAGAAGACAGTAAAAAAAAACAGTGTCAATGTATGAAAGTGTCTGTATATGTGAATGTAAATGTAGTTGTATAGAGTGAGTGACAGAGTTGTAGTATGTCAAATAGTGGAGTTATAAAAGATGTACTTTTTGATATTGAAATAAAATATTTTTATTTAAATAAAATACTGTGTGATTGTTTAAATTTCTGTACAGTTATATTTTATTTAAATAAAAAATATTATAATCCTGTTTGTTGTGTAATATACCAGTACAGTTACAAACACATTCAATAATAAAATATATTTGGTTGTTATCATCAAACAAAAATCATATAATTGTGTATACAACACTGTTATATACAACAGTTGTAACTTGTTTGAAACTATACTTTATCTTTAATAATGAAGTTAAAATTTTCCGCTGCTTATTTTATTTCTGTCTTGTGCATTTCGGTATTGTTTACCTATTGTGCTTCACGGAACTTAATGCATTCTCTTACGAGTGACATTAACGGACATGGGGTGCCATACTAGCGAACTAAGCAAGCAAAAACTCAAATATACTCGCCAAATGTCTAACTATTGTTATCTTTACTACAACAAAAATGCCCTATTACAATACCCTTTTTACAATGGGCACTGGTTTGCCATTGTAATAGAATGCTATTACAAGGGTCATTTTTGGGCCGTTGTAATAGATGTCTTGTACAATGCCATTTTTTACAATGGGAAAGTGCTGCCCGTAGTAATAGAATGCTATTATAATGATCAATTATAGTCCATTGTAATAGATGTCAATTTTACAATGTTCACAAACTTTCAATTGTAATAGATTTCTATTTTACGACGGTAAAAAATGCTCGTTGTAACAGCTGCCAATTTTATAATGGGTAATCCCATTGTAATAGTGCTAATTTTACAACGATCATAAAATACCTATTTAACTGATGCTAATTTTACAATGATCATAAAGTGTTTGTTGTAATAAATGTCTATTACCAATTTTTTACAATCAATAATTAATAATTACTATACTATCATAAATTACCATTCCTAAACCCTAACGCCTTTTCTACATGCGGTGTGCCTCACTGTCTTATATCTGACTAGATCCTTGCAGTTGCTTGTGGCCTCTCGTGACCCCCGTTCACTACTATTGCTTTGGTCATCAGATCTGCAGAGCTTATCCTCTCATCGAAGGCTAACCGTGGCTTTAGTCACCAGTTTGGATCGCAGCTTCTTCGACGAGCGGCTGAGTTCGACTTGATGTTTTCTATTGAGTTGTATTTCTGGTAGTCTTGTTTTCGTTGGGTGGTTGTTTGTAATTGCTGGTTTTTGGGTTTCGTGTTGTGGTTGTGTTTGTGTTGACTTGTATGGAGAGGCTTTATGTGATGTGGTCATGTCTGGAATTGTTGGAGTTATGTTTGGTGCTTCGTGTGGGTGAGCAATACTGGTTTCTTTGTTTTGGCTGATGTCCTGCCTTGGAAGTGTAATTTGTTCTTCGTTTGGGTTATAGCTTGTTAGTTATACTTGTTTTGAGCACCTCGTATATGCGATTCTTCTCCTCGGTGATTGCCTCAGCAAAAGAGGGGAATTTTCTTTCGCGTACTGGTGCTTTTAGTTGTCTCTTGTTGCAAAACCGGTTGTTCCTCATATGTCAAGCTTTGATGTATTGAAGGCTCCTATCCTTTCGACCTTGTCAAGTTGTTGCTGTGTAATTCATGGCTTGCTGAGGTTATGCTTGGTTAAGGTATCTAACTCGTCAAGTTTCTAGCTGTGTCTTGGTTATGCTTCAGTTTGAATGCAATTTCAATATACCGATCTACTATGTGAATATAATATGCAAAGTTTTGTTATGTTGTACTCCTTTTTTGCAGTATACATATGTAATGGGTTATGACTTATGTGTCGATCGTTAGTGTTTTTATCCTATAAACACCTTTGTGGTGTTGTTTATGTAATGGTGCTCCCTGCGTGTGATTTTAGTAGTCTGTATTTCTTGTCTAGCTCCTCGAGTTTTAGCTAGGTTAACAGCAGTCGTTGGTCCATTCTAAAAACCATTTGTAGGCAATCTGTCGATCACCTGTAATTTCTGTATTTATTTTTTGTTATAATAAAAAGTGTTACGGACACTAAAAAAACCGGTTGGCTCTACTAAAAAATATTGATTATTTTTTATTATTTAATAATTAATAATATATTAATCATATGTAACCAATTAATAACCATAATATTATATTACACTATTTATTAATATCTAATAATTAATCATTTATAACTTACTTTTTTTTAAACGAAAGCTCTATAAAACAAAAAGAAGAAAAATAACCTTTCTCCGATCGCACACAAAATCAGAAATAGCTGCGTAGAAACGCAGCTGCTTTGAAGAGCAGACTGAATGACATACACAAAAAGCCAACACGGCTAAACAAACAAATATAGACACAACCTCCACAAAATGTCTAACCAAAGGCTACAAAACTACAACAAACCCTCCAAACAGACAAACAACCACAACTTGGGAATCACCAACAACCAAGCATAGAGGGAACGATCTGCTCCAGAATCCAAAGCACGCAGCACCGAACCAGCAAACAAGGAGCCATTGAATCCAAAATGCATCCAAATGCAGAAAAGGAACAACCAAGAAATCCAAAGAAGCAAAACTAAAGCTTCCCCCAACCCACATGGAACTTGGAAAAAACCCACACACAATCACCCCACACCCGACTTCGGGCGAGAGGCTTGGGTAACCAACAACACGCATGCCAAAGAAAAAGAAATAGGAAGGAGTTTATCCCTAGGGGGCCTGCCTCTGAAAGCAAAAAAGACAACATCCTTAACCCTACGAACGATAGAAGACCGCATCATCGGTGTCTCATCGAAAACCATTTTATTCCGAGAACATCAAATATGCCAACAAATAAGGTAGGGGATTAACCGAAAAAAGATCGATCTAAGATCCTTTCCCTTCATCCCTTATGCCCAAAACAACTCGTTCGACGATGATTGGAACCCATAGAGTCCGATCAGATCCTTGAAGTGAGAACACACTCCCCTGGCATAGTCAGCAGTTAGGAATAAATAAGGAAGCGACTCCAACACGCCAAATCAGCAGCAGGTGCACCTAAACACAAGTGGGATGCCGATACCCATACAGTTCTCATTAAAAGGAAGACCCTTATGCAGGATTTTCCACATCATAATGGACACTTTATAAGGGATGTGAATGTTCCAAATGAAAGTGAAATTTGGATTCCTGGGTACTCGAATTCTAGCAGAGTTCCAAGCAGACCTAAGATAAAAAGGACCCCAATGCCAACCAAAACCCTAACCGTGGAAATTAGAAAAAGCCTTAAACGATTGCATCTGTTTCCACATCTTGCTTGCATAAGTCGGGGAACCTGAGAAATCCGAAGGCAAGGGGCGCTGGTACTTAGCATGAAGAAACAACGCCCACAAGGAGTAATTAGATTGGAATATAACCTTGATCTTACAGGCATACGCCTTGCAGACGTCCCTTGAATTTCTCAAACCTGGATCTCCCTCACGTTTGGGACAACATATGATATCCCAGGAAACCCAATGATGCCTCTTCGCTTCGCCCTTATTCTCCCAAAAATTAGAAGCCAAAGAGCGATAAGTACGGAGAAAAGAAGAAGTGGGTGTCATAGCCGAAAAAAATATGAGACCCAATAGAAGCCATGACCGATTTGATGAAAACAAGTCTCCCAGCCTACGAGATAAGAGACGAGTTCCATACCAAAATCTTCCCCCTTGCCATGTCGGTTAGGGAATCGAAAAAAGCATTAAGTTTTGTGACGAACCAAACCCTATTCCACGGTGGCAAGGGTAATTTTTGGAATATAACACATAAACAAATAATAGCAGAACAGAAATAAATAAATACACCAGATAATGTACAACAGAATACACTGGATAAACATAATCATCAAAGTTACACAGTATACAGGCTCATACTTAGTACAAAATACAGTTCAGTTATACATAAATGTCTACAGCGAAATCAAAACATAATATGTACAATAGGAGCTGAACAGCATAAAAAGAGATAAATGATAGAATCCATCTTCAGCTCCAGCTATCTAGAAAGAGCCTGCTAAAACATGAATACAAGGATGCCCGTGCAGAAAAAGGGGCACCCGAGTTTGCAAGTGAAACAAACTACGGGTCAGTCATGGGACTGGTATGAGAAATCTACTTAACATATTTTATAATATGGCCAATCACAGGACCACGCCGCTAACGCGGAACGAGTTTACTCCATTGGATTGCCAGTGCTTTAAAACAAGTAAATCTTTTAAACATAGCGATGCTTTTTATAAAAATGAAGCCATTATAAGACTCAGTTCCCATCACACAATGCAACACAAACCGGAGGATAGAGTTTTACCTTATAATGGCCAAAATATGCTTGGTACAAGCAAAACAAATCATTTGATATTATTGCTAGTGCTTATATGTTTCAAAAACAATTCCAATCATAACTATCAATCATAGACGACATGGGTACCATATATCATGTCGCCATATATTGGTATACAATCAAGACCGCACTGTGTCGTATTTGGAAATTGGATTTCCGTCATAAACCAAGGCAAGGGATCGTCCTTACCGCTTCAAGACAATCTAGCCCATGTCTCAGGATCAGAACACATCGACCCTTGGAGTGACAGGGCCGGTCCACTCGATGTGGATTAAAATGCCTGAACACTGCGTTTCCCTGCCCTATGGGGCGTAAATGTGGCATGTATAAAGACCATCGTTCGGCTCCAAAGAGACCGAAATAACCGAGACGTCTTGCTTTCCATCATCCACATAAGTAAAATGCCCGGGCGTGTAAAACCCAAAGCACCACTCCTAGCTAGAAGGAAACACATGTCCTCCCTGAGGTCCTCTCCCGTTTTTGGCTCATACCGTTGTGTGAGGCTCGCGAAACTACGCTAAACACAAAGCTAGCTATTTAAAGTCGTGCTTTGATCATCAACCACAAAGCTCTACTTTTCGACAAAAGCTTTGATCACAGCATCTCTGCATGCCACGTTGTCAATATACAACGTCAGGCACACATCCATTTACAAGTCCGTTCTGGGTCTGAATGAAACCGGAGGCATCTTATACCTCGCACATCCGTACAATCAACAAGTACGTCTGGATGGCTACCACTTTAGCCCCCTTCAAGGTAGCTACTCCCATCGTGAGCATCAGTAGCAGCCATCCATTCGATGTGAAGATCGTCGGTCTTGCACCGTCTTCATATCTTCAACTTCTAACCGTCGATCAATTATTTGAAATGAGAATTAACTCGGCCTTTTCAAATAATTCACTTATACTTAGAATTCAAATCAATTCATTTCAATGGTTAAATTATTCGACATCAATAATTCAGTTCATTAATGTAAATTTCACGTCAAACACATTCAACCATCAAATATCCAATAAACCGAGTAAATTCAGTTTATTTCCATCCTATATTGTTGATAATGTTTTATAATGATTTATCGCTGTTTTTATTTATTTAAAAATAGCCAATTCATTCAAACAACGCTTCAGGCCATAACGCGACCATGGTGCTGTTTTTCCTCAGATTTGATTTACCCATATCTGAAAATCCATCCGTTCGATCTCTACAAATTTTATATCACTAGAAAGATCTTTTCAAAACGAATCCAATGGTTCCAGTTTTGGGAAAATTCGACGATCGGATCTCTCGGTACAATCGTTTGAAGTTATGATTTCAAAATACGAACTGCAGCGTCGTTATTCGATTTATTTTAATTATATATATATATATATAATCGATTCTGGCGCTGTTATCGTTCAGATTTGAATTAATCATTCCAGGCAATCCAACCGTTGGATCTTTGCAAATTTGGTGTCGTTGGAAAGATATTTCCAAAGCGAACCCAACGGTTTCGGGAAAATCCGATGGTCGGATCTCCCGCAATAATCGTTTGAAATCACAGTTTCAAAATACGAACTGCAGCTTCGTTATTCGATTTATTTTAATTATATATATATATATAATTTATTCTTTGATTTCAAAACCATATTCATTTCATATATTTGATAAAAATGATATTTTTATCCAACAAATATTTATTTCAACACATCACTATTCTTAACAATTCATATATATTATAAAAATGTGATTTTTATTTGTAAAAAATTTATTTCAAAAACGTAAATTTTTGGCTATGCATATATATTATAAAAATGCGATTTTTATTTGTAAAAACAATTTATTTCAAAAAAAAAAAAATTCTATACTACGTACATACAATAAAAATGTGATTTTTATTGTTAACAATTCATTCCATTCATTCGATAAAAATGTTATTTTTATTATTCAAACCATTTTATTTCATTCATCACATGAATATATTTCAATACATGAAAATAAAGCAAACACAGAAATATTTCAGAAAATTTCGGCAGCATAACGGCAGGGTAGTTAAAACCGGCACCGTCCCGAGTAAGGCTCCTCGCTCTATCTTAAAGCCTCGCAGCTTTTGAAAATAGGGATTTCAATATCTAGTTCGTATGCAGACGAATTTTCCCATATACTAATCCTATTGGGATTTCAACCACAATCAATCATTTACAATCAATCATTCATGATATTCACCAAATTTCACATCAGTCAAATCCAAACAATATTACAACCAATATATATCGTCCATGGTCTATGGACGAGGGGAGTGTGTATATATATATAACTATATTTCGATTTCATTTCAATTCATTTCAATATCATTCAACGCATATATGAATTTTTTTTACAACGCATATATAACTTATTCATCGAACATACAACTTATACAACGCTTGTACATGAGGTGCAAACGCTTATATAACTCATATATCGACTATATAATTTATACATCGTCATTTCCATATCGTTTATAAAACAGAAATCTCACATTGGGTTCCACTCCTCCAAAAATTGTAGGAAGCTCAGAAAAATATCCGGTCTCTTCTAGAATGTAGAGGACGTCCACACGGTCCCGATGTCTCTTGTTTCACTGAATTTCGACCGCATATGAAAAAGATTGATTTTTTTTGAAGTTAATCAAAGTTTGCGACGGTTTTAGAGTGTTATGAACTGTTTTAAATAGCTTCTGCCGTTACCTTCACGATGGATTCAAACTAGGGTTTGCGTTTAGCTTCAAATCCGTTGACTTTGAGGAGGATCGAACTATACCACATCGAGGAGCTTGGAGTCGCGCGCCGGAGGGTACCAGTCGCGGTCAACTCGCCGTCAGATCGGAGGAGTTACGGCGGTGGAAAGTCGGCGCCTTCCTCGAGGTGATTCTCACAAAATACTCAACGATGTTTGGCAAATCCTGTATGGATTTAAAGAGAAAGGAGAGCTCTTTCAAAAGCTCCACATGACTGATGGGTTTTGGTGCGTGGTTTAAGAGGAACGGAGGAGAGATGGCGTGGGAGGGTTTCCGTCGTTCGTCAAAAGGGGTAGCGGGTTTGACCTGGAACCGATAAAGTGAGGAAAGAATTTGATTGGTCCATGTATTATATTTTAATTTTTAATTTAATTAATTCGGAAAATACCACTTTGTCCATACGAACTCTAATTCAAACTCAACGACTGTCGCCCCTAGCAAAATACCCCATTCCGAACACAATGGAATAAGTTTCGTCGGCCCGTTTGACTGTTATAGTCGGTTATTCTTCAAATTAAAATATAAAACATTCAAATTCTGATTTGAACGTACATTTTAATTTGTTGGGGCCACATACTGATTCTAAAAATTCCAAAAAAATAAATCTAGCCATGATTTCACGATACGGTCCCAATAAAACTAGTTTCGTCGAATTCCGAGACAGTTTAAAAAATGGCCATTTTCTCGTCGATCCAATTTGACTAAAATCAAGCAAACAAATTTTCCTTCTCCACGCTCATATATTAACTTCAAAAATCCTAGAATTTGAAACCTAGCAATAATTTGACATCCCGGATCCAATAAAAGTGGTTTCGTCGAAAACAGAGGTCGTTTGCAAAATGTCTATTTTCACGGGCTATATATACTCTATAGCGACCTTTCTGAAAATTCATTTGGCCATAACTTTTGATTTCCGCTATGAAACTTCGATTTTTCAGATTCGTTAGAAAGATGTTCATAAACAGATTTAAATATTTTTGGCTTCACTAAAATCCGTTTTATTTTGCACCCGGTACAGTCAGTCAAAGTTTGAATTCAAATTTTGAAACTACCGCGCCATTTCAGGCCTTATTTATTATTAAAATAAATTTATTTATTTTCAAACATCGATTCAAACATACTTTTCGTCGTTATTATTTAAAATAATTTATTTTAAATATTCAAAATCCACTGAAATAGCCAAATTAAAATTTTTAAATTGGTTCACCTTTCCCCGGTTGTTACAATCTCCCCCACTTAAAATCTTTTCGTCCCCGAAAAGGAACGAAGTCGAAAGTTGTTTAATTAACCAACTCAACTTTCATTCTTCAACTTTTCAGTTTCTAAGAATTTTCCAATTCTTCAAAAATTTGGCTAACACACTAAATTTTCGAAAAATTTCTCCATAACCTCCTTTGTACGGGGAGGGGTTTGGAAATTTATTGGGTCATATTAGGTACCCAATAAATCCTAATAAGCATGCACATATTTATAGTGATATATTTCGGTGTCCACAGGGGAGTTTGTATAGATCATAACCCCAGAGAATAAATTATTGTCACCGTATAAATGGTTTTTGTACCTTAATGACCAGAGAGACGTGTTTATTATCGTCTCCAGACCCGTGTAGGGTTTTTATTAATCTTGCAATTTACCGTTACACTTTATATAGTCCGTATCAGTCATCAATTCTACCTATAATATATAGTCATCGCCATACAAGCCTCTCGCTCGTATGGTAAATTTTCAACCTCGTCATACAAGCTCCAAACGCTTATGTGGTATATGATGAAGTATGCCTATCTTTACGAAGTATGCCATGTAATGTAGTTCAAAATTAATTGCTACTATCCTATGGCGACAATTATTATTACACACAGAATAACCAGCACTCCGCATCCAATGGCATTCACAGGAGTTGATATAATAATAAAATTGCACATCCAACTTATTAAGGTTTACCTATTTGTCGGGCACGCAAATAAATTCTTTACTCAACAGCTAATCCATCTACCTGTTCAAACATATATAATGTACATGTATATATTTCTATCTATTTTCAAATCAGTTCAATGTGTGATTTAATCGAATAATTTTACTATTCTTTCTCATATTGATTAGATAAACTATCATTCCAATAATTTGGTTAATCAAATTCTCGACCACACAACACAAACAACAATCAATTTATTTTTAACTTTCAAAAATATACTAATTAATTCATATTCTCTTTTAAATTCATTCAGAATATATAATTAAAAAGTTTACATCCATGAAAAGAAAATAACAACCAAGTAGAGAACATAATGGAAATTGCAAAATATGGTAAATGTACCTTGCACCAGAGTCAATTAGAGATATCCACCCTGCACTTGGGATAGGCTTTCTTAATGCTCTCCTCAATTTCCCAAGTACAATCTCACGGATCTCCACTCCATTGCATTTTGACTAAGTGAACTTTCTTGTTCCTCAACTCTCTTGTTTCTTTGCCAATAATCTTTAGCGGCTCTCTTCTCATAGCCAATTCTGGAGTAATTTCTATATCCCATTGCGCTGCTTCTTCCATGATCAAGTCTGGATCATGAACATGCTTTCGAAGTTGAGATACGTGAAACACATCATGTACTCCAGGCAACCAATCTGGTAATTGAACCCTATAAGAGAGAATTCCAATCCGTTCTAGAATAGGAAACGGACCAATAAATATGGGTGCCAATTTCCCTGTTTTACCGAACCGGATTACTCCTCTCATCGGAGATACCTTCAAATACACGTGGTCGCCAACAGCGAATGATAAATCTCTTCTTCTCTTAACTGCATAGCTCTTCTGTTGGCTTTGGGCGGCTAGTAATCATTTCTTAACAAAATCGACTTTGTCCGCAACTTCACGAATCATATCGGGCCCCAATACAAGTCTATTGCCAGGTTCTACCCAACAAGCAGGAGATCAACACGGTCTACCATACAATGCTTCGAATGGTGACATTGTCAGGCTCGCTTAGTAGCTGTTGTTGTATGAGAACTCGGCCAAATGCAAATGGTCTTCCCACGATCCGCCAAAATCAATTACACAAGCCTGCAATAAATCTTCAAGAATACGATTCACCCTCTCAGTTTGACCATATGTTTGAGGATGATAAGCGGTGCTCAAGTTCAGTTTCGTTCCCAATTCTGCTTGGAATGCTTCCCAGAATTTACTAGCAAAAATTGGGTCACAATCGCTAACGATACTCATGGGAACTCCATGAACTCTAACAATTTCTTTAAAATAAATCTGTGCCAGACTTTGAGCAGTTCTATTCGATCTGACAGGTATGAAATGGGCGGTCTTCGTGAGACGATCTACGATCACCCGAATATTGTCATTTCCCTTCCTGGTTCTGGGCAAACCATCTATGAAATCCATAGAAATCTGTTCCCACTTCCCACCTAGAATTTCCAATGGTTGCAACAATCCGGCGAGATTCTGCTGATCGCTTTTGACTTGTTGACAAGTAGGACACCGACTACCGTATAAGGAGATGTCTCGTTTCATAGATCTCCACCAGAAAGTGCATTTGATCTCGTTATACATTTTGCTCACTCGTGGATGGATACTAAGTTTGGCTTTGTGACATTCATCCAATACTTCTCTTCGGAGTTCAGGAATGTTCGGAACACAAATCCGACCCTTTAACCTCAGAATCTCATCGTTATCGATCTGAAAACTTGAGGGCTTGCCTTTCTGAATTCTCTCTCTGATCTTCTGAATGAAGTGATCATCCTTTTGAAGAGCAGATATGTTATCAATCAATGAAGGCGTGATGATAAGACTGGCGATAATTACATTCTTCCTGCTGAGCGCATCAGCCACAACATTGGCTTTCCCCGGAGTATATAAAATATCAAGATCATATGCTGCGAGAAATTCTAACCAACGTTGTTGCCTCATATTCAGATCTTTCTGGGTGAATAAATACTTCAGTGATTGATGATCAATGTATAATTCAAATTTCTCACCCAATGGATAATGCCTCCAGATTTTCATAGCAAACACGATGGCTAACAACTCAAGATCATGAGTTGCATAATTCTTCTCATGTGGCTTCAATTGACGGCTAGCATAAGCGACGACCTGGCCTCTTTGCATTAATACTGCGCCAAGGCTTTCTTTAGAAGCATCGGTCCAGACTTTCAAGTCTTGATTGCCATCAATAATTGTGAGCACTGGAGCAGTCGTCAATTTTAACTTCAGCTCTTGGAAAGCTTCCTCACATTCCGGAGTCCAATTGAATCTGGAATGTTTCTTAGTAAGCTTGGTTAAGGGACTGGATATCTTCGAAAAATTCTTAACGAACTTCCGATAATAACTGGCCAACCCGAGAAAACTTCGGACTTCTGTGGGCGTACGAGGCTGTTTCCAATTCTGAATAGTAGTGATTTTACTAGGATCCACAGAAATTCCTTCCTCTGACACGACGTGGCCAAGAAATTTGACTTCTTCTTGCCATAATATACATTTGGAAAACTTTTACTAGTACAAAATATGCATGTTGCTTCGCCTCATTTACTTCAGTTATGCTTACAACTGAAGCAAATAGTATCATTTGCTTATGTTATATTAACAATCGATGCAAATGCATAGAAGCAAATAGTGTTATTTGCTTCTGTTGTGCTCATAACCGAAGCATATAGTATCATCTACTTCAGTTGGCATAACAACCGAAGCAAAAGCATCGAAGCAAATAGTGTTATTTGCTTCTGTTGTGCTCATAACCGAAGCAGATTGTATCATCTGCTTCGGTTGGCATAACGACCGAAGCAAATGCATCGAAGCATAACATTCTATGCATCAGTTCTTAGTAACCAGAGTAAATGCACAGAGCCAAGTAATATTATATGCAACGGTTTCTTAAGAACTAAAGAAAATGCAGCGATGCAATTGCAAATTGTTTTAATTATTTCAAACGTTCGTATAATTAACCATGAACAACAACTTACATATATCATTATTTGTAGTCAATTATAGTTTATGATTATCAATAAATAATTCTATAATTACTAATTATTATAAATAATCAATAATTACTTTTATATTAAATAATTTATTATAGGTAATAATTAATAATTAGTATATTATAGTCAATGTAATAATTTATAATTAATAACTATTATTAATAATCATCCATAAATAATTCGTAATTAATAACTATTATAGATAATTAATAAAGATTATTTTATATAATAATTTATTTTAGTTAATTTTTAATAATCAATAGACTATACTTAATATTCGGTTGACTACGTTTAATAAAGAATAAATAATCATCGATTTTAAATTATTAAGTTCTAATATTTAATATTTAATATTTAACCATTAACATTTAATATTTATTAATTAATAATTACTATAAAATAATTATTTAAAAAATTACCTAATAATTAAGACTAGTACTTAACTGTAGTAATAATAAGCAATACTTAATAATTATTAATAATGAGTATAAATAACAATTAATATTTATTAATTACATTTAATAATTAATAAACTATGTCTAAATATTAACGTTTAAGATTTAATATCTAATCAATAAGTAATATTTAGTAACTAAGATGTTATATTTAGTAATTAATTTCTAATTGTTATTAATTAGTAAATTGTATACTGGTATCATCAACTAGTCTGAATAATAAATCTGAGAACAGATAGTGTCTTGGGCTCTTGATGCAAGCCTCAAAGCCTATATGGTCCGCATAGCATCTCCACCTACTTCGCAAAACAGTTTACCAGTTCACGTGATTTCTACCCTTTAGTTTTTCGCACTTTTCATTCAGTCGCCTCCTTTCTTTCCTTGGTCTTCGTTCTTCGTTTTTTTTCTTGCTTTGAGATTGATTATTCAGAATAATTCTATATCATGGTGCGATATGGTGTTAGTTTTATCACCCTCATCCTGTAATGTCGATCAGAAGCAGCCGAGATTTGAAGCTTCGATTCCTTCGATTGTTCCTGACGGTGTGAAGAGTGGTTCCTTATGTGGCCTAGATCCCAAGTTTATTTTGCTTCTAACAGTGACACTAAAGCAGCCGTCGCCGTCGATTGGAGATAAATCTTAAATTGTTTTGTTTGCTCTTGATGGTATGTTTAACTTCTTCCATGTATTGTTTCCCTTTTGTTATAAATCGCTCATGTGGCATGTATTGATAGAACTGCTTACCACATAAACAAGTTGCATGTTTCTAAACATGCCGAGTTCATTTTTCGAACTTGATCGAGCTTTGCTTTTGAATGCTTTCAAGCTGCGACCGCTGTTAGAATGCAGTATACTGACAGCTCCCATATATAAGTAATATGCTTCTTTATTGCCTCATGAACTTGGATTCGTCATGGTAGGCCTAGCTGCATGTCACCTATGTGTCTGGCATAAGTTTTGTTAAAGAACACTTCCTTTAGACATATGCTTTTTTTCTTATTTTGCCTGCTTAGTTTCAACTATATGCACACATCCTTTCGCACAAAAATTTAAGTTTACTGTCAATATTTACTTCGGCAATGTGAAATATGTTAGGTTGTGTTGTCTAGATGTTTTTCATTCCATGTTTGTAAAACTGAGCTGCACGTTGGTATAATACATGCTCTTCTTGGTAGGAAAAAATAAATGAAAACCAAGTAATTATGGTCTATTGACAGTTCAATATATGTTCAAATGCCAGTTTATGCGCACTATGCATTTGCTTCCTTATGCATATTGTTTCCAATAACCACGCCGACTTGAAACCATATATATATGAGTTTTCCCATGTACTAATTTTTTTAAACCTTTCATATACCGTTCTATATATCTTATGTTGAAGTGAAGTATTCTAAACACTGATGATCTCATTTTGGTTGATACAGCTAATTAATATGTTGTATCTTTATTTCTCTGTATGAACAACTCAGCTTGCACACACATAAAAGGGATCATATTAATTGCATTGTGAGAGATTGATCCAGCAGCAATGATAAATTTAGTATGCTACCTAGAGCTGCCTCAGGTGAAATGTAAAAATGCTACTTGCCGTAAACTTGATTTTACAAGTCAAAAGACAAGCATGCAGGTAACTTGATATTACGTAACTCTTTTATTTTTGGTTTGATAATATGTTACTACATATAGAACGCTAAGACCGCCAATTTTAAGTATATAGATGAAATTAAATGATGGTTGTGACGTTGGGAGAATATCATCACTTGTCGAAGGTGTGCTACAAAAATGATGGTTACATGTGCATTTGCGTCCACAATATATCACTTATACGAGCATGGATATTAAAATTTTATAACAGTCAAGCACTATATATGTTGCTCATAAGATTGGCCTCAAGCATTTTAACAAGGTAATACTAAAACTATAGTTCTGAAGACTGGACCGTTCGTCAAACCGTAGTGCTCCATGATGAAAAGTTTTGAAGCTTCTATCGATTGAATTGCTAAAGCCGTATTAAAAAAATACATTAGTTATGTATTTAATATGTTTAATTTTACTTAATACAAGAAATAGAATTATGAAAATATATTTTATTCCAAAGTCAAAAGTCAAAATTTGCTTGTTGCAATTTTTTTCCACTTGAACGCCTTTTGAATCAGCCTTGATAAGCGCAGTTGGTTTTATAGAATAATCAAAGAGAAGTAAAATGTTTTCTATCATTTTTTTTATGTACTAATGTCAATATTCTGAAAGAAATGTTTTTCTAGGTTTTCTAATGCAAAATGGAGTTTGGCCGCTAGCTTTGTCAGAGTTTGGCATGTTTCTGAAAGTTTGTCTTTTGCTGGAGGTGCATATTTTAAAATTTGCATTATCATCGTTTTCTTGAAGATGTGATTTTGGTTAGTAAGTTAAAGTTATTAGTTTGCATTTGGTTCTTTGTTGTAAATTATTGATGCACCTTATTTTGTACAATTTCTATGTTACATCCTTCATTTTGTTGTATAAAGTACAAGTTATTAACACAATAAGTGAATGATGTTGTTTTGTGTTATGTTTTTTAGGCAAGGCCGACCGGTTTTTAAGGTGACCGCAAACACCTATTATTAAAATGAAAGTACTGGTATTTTGTACATGCACAAAGTAACAATCTGGTTTTGAAGTGACCAGACACTGTCAATACATCAAAATAGCTCAGTTAAAACATTTATGGAGTACAAAAGGATAGGCACATAAGCTACATCACTATGCTTCATCATGCCCATCGTCATGAATATTCATATTACGCTTAGAGTTCGAAAAGCGAAGAGCCAAATCATCCATATTGGAAGGAGCCAATAGACAGTTTCGATCCCATGAAGAATCATTTAAGATTATCTCATTGTTTTCTCCAACTTCATCATCTTCTATCAAAACCAATTTGTCCCCATCAGGTGTGTAGAATAAACGACTACGTTCTTCTACATTGTCATCAATAAATATAAAAAAAATATCATTGGTGTCACGATGCATTCCAGAGGGAGCATGGACCCAAGCATTCTCAAGCTCATTCCAAGAGATATCAGGATCAGGAGGAACAACTGGCACGTTAGTATCAGGAGGCACAACCTCCTCATGTTCATCCACTACCTCAACTTGAGCAAACATCCAACCAGTAGGAACCCAAACTCGTTTAGGTGGCTTAGGTAATGGAGTCTTCACTGGTAGTGGCAAATTAGCTACATGCTGGCAGGCATCAGAGCAGTGGCCAAAGGATTTGCAACTAGTGCAAATATCTGGTTTCCATCTGTATGTGATATCCACATAATGCACACGATTGTGTAGATTAACTTTGATCTGAGTAGGCAATGGTTTATCAGGTGTAATTTCAATCAAGGCCCAAGCATATACTAAGTTCCTTCTTGCAACAGTATTTGCATCAAAGCATTTGAGTCTACCTATATGACATGCGAGCCAGTTAAGGCCAAGAAGTGGCTGTAGCACTGAGGGAATGTGGGTGAACTGCGCCCAGACCGGAAAAGAAAGGACCTGTTCACGAACTCTATCAATCAAATCACTCCAAGGCGTCGCAATAAACGGTCTGCCTTCAATGATTGAAGGCGCAGCTTTAAGAACATGTATCCTCTCAGCAGCAGAGGAAAACTTAAAGTAGTATAAGCCGTCGACAAACGTCATTTTCATGGAGTTACGGATTTGCCATGAGTTCCGGCATGCTGTTCGCATATCAACAGACGGAGGCATAGAATCCAAAAAGAAACCTACTATATGATCATTCCAGAAATTTACTGCTTCATCATGAATTTCCTTTGGAGGGACAGATCCAGCTTCATCAAATTGTATTTCGAAATTCACCGGCATAAATTCCCCCGCGACACGAGGAAGAGTATCAAATAAAGACGTCCATTTCTTGGGAGCATTTGGGATTGAGTTCATCGCAGGAGCCACCTGAACGGGATCAGCAGAAGAGTGAAGTTGGCTATTGAGATTATGAGTTGGGGAGTTCGGGGAGTATAGATGAGCAGGCAAGTGGGTATCTGGAATTTTATCCTGATTGTCTGGGGAGTTTTGTCGAACAGTTGGCGGGCGTTGGAATTCCGTACATGTTTCAGAGCTTGAGGAGCGTAGGTCACCTCCACTAACTACATGCTCATGAGCAACCGAACCCAACTCAGCATTATGAGACGTATTACCCAATACAGAATCCAAATCCACATAAAGTTGCGACTTTCCAAGAGTTACTGGCGTAGAAGGACCAGCAGCTTTAATATCAGAGATTAATTTGTTCAAAGGATGATTCTCCGGTAAGGTGAAAACAGATCTCGCAGGTGGTGTTGCTGCTTCGTCAGGGGCATCGTCGGAATCTGAGTGAGATTGGACGGAAGTAGCTCGGCTTCCAGATCTGGTAGTTATTGATGAGGGATTCGGTTTAGATTTATGTTTCCTGGCCATGAGGGGGAAGGAAGAAGTGCAGAAGACAGGAGGTGATTAGAGGGCGGCGGCGCAAGAGAGATTGGAAACCAGCTTTTCCGCCATTGAATGTAAATTTTGATGATGTTCAAAAGTTTGTGTGAATTTGTGTTTTGTGTTATGTTGTTCGTTTAAACGTATAGATTATTAACACCGTAAATGAATTTTTTTTGTATATCGTATTGTTTAGTGTATATTTGTTATCTAGTTGGATTATTTATTTTGTGATAATTACTTGTTTTGATATCTATATTTGAGACATATAACAATTTGTAAGGCATTATTTTATGCTAGATTAGGAGTTTTATGCTTCTGTTGTGACTACAATAGAAGCAACAAGTTGGGATGACTTTTAGTCCACGATGAGTTTTTTTGCTTTTGTTGTTGGAATAACCGGAGCAAAAAGTATGGTTTTTGCTTCGATGGAATAACCAAAGCAATAGGTTTTGGTCTGCTGCGTCTGCTGCATTTGCTTCGGTTGTCGAACTAAAGCAACATGGGGTAAACAACCGAAGCAAAAGATCTATTTTGTAGTAGTGTTTGCTTTTAAAACATTCTTTCTGAGAATTTCTAACACTTGTTCCAAATGTTTTTCATGCTCGCTTTCTGACTTGGACAAGATCAATATGTCATCAATGAAAACCAGAAAAAATTTATTTAATACTTCTCTGAAATACGTAGTTCATTAGATCGACAAAATACGCTGGAGCGTTACATAAGCCGAACGACATTACTAACCACTCGTAGAATAAGTCTGGACCCCTGAATGCTGTCAAAGGAACACACTCTTCGGCAATACGAAGCTGATGGAAACCTGTAGCTAGGTCCATTCGTGAAAGCACTTTGTGCGCCATTCAATCGATCCAACAAATCATCAATCCGCGACAATGGATATTTATTCTTTAATGTCTGCTTATTCAAGTCACGATAATCCACACATAGTCTGAGAGTACCATCTGACTTTGGGACAAATACCACTGCTGCTCCCCAATCACAGAAACTAGGCTTGATCAGACCCTTCCATACAAGCTATCAAGTTTGACTGTCTAGTTCTTCTTTCTCCTTCAAGGTCATTCTTCGAATAACATGAACTACTGGCCTTGCATTTGGAACTAAAGAAATTTTGAAATCAATTTCTCTACGCGGAGGTAAGCTAACAACTTCTTCGAATACATCCGCATAGTTCTTCACGACATGAATATTTTCTATGTCGACCGGAATATTCTCCGTAGCGATAGGAACAGGTTCTATTTGAGCAGGAGAAACATCCAAAGCTACCTAGAAGACTTTTCTATCAGAATTCGGACCTTCACATGGAATGGTTATAAAATTGCCTGATTTAGTCTTTGCCTTAACAACTCTCTCGGTGCATTTAATCTCGGCCTCATATTGGGTTAACCAATCCAATCCCAAAATAAGATCAAACTCTGTGAAATTCATGACGATCGAGATAGTAGGGAACCGATGACAGGAAAAAGAAACAAGCACTCCACAAATCCAACTAGGATCGCAGGAACCCCCAACTGGATTATGAACAGTCATTGGTGCTTTGAGCTTTATCAAATTCAAATCCAGTTTCTTAACTGCATTCTTTGCAATAAAGCTTCGCGACACGCCTGTATCAAACAATACTTTAATTGGGATGTTTTTGACAGTAAGCGTGCCTTCTAAAACATCTGGCCTTCCCTGACTAGATGAGGGTGCAGAAGTTTCTGCTACTTCATTTATATGTACTTCTTCGGATTTCTTTAATAATCGGCAATCCTTCACAAGATGGCCAGTCTGATGGCATTGATTGCATTTTCTCTTCTCTTGGAACTTGTCCTTGGATTTCGACCCAACATTTCTTTCCCTTTTCGGGGATTTGCAATTCCCTTGAAAATGCCCTGGCTTCTTGCACTTATTGCATATGGCATTCGTTACTGGTTCTTTCTCAGACTTAACCCTTTTCCTTTTGAATCAAGGATTCTTACTGAACTCAGACCTCGTATTGGCCTCTGGCCGTGTACTCGTCTCTGGGCTATCAGTTTCGAATTTCCTTTTGTTGCTATAACTGCCTTCCTCTTCGTCGTCAAAAAGGCCTCGCTTATCTAGATCTTCATACTGATAAGCCATGTATATTATTTTAGAAAAAGGAAGCTTCACATGCCCCATAACACTACTTTGGTGCTTTCTTTGGAGCCCGTTAATAAACCTCAGATTCTTCCTCTTCGGATTTTGAATTAGATGAGGGGCAAAATGAGAAAGTTCATTGAATTTCTTATGATATTCCGGAATAGTCATATCTCCTTGTATCAGATAATAGAATTCATCACATAACCACTCAGTTGCTTCAGGAGTAATAAATCTTTCACTGAAAATCTCTTTAAATTTATCCCAGGTAATATTACCTTCTGGATTATCCTTAATAATCGAATCCCACCAGAATAGAGCTTCGTCTTTGAGTGCTCAAGATGCTAGTAATCTTTTATGATCAACTCTCAGCTTTGAACCTTCAAATATTTTCTCAGCAGAGCGCATCCATGCTTGTGTTTAGAATAATAGATTCATTGCCTGAAAACGGTACTCCACCCAAATTTCGATATTTAGTTAATAGAGCTTCAATATCTGGTTCTGACCTACCTCTTCTACTTCTGCCACTCATTTTTCAATGTCTGCAAATAGTAGAAAAAGTGTTAGGCCAACAGAAAATGTATTTTTAAAACATAGAGACATATACCTTAATGTAAATGTGTCTATCAGGTGTATTTCATTCTGCTACACTCATTCTAGGATATTACTAATCCTATCTGAAATGAATGATCCGTCTTAAAACACTACTGGTTCTATTTCTGACGTGTTCGTTAATATGTTATATTCCAGAACAAAGCTCAACCAAAGCTCTGGTACCACGTTGTGACGACCCTAAACCCCGTTCCATGGTGGCAAGGGTAATATTTGGAATGTAACACATAAACAAATAACAACAGAACAGAAATAAATAAATACACCTGATAATGTACAACAAAATACACTAGATAAACATAATCATCAGAGTTACACAGTATACAGGATCATACTTAGTACAAAATACAGTTCAGCTATACATAAATGTCTACAGCGGAATCAAAACATAATATGTACAATAGGAGCTGAACAGCATAAAAAGAGATAAATGATAGAATCCATCTTCAGCTCCAGCTATCTAAAAAGATCGTGCTAAAACCTGAATACAAGGTTGCCCGTGCAGAAAAAGGGGTACCCGAGTTTGCAAGTGAAACAAACTACGGGTCAGTCATGGGACTGGCATGAGAAATCTACTTAACACATTTTATAATATGGCCAATCAGAGGAACACGCCACTAACGTGGAACGAGTTTACTCCATTGGATTGCCAGTGCTTTAAAACAAGTAAATCTTTTAAACATCGCGATGCTTTTTATAAAAATGAAGCCATTATAAGACTCAGTTCCCATCACACAATGCAACACAAACCGGAGGATAGAGTTTTACCTTATAATGGCCAAAATATGTTTGGTACAAGCAAAACAAATCATTTGATATTATTGCTAGTGTTTATATGTTTCAAAAACAATTCCAATCATAACTATCAATCATAGACGACATGAGTACCATATATCATGTCGCCATATATAGGCATACAATCAAGACCGCACTGTGTCGTATTTGGAAATTGGATTTCCGTCATGAACCAAGGCAAGGTATCGTCCTTACCGCTTCAAGACAATCTAGCCCATGTCTCAGGATCAGAACGCATCGACCCTTGGAGCGACAGGGCCGGTCCACTCGATGTGGATTAAAATGCCTGAACAATGCGTTTCCCCGCTCTATGGGGCGTAAATCTGGCCTGTATAAAGACCATCGTTTGGCTCCAAAGAGACCGAAATAACCGAGACGTCTCGCTTTCCATCATCCACATAAGTAAAATGCTCGGGCGTGTAAAACCCAAAGCACCACTCCTAGCTAGAAGGAAACGCATGTCCTTCCTGAGGTCCTCTCCCGTTTCTGGCTCATACCAGTGTGTGAGGCTTGCGAAACTATGCTAAACACAAAGCTAGATATTTAAAGTCGTGCTTTGATCATCAACCACAAAGCTCTACTTTTCAACAAAAGCTTTGATCACAGCATCTCTGCATGCCACGTTGTCAATATACAACGTCACACACGCATCCATTTACAAGTCCGTTCTGGGTCTGAACGAAACCGGAGGAACCTTATACCTCGCACATTCGTACAATCAACAAGTACATCCGGACGGCTACCACTTTAGCCCCCTTCAAGGTAGCTACTCCCATCGTGAGCATCAGTAGCACTCATCCATTCGATGTGAAGATCGTCGGTCTTGCACCGTCTTCATATCTTCGACTTCTAACCGTCGATCAATTATTTGAAATGAGAATTAACTCGGCCTTTTCAAATAATTCACGTATATTTAGAATTCAAATCAATTCATTTCAATGGTTAAATTATTCAACATCAATAATTCAGTTCATTAATGTAAATTTCACGTCAAACACATTCAACCATCAAATATCCAATAAACCAAGTAAATTCAGTTTATTTCCATTCCATATCGTTTATAATGTTTTATAATGATTTATCGCTATTTTTATTTATATGAAAATAGCCAATTCATTCAAACAACGCTTCAGGCCAAAACGCGGGCATGGCGCTGTTTTTCTTCAGATTTGATTTACCCATATCTGAAAATCCAATAGTTGGATCTCAACAAATTTTATATCATTAGAAAGATCTTTTCAAAACGAGTCCAACGGTTCCAGTTTTGGGAAAATCCGACGGTCGGATCTCCCGGCACAGTCGTTTGAAGTTACGATTTCAAAATACGAACTGCAGCGTCGTTATTCGATTTATTATAATTATATTTATATAAATATAATCGATTCTGGCACTGTTTTCATTTAGATTTGAATTAAACATTCTAGGCAATCCAATCGTTGGATCTTTGCAAATTTGGTGTCGTTGGAAAGATATTTCCAAAGCGAACCCAACAGTTTTGGTTTCGGGAAAATCCGATGGTCGGATCTCCCGCAATAATCATTTGAAATCACGGTTTCAAAATACGAACTGCAGCTTCGTTACTCGATTTATTTTAATTATATATATATATATATATATATATATATATATATATATAAATAATTCATTCTTCGATTTCAAAACCATGATCATTTCATATATTTGATAAAAATGATATTTTTATCCAACAGATATTTATTTCAACACATCACTATTCTTAACAATTCATATATATTATAAAAATGTGATTTTTTTTGTAAAACAATTTATTCAAAAACGTAAATTTTTGGCTATGCATATATATTATAAAAATGTGATTTTTATTTGTAAAACAATTTATTTCAAAAACGTATATTTTCTATACTTCGTACATACAATAAAAATGTGATTTTTATTGTTAAAACAATTCATTTCATTCATTCGATAAAAATGTTATTTTTATCATTCAAACTATTTTATTTCATTCATCACATGAATGTATTTCAATACATAAAAATAAATCAAACACAGAAATATTTCAGAAAATTTCGGCAGCATAACGGCATGGTAGTTAAAACCGGCACTGTCCCGAGTATGGCTCCTCGCTCTACCTTAAAGCCTCTCAGCTTTTGACAATGGGGATTTCAATATCTAGTTCGTACGCAGACGAATTTTCCCATATACTAATCCTATTGGTATTTCAACCACAATTAATCATTTCCAATCAACCATTCATGATATTCACCAAATTTCACATCAGTCAAATCCAACCAATATCACAACCAATATATATCGTCCATGGTATAGGGACGAGGGGAGTATAATTTTTTTTTTGGAAAATTGGTAAACGTTTATTAAGACTTTTCAGCCCAACATTAAGCCTCATAAACCGGCTTTTGATTACATGCGTCAGCCCAAAACGCACGATACATGTAACATAAACAGACAAAAACTTCCTTTCTTCTGCCACATTCTCGAATTATCAGAAAAGGGACAAAAGACGAAACTCACAAGCTTGGTCACGGCGGCTGATAACTTCCCGCGAATCGGCTTCCTCCCCTTGGATTCCTCAGATCCACTACTTGCGTCTCCACTACTGCTTCTGCCTGGCTATCAGTAAGTCTCCTTCTTCTAATCCTCTTAGCCGTTATTCTAATCTCCACCCAGTTCAAATAACTGATTTTGTTAGCTGTTTGTGTTGTCTGCTTGAACACTCTAGCATTTCTTTATCTCCAAATCGACCATACTGAAGAACTGACGGTTATTTTATACAGTTTGGCTTCTTCGTCTACCAACTGCCTACCACCGTTCAGGTAATTGATACTGTTAGTTAGCTGAGACTCTCCATCTATTATGTTAAGCTTATCTAGGCAATTGTTCCATATTTTCTTCGAAAATTCGCATTCAAAAAATAAATGTTGGTGGGATTCGTTCTCTTTGTTACACAAGACACACATAGTGTTATCCACTACACCCCACGCAAACAGTCTGTCTTTTGTGGGGAGTCTGCCTTAAATTGCTTCGTATGTAGTCACAGCCATCTTAGGACAGTTCACCTTATCGATCCCATACAAAGTTGTGCCATGTTTAAACTTGATGTTTCTTGCGAGTGACTTCCCATGCAAATCGAGTTGAAAATTCCTTTGCATGTTTCCATGCCCAAATATCGTCTGTCCAGTTGAGAAACAGTGGCATGTATTGAATTTTAGTTTTGTTTTCCTCGCTGCATGGTAAGTTATTGCACTTCCACCCATTTTCATATATGATTTCACTCACTTTTTTATCTGGGCAACCATATGCCGAATATGTTTCCCACCCAACTAAATCAATCATCGATTTACCCTCAATCCAAGGGTCCTTCCAAAGGTCAGTAGTTCTTCCATTGGCGAATTCTTTGTTGCAATTAGTTGCTAGCCTGTCTCGTATTCTAAGAATCGCTTTCCAGGTAGGAGATGAATTGTTATCTTCTTCCATTTGCCAGAAATTTCCTTTTATGTACCTATTTCGCATCCATTTGGCCCATAACCCATCAGATGTAATAACTTTCCAGCCTTGCTTTAACGTGAAGGCTTTAACGCGAGGGGAGTATATATATATATATATATAGATATAGATATACATATATAACTATATTTCGATTTCATTTTAATTCATTTCAATATCATTCAACGCATATAAATTTTTTTTACAACGCATATATAACTTATACATTGAACATACAACATATACAACGCTTATACATGAGGTCTACAACGCTTATATAACTCATACTTCGACTGTATAATTTATACATCGTCATTTCCATATCGTTTATAAAACAGAAGTCTCACATTGGGTTCCACTCCTCCAAAAATTGTAGGAAGCTTAGAAAAATATCCGGTCTCTTCTAGAATGTAGAGGACGTCCACACGGTCCCGGTGCCTCTTGTTTCACTGAATTTCGACCACACATGAAAAAGATATGATTTTTTTTGAAGTCAATCAAAGTTTGCGACGGTTTTAGAGTGTTATGAACTGTTTTAAATAGCTTCTGCCGTTACCTTCACGATGGATTCAAACTAGGGTTTGGGTTTAGCTTCAAATCCGTTGACTTTGAGGAGGATCGAACTATACCACATCGAGGAGCTTGGAGTCGCACGTCGGAGGGTACCAGTCGCGGTCAACTCGCCGTCAGATCGGAGGAGTTACGGCAGTGGAAAGTCGGCGCCTTCCTCGAGGTGAGTCTCCCAAAATACTCAACGATGTCTGGCAAATCCTGTATGGATTTAAAGAGGAAGGAGAGCTCTTTCAAAATCTCCACATGACCGATGGATTTTGGTGCGTGGTTTGAGAGGAAAGGATGAGAGAAGGCGTGGGAGGGTTTCCATCGGTCATGAAAAGGGGTAGCGGGTTTGACCTGGAACCGATAAAGTGAGGAAAGAATTTGATTGATCCATGTATTATATTTTAATTTTTAATTTAACTAATTCGGAAAATACCACTTTATCCATACGAACTCCAATTCAAACTCAACGACTGTCGCCCCTAGCTAAATACCCCCATTCCGAACACAATGGAATATGTTTCGTTGGCCCATTCGACTGTTACAGTCTGTTATTCTTCAAATTAAAATATAAAACATTCAAATTCTAATTTGAACGTACATTTTAATTTGCCAGGGCCACATACTGATTCTAAAAATTCCAGAAAAATAAATCTAGCTATGTTTTGAGGATACGGTCCCAAAAAAACTTGTTTCGTCGAATTCTGAGACCGTTTGAAAAATGGTCATTTTCTGGTCGATCCAATTTGACTAAAATCAACCAAACACATTTTACTTCACCATATTAACTTCAAAAATCCTAGAATTTGAAACTTAGCAATAATTTGACATCCCGGATGCAACAAAAGTGGTTTCATCGAAAACAGAGGTCGTTTGCAAAATGTCTATTTTCACGGGCTATATATACTCTATAGCGACCTTTCTGAAAATTCATTTGGCCATAACTTTTGATTTCCGCTATGAAAATTCTATTTTTCAGATTTGTTAGAAAGATATTCATAAACAGATTTAAATATTTTTGGCTTCACTAAAATTCGTTTTATTTTGCACCCGGTACAGTCGGTCAAAGTTTGAATTCAAATTTTTGAAACTGCCACGCCATTTCAGGCCTTGTTTATAATTAAAATAAATATATTTATTTTCAAATATCGATTCAAACATACTATTCGTCGTTATTATTTAAAATAATTTATTTTAAATATTCAAAATCCACTGAAATAGCCAAATTAAAATTTTTAAATTGGTTCACCTTTCTCGGGTTGTTACAAGTTTGCACCCTCGATAAAAACAACACTGAGATACGTGAGAGGAAGAGAAAAGAACCAAAAGCCAGAGAAGGATTCAAGCCAAGCGATCTTTCTTTGGACCATCCACCTGGTGGGAACAAAACATCTTTTTGAAGCATTGACTAACCGCCCCCAAAAAACTTTCCTAGAGGTGCAAAAAAGCTAGGAGATGCCAATTCGAACGTCGATTTCCATTAGTGAAGAAAATGATGTTGTCCGTAAATGATAACGAAGAGATCAGAAGGTATGTGTACTTATAACTTATAATAATGAATGATTATTAATAAATAATCTCTAATTACTAATTATTATATATAATCAATATTTCAGTGGACTTAATTTTACTTTTCAGTTATAAGTAAGTAACATTGAGTAATTAATATCTAACAATAAATATTAATAATTTATGATTAATAATATTACTATTAAAAATTTGTAATTAATAATATGTACATATTAAATATTAACAGTTAATAACTAGCTAACATTAAATTATAATTAATAAATATAAAGTAACATTTAATAATTAATTTTTACTAGCTAATAATTACGATTAAATAATTGATTTTCACAATTATTTTCATTTGTCATAAATTTTTCTTTAATTAATAGTTTCATTATGGTATTAAGGTCCCGGATGCAACGGCCAATGACGGTTGTAAAAAGGTGTATCACAGGACCTTTAACAGTGTTTTTTGTCTGCTGCAAAATATGATCGACTTATTACAAGTTGTAATTTACAACGTTACCTAATATTACGGACGCATGCTCGTTGCGAAACCCATATTAAAACTGGTTTTGCCCATGGTAAAAAGTTGTTTTGTTGTAGTGTTCAAATTTGAAGCTTTGAATGATGTGCAGGTTAATAATAGATCCAAAGATCTGGAAGCCTTCTTGAAGCTAAACGGTTTCTCTTAAGCTTTGCTAGAAGATAATTTCTCATAATTTGCCTTGCTTTTGCCATTTTTATGGTTTCTAAATGCCAAGAAACCAGTTCTCTTGTTAATGTTGGCAAAGTTAGGGCTATGTATTTATGTGTTTATGATTTGTATCCGGACTGTTTTTCCTTTTAATCCGTTTTTGTTGTATTTATCCAATGAAGGGGTGTCATGCTTTGGGCCAATTGAATTTACCGACTTTTTTTTTAAAAAAGGGTGTTTACTTGTGCAAAACTATGATTAAAAGTTCTCACTAAAATTTCCACCTGCACTCGAGCAAACATTTCCCTGTTCTCTATAAAACCCTACATTCACCCTCCCCTCCAACTTCTCATTCCACTCTCCCTCGCTCCAACCCAAAAGATAAAACCAAAACCCGACACAATGCTATCTTCCGACTCCTTATCCGAAGCCACGTCCAGCTGCAGCCCGAGCAGCCAACCCCTCCATCCCGACCGTCCATCCCGGTACGAGTCCCAGAAACGCCGGGACTGGAACACCTTCGGCCAGTACCTCCGCAACCACCGCCCTCCCCTCACCCTCTCCCGCTGCAGCGGCGCCCACGTCCTCGAGTTCCTCCGCTACCTCGACCAGTTCGGCAAAACCAAGGTCCACGTCCTTCCCTGCCCCTTCTTCGGCCACCCCCACCCTCCTGCCCCCTGCCCCTGCCCTCTCAAGCAGGCCTGGGGAAGCCTCGACGCCCTCGTCGGCCGCCTCCGTGCCGCCTTCGAGGAAAACGGCGGCCAACCTGAAGCCAACCCCTTCGGCGCCCGCGCCGTGCGCCTCTACCTCAGGGAGGTCCGCGACAGCCAGGCCAAGGCCAGAGGCATCGCGTATGAGAAGAAGAAAAGAAAGAAGACCGGCAGCGCCGGCCATAACCACAGCACCAACAGCTGTAGCAACAGTGGCAGTAACACCACGGCTGCTGCTATTGCTTCTTATACCACCGACAACGGCATGAGCATCGGCAGAAGCGAGAATTATGGGATGGGTGGAGGGCAGTACGGTAATTTCATGATGGGGATGATCGGCGGGGGCGGAGGTACTGGTGGCGGCGAGCATGATGTTATCGGGGTTGGGGATGGCTTCAATTATACCTCTCTTTCTGTCTTTAATTAATTAGCTAATTTTATTAGTTAGTTTCTTTTTTGGTAATTAGTTCCTTGCTGCTGGTTAGGGCATATTTCATGATGTATGTATATTAGGGTTTTAATTGTATGCTTACTTTTATTTGTTTCGTTAGTATGCTTTGTAATCTGCTTTTGTTCTCGAAATATTGAAATATATTGTTCTCGCTGATCTTCCTTTGCTGGCCTTTGGTGCGTTACTTCCTGTCTAGTTTTTCAGTGTTTTTAGCCAGTCTTTCAGTCAACAGATATTTTGTGTGTGTATTATAGGAGCATACCCATACACAGACAGTGACACACAGAACGATATATCAAAAATGTTGTTCCGTCAGAAATTTAGTTTGGTAGAATGTTTAAAAAAAAACAGATTAGATGGCTGTTGTTTCCTCCATTTTTTAAATTCAACGGGTTATCATGAATTGCGCTCATATTCTGATCTTTTTTATCTTTACTTTTGGATTATTGTGGCATCTTGCACGATATATACACATACACATGAGTGGCTTTGATCCATTTTTCTCTATTTTGTATCGTTAATGTAGTATTTTTGCAACATTTATATTGGGAAAAACTAGGAAGCTAGGAGGAATTTCTAACACAAGTAACACTCATGGAGCTGATCAATTTCATATATTATACATATACACATGAGTGGGGTTTTAGCTACAGTGTGACATGACATGACTTTCTCTTTCGGTACATATTTTATTCCTGATTATTTTAATGTGGCCCATTATTCAAACAGATAGTTCAATATCTGATTGCTTGATAGGTCAAATCAGGTTTCTGAAAGACTTGTTTATTGAAAACAAGACGTCATCCCTTTTAATTATGAACTCTTTTTTTTTTTTCCTTCTCCAAAGCTGTAGTCTACAAATTAACCTCTGCAGATACACATGCAGATTCAGTCATGTTCATACTTCATTTACCACTTTATACCAGTTACATTTTTTCTTTTTCTCTGTATTTTCTACTGCTGGATGGTCTGATGACTCTGATTTAAAAGGGAGGGTGTATGTGTGTCATGTATGTATGTATAAATACATACAAACACACACATACACACACATACACACACTTAATTTCTTATAAAATTTCAATTTTCTGATCTGTTGCTCTTTATGCGTGATAATCCAAACAAGAATATGGAAAAAAATGACAATATCAAAGATCAAATAATACACAAGTCCACCAAAAAATGAGATACAAATCAACAATCATAACTGAGCAAAGCATTACTGCCCAACATGTGCACATAATTGACTATTAAAGGATAAGGTACGGCTGAATGGATACGATATTTTTGAAGTCAAAAAGTGAAAAGATTGCACCAACATGAATTTACGGTTTACAATAGCACTTTTGATTATGCTATTTCAATGAATTTTACTGCTAGGTTGTGATGTAACTCGCATGAAAGTTAGAGCTTTTTATTTTTAGGTTACTATTGAGTTCTAAATCATTGCTTTTTTATCATATTTAGAAAGTTTTGACTGAATGAGATAATTAAAATTGACATGCAACATTTCAAATGTTCCTGCTTACTTTATTTTGTAGTAAGTACGTAGTAACTGTGCTGGTTTCATGTTCAAATGGCTATGTAACAATGAGTTTGCTGTTGAGATTTATATATACACAGAAAACTACGTACAAAGGAGAAGAATAGAGAGGGCAGTCTTTAAAAGGACTGGGAGAATAACTATTTGAACAATGGCGTTGTACAGCTTTTTCTTTTATTGGCGATGAACCAATGTTGTTCTCTAAACGATGTTTTCAAGTTTTTTGCTTTTACTTCTGTTCGTGCATGAATAGGATATGTTGTACACATTGATATTTCCGGACCCACTACTTAAAATTTATTGAATATTTGGAAAACATAGTTAAAACCAATCATAATTCAAAATGAATTCCTCAATCACTTTTAACGTCGAGCGGAACTTTATTTTATCAAAAAAAAAAAAAAAAATCGTGTTTTCTGGCGTTGCCACTTATTTATTTTTTAAATTGTAAAGATCAACGGAATATTACTGGCAAACATTTTAGCACATCCTGTTGCACATGGGTGGATCTACTTTGAGCCCAGCTAGGGCCAAAACCCCATCTGAAAATGCAAAAATCTGGTGGAAAGTAGAGAATTCTAGAAGGCAGCCTTACGTGAGAATTCAAAAATGCCCTAGCTCAAGCTCCAAACAGCCCATGACAACCCATATTTGGGTCAAATATTGCCACCAACAGCTTATTTACAATGTCTCAACCTATATACATACGTGTGTGTGTGTGTGTGTGTATATATATATATATATATATATATATATATATATATATATATATATATCCAACAAAATTTGGACAAATCTTGCAATGTGGGACTAGTTTGCCCTATCTCAACTAAAACCTGGGTCTGCCACTACTTTTGCATTTATATTACCTGCAGTACACTAAGAGAATAGTTGTAGCTATGACAAACATTATAAGTGCTGACTTATGAAATTAATGTCTCGCTATTACCTGTCATATCCTCGCTATATCATATAGCGGAATTCTAGCGCTACGCTGTTTTGAAATAGCCTCTCAAATGACCTTTCCGCTTTAAGCTTCGCTATATTTCGATATATCCCATTATTTCATCTACATATATGCATTATTCATATCGCAGGCATGTCATGGTACATAGAAGAAAAATTGCTAATATGTCTACAATTTTTTTGTATATTTGCTTTATATAATTCAACTTTATTGAAAATAATATAATTTTCATTTGTATGTAGTGTTTATCATTTTTTTGATGATTTTTCTATAATATTATGATGTTTCAATAAGTGTAGGCATTGAATTTAGGAGTTTAAAGAAATAAAAAGACATGCAGAAATCCATGCAATATTTTGATATTATTGTTGTGATGTCTGCAATTTTACGAAAATTTGCATGACTTTTGCTGAAACGTGATTTTTTTTTTTTTTTTACGTAAACGCGTAGATGATAGTGCATTGAATTAAGTTTGGTAATTTTTTACGTTAATTTTTAATGTTTTTTTGATGATTTTCGTAAAAATATGGACCTAATTTATAAAGTTTAAATAAGGAATTTTTGTGTATTTTGAAACTAACATGGACCTTAGCTAAACTGTCCCTAAAATTAATTACTGGTTGAACTTTTATTGTATTCACATTGTTTTATTTATTTTAATAAACATTCATTACAACCGTCCGGCTCACATCAATATAACTAAATAATAAGTTGTCTCGTGCCCAATCAATATAGAACTCTTCTTAAATCATCCCCAATGGAGGGTCGGTTGCTTTTCTAATGAGCCCCAACGGAGAGGTCAAAGAGGGGACAGGGTTGCTTCAGCAACCCTGCGGGTTGTTGAAGCAACCGCTGAGTTCCTAAAACAACCCAACATAGACGGCTAAGGGTAAATACACTTAGTCGCCATACTAAAAGCCAACTTGAGGGGGAGGGGGAGGGGGGAGGGTTTAAAAAACTCCCTTCCCCTTAGTCGGCTTTTAATAAGCTAGCCGCTAAGGGTATTTACCCTTAACCAGCTTATTAAAAGCTGGCTAAGGCAAAAGCAACACCCAACCCATTGGGGGGTTGCTCGGGTCAACCGGTATCGATTTGACCGCAAGCAACCCCTTTGTTGGGAGTGCTCTTAAGAGTTGAAAGAAAAGAAATTCCATCATAGGAGCTATCATACACCTCACAAAATACGAAATAAAATATAATATGCATAGCACAAAATATGAAATAAAATATAATTTGCATAGCAGATATAAAATAGGAAATACAGTAATAACTCTCCAAAGAATTATGCAACATGATAATAAAGCTCACATAAATCAGGCATAAACACTGATAATTGTTTCATAAAATAAACTATCAATGTTCAGGCTTTACAATGCTGCACATCATAATGTGTATATTATTTATGTGTCTTGTGAAATAGCTCTATCCATCTCGTTATTTATATAGCTATTGCATCCTACCCAAAGTTGTGATCTAGTATACTCATTTAAAAATACAGAGATGATAAGAACCAAAAAATAAAATCTCGAGTCAAATTAAAGTTCGATGTGAGATATAAACGAATCCTAAAATACTTTACAAGTCGATATAGTAATGAAAAAAGGTATATCAATCATACCTAACATATAACTCTGCAACTAAAAAGAAAGCACATATCATGTATAATATGCTACCCTACAACATCATAAAATTATTCTACAACCTAAGAACAATGGAAAATATCGATATATCTTCATCTTCAATGTTTTTCTCATAATATCTCTAGAACGATAAATTATAGAAGTAAACGGTCAAAGCAAAACAATGAGTGTGTTAACAAAATCATCATTATCACTTAGTATCAATGTTTTCATAACCCGGCCGTGAATCAAACCGTGAGGACTCAGGGTCCAAAGTTTTGAAGGACTAACTGGTCGAACCGTCCAGAACCAAATAATAAAGTTTGAAAGTCATCTGTTTATTCATTAACATTAATAAATTGCATGATAATCAAATAACTAGGGCACAAACAAACACACATGTTTTTAGAACGAACTGTTGAAGTTTACGGCTAGATGTTGGAACAGTTATGAGTTTTTGAAATGTTTTAGTTGTTATTTTCAAAACAATACAAAATATGAAATGATCAGAGACAATTACACAATGAGAAATAAGAAAAAAAACCAAAACCATGGTTTAATCTTGTAAAATTGAAGGTTGAACCGCTGATTTGAAGGTCTGACTAGGGTTCATGCATGAATGAGGTATGATTGAGTTCCGCGTCGTGATAATCCAAGGTACAGGGTTATTCGAAGTCGGACCATGGCAGGGTCGAGTTATGAAAATTATGCTTAGTATGCTTGAATATATAATAACTCAGGATTAATGGAAATCACAAGTTTCAATGTACTTTCACTTACATCAAAGGAGATGCTAGACTCTATCTCAGGTCCAAGGTATACAAATTATAACATCCCAATTTTTTAAGACCTAATACTAAATTTTATGGACGTTGCAGTCTTCTATAGTGTTAAATTTCAGTAATAGACAATGAGTTAATAAATCAAACATTCGAGAGCATGCGAACATGAAAAATCTTGAAATAACATTTATTCAATATCATTCGTTACACATTCTCTTTTGCATAACCCGTACACAGAAGATGTAAATATTACAAACACAAGAGTGACATATGAGGATGCCCTCTTGGATGGTCGGAGTTTAGGTAAAGGCATTAAACACCTTTGCCTCTTCCACTGGCCAAAATAAACACACGGTGGAATAAGCTCTTAAATAATTATAGTCTCCTACTCATCTTCGGAAGCTCAATCAAAGAAGCAAAACCTAGAAACACTAACTCTCAACCTACTCAAACGAGCACTCGAGAGTTAGAGGGGAAAACAAAAACTACGGGTCAATCAAACAGACTTATGTGAACCATAACATTTCTACTCAAAATCGAAAGGTAACTGGCGAGGCCAGGCCGCTTAGCGTGATGGGTTTCCCCTCGCTAATACCGGAACATAACAACCAACTATGTGCTTCAGCATTTTAGTGGTTAGCACAGTACAAAACAATAATGAAAACATTTTGATAAGCAATATGTAGTATGCAATCATGTTGTGAATTTCTCATCTCTCCCATTATACTGACTAGTTGTCTTAACGGAATCTTTATATCCCTTTCAACATACCAATTTCATAGGTACCATTCTACTTTCCTGACTCATTTATATGAACTATTTTTTTATTCAACATTGAGATACCCTCCCTTAGCTTCTGGATAAACCATTCCTAATTAATTTACGAAACAACCCCTTCAATGGATGTTGGTTACCGTCAGGCACCCTCTTAGTTTTACTCATAAGCTGACAAAGAGCCATGTAGTTTTATACCATGGGAAAATTATAAACCCTGCAATGGATGTCAGCTAACTACCTAGCATTCTCTTAGTATCATCCATTGATTGAGTGAGAACCGAGTAGTTTTATACCATGAGATAACTGGAAACACATAACCTGGCGTGGATTATCTATAGCACATCACATAGTTTTACCCATGTGAAAACTAACTACTTTGTAGTTCTATACTGTGTCATGACTATAAACATACATCCAAAGTAGTGTAGTTTTATTCATAGGGTCGGTATAAACCTTTATACCTAATGTCGAACCCACGACTACCCATTATACTCCACCAGTGCTCATAACTAAAGTTTACGCTTATAAGTAACTGACCGATGTAAAGTGTAACAACCCGTATTTTTTACTATTTAAATATTTTACTTACATATTAATCATTGACTATTTGACGGCTTCAGGGTAAAAGTTTTCATAAAACGATCAAATCAGGACTCGAGACTATTTCCACTGAGTTCGAATAGTTCGTTAGGTGAAAAAAAAGTATATAGATCGCTATATGTTGAGGTTTGTTGCTCAAAGGGCAAAACAATATTGAAATACATAAAAAAATTATTATTTCAGGAGCAATGTCAGATTTTGACAAAATTTATATTTCTAGAATTGTCATAGTAAGTTGTTTCATGCTATTAAGTTTCGAATAAAATGATGTACCCTTTGGTCATGCGCTCTTAAAACGTAATCAGTTTTAGACATACAATTCTTGACAATTGTGCCTATTAAATTATAAATACCTCTTTAGTTTGTTATTAACCCTAATTTCTTCATTATCCACCTACTGTAACTTCATCTCCTTCATAAAATCATGACCATTATCTTCATCACTTTCAAAAATTAATTCTCGTTGAATTACCCTTCCAAAAATCATGAAATCAATTCCTAGATTTTATCTCTCTACAATCCTATTCCATTTTTGTTGCACTTGACACATATTCTTGAAATGCTCGTGCATAGACTCATGGTTAGGGTTTGAGATTGGCAGAGATATAGGCAACAATACTTGAATCTGGGACCACTATTGTGCTTCTATTCGAAAATAGCACCTAAGGAACAAATCTCGTCGAACCCAGAGTAGCAATGCAAAATGCATGTGTGGGAGGCCGCACAAAACCTGTAACAAGCATGGAGAATTGGTTTTGCATGGTTTGTGTGATTTTGATAAATTTAGGGTGGTCACGGAGCTTGTTCGCTGATGATTTCACTAGTGAAAATGGTTCCTAATTTTATTGAGAAACAAGGGAGAAAAGAGAAGAGATGGAGGTTGAGAAAATGAATATTTTTTGTGTGTGTACATAGTGGAAGAAGGAATATTTATGAAAGGGTAATTAAGAGTAATCATGGTAACAAGTGGTTAATAATTAAGAGTAATTATGAAAGGGTAATTAAGAGTAATCAAGGTAACTATTGTGTACGATGATAGATTTTGACATCGTTTCTTCCATTGGACTCGTATTGTTGAGCTGTACATTTTGAAACTAGCTTGGGCTAATTTGGCTAAGGTAAGTGATATGACCTTCATGGAACTACAATCATTTGTACGGTAATAATTTAATATTTCTAGGTAATTTAAAATCCAAAAGTATACTTCTCTAGGATAGTTGAGTCTAGTTAATAAAATATATAATAACTAAAAGTAATTTCGTTAGTTTAACGCGGAATTTCACATTTTTAGCCATTTACGCGTTATTGCGCGCTATTTTGAAACTATCTTTAGAATTGAACTAATGTGAATCATCACCAATCACTTTAGATAAGTTTTATTTATTTTACGGATGTTATTATGGGTGTTTGTTTGTTAATTTAGAAATTATATTATTTTAGTTGCATGGATGATTTTTTGCTTAGTTAGTTAAAATGACGTACGTGAGAGACTTAGTATTATAAAAAATCTCATCTTTTAAAGTTTATAGCATTTATAAATCAAGTGCATAAGAAGTTTAGTGCATGCCGATTAAGTACAAGGATAGGACTCGAACAAGATGAAATGAACTTTCAAAGGAGTAGTGAAGTGCATGGATTAATCTGAGGATAAAGCATAAACGGAGCATAGCGACTGAACTCGGCTACAAAATTGGATTTTAAAACGAATGTCGGATGATTTCATTTGATGTGTACTTAACCAATTTTGGCTAAGCGTACGATTAGAGTTATTGTTATCGATTGTAGTAGAGTTGTCGATATCGAATATTTTTAATACTGGACATTTTGGTCAATTTAAAGTAAACGATGGTGCAATTTCGAGGGGAAAGATATAATGGTTTGTTAAAGAGTCTATTCGGTCTAGTGGCTTTTCGACCCGTGGTTTTGGCATGAGGCAAGGATGTGGTGATTTGACGTAGAAATTCCATTGTTTGACGTTGGTTATTCCATGTTGTGGAGCATCAACAACTTCAGCGACGGACAATTATTCTCCAAGGGGAATAACGATGGGGAGACCGCAAGTCAAGGTGGTAGAATTATGCGTCGGGATGGTAAGACTACTAGTTAAGATGGAGGAGCTGTCAAGAGTGGTTCACGGAGCAAAGTTTGATGAAAAATGCAATTTTTTAGGAAGTTACCGACATGGAGTCTTCAGACGGGAGTAGGGACACAATTCCAAAATAAACACTACATTGGAGATAAGCATTCAAAGGGATTGTTAATATGCAGGTTTGGCTGGGTGGGTACTTCGAGAGTTGAGGCTAGAGCATCTATTGAGTCTTCGACCAGATGTAAGTTGTAAGCTAGTTTAGAGGATGCCCATTGGATATAGGTTGTTAATCCGGGGAGACTCATGAATACCCCTTATGCTCATTCTAAATATAAAAGAAGTTTCCGGTCTAACGTAAATTATTTCGGCTCAGATGGGATACAATTACCGTGGAACCTGATGTATTATATATACCCAATGCATTGAGTGATAGAATGTAAGGTTAGATGATGTTTTCTCTATTTTTTTAGTTGTTTATCACCCTCAAAGATGTCACTAAAATGTAGGTAATCATTGACACAAATATAGATTGTGTAGATGCAGACATTTAAACACTCCAGTACTCTGGCATAGGGATTACCTAAATTATCACTATTGAGTACTATATTATTTTATGGGTTAACTCTTTGGATGTAGGAACAAGTCAGACTCATGCTTTTATGTTCCCTCTTATTACCTTGGATACTATTGATATTGATTGTGATTGATTGATTGTTTTGATTGTGCTCAACCAGTTTACGAGCAAAATATGCTTTTACATTTAGCATTGGGTTGGGTAGAAATATTTGTATCCTAACATCTTGTGAAACACTTCACGATTTGACTATGAGATGTTTAGCGATGTTGTAGAGTTCATTTCAAATTTAATGAATGATTTTGAAATGATATTTTTCTTAAGTGAAAAGAAATGTATTCCCAATTTTGGACAGGGAATGTTTTATAAAACAGAAAAGATTTCGAGGGCTAACCCGATGTTGTCGAGATGATTTCGAAATGTATTATGTGTTTGACATTGTAGTTCAACGCATAACTGATTAGTTGCTATTGATGATAGATCTGCTTGGTGGCGGAGAATATATTCTCTTGCATAACACCCTTCTTTGAGGCGTACGAGCTCAAAGGTTATGTGATCAATAGTGACTAATCATATGTGTGAACTGCTAATGTAAAGTAGTATATTTTGGAAAGTACTTGTGATTATTATGTTGTGAAATGATTTTCCCTACTTCGGGATATGAAATGATTTGGTATGTGGCTGAAGATTCGAGTAACCCGGATGACTAAAAGTATGGGTGAGAGGGCGGTGTATGTCTTCTCCCAGAGTGTGGGATGGTGCATCATCAGTGCAGCCTGCTCCATCGTGGGAGGTGCACATTTATATGTCGAGTTGCTTAGGTGCGTGCCCTTTGCCTTGTCGACGGGGAGCGTGATATTTGGTTGCATACTTGTTTGTATGCATTATTATGTTTTGGAATTCATATTTACAAAGATTTTGGTTTGAGATCCTGAAGTGAAATCTACTTTGATATAAAGCTAGATATTTATTTCAAATGATTTGAAATAAGAATCAAGAAATAAAGTCCAAAAGAATAATTTCTGTAAAGTGAACTGGATTTCAAAAAATCTAAATTTGGGATTAAGCCTAAAAGGGTAGATTGAGGAATTGCATGTTGTATGATGCACTGTAGATCCATATTTCTATTATTGGTTGTTGTTTATGCACTGGTATCCATGGGGGTGAACCCGTTCCGTGACATGCGGCGTGGTCCCATGATTTACCATATTTTAAATTAAAGTTTAATAACTATTTTAGTACTTATACCAGTCCCATGACTAACTCGGAGTTTATTGTTTCTACCTAAACTCTGGGTGCCCATATTTTCCACACGGGCAACTAGTAGATTTAGTTTTGCGGATTATTTCATTTAGCAGGATTCTGGATCAAAGCTTAAAGTTGTGTCCAGAGCATTGATAGTCTTCCGCTGTGTTAGTTTATTTGTTTCCGCTGCATTGTATTACATTTATTATAAATTTATTTTTCGCTGTATATTATTTTCGATACTCTGGTATTATGTACTCTGATGTAACATTATTATGATGTTTATAAAAGTCTTCTGTTGTTTGTTCTGATGTGTTATGCGCCCAAAGTTAGCGTATCCGTCTTTTTGGTTCGATTTAAGCCGGTTTAACGATCGATTTAGATCAACCGAGAGGGAGGGTTGTTATAGATACTGATTAAACACATCGATGAATAGACTAGATGGCAGGTGCAGGTGTGATCTATAGGTGCGCTGGTGGATTAGCAAGAGGTGGCGTCTTCTCTTATTATATTAGTATTATGGATTATTCCACTGTGCGACGGTGTTGAGCTACGACAGTGTTGACTGCTTATTCAAAGACAATTTATCGGTGAGTATATTTATCTCTAGTATACTATGATTATAAATTATTAATGTCTCTAATGTTTTATACATATGAGTTATATTATATTTTATCTAAAGCACTATGAGATATATGTTAGGTTCTATTTTAATCTTTGGTGTTTCTTTCCTCTTCTTCTCTTATATCCTCTTCCTTTCTTATCTATTTTCCTTCTTTTTCTATTTCTTTCTCTTGAACATCGGCATGCATCGATCGGATGCCTGTACAGTGCACTGTTGGGTTAAATGAGCACTGCTTTTATATGATGGTCGCCACTAGTGGGATTAGAGCTTAGGTTGCGTTGTTTAACCTAAGTAGTATGGATTCGAGAGTTAACATATTTGAGAAAGTACATATTTGTATGAATTTTGGTTTTCAAAAGTATATATGTTAGCAATATATATATATATGTATATATGTACATACATATATATATATATATATATGTTTGTACTATAAGTTGTTTTGCATGCATTTTCCATTAGAATAGTTTTCTCTATTCACATTATGTATTCTCAGTTGTGGTGCAAATCACTGGTTGGGTTGTCCTGATTTCTCTAATTGATTTTGGTACTCAAGTGCAAGGAGTCGACTAAGCCCATCTATATGGTACTTAGATATCTAAGTGGTCAAATGATCTTATGAACAAAGTCAACCAATGTAATGCAAGAGTGATTTTCTTTCTTACAAGAACTTTTTGACGACTTGGACATGGATAGTGTAGCGAGATAGAATTTATCTTAAGAAAAATCCAAGGTAAAATCCTAATTTGTCAAGAGTTTCTGTAGCTTTGGCTTGCTTGAAATCAGTCTGTGGTTTGCTTCAAAGAATTTTATCTTGACTTCGTAGGAGGTAGCATTTGTTGAGGAGTTCACCGATTTGGGTAAGGTGATATGGGTTATGTTGGAGTATGTGGTCAAATTCGAGATGAAGATGAAGTACGGTTTACTTTCCCTTATTGTTACTCCACACAAGAAGGATGGAAGTTTATAATTGGGTTAGGTGATCAACTTGAGAAGTAGTTGATTTCATTCAGATAAAGGATAAAGGCTTTGATAAGTTGGTTATAGAGGCTTAGGATGTTCAAGCTTGTAACCAACAGAGAGTTGTCCTGTTTTATGGATCGATCGTGGAAGCATATGCATAGATCATTATTCCTATTTAGTCAAGTGCTCCCTCGATTAGAAAGGAAGAAAACGACATCATCACTTGAGATATGTTTCCCGCCAATGGTGTTTCCATATGTATTTTATTTTTACGTTGAGGTTTCAACATTTCATTTGGTTAAGCGATTTGATCGATGGAGCAGGATTGGGACTTGAGAAGATTTGACTTGACTTGTCTTGTTAAGGTCTCAATTGGACTATATGTGATCCCATATTTAATTGTCTAGATAAAACTATGGATGAATTCAACATCTTAACATCTAGCTTTGGGCCTTGGGATGAGGGAGTGTCATAGCATGGGTTTTTATACTGGCCAGTTTATATGGTTTGTCAAAAATTAAATCTCATCGAGTCATGTTTTCTTGTTTGATTGTTGCTTGCTAATTGGTTTCTAAAGTCTTAATCAACATAGTCTTAGGCTCTAGAGTTAACTTGTTAGGTTGGTACTACACAAAGGATGGACTGGCTGAGAAAGTAGGGAATAATAGTTGATTGTAAGAGGGTATCAGCGATGATAGGGACAGCTGATGAGCAAGGAGAAGTGGTAGGCTATTTACCGGATTAGTAAGACATGGCCAGTTATCTAAACAGCTCAAGATTCCCGACGTTGAGTTGTCGACAGTACCAGTCGCTAGAGAGATTTAACTTAGTATTGACCTAATGAAGTGTGCCATACATATAGTGATACCTTCAAGAAGGAAGGCAATAGGAAAGAAGAGGAGAGATCGAGGTATAGACAAGCAATCATTTGGGATTTTAGGTAGTATATACGAGTAGGAAGCATCGGTAGCATTTGTAATAGAGATGGGTGGCTCCTTTAGATTTTGTGTTGGTTAGTGTTCGCTGAAGGTCGCTAGGTTTCCACCATACTGGAGTTAAGTTTCGTATATATTTGGTTTCAGAAGTCGGACCAATATTCATGCCCTTAAGGCATATTATACCTATAGAGTAGGAGAATAAGAAGTTCTTGGTAGTTGTTAGATTTGCTCCATGGTACAAAAGTATTCTCTGTTGGAGAATGGAGTTTTGAATACAACAACCTTATTTCAATTATCATTGATTATAAAATATATACTAACATCTCTACCTAGAATATATATACATATATGCAGGATTCATATACAGGAATTAATACTGAAGATCATACAATTTTAGAATTATAGAGATTCAAGAAATTCAGAATTCAGAGAAGATTCAAGATTCATGAGTAATGAAGATTTCAAGATAAATATAGTAATAGAGTTTAGTTTGTGTAAGACTCCGAATAGCACTCCAGGTTCAAGCTTTGTTTTTCAAATTATCTCTTTTCAAAATTAATTTCAATACTATTTTCAAATTGATTTCAAACTTCTCTCAAATAAAATTTAATCTTCCAAGAATTTCAAACTTATGATTTCAAATATATTTCGTAATCTATAAGTATTCTTATTTTTATACTTTTATTAAATCATTTATATATATTTTACTAAGTTTATATTTAACTATAATATTCTTATTTTAACTCTAAGTTTTCATATAACCTTTTTCGTTTATATAATTTATAAATTCCTATATATAAGTTTATAAATATTAATATATAGTTTTAATATCACATATATATACAATTTTAATCATATGTTTAAATAATATTTTCTTATGTTTTTTTGAAAAATAATGTTTTAACAACTAGTTCAGGAATTTCTAGAATATATATATATTGAATTAAAAACTTTTAAAAATGCTTTAAAAATAAAAAATATGGTGGATATGTCGACATACATATATGGGTATGTCAACATACAACTGTCAAAAATTTAAATTTGAAAGGAAGTGTCTTTTCACCATTTGTAGCGTTATAGAAGCGTTGCAACCTTTTAAATCTTATGGGGCTGATTTCAAATTTTCTAATCATTCTTATCCTCCATCTTCATCTCCTTTCATTACACTATTATCATATCATATTTTTATGATTTCGACAGTTATACTCCGCTGATTTCAAGTCTAATTATATAAAACTTCTTCTCTTCACATTCTCTATTCATTACTCTCTAAATCGAAGTGTTATTGAAGAGTTATAGGGTTGCTGTAATCATTTGAGACAGTTTTGGGATAGTTTTGGAAATGAGGTGTTCCCTGTAGCCGTGAAATCAAGGAAGGAAACAGTGGTAACCTTTTGCCGTGGAAATAAAGGGGAATATATTTGATCAAGGGCATTTGGAATCGGTGGTAACCTTGTGGCCGTGAAATCAAGGATGTTGTGCTTGGATATTGATATAGTAATAAACTCTGCGTAATCCAGCGTTGTGTGGGACTGGACGTAGAAGTAATTCGAACCAGTATAAAATCCAGTGTGTTCTTTCTTTTTCTTCATTTTATTTTTGCTCTCTATATTTGTGTTTGAATCTGTGTATGTGATTATCTCTATGGTATGTGATTCATATAGTAGATCATATAAGTTTTAGATTTTTTTAAATTTCTTAACAACAATATTCATCCCCTCATGTAGTGTTAGTTTTGCCTTAACGATCCATTCCGCATTCCCTAACAATTGGTATCAGAGCAAGGTTTTTCAAAAAGATCTTAATTTGATTTTTGAAAATATTAAAAAGAAAATTTTGAACACTAATTTAAATTCATGCATTGCATCAGCATTAGATGAGTCTACATTCAATTTTTTTTTGGAAAAATCACGTTATCATGATATGATTTCTTGAAAGGTTTAAATGGATATATCATAGAGTCATAACTATGTTATTTCAAATTACAGTTAGTTATTTTGAAAAATCACTTGACTCTTTGAAAAGGTATATTGTTTTGCAAGAAAAGAAGTTATATTTGATGACTGTTGGTTAAAAGGCACCAAGATGATCATTCATCAGTCAAGAAAGGAAGAGTTTATAAAGGGATATGACTTTTGGGCTTAGAGTAGTTGAAGTATCAATTCATTCAAAATTCAAATTCAAATTCAAAATTTTGATGCAAAGTTGACCAAGCCATATAAAAAGGATGCGTCCTTTTCCAGATGATTCAGATTCATCATCAAGCGATGAAGAGCCAGAACCCAGAAATTCAAATATGTGTGTCACAAAAATTCAGAATTCAGAAAATATCGAAGAAATGGATCAAAAACCGGGTATGCCTTAATTAATTTTTAATTTTTTTTTGGTTGAGTGGATGCCTTGATTGTTTGCTTTGTTTTGAATTTGAAAAATAAACCTTAAAATTCAAACTTGAAATTTAAAATTTAAAATTTAAAATAATAACAATAAAATAATAAATAATAAAATAAAATTTGGATGTTTGTTAGGATTAATTTTATTTTAGGAATTAGTTAAATCTGAAATATAAATCGATAATCTAAAACCAAAAGTCACAAGACTATATGTCCTTTGAAATTATACATGTAAGTCAACATACAAAGAAGGGAATGTCAATATAAAGGCATGTAAAATGAAATTCAAATTTTGAATTTCAAAGTTTTAATCTTTCAAACTTCTCTTCATCTTTTCAATAAGAAATGCCAGTTAAAACTTTAGTTATTAACTTTGTCTACCTACTTATTTTCTTATATCTTGTTTCAAAATATATATTAATTAATTAAAATATCAAGACATGTTAATATTATATACATAATTAAAATAAAAATTTCAAACATTTGATACTACTTTAAAATATAAATTTATCTTTTGTATATAGATTACACATACATAGTTTAACCCATATATTATTCATATGATTTCATAACAATCTTGGGTTACAGTTTCACAAATACTATTTGTAACTTAACACTTATTTTGATTTCTTATTAAGATTTATAAAAGCTTGAATATTTAACCTAATATTTTGGTAAAAAAATTATATATATATATATATATATATATATATATATATATATGTGACTTTATATCTTAAATATGTAGTTTAAATATAAGAAGTTATAGTTTTATAGTTTAATTTATATTTAGAATTCATAATTTTGTTAGGACTATAGATTACTTTTTAAAGTTTTAACATTTAAATGATTCTTTAGCAAATTAATATATTTTAATTTCTAAAAGTTTAAATTCAAAATTGATTTGTACCATAAGATTGATTTATATTTCATAATAAATTAAGTTTTGAGTCCTTTTTAAAATTAGTTTATATGTATATATATACAATTATGAATATATGTTTATACAAAAATAGTTTACTTTATATGATACAACTCTATGTTCTCTTTAAAAAGATCTTCAATTTTTACTATATTAACGAAGCACCCTACTAAGATTATTTAACTTCATATTTCTCATAGAATTATTCTGAATATTTTACTACCTATCATGAATATATTTTTACCATTAAATTTTTATCTTTACTATCTTTTTAATCTCTTTCATAAGTACCATTAATCTAAGTCTAGAAATTAATATATTACCTTTGTTTAATTTAAATAATTTAAATTATCTTCTTGTTATTTTGGGACACTTGTAAATGGCGACAAGGACCTTCTTTCCCTTCGTCTAAATCATCTTCTTCTCCTCAGATCTACATCTTTCTTCATCATGATTCCTCTAATCTATCTGATTTTCTCTCCTTGTTTTCACCAGCTTTATCTTTCCTTCCATCCTATTACCAGTCTGCAACTTCGCCTATATAATGTGGTTGGGTATGGGATTCGTGGATACTTGGCAACTATGATTTGGCAAAAAGGAAGAGTTTTTCTCCTAAGCTATCACGTTTGTTTGTGTTGTCAGGTTTTTGCGTGCAAGGCCATGCCAATGAGGTCATTGATATCATGTCATACTACAAAGTCATTTCGCCGAATACTTTGGTTTAGGTAGTACTTTCGTCCTTTTATCTTTTTTATTCGTATGTAATTTCCTAGTTTCGGATGTTTGTATGCAATGTAACATCTCCCTGCGTGGAGTACGTATGAAACTAAAGTAGTCTAGTGTATGTACCAGCTCATGTACCGTAATCTTGTTTAGATAGTGTGGACGGCCCACGATAATTGTCGTAGGTGCAGGACGGACCAACTTAAAAACCGAATTAGCTGACTGCTAACAACAGTCACCTATACTATACTGTAATTTTATTATTAGTCATTATGAAAGAGTGTTACGGAACACTATAAAAACCAGTCGCCTATGACAAAATTTATTTATAGATATTACTTTAAATATCTTTACAGAAATACATATCATCATCAAATCATTCTATATAATACAATAATATCATTACACATTCTATTCATGTCATATGTCATTATTACAAATTACAATGCATTTCAAATTAAAATCATTCACATCACAAGTTGCATTTCATTCAATATATCACTTCATATTGTTTTGCATATAACATATTGCATTATTATCAACACACTGCACTACATGTTAACTTTAAATCCACACATAACAAGTACACTATATGAGAAGTTTTTTTTACCTAATCAGAAATATAGGACTATTAACCAAACACATAACATATTTGCTTTGTCTTGATTAACTTAATTGACTTATTTACATTGATTGGCTTGATTGAATTAATTGTCTTGAATTGATTGGCTAGAATTGATTGGGTAGATTGACTTGTTTGGTTTGTTTGGTTTGTTTGACTTGAATAATTTGATTGACTTACTTAACATGGTTAAATTTAATTAGTGGTTGATAGGTTTGTTATAAAAATACTTGTGCATTTGTAGTTGATAAGAGCTATATAGGTTTTAGGATAAATAGAAGTTACAAGAAATGTTTGGTTTTATGTTTGAATTGATTTTTTATGACAACAAAACTTAAATTGACTGATTGTTTGGATTAAATTACTTAACTTGTATCATAATTTTAAGGATATCTTATCAGAGCTAATTCTTTGTCTCGATTAAGGTCTTATTATATTTTTAAGGGTATTAGAGTTAGGGGGAGTTTTAGAGTTTTTAAGGATTAGTTGAAGTTTCAAGAAGCATTTTTTAGACATGTATTTTTTCTTTGGTTGATTTAATAGTTTAAATTGATTGTTTGAAGTGCTTGTTTGGATTGATCTGCTTGTTTAAATTGATTATAAATATTGATGGGTTTGCTTAGTTTATTATTCTTCTATTTAGTTTATTAGACTAGTATAATCATAATTTTAGGGGTAGTTGTAATATTTTAAGTTTAGAATCATAGATTTAGAGGGTAGTATAAAGTTATTCAATTCAGGGGATATTATATAATCATTAGGATCGTTTATAGCATAGATTTAGGGGGAGTATAACTTATTTTAGTATAGTATAGTCTACTATAGGTATAGCATAGTATTAATACTTTAGTATGGAATCAAATATTTTAATCGTAGGATATGTATAGATAGATATAGGATTTAGGGCGAGTTTTTTTAGAATTTCTTTTTGATAATGACAAAGGGTGAGAAATTATAAAATATAAGGATTAGTTAGACTGAGGATAAGAAAGAGTATATAGGATTCAAAACGACAAGGGAGTATTAGATGAATCAGAATCAACAGGTATGAACATGTATGAATATTTTATAAACTAAGGTTGTCATCATCAAAAAGGGGGCGATTGTTTGAGAATGGAGTTTGATGACAACAACCTTATTTCAATTATCATTGATTATAAAAATATATACTAATATCTCTATCTAGAATATATATACATATATGCGTGATTCGTATATAGGAATTAATACTGAAGACTGTACATTTTTAGAGTTTTAGAGGTTAAGGAAATTCATAATTCAAAGAAGAATCAAGACTCATGAGTAATCAAGATTTCAAGATAAATATAGTAATAGAGTCTAGTTTATGTAAGACTCTAGAATAACACTCCTGGTTCAAACTCTGGTTTTCAAATTATCTCTTTTCAAAATTAATTTCAAAACTATTTTCAAATTGATTTCAAACTTCTCTCAAAATAATTTTTAATCTTCCAAGAATTTCAAACTTATGATTTCAAATATATTTCCTAATTTATAAGTATTCTTGTTTTATAGTTTTATTAAATCATATATATACATATATATATTTTACTTCGTTCACGTTTGATTATAATATTCTTATTTTAACTCTAAATTTTCATATAACCTTTTTGTTTATATAGTTTATAAATATCTCTTTATAAATTCCTATATATGTGTTTATAATTACTAATATATAGTTTTTATGTCACACACACATATATATATAATTTAAATCATATGTTTAAATAATATTTTCTTACGTTTTTAGGAAAATAATGTTTTAACAACTAGTCATGTTTCAGGAATTTCCATAATATATATTGAATTAAATACTTTAAAAATAAAAAATATGATGGATATGTCAACATATATACATGGGTATGTCGACATACAACTGTCAGAAATTTAAATTTGAAAGGAAATGTCTTTTCACCATTTGTAACGTTCCAGAAGCGTTGCAACCTTTCAAATCTTATAAATTGGGCTGATTTCGAATTTTTTTTTAATCATTCTTCTTCTCTATCTTCATCTCCTTTCATTACACCAATATTATATCATATTTTTATGATTTCTACACTTATACTCTTCTGGTTCCAAGTCTAGTTATATAAAACTCCTTCTCTTCTCACTCTCTACTCATTACTCTATAAATCGAAGTGCTATTGAAGAATTATAAGGTTGTTGTAATCATTTGGGATAATTTTCGAAATGGTGTGTTTCTTGTAGTGGTGAAATCAAGGAAGGAAACAGTGGTAACCTTTTAGCCGAGGAAACCAAAGGAAATATACTTGATCAAGGGTGTTTGGAATCGTTGTAACCTTGTGGCCGTGAAATCAAGGGTGTTGTGCTTGGATATTGAATAGTAATAAAACTCTGCGTAATCCCGCATTGTGTGGGACTGGACGTAGGAGTAATCCAAACCAATATAAAATCCAGTGTGTTCCTTCCTTTTCTTCATTTTATTTATGTTCATTTCTATATTTGTGTTGAATCTGTGTTTGTGATTAATCCTGTGGTATGTTATTCATATAGTAGATCATATAAGTTTTAGATTTTCTTAAATTTCTTAAAAACACTATTCACCCTCCTCTATTGTTTGTTTTGCCTTAATGTTCCATTCCGCATTCCCTAACATTCTCCCTATTTGGCTTTTTGTAGAAATTTACCCAAGGGAGAGTACTTGGATAGAGCGTGCAAATTATATCATCTTATAAATTGTATTGACTATGATGGGTTGGTTGGTCATTCAAGTTGATCGATGATTCCGCGTGCTTATTTGACTTCTTGGGTCATGTTCCAAGATATCGAGTCGAGGAGTTATGTTTGTGCTACCCAACAGAATTATCCATTTTCGTTGACATGTGGAAAACACAAGACATGGAAGACGTTGTGGATTGGTGTCTAGAAATTACCAAAGGATGGTTTGGATTTGGATTACCACTTCAGGATAAAGGAAGCGTCGTTCTTGAGTCATGTTGCCTAGATTAGGATTCCATTATCAATCCTGTCGGGGTTACGGAAGTTTGTAGTTCAAAGTTGACCCAAGGGGAGCTTTAGATTTGAAGCCGGATTTTGAAAATTAGCGCGTATATCGACATTACTCATTGCTTGATAGAGCAAGGAGTCGATAACACTCACTTAGTATTGTTATTTTGGTAGGTGCGGAGTTGACGTTGAAATGGAGTTTGTCGCGTTCCTATTCGACGACCAAAGCCACTAGAGGAGATTCCGACTCCCAATTCAGAGTCAAGGGAAGTAGAGTTTGCTTTGCAGACTTGGAGGCATTAATTTTAAGGAAGTGGCTAGAATTTTTAGTGATGTTACATCATTGGGTTTCTCTACTTCAAGGTTGACCTCGAATTTCGTTTGTGGCGATGGTTAGAGTTCTTACCCTCCTAGTGCAGTTTTTGTTTTTTTGGTTGGAGGTGTACCAACTTAGGAACGATGCTCTATTACTGGAGTAGGCTCGTATGTTTCTTATTATAACTACATAGTTTGAAGTGATGTTATGCAGACTCGGCCAATGTAGTTGGTTCCATATAGAAGAGGTGTTTTTTTTTCTTAGCATAGTTCGGAAGGAGTGAGTATTCATTCATATCAGATGAATGAATGGTTAGTTAGTAATGCCGAATAAGAAGTGTCGAATGGTTCCTTATAACTATTCAATGGTTACGTTGAGATGTGGGAATAATTACCGATATTTCTATGGATTGATTTCCAGGGAGTTGAGAATATTACGATAATACTAAAGTCATATCTGATTTGTTGATGTGAGATGTCGGATTGAAATCCTCAATAGGATATAGAACAAATTTGTTGACTTGTGTGTGGATTTAATGTCTCATATTAAGTAGGATAGTATCCTACATGCTAGGTTAGGCATGGGCATTATATTTTTGTGGTCGCTACAGTTTTGCCTATGTTTATTTGATTATTAATATTCACGTGACTGCTTATACTTATCTGATTGTTAGGCATGCAAGATAGCATTGTTTTTCTGTCTGTTTGTTTCCGTGTATGACTTGATAATAAATGTTGTATTGAGTTGTAATTTCATCTCTAGAACCATTTTTGATGATTTAATATTCAAGATATGAGAGGACACATTGGATTTTGGCTTCCTTTGGTTGGATTAAGCCAGAACTGGTTAGTTGTAGTTTTTCGGATCGAGCCGCGCAGAGGAGGTGCTGTCAGAATTTTACATGATCTAGCCAAGGTTGCAAGTGAAGTTTCTTAGTCAAGTTGTGTCACAACGAAGGGGTTGTCACTTATATTTCCCATTGCTGGGTCATTTGGTAATTTGTCGATTATATTGTAGAACCTTATGAAAAAATTATTTATACAACTTTAAGGCTCGAGAGTTTGTTCCCAGAGAAATGTGGATCTGTAGTTGTAACAAGGAGTTGAAGCCACATCACGATGGGGGAATAACAAAAAGTGGAATGGAAAGAGGAAAAACAACAACACAGAAATAATAGCCAGAAGAAACCTAAGGGTGAGGTAACCTGCTTCAACTATCATGAGAAGGGTCATTATTCTAAGTATTGCAAGGCTTCTAAGATTGAATTGAAATGTTATAACTGTGATATGACTAGGCACTTAAGGAAGAATTATCCGGAACCGCCCAGGGATATGCATGTTGTGGAAGCGTTTGCACTGGATGCTGTGCTTTCTTCATCGAGAGTTTCGACTCCAGCGGATAAACAGAAGGGTGTCGTTGTGCAAGGTATGCTTTCTATCGGAGGTGTTTCAGTTTGATTTTGTTTCGATATTATAGCATCACATTTTGTTATCTATGATAAGCTTATGTTCAAGTTATGTTTAGTACTTGAGATTGTTGATAGACCATTGGTTGTGACTAACGTAGTAGGAAGTTATTCTAGTCTTTGTATGCTTTTTCATGGTCTAGTATTATAGATTTATGGTTGCTCTTTTATGTGTAATTTTTTTATTTCTAACTTTGCTCGATTTGGGATTATTTTGGGTATGGACTGGCTCAAGGCTATAGTAGATTGTGAGAGGATCGAGGTGCAGTCGGGAATATGGAAGGGCGAACGGTGGTGATGCGTCGTCTATGAGAGGACGGGGTCATAGTTATCTTCTTATACTTGCTCACGTTTCCACGGGTTGGGCTGTTATCAGTGCCGATCGTTCGAGAGTTTCCTGATGTATTTGATGAGGTTAAAGGATAGTTTCGCAAAGGGAAATTGAGTTTCGTATTGACCTGGTGGTTGGAACCAGACCTATTGTTATGCCTCTTAGGAGGATGGCGCCTAGGGAACAACGAGAGTTAGAGGTTTAAGTGAACGACCTTCTGAGTAAAGGATTCGTTCGGAGAAGTATGTCCAAGTGGGATGCACAGGTTATATTTGCGACCAAGGATGATGGATCATTGGGACTGTGTATGGATTATCGTGAGCTAAATAGGGTGACCAAAAAGAACAAGTATTCATTACCGAGAATCGATGACTTATTTGATTAGCTTCACGAAGCCAAGGTGTTTCCCAAATGGATTTGGCGAGACTGGCTAAGGATAGTGTGCCGAAGACTTCTTTTAGGACACCATCCGGATTTGATGAGTGGTTGATGATGTTGTTTGGATTGACTAACGCACCAGCATATTTTATGGATCTTCTTAATCGAGTTTTTGGAGATCAACTGAATAAGTTCATGCTTATGTTTGTGGATGATATACCGGTTTATTCCCGAACTAAGGAATTATACAAGATGCGTTGAGAATCATTTTTAAAATCCTGCGAAAGCATCAGCTAAGAGCTAAGTTTACGAAGTGTTACATCTGAAGGAGGAAGTGAGATTCTTGGGTCATGTCGAATCGAGACAGGGAATAGTGGTGGATCCCGCTAAGGTAGTAGCGATTGAATATTGGGATCGACCTAAGAATGCTACAGATGTTGGGAGTTTCCTTGGCTTTGCTAGATATTATTGGTATTTTATCAAGGATTTTTCAAAGGTCATTGCACTGCTAACTGGGTCGCCGAAGAAAAATCAATTCTTCTTATGGGATGCAAAGTGTGAGCATGCTTTTGCAGTCTTGAAAGAGAAATTGATGAGTTCTTCCTATATTGGTTATTCCAAGTGGAAATGACATGATTGTTGTTAATACAGATGCATGTGACACTGGATTGGGAGCAGTGCTAACGCAAAAAGATAAAGTTGTGGCTTATGCGATTCGACACCTGAAGCCGCATGAATGGAATTACCCGACTCTCGACTGGAATTAGCAATGATAGTTTTTGCTTTGAAGATATAGAGGCATTAGTTGTTGGGAGTTAGATTCGAGTTATTCATGGATCATAAGTTGTTAAAGTATCTCTTTTCCGGAAGGACTTGAATCTTTGGCAACAATGATGGTTAGAGTTTCTAACATCATATGATTTTCATATTGCTTATACTCTAGGAAAAGGACAAACAGTGGCCGACGTGTTGAGTAGAGGACATGAGAGTTTGAGGGATATAATTACTAAATTTAAGCACCTTAACTATTTGGCTGGGTTCGATTTCGGACCTCACTGTGAGTTAGAGCCTAAATTGTTATCGAGCTTGTCGATTAAACCTCTCTCGTCGAAAGAATTGGTGTGATCCAAAAGTGAGATACTAACCTTATTGAAGTCATTTAGTGATTGGAAATGAGAGTTGAGTCTGAGGTACTTAAGAGTTACGAAGTCCATCGAGATGGTTGGCTTCACAAGGATGGAAGATTGGTAGTTCTTAATATAGATGGATAGAGAGATGAGGGTCTGAGAGAATGTCATCACTCCAAGTTGACTATTCATTTGATGGTGGCAAGATGTATCGAGATATGAAGAAAGTTTGCCACTGGAAAGGTAAGAAAGGGGAAGTCGATAGGTTTATCTCCAAGTGTATGAATTGTCAGTTGGTTAAAGATGAGCAGAAGAAGATGAGTAGATTACTATAGCCATTAGAAGTTCCTATGTGGAAGCGGGAGATGGTATCAAAAGATTTTATTGACAAACTGTTGAGGTCTAGGGAAGGATATGATAATATGTGGAATATCGTGGATTGCTTTAACAAAAGCACAAGGTTTGTTCCTGTCAAATCGACCGGGACAACATCCAATTGGGCTGAGTTATATATTAAATGGATAGTTCAATTCTATGGAATAACAAACTGTATAGTAAGCGACCGAGATCCTTTGTTTACCAGTGGATATGGAGGAGTATGCAAGAGGCATTAAGAACAAATCTACATTTGAGTACCGATTATAGTCTTCAAAATCATGGCTAGACTGAGAGAGTCAATTGACTATTGGAAGATCATCTTCGAACTTATATACTAGATTTTTGAAGTATCATGGGAAGATCATCTTCATTTGGTTGGGTTCGCCTATCACGACAATTATCAATTGAGTATTGGTTTGACACCATATGAGGCGTTGTACGTTAATCCTTGTATTCACCCTCTTGTTGGTTAGAGACAGGAGAAAAATTGGTACTTAGGCCAGAACTGAGAAAAGAAACAATAGATGAAATCATTTGATAACAAACGAAGGTAGCCCATGATGGCCAGAAGAGTTATCCTAATAAGAGGAGAAATGATCTGGAATTATCAATAGGGTATTTGGTATTCATTAAGCCTTCGTCTCTGATGAATGTTGTTCATTTTGGAAGGAAAGGCAAGTTAGCTCTAAGAATCATTAGGTCATTTCCAATTATAAAGCATATTGGGAAGCTTGCTCATAGATTGGATATACCTGAGGGGACGGCTGGTATGCACAATATTTTTCATGTGTCGTATCTTCGGAAGTTCATGCATGACCCGAGTTTGATAGTATCTCTAGCTTAGATGGAAGACTCAGAGGTAGACCTGGAAGTTTCTAGACCTTGTAATCTGCTTCATGTCACTGGGAATGACACGAAACAACATTTGAGGAAGGTCTTTGAGCTAGTAAAGGTACAATGGGGCGAGGATGATGACGATTGCGCATGGGAAACAGAATAGAGAACGAGGACGATCCATCTCGAAATATTTAAGGGGTATGTCCCACATATGGTATCTTACTTGTACTATTGTGTCTTGCACTATTAGAATTCCACATGTAAGGGTTAGGTTTTGAATGCATGGATTGGATGCTACATTGAACGATAGATGGTTGCTCGTCGACTGTAGGCATGCAAAACACTTGGTTTTCTCGTGTTTGCTTGGAATTTTAGGGGCGAAATTCCAAACATGGAAAAGGGGAGAATGTAACAACCCATATTTTACATATCGAAGGATTGTAAAATAATTATATTTAATTCTCTAGTAGTCATATCACTCTCAAATTTTAATATGTTGTTCATGTGAGTGTGAGACATGTCTGTGATCTTTACCAAATCGTATTGTGACCATTTTATGCCTATGAATTCCTGATTTAGCTATAAATTTTGTTTCGGATCAATTTAGGTGCAGTAATTGGTTTCATTGGATCGAGATGGTGGTTGGCCATTCCGTAGAGTTTTCACATTAAAGAATTGGCCCAATGGTTTAGAAGAAATCGTTGTTTTAAGTTTTTGTCTCTACAGGCTAGGTTAATTAGCTGTAAATGGGATGATTAGTAATTCCATTAGTGAATGACCTTAAATTATAACTAAGGGGTTTGAGGAGAGAATTTGTGTTCTTCTCCTCATTACACACATTAGGTTGAGCGTATATGAACCTCAGGTTCAACCTAATTTCCCTAACCCTAATTTCTCTCTCAAGTCATTCAATATCACTTTTAGAAGCAAGCTCTACATCAAGGAAGATCGTATCTCGATTTTTTGCATTAAATTCAAGGGTTTCTTCATTGTCACTTCTCTATCTAGATTTAATTTCATTGCATCGGATCTTGGTTTTGGTGAGTGATAAAGATCTCTCACATGCTTACTGCGGATTATATGTGTTAATTAGGTTAATTAAACACCTTATATGCTAATTTTACCTAAAATTAGATCGTACATGTTTAATTCAGATAGATGCCCTAATATAACCTAATTTGATCATATTTTGTGTAATTCTCTAGATCTATCATGTTTTATGTGTTTTAAATTCGCGTTATACTAGAATTGTGATGATAATGATATGTATTCATATGACTGTTCATTACTGAAATTGAACGAATTCCTGGTTTGTTGATTTATTTATATTTTATGTATGATTTGTTTTTTGAATTTTGTATGTAGGTCTTAGAGTCGGAGGACGAAGCAAATCGAAGGTTCATATTATCAAATTCAGTTGAAACTTAGCGGAGGAGATTTAGAATGGATAAGAACCATGCTCAGAAATTTTCATCTAAATGTTCTTTAAGTACGGGGATCAGTACCGGTCCATAGCTTGTGGACCAATACTGATTCATCGTGATTTGTCATGGGATGATGAAACTTGGTGCACGTCATCTTAGGGTAAAAGTCAGGTCATGTGCATAATTTAGTGATGATTGGATGGATCAAAGTGCAAACGTTCGAGTACTCATCAGTGGACCACCAGATGAAGCTTCGGAAAGGCGATTCAAGATGTAAATGAACCAAAGGGATTTATTCAAAGTAGCGAATTAAGTGGTACAACAATTAGCCAGGATTGGCTAATTGTATGGACCAGTACCAATCCGTAAGGGAAAAATGATACCGGTCCATCACGGTGATGAATTGGGGGTCGAGAGTCCTGGGATGAGAAGTTGTGGTCATTAGGGGGATGTTGAGGGTCCCCCATAATCGATAGCGTCTATGGGATGGAAGTTATTGTCAAAAGTGGCGTCTAGCCTTCGATTGTGAACTCACGCAAGAGTGGTCGAAGATGAAAGTGATAAGCATCTCAAAGGGGGATGACGCTGCAAGATAATGGACTTACTCGAGTGGGACTCGAGCTAAAAGATTGAGTCGTAGATGGCTTATATGATTGGAAGCGCCAAGGAATCGTTGAGAGGTAGAAGGTTCTAGTGGACTCAAAGCATGGGTATCATGGGAACATCGATTAAGATCTGAGAGATCGAGTACCCTATATCGCTTGGGAAGTGATCCTTATCTTTAGAAGGAAAATCTAGTTATCTTTAGAAAGCAAACACACATGGGATGTGCGGTAGTCTGGCTAGAACCGGGGTTTTCCATTAGCCCTTGACAAATAGCAACGACCGGTAATTCAATATCAACATATTCAAGGCTTTAGTCGATAATAGCTAGGTTATTGCTTATTATGGATGCTATGGTTGCTTGTGTGTTCTCTTCTAGTTTCTCTGGGTAGGCTATCATCATAGAACATTTAAGAGAAGCGAGATTGAGAATCCTATTCTGACTCGTGTCTGTTCTGTGTGTTTGTGCAACATATTATTATGTGATTATTATCTGCTAACTCTTTGGTTGCAGCGACGACTTAGGTGAGACCTGATCTGTCTATTATCATATTATCCTATGTAGCTGTTGATAGTCTTTTATCGCTCACATTAGAATGTTGTCTGACTCAAGGTTTTATGTATCCTCTTATTACTTTTGGATGTTCATCGACGATGTTGATGAGTAGACAAAGTAGCAGGTGACAGGTTTAGTGGCGTTGATATTGTGTGATGACGAGCAGGAGGCTGACATACTAATATTCTTAATATATAGCTTTTTGGACAATTTATGCTTTTTTCTTGTTATATACTCTAATGAAGGATGTAGTAAGGCTTGGTATATTCAAATATTCAGTTATTGAGATGTTTTTTACTTAATATTTTGAGATTTTACGGAGATGGGATTTCCTACTTTGTTATACTTCACAACTATATTATGTTGTATATATTGCTATTGTATATTATCCATCCACTGTGAGTTATACAACAAGTTCTCTTTCAGTTTACCTTCCTTAATGATCGTCCACATCAGCCCAGTACTTCATACCGTGCATTTTTCCTTACAGTTGGTGCAGGAGGTATGGGGCAGTCGTCATAGAGACCTGGCTGAGTTTCATACATCCCTAAGTGAGAAGAGATTGTCTTTCCAGGAAAGGCATTGCCCATCGCTAACGGTAAACGATTTGACTGACTGCATCCTCTTCCATGTCTCACTGGCGAAAGATAGGGTACCATTGAAGTGAATGGGAAGAAACCTTCTGTATTTAGCGTGAAGGAAGGAGTCACAAAGAGAGTTGTTAGCTCTGAACCGGATCCCAAGCTCGCAAGCGTAATCCATACAGACATCTTGCAGCTTTCATAAACCAAGCCCCCTCACTCTTGGGGAGGCATATAGTGTCCCAAGAAACTCAATGATCCTTACTTACATTATTTTTTCTTCTCAAAAAAGAAGAAGAAGCCATAGACCTATAAGCTTGAAAGAAAGATGAAGTTGGCGTCATTGCTGCAAGATGTAGGAACTAATGGAGTCAAGAATAAATTTCATTAGAACCGACGACCAGCTCGAGAGAGATACACCATGTTCGAATGATTGATACATCCCCTAGCATTATCAACTATAGATTCGAAAAGGGTGTTCACCATTCTTTATCGATATACCTCTATACCAAGTTAATGAAGGGAGAGAGAAAAGATTTCATAGTCGGATGCAGCGGAGAGCCACGATTCCTGAGACAGGGGGATCCAATAAGAGAGGACCAAACAACTTTTCGAAATATTAATTTTTGACTAGAACAAGTTTCATAGAGCTGAAGGAAGGCCAAAAGACAACAAAATGAGTTCCTTCATTTATTAGTGAACACCACTATGTCATCGGCGAAGAGAAAGAAGAAATAGCAGGACAACCGAGAGCGATTCGAAACATTTGGGTTTGCCCTTTGATAGTAAGAGGTTGAATCCTTTATACTAGAGCTTCAATAGATAAAACAGACAGAGAAGAAGATAACGGATTGCCTTGTCTCACACCTTTACCCAAACGAAAATAACCCTTGCTAACTACGAACGAGTATCGTGTACCAACTATTGGAAATAAGGTGCCAAACAAGATAAAAAAGACATATAGTAAACCTAAATGCATGGAAAGCTCAAACGATGATAAACCATGACATGTGGTCATAAGTCTTGGCCATATCGAGTTTCACCACCACGTTAGGACCACAAACCTTCCAATTGCTTGGGAAATCAGTTCTTACGTAGGCATAACATTATCGGCAATCAATCAACATTTAATGAAACCGTCTTGAGAGGATGAAATGATTCTATCTAACATGGGGTAATCCTGATAGCCAAAATCATGGAAATGACTTTGTTAGAGAAATTTCATAGACCGGTAGGACAAAAGTTCGAGCAGGTCGAGGGATTGAAATCCTAGGGATGAGAACTATGTTAGTGGAGGTCCAACTCTTAGGGAGAACCCAACCCAAGAAAAATTATCGAATAACTAGAATTAAATACCCAGAAATGATGTCCATGAACGACTATAAAAATTGCTGCTGAAGCCATTAAGGTAGAAACACTATTTTTGTTAAGAGGGAATATAGCCTCTTGAACTTCCTCAAAAGTTGGAGGATAAACAAGATCAGGGTCATCAAAAGGAAGAACTAAATTGGGAATGTTAAAAAGTAACCCCGGCTTTATGAGGTCAATCGATGGACTTTGAAGAAGCAACTTAAAATGCTCAAAAAGGACCTTTTCTACTTCAGAAAGAGACGAAGTATAGGTGTTGTCATTCTTACAAAGAATAGAAGTTTCTAAGGAAAGTTCGTTGTTAAACACAAGTTGGGTAGCTAACCACGAGATATGATTAACAAAGGAGGGATTGGTGTAACAACCCGTAATTTTGAAAATAAAGTAGTTATTTAATAGGATTTCAAAAAATAGGAATTTCTGAAAATGATGGAATTTGACCACGTAACTTTAGCTGTTGCGTTCATCTCGGAATTATGGTCAACTTTCATGTTTGGAGTTTCGCGAACAGGGTCCGTATGAAAAAGTTACATACAAAATACAAAAAACGGATGGAAATAATAAAACATAATAAATAATATATTTATTTCCTTTTATAACCTGCCTTCACTGGGCGAAACAGCTGAAGGGCGGTCGACAACCTAATGGTAGCAATCGACCGCTTCGAGCCTGTACAGCCCAGTGACGGCCAGGTTAAAAGGGTTTAGATTTATATAAAATATTATATAAACGGACGGATGTTTATTTAATCAAATCTAATGGATCTTGATCAATTCAACCCCTAAAAATAAAGGGGTAAGGCCTCATTTTTTTCCACACAAATCTTTATGTAGTAGCGAAGCTCTGTCATTTCCCTTTCTCTTCAAACAAATTCTAAATAAAAAATAGATTGACATACAATCAATCAAACATAAACCATATAGTTTTGAAAGGGATTATCAAGTTCAAGTTGAAAAGGGTATGAATTGACGTCTAAGCTCTTCTTCATCAGATTCTCCCCTCTTTTCCTATTTTCTTGCAAATCTACAAATCTTAAAGTATTGCGCTTTAGAATAACTGTAGATCTGTAAGAATTAGGAAACTGTAGGCCAAAAAAATTATTCAGATTTTAGATTCGGATGCTTTCAGGTGAGTGAGAAATTTATATATAAAGTTACAATAACTTATTACCTCTTTTGTATTTGATCATAATTCCATGCCTAAAATTTACCAGATGTGTTAGTAATATTGTTAAATCTGAACTGATGCTTGTCAGATCTATTTATAAATGTTATCAAAACCAGAAAGCATTAATTTGCGGTTTGAATAATATTATAATTTGTAGGCTTACTTAATTGTTTATACATATTGCCTACAATTGTATTTGAAAATGCATTGGGATTATTGCAAAACACTGTAGATCTAAAAATCAGTCGCATAAAACACGATTAAGATGTAGTTTTATTCCAGATCTCTAGTTTTAGTGTTAAATGATAAATTATGTAATTTTGTTTTGAAAGACATAAACATGTTTGTGCTCAGTTTTGTTATACTTTGTTAATGAAATTATGCCTTATTAAATAATAAGACATTATTTAAAACCAATAAGAAATATGTCAAATATTGAAAAAAAGGAAAGGTTGTGTAGATTCCTGTATAAATATAAATATATATATTTGTGCGTTGTTTGCATCAACTATTCCAAAACATACATAATATATATTTCTTGTGGTTTGAAATATTTTTATTTTAATATTCAAGCATAATTTATAATAATTGTAGTTAACAATCTTTTTTGTAAAATTTAGAACATTATCTCATAATTGAATGCAAAAAGGAATGTTTTGTTGCTATTTGAACCAAAACATTAGACTTAACCACAACAACAATAATAAAAGAAAAATAACTATGTTAATTGCACGGAAATATAAGTATAAACATATATACATTATCCGTCCAAATCTATGTAAACAACGAAATATACGTTATATTGAATGTTTAATTGGTTTTTATTTTATGGAATTATACATGTAAATGTAGTCCATATTAAATGAACATATTTGTGGTGATTGTTGTAGCAATTAGTGCAATTGATTACTATAAATAGGGCCATAAATAAATGAATAACTATTTTAACCGACATTGATTGGGGAAAACAAATTCGATTAGGTAATTAAGCCAAATGATTATGATTTCTAAATTAGCTAGGATTAATGTTATAAACCCCAATTAAGAAATTATATTATAACCACACTAAGACATGAGGTTAAACTCAACTTATGGTAGAAGTTTGTCGGGAACCGTCCGACAAATCCAGCAACAACAAGTGGCCAGCTTAATGTGAGAGGTCTGGTGCATATATATATATATATATATATATATATACACACAAATATACAACATGGAATAAATAAATGAATTAGTAGTGTCTGTTGGGGTACATAAAATATACATTTTGGGGCTGATATAATAAGGATATTACATTGTTAATTAATGTCTTAAGAAAATTATGACCGTTAGGCTCATAAATGACATTAACTATAATCAATGGAAATAAATGGTACTTAAAGATAAACTGATGCCTTAGGAAAATATGACCGTTATGGTTATAAATGGTAATAATCCTGTGAAATAAAAACAAATGAAATGAAAAAAGGGGATATATAGGTATTGATTGTCATTTTGAATACTAAGTCCAATAAGGAAATTAATTAATTAAATATCATAGGCTAAGAAGGATATAACTTTCCTTATTTGTACCAATATATCTAAAACTTATAATTTAAAAGTTAGAACTGGACTTAGTAGGTCAATGATGCGAGGTCGGTTACCTTATCCGACAAAAATCTACAATTTCCAACAGTCGAATATATGCCCAACTGATGTGAGATATCATTAAACATAGGAACCCATTGCGATAATTAGTTTGTATATATATCATATTTTTATTAAGAGAAACAAAACGGGAATAACTCAATAATGTAGACTTCTTTGGGATTAAGGTCTTAAGTGGTGAGATCCAACTATAAAAAGGTATCAACTGATCGCATAACCCACCTCCCATAAACATAAGCATCAAAGGCGAATTGGGTACTAACTTGATAATCTTCGTGAATAGTCCGCTTCCTTGGGTCTTAAGTGACTTGGGTCGAGGAATCCACCTGGGAGTGGGTCCTCCAGTTAGGGGTCTTAATGGTGTACGAATCCAACCTAAACCTGGAGTTATATATGTTTAGTAAGGTCATTCCATAGGGATATCTATCCTACGAGAAGTTTTAAGCATCTAGAATGTTATCCGATAAGGCCAGCTAGATAGTAACAACCCTCCACCAAGTGGTCTTAAGTGGCTGCTTACTATCTCTCGCCTTATGCAGGGAATGAGTATATATGTGTGAATGACGGAAGCCTTAATTAGTAGGACGTGCAGCTTGTGTCCTCTAGTTTATAATAACGTTGGGTAAATTATTGAGAGGTATTAAATGACTAATAGGTCCGCCTAGGATCTTAAGTGATCGAGAGAATCCACCCTATTTATCAATCGATAGTGAGGCGTTAAGTGTCTAAGTGTACACACAAAAGTAAATAAACTCTGTAGTTACGCACTTCTCGGTTTAATAATTAGTAAGATGATGGTATAAAGACTTCAAAAATGTATGCGTAAACGTTCTATCTTGGTATTTGATATCATTGGGAATACTACTTTGGGTAGGTAGTTAGATTCGTGCGTAAATGTTTACAAGGTTAGGTTAGAATTACTAGTCTTAGCAGGCATATATCTTGGGTTGAACCAAACGGGATACATCTATATATTGTAAGATGTGTTGTACTCTTCCTATTCACTAGAATTTTGTTGTTCGGACCCTCCTTCTCATTACATCCTCCTAGGTTCTTTAGATAAGATTGGATTCTCATAGGTGTTTAAGTTTGTTTTTCTATTCTCGTTCTTTCGCATGCTCAGTACTGACATGGTGAATCACTTTTATAAGGTAGTTACTTGAGTTAATACTATTATATCCTATTTCGTTTCTATTGTGAGTTTTTTTATCATACTCTAATTATGTTGATGCTCATTTATTTGTAGGTACCAGATTTACACGCTCCATGCTTTGATGTGCTCGTGTTTCAATTTTTGTCGAAATTTGGGCTTAGAAAAGTGCGGGGTGTTATATTTGTTATCAGAGTATAGGTTAGATGATCAGAGGAATTAGTCAATTAAGGACTCTTGAGAACATAATTTTATTTTATTTTCTATTTTTCTTCGTCTTTCTTACTCGACTTTAAATTATTTTGACGATGAATAAGTCATAGACCTTACTATATAAAATGGGTCTTAAGCGACTAAGAGTTGAAATAAGCTGAGTTCGAGTTTCTAGCCAAATCTATCTTACCCCACAGTATGTTGGCGATTTCATTATGAAGAACATGATGGTGGCATATGGTGCGTTCCATTGATTTGAGTTTGGAGACTGGACAAAAATCTAACTACGACTGAGTTTGAAGACAGATCAACTAACTTCGAAGGACGATAATGCCTTCACTGACTCACTGCCTTACTCCCGACTACTCCTCCTCGTTAGAAGAACCACCTAGACCCCCATGACAACAATTAGAAGGCCGGAGAACGTGGAGCAGCTTTGATTTGGGTCCCTTCCTTCTCGATCAGAAACGACACTTAACTTGGGACCTGACAACCGTAACTCGAGTATTCCCGCTCTTTTTCCTACAGGAGAACCTACAATTCTATCTAGAGATCAGGGTGCTGACGACCTTATTCAGAATCAACCTTTACCACCCCTCGCTGCGCAATTAGCCGTTGCCATAGGGGGAAAGGAAGCTCTGCTCATGCCCCAGACTTAGGAGCAATACATTAAAGAGAAATCGGAGGGACCTCGCAGTGCAAGAAGTGATGATCTGGAATCCACCTTAACTGAAGCCGACGTTGAGGTAATGGTGAGGCAGATCATGGTAGATAGCTATGGGCAAAGAAATGAAGATTGGGGTATAGACCACAGTCATACGCCGTTCATTGATGACATATTGGAAATCTGATTCCCGAGGCGATTCAACATACCGACTATGAATCGTTATTCAGGTAGGACAGACCCGGTTCAACACTTAATGAGATATTCATAGTATATGAATGCTGCATCCACTCCCGATGTAGTGAAATGCAAAGCATTCCCGATCTTCTTAGAGGATGTGGCTCTAACGTGCTTTACACATTTTCCTGCTCGATCGATCTCCAGCTTTAAGGAATTGAGCGAAAGATTCATAAATCAATTCCGGCTCCGTACTCAAAGGTCCAGAAACATAGTTGAACTATCACTCATCAAGCGGTGTCCTGATGAAACTCTGAGGTCGTATTTAGACCGCTTTAACTTAGCAGTTATGGAGGTTAGGGACCCTTACGAGCAATCTATCCTAATGGCCTTAATTGACGTGGTAGATAAAGAGACAGAGTTCGGCAAATACTTAGCTGGAAAACCACCGTTAACCAGGGAAATATTCTATGAAAAGGCCAATATCCATCTGCGCCAAGGGGAATTATATGCTATCGAAAGAGGAAATCCACTGATAAGGAATATATACAGAGTAATGTGGCCATCAAACAATCTGGAGTTTGCTTTGGAAAGATAGAGGTCAATTTTGGAAATAAAAACCAGGGAAGTGGCCAACGGAATGGGAACGACAGTCGAAAGAAGAATCATGGAAATGATTCACAGAAAGGACCTCGGTATAAAGCATTCGAGAACTTTACACCACTGAACGATACATTAGAGAATATTTTCTTGGACACTTATAATGTTCTTTAATATAAGAGGCCTCCACCAAGAGATTTAACAGAGAAAGAGCGTGAAACAGGAAAATTCTGCCTTTTCCATCAAACACATGGTCACTCCACTAACGAATGTTGTCACTTGAGAGATGTTATTGAAAAACTGCTTCGAGAAGGGAAGTTGAATGAATACGAGGTCGGTCCAAGAGACAGGGGCAGGATGGATAGACTTCGAATCAAAACCAACCTGCTTCTAGGCCCACTGCTTAGTAGAAGGGAAATAATATTTTTATCAACACTATATTTGCGTGACCTCACCGGGGGGATACAACTTCAATGCAATGGATCAATATGTGAATGTAGCCAAGCATGTTGGAGTAGGGGAGTGTAGTAATCCCGAAGATACCACCCCAATAAAACAACAGAAAACAATGTCTGACGATGTCACATTTCATGATAGAGATAGTATTGGAGTTCATTCCCTAATCGAAGACCCCTTAGTGATCACAACCACTGGTCCCGCTTTAGTCCATCCACAAGGTATTAGTGGAAAATGGAAGCTTAGTTAACATTTTATTTAAGAAAGCATTTAGTCAGATGAAGCTCAAAGCCGAGGATTTGAGGCCCTGCGACGAATGGATACGCGACTTCAATGGGGCCTCGACGGCTCCGATGGGATATGTAGAATTGTCAGTGACATTGGGAGAAGGAGATCGTCGGAGAGTGAGAATTCTCCCATTTATAATTTTGGACAATGACTCGCCCTATAACGCCTTTTGGGCCGACCAGCCCTTGCAGAATTCAGGGCCTGCATCGCACCCTGGTGCTTATTATTGATATTCCCAACAGATGCGCGGTTGTGAGTTATTAGAGGTGACCAGGCCACTGGACAAGCCTGTTATATGGTGGAATTGAAGATGTTGATGAAAGGACTAAATATAGAAACCAAAGGTGCTTCCTCTCCCGTGAAGGAGGGGTCAGCATAGCAACTAAGGGGGACGACCTCGAGGGAGTCGCCAAAAGAATTACCCAAGGACATAGATCCCAGAGAGGATGAAGATCTTGGGGGAAGAATGAATATGCCCAATGAAACAACTGCGGATATCCCGATTGACGATAATGATCCAGCAAAAGTTTCAAAGATCGGATCTTAGCAAGATACACTTCGGACGAAGGAATTGAATAAATTTTTAAAGGCCAATTTGGATGTGTTTGCTTGGACCCACGCTGATATGTGTGGGATATCACCCTCAATTATGAGCCACTCATTGAGTATCAACCCAAAACATCCACACGTTAAGCAGAAGAGGCGGATGCTCGGCCCGGAGAGGTCAGCTGCCTTGAAAGAAGAAGTTGAAAAGTCAAGAAGCAACAGATTCATTAGAGATTCGACTTACTTGGAATGGATCTCAAATTCTGTTTTAGTAAAGAAGGCCAACAGAAAATGGCTCACATGCATTGATTCCTCGGATTTGAATAAAGCTTGCTCGAAGGATTGTTTTCCTCTTCCTAGATCGACCGACAAGTGGATTCAACAGCAGGTCACAAACTCCTGACCTTTATGGATGCGTACTCAGGATATAACCAGATCCCCATGCATGTTCCGGATCAGGACCATACTAGATTCATCATAGATTTGGGACTATATTGTTATATGGTAATGCCATTCAATTTGAAAAACGCCGGAGAGACATACCAACGATTACTAAATCAGATGTACTATAATTAGATCGGAAAGACAATGGAAGTGTATGTTGACGACATGCTAGTGAAATCCAGGCGATCATCCAACCATACCATTGATCTAGCGGAAATGTTCGATATCCTTCGACGATACGGAATGAAGCTCGATCCTCTGAAGTGTTCATTTGGGGTTGCTTCAGGAAAATTCTTAAGCTTTACTGCTAGCTCCTGCAGAATTGAAATTAATCCAGATTAGGTCACGACAATATGGAATATCCAAGAACTAAGACAGATTAAAGACATGTAGAGCCTTGCTAGAAAAGTTACTGCATTGAGTAGATTTATTTCTAAAGCTACAGATAAATGCATTCCGTTCTTTGACTTGATAAAGCGAGGAAAACGCAATTTCCCATTTACCCCTGATTATGTGGAAGCCTTTCAGAATCTATTGACTCATCTGGGGAGACCCTCGATATTGTCCAAGCCAGTCGATCACGAAGAATTGTTTGTATACTTGGCAGTGTCATCCCACGCAATACGTTCAGCCTTGGTAAGAAAAGAAGATAAAATCCAGAGGCCTGTGTACTATGCGAGTAAGAAGCTAGCAGCAGCAGAATGGAACTACCTAAGGATAGAAAAGCTTGCGTATAGCATGCTGATCGCATCCATAAAGCTCCGCCACTACTTTCAAGCTCATCCCATCACCATATACACTGACCATCCGCTCCGACTAGTCTTGGAAAGGCCAAAGGCATCAGGAAGGATGCTCAAATGAAGTATAGAGTTAAACCAGTTTGACTTGAACTTTTGGGCCCGAAGATCGATAAGGGGGCTAGTGTTAGGTGATTTCATAACGGATTTCACTATTCCTGAGGAAGATGTACCAAATGAAGAAGCAGGCCCCTCAACATAAACGTTCGACCCCAATACCTAGAAGCTATATACTGACGGTGCCAAGAATGATAGATGGTCCAACGCCGGAGTTGTGCTAGTAACTCCTGAGAAAACGGTCAATATACTACGCTCTGAGGTTGGAATTCTGTGGCATGAATAACGACTCAGAGCATGAAGCCCTGATTGCTGGACTAAAGCTCGCAAAGGAGTTGGGAATTGCAAGGCTGGATATTTTCTGCGTTTACAAGATAGTCGAGAACCAGGTTAATGAGGAATTTCAGGCCAAGGGGTCAAGGCTTTTGTTATATTAAAAAGAAGTTAGAATGCTGCTAGGCGGTTTTGATCATTACGCTATTACCCATATTCCTCGGACGGAGAATCAAAAGGCAGACAAATTGGTTAAATTGGAAAGCCCTCACAATCTAGAGGACACGGAAATGGTCTCCATTGAAATATTGCAGTCTCCAAGTATTTATCAGATGGAAATTGATCATGTACTGGAAATTGAGCCAGAAAAGGAGTCATGGATGACACCCTTAAAGAACTTCATAATGAATGGAATGCTTCCAGCCAAGAAAAGCGGCGTGCTGTTATTCGAAAAGCCTCTAGATATGTCATGCAAGGCGAAGTCCTCCACAGACAAGGATTCTCGATGCCACTCCTCCAGTGTATAGCCCATGACGACATCGAGCGGGTGCTGAGTGAAGTACATGAAGGCGAATGTGGTGATCACACCGGAGGTCAAACATTGATTAAGAAGATAACACGATATGGTTATTTCTTGCCTACAGTGAATAAAGATGCGGCTAAATATGCACGACGTTGCGACAGATGCCTGAAATTTTCTAAGATCCGCAGGGCACCTCCTAGTCGATTAAAGACAATGATGAGCCCGTGGCCTTTCGCTGTCTGGGGAATTAACATTATCAGAAGCCTCCTCATTGCAAAGGGCGGAGCTAAATTCACCATCATGGTCGTGGATTACTTTACAAAGTGGGTCGAACTGAACCGCTGACCACGATCATAACCAAATGAGTAATAAACTTCATCGTCTGGAACATTATATGTCGATTAGGGATCCCAAAAACCATTATAACAGACAATAGAACCCAATTTAACAGCGCTGAATTTTGAGATTTCTGCTAGAAGTATCATATCGAGAAAAGATACACATTCATGGCACATCCGTAGTCAAATGGACAGGTGGAAGCATCGAACAAAGTAATTAAGTCCATTTTAAAGAAGCGACTGAAGCGGGCCAAAGCCATGTGGGTCAACGAGTTACCCTTGGCATTATGGACTTACAAATCAACGACGGGCCATACTCCCTTCTCTCTGGCATTCGTATCCGAAGCTGTCATCCCGGTCGCATTAAAAGTACCATCCCATAGAACCACTTATTACCATCCAACGACTAACAGTGAATTCCACCTCGAATCTCTAGACATGGTTGAGGAAAAAAGGGATGAAGCAGATCTGTGGGCCTTGAGACATTCAATAGGTCACTCGATATTACAACAAGAAAGTTCGGGTTTGAACTTTCGAACCTGAAGACCTGGTACTGAAACACGTCCTCCCAGAACCCACCTTCTTAGGCCCGAAATGAGAAGGACCATACACCGTCCAATAGAAGCTTGATAATGGATCCTTCAAGCTAGAAACATGGACGGAAACAAAATCCCCAGAGTGTGGAACCCCCAGCAAAAGGTTAGAAAGTGGACGTAGGACATGATTCGACCAAAGCACTATAAAAATATCATGTGTCATTTACTTTTATTTCACATTTTTAACTTTTCTTTTATCTTTATGTGATTGTGATGTTTATCATGAACTCCACGATCGCTCTAGAACATGTAATTCAAAGAGTCTTCTATCAAACCAGAAGGTGCAAAGGAGTGAACGACACAACCTCAAATAATCTAACTCTCACGACTTGAAAAGGAGTATACGGGACAAGAAAGAGAATTGTCCACTAGGCGTGAAGGTGCACCATGAGAGAAAGACTGCCTCAACTCCACTCTACCCTTGGCATCCGACGGGAGAGTATAAAGGCGCAATGGGACTGGCGCTTCCAATGAACTTCTACCCCGCCGAAGGATCGGGGAGAAGACTAAAAGCTGAGTTCAAACTCTATCCTAGGCATACGATAGGAGAGTATAAAGGCATGTTGATTAAATGCCATAAAAACGCTCCTACCCCACAGTAGTACTAGGGGCAAGAATGAAAGTTGAGCCCGAACCCTTTATGTCTGGACTTGGTGGCAATGCATTATCAATCCTAATCTTTCTCAACAAGCCCTGGCCAGGTATCACGTCAACGATTGATTGTGGGCATACTTATATACATACTTCCTTACCACACTTCTTGGTGATGACAAAATGAATAATACACTTACAAAATTCTTATGTTGTGCCTGAAATGATTACTTATGATGCGGTTTCATTCATGATTTATTTACGATTCAAATGTTTGAATACATTACTAAATATGAGATGTTCATAGGTACACAACAATACAAAGTAAATACAATTTCATTTACTAAATGCAGGTTCACAAAACAAAGCTGGATAAAATGCGAGGGCCGCACTCGCAACAACTACAAAGGGCCAGTGGGAAATCTGAAAACAAAACATAAACAAACGAGCCCAATTTGGGCTTTGGGGATGACTTCGGCTTCTTCTCCTTCTTTTGTTTCTCCAGAACCTCCTTGCTGACATCAGGGGAATCATGCTTCCTTCTTTTATTTCTCCCTAAGAGGGGATCCTGAGGAGCGTCAGAGGATTGGGACACAAGTTGTGTAGTTATCAACTTGGAGGAGAGCTTATGATCAGTCCAAATCCGGAAGCAGCTGCAGAAATAGATGGCACATTTAGAGGTTCTTCCTTGATTTTAAGTTTTAGCTGCTCATCCGTTTTGGCCTTCATATCAGCCAAGGTTAGATTATCGTTATCCTTTGTCTCCCCTGTGATAGTAACTTCCTCTCCTTCATCCCCATTGTCACCGTCTGTGTCCTCCAAGGATCCAATGATTTCAGCATCCTTAGGAACGTTAATGCTCGTTGGAACAATGGCTTTCTCGCTCGCTTCAACCTTTGTTTGTTTAGGGGCTTCGGGGGCCTTAAGGCTTGATGGTGTGGTGACTTTCTCAACCTCTGCTTACGTTGCTACCGTCCCCTCAATCGGCATGGCACCTACATTTTGAGAAGCAACTATTATCAATTTAGGAGAAAGTGTGATCTTCTCAATTGTTCACTCCATGATGCAACGACAAGTTTTGACAGCATTAACAAATTGTGGAGAGAATATGGAGATACCTTCTGCCGACTGCTCGTTCGGAGTTGCAGTGGAAACCCTAGCAAGTTGGGGAATAGGAATTTCAGAGATTAGCGGGTCATCGGAATTATACTCATCAGCCTCAGAAGTCTTGAGCTTCATGGCTGAGCTTGAACCCTCATCAACTTTGTCCTTATCTTTGAGCTTAAACCTCTCCGCCTCCACAGACTCTTTTATCTAACGTCTACCTTCTGCTAATACCTTAGTCTCTTCACCTTTGAGAAAGGTCTGCATAAGTTGATTCTCATCGATATGCTCAACTTTTGAGCACTGCCTCTCGCTTTCAACAATCTGGTCCCATACATCAACCAAAGTAGAGGGATAATTCTTGATCAAGGAAATGTCTCGAGTTCGAATGACATGAGAAAAAAAGTCCATTAATAGTTCATCGAATCATTCTATCTCTTGTTCGGTTGCGGCAAGTTTAGCGGTAGCATTCGAGGCGGACTCAAGGGAATCGTTAGCATTCCCTTTAGCAAGAGCTTCTCTCTCTCCTCAGCATGAACAAGTTTATCTTTTAAGCTTGCCATTTCTTTTTCCCAAGCAGCCTTTTCCATGGTAAAGTGATCTTGTGATGTTTTTAGCTCGGCATTAATCAACATTAGATCTTCTATTTCCTTTTTTATAGCTATACGCTCATGGCTATTTGAATCAAGCTCAAAGTGGAAACGTTTCTTCGCTTCCTCCAACTGTGTCTTATAGCTTTCGGCGTCCATCTGAGCTAAGGAAAGAAAAGCTTAAGTATCTTCGAGTTGTTTCTCAGACTTGTCCCTGGCCTTGACATCGTGTTCGACCTTTTCTTTAGCTTTCTCTACATCCTTTTCAGACGATGGATAACTTCTGAGAGCTTCTCGGCATGCTTCTTCATCACCCTATATTGAATAGCCACATGGCTAACGGTTAACGACTTCTGTGTCCCAATCGTCAGAAACTGGTTCAAGATCTGGAACGAAAGCATCCTTTCAAAGTATATGTCGGGTAACTGCTTTTGCAAACGCTCCAGCTTTTCCTTATTTTCATAAGTAAGGTTCACCTCCTGTGCAGTGGTAACATCTAAGTCGCGTTGATCGAAGAGGAAACGAGCTGTCTTCTCTTTTTCCAAAACTTTGCATGGGGCCTTGTGCTTATCCTTGATCTCATGATACTTCTTGGAGGATATGTCCTGAGGAGAAATACCCTTCGAGGGAGGTGGAGCTTTGGGAAGTTGTTTGCCTCCCGCATGTGGCACTTAACGACTATGGTGCATCTCGGGGTCTTGTCTCGAAGGAGAGCGAGAGCGTGTAGGATGAAGCTGATGGGAATCATAGTGTTTCTTACTGTCTCTTCCCCAATTATCACTGCGATCATGCTCAGGTGCGGGATTAAGTCTAGGCGTGCACTCACGAAGTTCACGATGAGAATAGGAGCGGCGACGAGGCATCTTTCCTGCAAAAATTATAAGCAAGAATAAAGACCATGAGTACATACAGTGTATGAGTGTTGTGGCGCGTGGGGCATATGATATGTGTGTCCCATGTGATCCCCCCTAATAGTCCAGGGCCTGGAGCTAGGCTCGTCTGTACAATTTCCTTTTCCTTGACTGGAATGGATTCTTCCTCGGAGATATGGAAGAACGGTTTTTCTCCAAAATTCTCAGATCTGTAAATATTATCTGGTAGGGGAAGTTTTTCTAAATCCCCGTATATTTCTTCCACTATTGAAGAATCATGAGTCGAGGGTTTAGTCAGTAGTAGTTTATTTTAAGATGAACCTCCTTCAGGAATAGAAGCATCTCGTGATTCGTTGGCTCGAACTTCACCCCCTTTATGTACATTCAAATCTTCGTCATCTTGGTCAATCATCGGCGAAGGACTTTTGGGTAGGCCAGGTAATGTCTTGATTTCTGTTGTCACCCTCCCCTCAGCTGGGGGCATGCTGCTCGAGTCCTTAGGAGTTATCGTTGGAGGCATATATCTATAAGGCCTGCCACCCTGTCCAAGCCCAAATCTTATGTCAAGGAGATGATGTTTATGAAGGTTCTCGTTGGTTATACACTTCCTAATTTTGCAAAAATCAAAGCTACTTTTTATAAGGCGGGACAGACGATTTTCGTATACTTCACCTTCTTGCTTCTGGAAATTATGAGCTTTATAGAAAAAGAAGATATTAGCACTTTAATCATTCAGTTGGGACGTACACTGAAGGATTTAGAACCTACTTGACAGTATCCACCTCCTCCCACATCCAACTTGATATTTTATGTAGAACAATTCGGATTTGGCATAGCCTAAGTTACTGTGTCCATCCGATAAGACCTTCTTGGAGGGAATCAACTCGAAGAAAATAAAGTTCGAGGCCCCTGTGGAACGATGCTTAAAATAATAATAGAAGTTCAAATCTTTGAAAACAAGCTTGGTCTCTAAAATCTCTGCATATGCAATATACAAGGTATACAGAGCAACATAAGCGTTGGGATGAAGTTGCATGGGAGCAATGCGTAGTCCTCTCCGGAGATCGATGACAATTAGAGGAAACGGAGGGATGGCGCCTACCGAGCATATGACTTTGATATTAGCCATATACCCTTCCGGAGCAGAATGAGGCTTGTCCTCTTTTTCCGGGGTTTTACGTCATCCCAGAGGATCCCATATCTTAAGCATATTTTCTTTAGCTTTATATCATCTAGTTTGGAAGCTATGGAATCGCTCGACTTGTCTAATTTCTTAACAACTTCAAGCTCATCAGGAGCCTGATCATCCTCTTCATCCTCAAGCGACGTGCTTTCAGAAGATGTTGATTCCACTTCAATATCTGTTTCATAATCAGACCCAGAATTATTCCAATTTGGGTTCGATGGAAGTGCGTCAAGATTATAATAGCTTGACTATTCCGGACCTAGACCTTTCTCTAATAATCTTGTTGAGCATCTGTCAGACATGTCTGTTGTGTCGATAAATATTTATGAAAAGAATTAGAGCTTAAATACCCGTGACCCTCGCGAGTGTGCAAGTGTTGGTGTGAACAAGGATGTGCAGTATTGAAAGGAAAAACATAAGGTGAAACAAATGGGAATATTATTGACTGTAACAGATTTTTAAGTCAAGCCCTTGGTCAGTCCAGAATAAATTGCTCACAGGCTCTATCCTAAATGTTCATTGATATGTTAAAGTTGCACCGAATTTCAGGCAAGATATATGTCGGCCAGATTGGTTCGTTAAGCTTTATAATGCGGCTCGTGACAAGAAAATTGGTTCGCGGGGAGTATTTATGCTCATGACTATAATATGGTTCGTAGTTAAGCATCCTCGTGCGCACCACATCGGCTCGCTCTATCCGGCTCGTGAAGAGAAGACCGGGTCATGGTTTAGGGCTGGTTCGAAGGTAAAAACATAATGCTCGTCGGCTCGTGCTTAATTTGCTCATGGACCACCATCACCACTCGCTTCAATGACACATTTTACGAACCTATGCTTTGCGTCCTCTATGAGTGAACCTGTCGCCATGCTCCACGACCCGCCTAAATATCATGACCCACGAGCCGAGCTGCTGAAGCTTATCTCCCTTCCTATCAACCTCTTCTTCTACCTGCCAAGTTACACCTCCTATCTGAACCGTCCCCTAACTTTTTTTTCCCTCAATTCACAATTACATGAAAAGCCTCCTATCTTGGTCCCCGATTCTGCGAACTTCACAGCCATCATCACCAATACCCGCGACGACTTCGAAATCAACGACGAACCCATGGGAATCGAAGAAAAAGAAAGTGAAATTAACTTTTGAATTGACACGATGTTCTGAGAAATAGGATGATAATTGAAATCAAGAACCTTTTCACTATTAATATTACCTTTTTAAGATCAATCAGATGATTTCAGAGTGGTACGAGTTTGGGGAAATTGCGAGTTAGGGTTTTGATTTGGGGATAAAGGGAGTTACGGTGGTAAGACTAAAGTGGAAAAATAAGAAAGTAAAGGGTGAAATGGCTTATATAGCCGCTGCGGAGACTCTTGATCTCCCCATTTTTCGTGGAATTGGCTCGGCCCATTGGACCATCAACACTTAGATGAGTTTGCAGCTGCTCGCTTAAGAGCATGCACTAATGTCGATTCATGACACTCACATCCCCAGGATATACGGTCCACAGAATGACTCAACGACAAAGACTTTGAGATAACTACCGAGTCCAGAGAGTTGTGACTCTTTACCCATAGGTGTAATGAATTTCCTTAAAAATCGTTTACGGAAGTTTGGAGACTTACCTAAAGAGTTGCTTCTGAAACGCTCTGGGATTCAAAGATTAGGAGATGCCCAATAAACAACAAAATAATTGCAAACTTGCTATGATATTTATACTAGCCTCAAGGACTAAATAAACATGATTTCATAAAGCAGCGTGACGGGTCAAACAGGCACGACTGTCAGTGCTCATCAGTTCAAGAACAGATAGGTTGATTGTTTCGAAGCACGTCTCATCAATGATAAAACGTACTTCGGGGGGGCAAAATGTTGGCTAGTTTTTTGCCCAAGCCACCAAGAATGTGAACACTTGTATTCAAATGGACAAGAATACTTATACGCGCAAACTCATGAGAATTCATACTGGTTCGTGGCACACCTAGGAGAACCCGACTCGTGGTCCTGAACTTCCATCGTCTCATGGTGCAACCACTCATGTACAGTCGTAGCCCTCCATCCACGATCCGCTCGTGACCAACAACCGCGACCCACTCGTGACAAAGTGTCACGAACTGACCCTGAACTCATTGGATAGCGGCCACGACCTAGTCCCCCACGAACCGATAATCTAGGATCTGATGACACGTATGGATAAAGGCTGCCTTGAATATTTCTCCACCCACTCATGAATGGCTCAGAGATCCTCGGGATTGGTTCCATGTGTCTTCACGAACCGCCTGCAGAAACCAACCTATATATAGCCCCATACTTGACATTTTTCAGGATCTTTTGGCAATTCAGAGCTCTGATTCCACCATTATTTTACCTCCATCATTTCCGATCAGAGATATTTTGAAATTGTTGAGTGAATCACTGTTGTAAAAGTGAGATTGAGAGAATATTACGATTGTACTTGCATTCAAACGTATAATAAAAGTCATATAAAGTGGACGTAGGCTCTTTAACGTCGAACCACTATAAATTTGGTGTGTTTGTTACTTTTTCTTTCATTTCTAGTTTTAATCCTCTACAAATCAAGATAATTTAGGTGTTGGAACCACATTTTGATCTAACAAGAGTAGCTACATGTTAATTTTCATCAAAGATGGGATCCGCAGATGATCACACAGATTTTTAAACGATGCAAATAAGAAAAATTTGAGTATTATTAAGTATAAAATAAATAAAAAATAATTAGCCTTTCCTTTATAACATCTTAAACACTTTTAAACCTAACCTAAATCACTCATTCACGGCAGCCCCCCTTTATCATTTTCTAAACATAAAACTAGAGCTTCAAAAATAAAAAGGAAATGAAATCTAATGCTATAAATCTCAATACAAATATATTTGAGTTCGTGAAGCAATTATCTTTAGCCTGATGTGTGATTTTGATCGTTCGAATTAAGTTTGGTCACTGCCATATTTTGCAGCGTGAGGAAAAATGCCTAGGGCTCAAGATTTTTGGTGAATTGAAGCTTCAATGCATGTTTTGGTTGTTATATTTGAGTTTGAAGTTGGAATTGTGAGTTGTATGCGAAGTTTGAGGCGATTTGGCGATGAAAAGTATCGAGATAAGGAAAGGGAAGCATTTGTTTTGGGGAGATGGGACCTTGTGCGTGTTACACTTGGAGGAGGAGAAGATAAAGGAGAGATTAAGTAAGTTAATGAAGGGTAATTAATTATGTTAATGGTTAATGACGTATATGTACACCAATCTTGTAAAATGCATAATTTTTTCATACGAACTCCAAATTTAGCGAAACAGCATCCGTAGGAACTGTATCGACGGGAGCTTCGCAAATAAAAAGATTTGGAGTGATTTGGAGTTCGTCTCAATTTTTGGTAGAAGAAAAAGCCAAATTCGGTCAATCGACAATTTGCTGCAATTTAGCGAAAATGGCCAACGTGAGTGCTAATTATTTTACAGTTATTATAATCATAGCTGAGTATATATTGATTGACTATACTGATTTGTATCTAATTAGTTATCACAAATATGTTATACGACATACGGTTGCTCACATCACAAATTATTTGAAAACCCTATGGGTGAATGGACGCTCGATTGTATTATGATTTGAATGCGATGTTGAGTTAATTAACATGTTAAAATACTTGTGGTAGTTAAAATTGGATTAAATATCAATTTATAGTTCAAATGATTAATTTATCGTCGCTTGTTTAAAATAAATAGGTTAGATTGAAAAATAATTTAAATTGAACTAGTTATGATTAAATTCATGAATTAATAGGTTATTTATATTGATTAATTGTTGGTTGAAAACCCCATACGGGTCTTGGGATGATATTTGACTTTTGTAACACCTCGTATTTTCTATGAATATTAAAATTAACATATTTAAGAACACTTAATTTTTAGAAGAAGAATTAGGTGAAAAGGGTTATGCCATTGCGTTCATCTCAGAATTCTGCTTGAGATAGAGTCTGAGTTTGCATGAATTGGACTCCGTATGAAGATGTTATGGAGGTTTGAAGATTTCAAGTGTGAGCGGAAATTAAATTTCATACACGCATGTATACAACAACAATCAAACACAATCAACCATCACCCAGAGTGCATTCTACACTGCATAAGCATCAAATATAAATATTTAATGCTTATAATAGTCGGTCAACCAATCGATTGACATACAACTAAATATTGGGATTAGTGTATGTCCACTATGATCCCAATACCCGTGTGAGGTTTCAATCTATCAGACACATATTTTTATTTGTGCAGTCGGGCGATGTGTAAAATTTATTGTCACAATCAATATCAATCAAATGTGTGTACATTAACAAATCGCCCAATTTGTTTATGAATATTTATTTTGTTCATATACACATTAAAAATTATATTTTTAATTATAAAATATTTATTTCCATTCCACATCACACAATCAATTTTCACAACATAATCAATCAAACAAACAAGTCGTCTATGGTCTATGGACGACGGGAGTCGGGTGCTGCTATGCACCGTCTGCATCCTAGTATATATTTTAACTAGAAAATAAAATTAAAGTGAGAAGTTCTCACCTATGGGTTCCACTCCGCCATTCTTTGGTTATCGATCTATGTAGCATACCTACGTTAAAAATTATATTTTTAACCAATCAATTGTATGATTATTTTATAAATAACATACATAGGCTGAAAATTATATTTTTATCTTTCTAAAAATAATTTCATATTTTTATAATAACGCTAGATAGATAAAAATCACATTTTTACATTGCTACCACATAGATAAAAATCGAATCTTTCTATCGCTAATGAATATATAAAAATCACATAATACGGTAATTGACTGTGCCTGATTCCAATTCAGAAGAAAAGAATATTTTAGAATAACTATTACTTTAAAATAAAGAATATTTTAAAATAATATTCAGTAATGGATCAAAATATGATTTTGATGTCCGATTTGGGATGGACACAAAAATATTAAAATATATAAAGCAGTGTCGATTTGATATGCGCCATTTTGACGTGAACGACATTTATATCGATTTTATTCATTTCTATAATGAATATAAAAAAGGAATCGATTTCAAATTTTAATGTTTTGAAAATACTATCATTTATATATCGATGATATGGAATATTCAATTTTGATTTGAAATTGAATATGAAGTTGAAATCGTTTTGAAAACGAATTTAAAACGATTTGTAAAATACGTTTTAAATGGAAATCGACGAATTATATAATATATATATATTATATATATATAATTAATGGCCTGAATAGAATGGGCCGCGCCGCAGCAGTTCGCAAATTTCGACCATTGACTTTGAACAGATATTACGGGAGATCCGACCGTCGGATTCTCCTAAAACCAGACCGTCTGGCCCGTATTGAAAAGAGATTTCCAAAGAATACTAGAAATTTGAAATCCAATGGTTGGATTTGGAATAATGTCCAAATCAAATTTGGAAAATGTCGTTGTAAGTGCAGTTCGATGGTCGTTTATAGAAATTGATTGTACGGACCTTGATGCCTATTTTGTGAACTAGGCTACACAAAATTAGAACACTAAAATTATGAAGGATGGTGACTACAAAAACATGCACTTGAAGTCTGGATCGGATCGTATATATCTGGCTAGTCCAAAACAGTGAAGAGCAAAAAGCAGAAGCATTCAGACAGAATCGGACCGGATCGGATGCACTGATCCGCACCTCCCCTCCAGCACACGTCCGATTAGAAGGAAAGCAACAACAGTTATAGCGCATGATCTTTGAAAAGGCGGAGTGGTTATGCCCATGTTCTCTCCACGTTTTCCACTAACCTAATGTGATGTCACCATCAAATCCTATCCGAACCCGACTTTTAGGGGATGAAGGCCACGTATATCCGAACCGGAGCCACTCCCGGGAGGGTTTCCACCTATAAATACACCTGCAAAGCTCATTTCATAGAATCTTTGGGCATTTTCAGAACTCTTACCCATTAATAAACCGAATTTCATCAAAATATCCAAATTACAATCATCTTTTAAAGTACATTTTAGAAGAGATCGAGTGAATTCATGCATTGTATAAGTGAAATAGAGTGAGAACCATCATTGTATTTGCATTCAATTCATCAATTCAAAGAGTAGAAGGTGGACGTAGGCTCTTTAATGCCGAACTAGTATAAATCGAGTGTTTCTTCTGTGTTTTTGATTTCATTCTATTAGAAATTATTGCTAGTTTGGGTGTTAGAGCCATTTTTGGATCTAACATTTTGACTGAGAATTTCTGAATCCTTCGTTCTTTTGGGATTATCATTCCACTATTTGGACCTTCAAGTTCAAAGAAATTAATCCTCTATTTCCGACACTTTCAAGTATTTGCTGATCAATTATTGAAAAATTTGGCATTTTGGCCAAAGGAAAAGGATAAAAGTGCAAGGCGTTAAGGAGAATGATGCTAGAGAAGATCAACAAGCCATCATATTGACCAGGTCCTAGGGACAAAGCTCTGGAATAGTTCGACCCGAACCAGATGTTCCGAACCGAGTTGATTGGGAGAATCCGAACCGACTCGATGGCACTGGAGCAACCCAGACCCCTACTATGAACCGAACCAACTCCCCTTCCCTGCTCCGATCCGATCCGAATATGACTGAAGCTGGTACCTTTACTCGAGCACCCACCAATTCTCCGATGCTGGCCACGATTACTGGTGATCAACCTGCTCCATCTGCACCCATCACGCACAGAGGTTTTTCGCGTTTTCTTGATGTGCTTGAGAGTACTAGAAATGCGTTGGAAGCCCATAAACGTGACAGCCTTCGCATGCAGGAGAACATGATCACCATGAGTAGGGATCTCAGTGAGCTCCGGAGGCAAAAGACACCTTCTCCAACACGCCGCCTTGCTGCAGACTATTCATCTTCTTCGGATGAAGAACGTCCTCGTGAAAAAAGGCCGCTTGAGCGACCTCAAAATCTTGATCAGTTGACCTTCGGATCCTTGGGATCTCATGAAGATGCTGCTCGTGTATTAAGACCTGATAATCCGAGCCTGAAAGAACCTATGTTGCTGCCCATGCGTGGATCCACCCAGGGATCCTAATATTACTAATCCTACGCAACAACAACTTCTCCAACCCCTTACTCTCATGAATGATTGGGAGTGGAGGGAACAGAGTAGAGCAGCTGCCGCTAGAAACATGAGGATATCCCCTAATCAGGAGCATATGGGTAATCCGAATATTAGGCCTAGAGAACCTGAGCGAACATTTACTAATGCCGATGTATGGGCATGGTGCGCAAAATCATGTCTGAAAGCCGACACTATACCAATGAGGAATGGGGCATTGAGCGAAGCCATACCCCGTTCACAGAGGATATATTGGATTTCCAGTTCCGTTGGCGATTTAACTTTCCACAGATGGATTGGTATCCTGGGAGGACTGATCCAGGACAACATCTGATGAGGTAAGCATGGTTCATGAATGCTGCAGCAGCTTCAGACACTATAAAATGCAAGGCCTTCCCGATTTATCTAGAAGACGTGGCGTTAATGTGGTTCACCGGACTCCCTCCACGGTCGGTATCAACTTTTAAAGAGTTGAGTTAACGGTTCATGAACCAGTTCCGACTTCATGCTCGAAAATCTAAAAGTATCATAGAATTGTCAAGGATTAAGCATGCTCCGGGTGAATCTTTGAAATCGTATTTAGACCGCTTCAACCTGGCTGTCACCGAAGTCAGTGATCCTCGTGAACCCACTATTTTGATGGCCTTAATAGAAGGAGTCGACCCGGACACAGAATTCGGGAATTATCTATCCGGAAAACCACCCTCCACTAGGGAATTGTTCTACGAAAAGGCCAATATTTGCTTAAGGCGAGAAGAAGCTCATGCACATAGAAAGAGAAAGTTTGAAGGGGCCTCGAGGGTCCTAAGCAATGTTGCTGTGAAGCAATCCGGTGATAGTTCGAGGAAAGTTGAGGTGAACGTCGGCAACCATAACAATTCCTGCAAAAGTCCGTGATTCCAAACTTTTGAGAACTATTCGCCATTGAATGACACATTGGAAAACATTTATTTGGACACATACAACATATTGCAATATAAAAACCACCACCTAGAGACTCAACCGAAAAAGAGACCGCTACGGGAAAGTTTTGTTTGTTCCATGGAACCCACGGTCATTCTACCAACGAGTGCCGTCATTTGAGAGATGTAGTTGAGAAATTGTCGTGGCAAAGGAAGTTAGACGAGTACAAGGTTGCCCCACGGGACAAGGGCCAAGGAGGGCAAGCCCCGAACCAAAACTAGCCTACTTCCAAACCTGCAGCCCAACAGAAAGGTAAACGGATCGTTATCAATACCATTATATGGGGGCCCCATCTAGCTAGTCATAGTTTCAAAGCAATGGATTAGTGCGTTAATGCCGCCAAGCACTTTGAAGAAGGATAATGTAGTAACCTTGAAGATATCACTCCAGTGAAACAGCAAAAGGCGATGTCAGATGACGTCATATTCTGTGGTAGAGATGATATCGAAATTCAATTACCTACTGAAGACCCGCTAGTAATTACCACAACCATCAGCCCCGCTTTAGTCCATAAGGTGTTGGTGGATAACGGAAGCTCGATTAATATCCTCTTTAAGAAAGCCTTTGAACAAATGAGGCTTGAAGCAAAAGACTTAAAGCCCTACGAAGGATGGATACATGACTTCAATGGGGCATCAACGACTCCGATGTGCTATGTAGAATTACCAGTGACGTTAGGAAAAGGAGATCGCTAGAGAGTGAGAATCCTGCCATTTGTAGTCTTGGATGTTGAGTCACCTACATTGTTTTCCTGGGCCGACCGGCCCTCGCAGAGTTCAGATCATGTATTGCACCTTGGTGCTTACTTATTAAATTCCCAACTGACGCAGAAGTAGGGGTGATGAGAGGTGACCATGCTATGGGACGAGCTTGCTACATGATAGAGTTGAAGATGCTAATGAAGGGGTTGAATATAGAACCCAAAGACGTTTCCCCTCCTTCGAAGGAATACTCAGCATAGCAATTTAGGGGTCCAACCCCGAGAGTCGACCAGAGATGTGCTCGAGGATATAGATCCCAGAGAGGATAAGGAACCTGACGACAGAAAGGCGACTCCCAATGAGACGACAGTGGATATCTCCATTGATGATGCAGATTCGACAAAAGTATTGAAGATTGGATCGCATCTGGATCCGACTCAAGCGCAAGAGTTAGCTGACTTTTTAAGGGTAAATCTGGATGTGTTTGCCTGGACTGACGCTGACATGTGTGGGATATCGCCTGCTATTATGAGCCACTCTTTGAGCATCAACCCAAAACACCCGCCGGTCAAGCAAAAAAGACGAATGTTAGGCCCAGAGCGGTCAGCAGCACTAAAGGAAGAGGTAGAAAAATTGAAGGATAATTGATTCATCAAGGACTCGAAAAATCCCGACTAGATATCGAATCATATCCTAGTTAAAAAATCAAACGGGAAGTGGTGAACTTGCATTTACTTCTCTGATTTGAACAAGGCTTGTCCGAAAGATAGTTTTCCTCTTCCTAGGATCGATCAACTAGTGGACTCAACAACTGGGCACGAGCTTTTATCCTTTTTGGATGCCTATTCAGGGTATAATCAAATCCCTATGCATATACCAGCTCAGGAGCACACAATTTTCATCGCAGACTTGGGGTTATATTGTTATGTGGTAATGCCATTTGGATTAAAGAATGCAGGAGCCACATACCAGCGCTTGGTCAAACGCATGTTTTATAATCAAAACGGAAAAACCATGGAGGTTTATGTGGAGGACATGCTCATGAAGTCTAGACAGTCTTTCGGTCATACAAAAGACTTAACAGAGATGTTTGGCATTCTGTGAAGGTATGGGATGAAGTTGAATCCTCTAAAATGCCCATTTGGGGTTACATCAGGGAAATTCCTCGGGTTCGTTGTAAGTTATCGAGGGAATGAGATTAATCCTAGCCAAATAGCAGCAATAAGAAACATCGAAGAACCACGAAAGATTAAGGATATCCAAAGCCTGGCAGGGAAGGTTGCCGCTTTAAGCAGATTTATTTCTAAAGCCATGGACAAGTGCGTCCCTTTCTTCGATTTGATAAAACGGGGGAAGCGTAACTTTGATTGGACACCCGATACATGGAGGCTTTCCAGAATCTACTGGATTTATTAGAGAAGCCCTCGATATTGTCAAAACCTGTGGATCACGAGGATTTGTTTGTCTATCTAGCGGTGTCGTCTCATGTTGTCAGCACAGCATTGGTACGTGAAGAAGACAAGGTCCAGAGGCTTGTATACTATGTAAGCAAGAAGCTAGCCGCTGCAGAACGTAATTATCCGAGAATAGAAAAACTTACTTATTGCCTCTTAATTGCCTCCCGAAAGCTCCGTCATTACTTTCAGGCTCACCCGATAGTTGTATACACTGATCAAACTCTAAGACAAGTGTTGCAAAAACCCGAAGCATCAGGGAGGTTACTTAAATGGAATATCGAGTTGAGTCAATTCGATTTGAATTTTCAACAACGGAGATCAATAAGGGTACAGGCCTTAGCCGACTTCATAGCAGAGTTCACGATTCCCGAAGAGGAAACGGTGGATGACAAGGTTGTTGCTTCAGAACAAGAGTTAAAGCTTAGTCCGTGGAAGTTATATACGGACGGGGCCAAGAATGTTCGAAGATCCAACGCTGGAGTTGTTTTAATCAATCCTGAAGGACGATCTATTTACTATGCCATGCGATTAGAATTTCATGCTACCAATAACGATTCCGAGTATAAAGCACTGATTGTCGGGCTAAAGCTCACCAAGGAATTAGGAGTAAGGACACTGGATATATGCTGTGACTCCAAGATAGTTGTCTGCCAAGTACGGGAGGAGTTTGTTACCAAAGGACCCCGGCTTGTTACTTATCTTATAAGAGTAAAGGAGTTATTGGACAATTTGGAGTGTTACAGCATAACACACATTCCAAGAGCAGAGAACCAGAAAGCAGACCGGTTGGCAAAACTAGCAAGTTCTGACAACCCTGAAGAAACTGAAATGGTTCCAATAGAGATATTGGAGTCACCGAGTTTGGACCTAATGGAGGTGGAATTAACCTTAGAAACCGAGCCAGAGAGGGAGTCATGGATGACACCAATCAAGAACTTCCTAAAGAGTGGAATTCTCCCATCGAAGAAAAGCAAAAGACGAGCTGTAACACGTAAGGCTGCAAGATACGTGTTACAGGACGACGTACTTTATCGCCAAGGGTTTTCCATGTCCCTACTATGATGTATCGCACACGACGACATCAAACGTGTACTGCAGGAAGTACATGATGGTGAGTGTGGAGATCACACCAGGGGCCAAACCCTAGCAAAGAAGGTATTGCGGTGTGGATATTTTTGGCCTACCGTGAATAAAGACGCGGCTGATTATTCACGGCGCTGCGATAAATGTCGAAGATTCGCCAAAATTCCTGGAGCACCTCCGGCCCAGCTTAAGTCAATGGTAATCCCATGGCCGTTTTCCATGTGGGGAATCGATATTATTGGAATGTTACCTATTGCCAAGGAGGAGAAAAGTACGCGATCGTCGCCGTGGATTATTTCACGAAGTGGGCGGAAGCCGAAACCTTAACAACGATCACGGCAAGGAAGGTGATAAGTTTTTTGGTCAGAAACATTATCTGCCGATTTGGGACACCGAAAAGACCATTATAACTGATAATGGGACATAGTTCGACAGTGCTGAATTTAGAAACTTTTACCAGAAATACAAGATCGATAAAAGGTATACCGCTGTAGCTCACCCACAAACAAATGGGCAAGTTGAGGCAATAAACAAAGTTATTAAATCCATTCTTAAGAAGCGGTTAGAACGAGCCAAAGCTAAGTGGGTTGATGAGCTGCCGCTAGCCTTATGGGCTTACAGAACAACATTTAAGACGACGACTGGCCATACTCCCTTCTCACTCTCCCTCGGATTGGAGGCAGTGTTCTCGGTGGAGCTCGAAGTCCCCTCTCATAGGGTAAAATACTATGACCCAATGACGAATAGAGCACTCCTCCTAGAGTCTCTTGACATGGTTGAAGATAAAAGAGATGAAGCTAAATTGCGTGCCTCAAGAAATCGGCACCAAGTAGCACGTTATTATGACTGAAAAGTTCGCTTTAGGACTTTCGAACCAGGGGACTTAGCGTTAAAATGAATCTTCCTGCCATCAACCCAATTGGGTACAAGGTGGGAAAGACCATATGCCATCCAACGGAAGCTTGATATAGGAGCCTTCAAGCTAACGACCGTGGATGGCGAAGAGATTCCCAGAGCTTGGAATGCTCACCACTTGCAGCGATATCTGAGCAAAATATGCAATTCTTTCCTTTTGTTTTAATAAACCATGTAAAAAGGCATGACTTGCCTTAAAAAGTCTGTTTATGTGAATGAAGAATTATGAAGTGGATGTAGGTTACGACTTAGCTGAACTGCTATAAAAATATCGTGTGTCATTTACTTTCCTGCATTATTTTTATCTTCAGTAATTATTCTATCATGACTATGAAACACAAAACATTAAACTAAACTTGAAAAAGTAGAGACAATTCGTGTGCAGGAGAAAACGAAATGACTGTTTGCATAATAAGATAGAAGGAATGGGAAGACGACATTCCTAACTCTAACTCTCGTGAATCAAGAGAGAGAGAGTATAAAGGACGGGAAGACGACGTCCCTTGAGGCGTGAAGGTTCACCCCGATAAGAGACCGCCTCAATAATACTCTAACTGGTTAAGAGACAGGACAGTATAAAGATGCTAGAAGGATAAGCATCATCGACAAAAGAAATTTAACCCCCACCAGAAAGTCGAGGGCAACTGAATGTAGAATCTAATCAATCTTGAATAAGCCTTAGTTATTCAGTCTATTCAAGATTGATTGGGGGCATATATATACACATGTTCCCTTAATGATGACTTTATTGTATAACTATGATACGACGTGTTGTTTATCTGCATTTTTACTTAAATAATCGATTTACAAATATTTGACATTGCAAGGAACAAACTACTTTATTCATAAACACGTGAGTTTATACAGAAAAATTAAGAAAAAGATGTGAAGGCCGTGCTCGCTACAACAATAACGGACTAATGGAATATCAAAGCAAAAGACAAGACGCGTTTTCACTTGGACTTCGGAGTTGACTTTGCCTTCTTGGAATCCTTGAGCTTTTCTTTCTCTTCTTTCTCAGTCTCAGTGAAAATACGTTTTGGTTTCTTCTTCCCCGGTACTGTGACACTGGGATCAATAGAAGATTTTTTAGCAAGTTCCTCAATGATCGATTTAGTTGAAAGTTTAAAGACAAAACTTGACCCAGGATGTACTATCGCAAGAGGCTTAATATTTTTAGGATCTATCTCCTCAACTTTCGACTGCATGCGTTTATCTTGCTTGGCCTTCATCTCGGCCAAAGTCAGATCATCGACATTTCCTGTATCCCAGTTATAGTAACATTGGGGTCTTCATTATGCCTGTCATTATTACTGTCATTGTAACGACCCGGGGTTTTTGCAATCCTGGTTATCGACACCAAACATGATGTCAACTAATCAAGAGTCGAAAATACCGGATAGTCCATGAAAGAAATTAGAGGGTGAGAATGGATAAGATAGTAACTTAGAATAGAAGAAGAAGAAGAAGAACACAACATCAGAGTAACACAAACCTCACAGCGGAACGAATAACATATAATATATATCATAACTTTGAAATATAAATCTGTACTTGAATATACATATCATTTCCAAAGTACATCACTTACAACACAGCGGAAACAAACAATAGCTATATGATCTTGAAGCCTCCTGCTCCAGCTCTTCAAGTATCTGTAAATCCCGACTACTTAACTGCCCGTACAAAATTGGACACCCAAGAGTTTGGGGAAAACAAAACAAAATAAACTCCGGGTCAGTCATGTGATTGGTATGAGTAAAATAGTTTAAAATAGTTTAAGCCATTAAACGATATTTCATAAGACCACACCGTATAACGGAACGGGTTTTCCCCTTATGAAAATCCAAAATTATCTTTATATAAAAATTCTCCTGATATTATAATAGTGTCTATCAACCACAATATAATAATCATCTAGCAGAAACGCTTTCATCTCACGTTCTACATATATAGTATACAATCAAAACCACAAGCACGTATTGGGTAATGGATTTCCAACTGAGACAAGGTATGGAACCACCTTTCGCTAGTGTACCTCTAGAGAGGAATACACTGGGTTCAATAAGAACATCTTGCAACCCGACCACACATGATCGACCACTCATTTCGCTTGAGTGTATCGAATGTATATCACCAACGGTTGGGATCAGCAATCGTTTCCCGAATGGGACAGCATCGACAATAGATTTTTAGAAGTAAATGAAACTCTAGATCAGGTGATTATACACCCTAATAGGTGCGACCTACATAGCCACGCTGCTTTCCCGATTTTTGTCATTTCCCAGTTGTGAGGCTAGAGGCCACGCTTATCTCCGACAAATCACACATTTATTCACTTTGAATGTCACATCATTATACCCGCCAAATCACAAATTAATTTTCCCAAAAATACCACGGGTATATAGCTAAGATAAATGAATTCCTCCGCCACCAAACGTAAATACGTTTGAAGAGATCAACTTACGCGATCTATTAAATATACTCTGTCAGACATTCTTCCATACAGGCCATCCTAGGATGGGACAAATCGAAGGCACTATTTAGTACATCCATCTTAGGCAATCTTTACCTAAGATTTATACAACAGCCCTGGCACTTTACTCTGTCTTTGGCATATATGATTCACAGCGCTTATGCCAATATGGAGTGGTTCTTCGAATAATAATCCAACCGGCCTCTCCATATTAACAACATTAAAATGGTCAAAACTTTGATAGTCGGTGAGTTAACTATCAAAGAAAAATAGGTGTGCAAACAACTATATTATTGCCAAATGGAAATTTTATCAACCAATCAACATTCAACATTTATCTCTTAAATTAATTTATCATTAATTTATTCATTCTCCATTTCCTGTTTCTTTATATATATACAGAAATTCTTAATTTCTAAATTTAGAAAATATACGTTATTAATCGTTGGAAAACATTTCCATCTCCTTTCCACATATCAGTGTCATTCCAGTATTCTTTACCATCGAACATTTCATTTTCTATGATTAGAATATATCTCTGATTAGATTTGGAAAATGTTTCCAAAATTGATTCCTTGGATTTAAACAGATGTTTAAATAAAACATCGCTATGCCAATTCACAATTACCTTCATTAATTATATTCACTTAACCAACCTTCACTATCAAACCTTACCATTCCTTAGTTAAGAAGGAAGCCAATCAAGTTAGGGTATAGTTACCTCTCAGACCTTAACTGAACAACGTTTTAACTTCGAAATAGTCAAAGTTTATCTTTTAAATCTTTAACAAACTTCCTTACGTAACTCTTTTTCGAATAAATCTCTATTCGATAACTCTTTACTTCGAATAAACTATATCCGATAATCTCTCTTCATCGAATAACCTATATTCGAATAACTCTATTCAATTAACACTATTCGATTAACTCTAATCGATTTACTCGTATCAGTTAGCTCTATTTGATTAACTCAATTCCATTAACTCTATTTGACTAATCCTACTGGATTAACTCTATTTGATTAACCCTACTGGATTAACTCTATTTGATTAACCATACTGGATTAACTCTATTTAATTAACTCTAACTAATTTACTCTTATCAATGAATGCCTTTCGAATAAACTATATTCGGTTAACTCCTTTCGAATAACTAATATTCGATTAACTCCTTTCGAATAACTAATATTCGATTAACTCTTTTCAAATAACTAATATTCGATTAACTTCTTTTGAATAACTAATATTCGATAAACTCCTTTCCAATAACTAATATTCGATTAACTCCTTTCGAATAACTAATATTCGATTAACTCCTTTTGAATAACTAATATTCGATTAACTCCTTTCGAATAATTAATATTCGATTAACTCCTTTCTCTATTCGAATAAACTATATTCGATTAATTTTCTTCTTCGAATAACATTATTCGATGACTCTTTCTTCCAATAAACTATATTCGAATAACTCTAATCCGACTAACTCTAATTCAATTAACTCTATTCGAATAACAAATATTCGACTAGCTCTTGTTCGATTAACTCTATTCGAATAACACTAGTTCGATTTAACTTTAATTGATTAACTCTAACTAACTAACTCTAACTGATTAACTCTAACTCTAATCAATTAACTCTAACTCTAATCGATTAACTCTAACTCTAATCGATTAACTCTAACTCTAATCGATTAACTCTAACTCTAATCGATTAACTCTAACTCTAATCAATTAACTCTAACTCTAATCGATTAACTCTAACTCTAATCGATTAACTCCTCTAACTCATTTTGATTAACACATTTTGATTAACTCCTTTGATTAACTTTGCGTCCATATTCAGTTTCAAATGTCGATGTTGAAATCGATTCTTACTTCTCTATATAAGTCCTAACTTATATATTCTATTCATTCAATGATAAATATTTTATTTTATTTATAAAATATTATTTATAAATTAATCTTCTCAATCTATCGGTTAGAACAGATTCTATTTAAAATCTTTGCTTTAAATCTATATCCTGTTATACCTGTGTGCGAAGCACGGGTCTACACTTTCCTGATGAAAAATTCTATTCATTTGCCAAATATTTCCTTATATGACATTCCTTTCCATTTCCCAATAATTCCCTTTTATAACTCTATTTATTTTCTAAATAAACATTTCCTTTTTATAACTCTATTTATTTAACAAATAAATATTCTTTTCCAATCCTATTTATTTAACAAATAAATATTTTCTTTTCAACTATATCTGTAAATGTTTTGACAAATATTCCCTTTCCAAATCTATTTGTAAATGGTTTACAAGTATATCCTTTTCATTTCTATTTGTAAATGGTTTACGAATATATCCTTTTCATATTTGTTTTACAAATAATTTCCTTTATATTTGTTTTACAAATAATTTCCTTAATAAAATCTCTTGATTTTATAAATATTCCTTTATATGAATTCCTTTGATTTTATAAATATTCTATTTCAATATACAGTTTGATTTCTTCCTTCTATATAAAATCTTTCGATTTTATATAATAGTTTATTTCAGTATAGTTATTGAAATTTTCCTTTTTCATCCCAGGGTTTTCTTATGGTATTTAAAATACCAAACAATAGTGATCGTTATCGTTCAAACACACATAATCAACAACAGATTCTATATCACATCATATATCACAATATATGAAAAACAGTAAAATAAATGTTGAGGAATCCAGTTGGATTCCTCCAACCTGTTTCCCTTCATCACAGATGTTAAATAATATAGTTAACATCGATTTCATTTCAATATGAAATATTCTACTAAACAGAATCAATATTTGATTAACAATATATATATATATATCGTTATATATATAATTTCAACCAATACATAAGCAATTCAACCAAACAGTTAACACACAACAATCAACAGGTAATTATCAGTTCTAAGAATACGTTATAAAAATCTATCTGTTCAGAGTTGGTGTGTTTTGCTCACTTTGGCAGTTAATCGTTAAAGAACGATAAACTGTTGGTTTGATTTGAATCAAACAATTTATTTATCCATAAATTCAAACGAGCTCCAATCCACTCCGAGTCAGTTCCATTGTGTTGCTCCCGTCCATACGATCCCAACGGATCTGGCCGTTCGCAAAACTGATAGCGTATGTACAAGTTATTGTAATTAAAAGTTGGTACAACAATTAAATTAAACTAAATTAAAAGAATTTCAAAGTGGGCTTAACTTTCTCTTTTCCGGCCCATCTAAAACTTAATACCCAAACCCGCTCAATCGTTTCTTCCTCAAACCAACGAAATAACGCTACTCCTCCTAATCCAGAAAACACATGCCATTACCGATCTTTGATCCCCCTTTTCTCCTTCACTACTTCATGAATTCCCAAACCAAGACTAGCTTTGTTCCCCCTCTTCGATATCCGCTTCTCCCTATACCATTAAATTGAAACTCATGGCCTTCACCTGTAAGCCGACTTCCACCATTTCCCATGCTCATCCAGTGCAGGTGCAGACCTTTTCGGCCTCAAATTTCACAAAAGTTTGCAAGCAAATACCATTTTTATTGATAAATCCAAATAAACACTCCAAGCCTGAAACGATGTTTGAATTACAAGATTTCCTGAGCCCTAGCTTCACCGAGCAAAACGTCATACTCCAGAACTTGGTTCGAGTTCGCTAAAACCCATACGTGATTGAAGAGGTTCTTGCCAGGGTTCCATACATATGAGTATTTGATTTTATAGATTTTATTTGAGTTTCTAAGAATTTTTGAAAGATCATCGAAATGTTTTCTTTAAAAGAAAACAGCGGCGGGTTTTCGTTTGACCTGACAAAACTAATTTTAGGGTTTAGTGAAAGGGGATAGGATATTTATAGGAAATTATAATATTTTTATATTAAATATTTTATTTTATTTTAAGCAATCGCTATGTGTATTCATCCTCTAAAATTCCTGTGATCACTTACGATGCCCAAAAATCACGAAAATTGGTATGCAGCTACAGTTCGACATTACGGTCCCAACGAAACTGGTTTCGTCGGAATTTCGACTCCATTTGCTCACACAACATATTTTTAATCGTCAAAATACTGATTGTTTTTCACATTAAAATCCCGTACAGCCACATACCGACTTCAAAAATCACGGAAACTGAAATCTAGCAATAATTTAACATTGCGGAGCGAACAAAATTTGTTTTGTCGAATTCTGTTGTTGTTTGCAAAACTGGCTATTTTTAAAGCTCTAAATAACCCTTTTAAATATATAAATATATTTAAAATTAATTAATTTTAATATTTATAAATAAATATTATCGTATATATTCACAGTGGAATACCATACAGCTCTAAAATATTCCTATATGAATTTCTGACTTGATATTTCAAATCCCGATTAAATCGATATTCGATTTAAAAATGAAATTCTATTTATATATCGTTATAAATTATAAAGGAATTCCAAGGCGACTTTTCTAAAATATGATTGGGACATAGATCAAAATCTACACAATGAAATCCCGATTTTTCTCTTTCTTAGAAAAATATACTTCACCAGCTCCTAACATTTCTTGTTTCACAGAAATTCGATTTAAAACGACTTCTGTATATTCGTTTATAGTTCGAATCGCCAAATCGTAAACTACCGCGCCATTTCGAGCTCGATTATATTTATGATATAATTTATACGTTCAAATGGCGTATATATAATATATTCGCTAATATAATTCAACTCTAAACTGAATTATATATTTTAAATTGCCCAATTCAAGTTATATTGTCAATTCACTATTTCCGACTATCTAAGAATTAAATATATTATTCTATTATTTATATTAATTAAATATTCACTATTATTTAATTAAACGACAATTTAATTCTCTAAACACTATTTAAATAATTAAATAAATTATTTATCACACTGTAAAAATACGGGACATTACATTCTTCCCCCCTTAAAATAATTTCGTCCTCGAAATTGCTAAGGTAGAAAACAAACACTACTAACTGATTAAAAATTAGTTATTCACTTCTTAACTTCAGTTTCAACTGAACCAATTTAATTTCAATTAAATATTAATTAATTCTTATCAATGAAAATTTTCAAAAATCCTGAAAATTTTCTAACACCTTAACTTTTCGAAAAATTTCGCTAGCACCTCCTTTATACTAGTCAATAGGTCAAACTCCAACTCGCCTCTCTGGGCCATCTCCAACCCAAAAGAAAATCAAACAGCCAAGCAGCTTGCCAATTCGGCTCATAAATCTCATGCTTATATCAAATATAAACTTGTACCTTTTTGTCGGGCATATCGTTATATAATTTCCATCTGCTGCCAATTCAGCATATACCAATATTCATCCAATCAAACTCTGATCAATTTATCCTCAACAAAACAATTCTCTTATATCCAAGTCGAATTCCATTCTCAATCTCAAGTACCATTCTTGATTTTCAAATTCTTAACTCACCAATCCAATATACTTAACCTCGTTAAGTACTATCCATATATTTCATTAACTGGTTAGTTTCATTAATCAGTTATCTTTATCTCATAACTCAAATCGAATTTTTTATTTCAAAAATAAAACCATTTACTTACCTGAGTCAAATTATATTCAAAATCCAATCTGACTCAGTATCGTTCTATTTTCAATTCAATTTCCACTTCACTGATTTAATCCAATTCCAGATTACTTCCACTATTTCTATTTAATTTGTTTTTATTTCAAACAATCTTTTCTTGGGAGTTTTAAAAAGCTTTGCTTTTCTCAAAAATCAAACTTTCCTTTTCAGGATTCAGAACAACTTGTTTTTCTCAAAACAATTTAAAATGAATACCTTTGGTAGTAATCCGTCACTTAGAACTTGAAAAAGAACACTGATGATGTGGCCATCATCATCAGAGTTATTTCCCAGCTATCAAAGTGAGTTCAATACTATATCACTTTTTAAAACTCATGTTTAAACATTTCCAATTTTGAAATCAATTCAAACTACCATTCACAATTCTTGTAAAACAATTTAAAATCTCCCAGGATTTTAAAATTCTCATATATTTATTCCAAACCCCCTTACAAACACCTTTCCAATATCCAGGGTTTTAATTCCAATCTTGATTTAATTTCAGATTTAATTCATTTTGATTTCATATATTTCACTTATATGAATTCTGATCGATTATTTACATCACCATTTCACATTTTATAATCTTATTCGATTATAATAGTGACCAACACATACAATATATTATAATCATTTCAATATAAATCCTTTATATCAAAATCTAATTTGAGTAAAATTATTTCATTTACCCTCTTTTCAAAACATACGGTGTCGGTTCATCGTATTCAAGTGTTTATAAATCCTTATAGATACAGTGGATCAAACTGATCGACTAGAATTGATAAGCCACTCAACCAATAGATCTCCACAATGTAAGACTACTTTTATATCAAATAACAAATACGCTCACTCGTATATATACACTCAACTCAATCTAGGATATTTCTAATCCCATCTCTATCGAGTAACGCCATAGAGCCAAGGTAAAAACTTAACCTTAAGCTTTGATACCAACTTTAACGACCCGGGGTTTTTGCGATCCTGGTTATCGACACCAAACACAATGTCGACTAATCAAGCGTAGAAAATACCGGATAGTCCATGAAAGAAATTAGAGGGTGAAAATAGATAAGATAGAAACTTAGAATAGAAGAAGAAGAAGAACATAACATCAGAGTATCACGAACCTCACAGCGGAACGAATAACATATAATATATATCATAACTTTGAAATATAAATATGTACTTGAATATACATATCATTTCCAAAGTACATCACTTACAACACAGCAGAAATAAACAATAGCTATATGATCTTAAAGCCTCCTGCCCCTACTCTTCAAGTATCTGTAAATCCCGACTACTTGACTGCCCGTACAAAATTGGGCACCTAAGAGTTTAGGGAAAACAAAACAAAATAAACTCCGGGTCAGTCATGAGACTGGTGTGAGTAAAACAACTTAAAGCAGTTTGAGACATTAAACGATATCTTATAAGACCGTGCCGTATAACGGAACAGGTTTTTTCCTTATGAGAATCCAAAATAATCTTTATATCAAAATTCTCTTGATATTATAATAGTGTCTATCAACCAAAATATAATAATCATCTAGTAGAAACGCTTTCATCTCACGTTCTACATATATAGTATACAATCAAAACCGCAAGCACGTATTGGGTAATGGATTTCCAACTATGACAAGGTATGGAACCACCTTTCGCTAGTCTACCTCTAGAGAGAAATACAATGGGTTCAACAACAACATCTAGCAACCTGACCACACATGACCGACCACTCATTTCGCTTGAGTGTATCGAATGTATATCACCAACGGTTGGGATCAGCAACCGTTTCTCGAATGGGACAACATCGACAATAGATTTTTAGAAGTAAACGAAACTCTAGGTCAGGTGATTATACACCCTAATAGGTGCGACCTACATAGCCATGCTGCCTGTCTTATTTTTTTCATTTCCCAGTTGTGAGGCTAGAGGCCTCGCTTATCTCTAACAGGTCACACATTTATTCACTTTGAATGTTACATCGTCATACCCGCCAAATCACAAATTGATTTCCCTAAAAATACCATGGGTATACAGCTAAGAGAAACGAATTCCTCCGCCACCAAACGTAAATACGTTTGAAGAGATCAACTTACGCAATCTATTAAATATACTCTGTCAGACATTCTTCCATACAGGCCGTCCTGGGACTGGACAAACTCAAGGCACTATTCATCTTAGGCAATCTTTACCTAAGATTTATACAACAACCCTTGCACTTTACTCCGTCTTCAATTAACTTTGGCATATATGATTCGCAACGCTTATGCCAATACGGAGTGGTTCTTCGGATAATAATCCAACCGGTCTCTCCATATTAACAACGTTAAAATGGTCAAAACTTTTATAGTCGGTGAGTTAACTATCAAAGAAAAACTGGTATACAAACAACGATTATCAATCAATCAACATTCAACATTTATCTCTTAAATTAATTTATCATTAATTTATTCATTCTCCATTTCCGGTTTCTATATATATATACAGAAATTCTTATTTTCTAAATTTAGAAAATATACGTTATTAATCATTGGAAAACTTTTCCATCTCCTTTCCACGTGTCACTGTCATTCCAATATTCTTTACCATCCAACATTTCATTTTCTGTGATTAGAAAATATCTTTGATTATATTTGGAAAACGTTTCCAAAACACATTCCTTGGATTTAAATAAATGTTTAAATAAAACATCGCTATGTCAATTCACCATTACCTTCATTAACTATATTCACTTAACCAACCTTCACTATCAAACCTTACCATTCCTTAGTTAAGAAGGAAGCCAATCAAGTTAGGGTATAATTACCTCTCAGACCTTAACTGAACAACGTTTTTAAGTTCGTAATAGTCAAAGTTTATCCTTTAAATCTTTAACAAACTTCCTTACGCAACTCTCTTTCGAATAAATCTATATTCGATAACTCTTTCCTCGAATAAACTATAATCGATAATTTCTATTCTTCGAATAACATATATTCGAGTAACTCTATTCAATTAACACTATTCGATTACCTCTAATCGATTTACTCTTATTAGTTAGCTCTATTTGATTAAATTGATTCTATTAACTTTATTTGATTAACTCTATTGGATTAACTCTATTTGATTAACCCTACCGGATTAACTCTATTTGATTAACCCTACTGGATTAACTCTATGGGATTAACTCTATTCAATTAACTCTAACTAATTTACTTTTATCAATTAACGCCTTTCGAATAAACTATATTCGATTAACTCCTTTCGAATAACTAATATTCGATTAACTCCGTTCGAATAACTAATATTCGATTAACTCCTTTCGAATAACTAATATCCGATTAACTCCTTTCGAATAACTAATATTCGATTAACTGCTTTCGAATAACTAATATTCGATAAACTCCTTTCGAATAACTAATATTCGATTAACTCCTTTATAATAACTAATATTCGATTAACTCCTTTCGAATAACTAATATTCGATTAACTCCTTTCTCTGTTCGAATAAACTATATTCGATTAATTTTCTTCTTCGAATATCCTTATTCGATAACTATTTCTTCGAATAAACTATATTCGAATAACTCTAATCCAACTAACTCTAATTCAATTAACTCTATTCGAATAACAAATATTCGACTAACTCTTGTTCGATTAACTCTAATCGATTAACTCTAGTTCGATTTAACTCTAATCGATTAACTCTAACTGGTTAACTCTAATCGATTAACTCTAACTCTAATCGATTAACTCTAACTCTAATCGATTAACTCCTCTAACTCATTTTGATTAACACATTTTGATTAACTCCCTTGATTAATTCTGCGTCCATATTTAGTTTCAAGTATCGATGTTGAAATCGATTCTTACTTCTTTATATAAGTCATGACTTATATATTCTATTCATTCAATGATAAATATTTTATTTAATTTATAAAATATTATTTATAAATTAATCTTCTCAATCTATCGATTAGAACGGATTCTATTTAAAATCTTTGCTTTAAATCTATATCATGTTATACTTGTGTGCGAAGCACAGGTCTAAACTTTCCAGATGTAAAATTCTATTCATTTGCCAAATATTTCCTTATATGACATTCTTTTTCATTTCTAAATAAATACCTTTTATAACTCTATTTATTTTCTAAATAAACATTTCCTTTTTATAACTTTATTTATTTAACAAATAAATATTCTTTTCTAATCCTATTTATTTAACAAATAAATATTTTCTTTTCAACTCTATTTGTAAATGTTTTTACAAATATTCCCTTTCCAAATCTTTTTGTAAATGGTTTACAAATATATCCTTTTCATTTCTATTTGTAAACGGTTTACAAATATATCCTTTTCATTTCTATTCGTAAATGGTTTACAAATATATCCTTTTCATATATATATTTTTTTACAAATATTTTCCTTTATATTTGTTTTACAAATAATTTCCTTTATAAAATCCCTTGATTTTATAAATATTCCTTTATATAAAATCCTTTCATTTTATAAATATTTATTTTCAATATACAGTTTGAAATCTTCTTTCTATACAAAATCTTTCGATTTTATATAATATTTTATTGCAACATAGTTATTGAAATTTTCCTTTTTCATCCCAGGGTTTTCTTATGGTATTTAAAATACCAAACAACAGTGATCGATATCATTCAAACACACATAATCAACAACAGATTATATATCACATCATATATCACAATATATGAAAAACGGTAAAATAAATGTTGAGGAATCCAGTTGGATTCCTCTAACCTGTTTCCCTACATCACAGATGTTAAACAATATAGTTAACATCGATTTCATTTCAATATGAAATATTCTAGTAAACAGAATCAATATTTGATTAACGATATATATATATACCGTTATATATATAATTTCTACCAATACATAAGCAATTCAACCAAACAGTTAAACACAACAATCAACAGATAATTATCAGTTCTTAGAATACGTTATAAAAATCTAACTGTTCAGAGTTGGTGAGTGTTACTCACTTTGGCAGTTCATTGTTAAAGAACGATAAACTATTTGATTGATTTGAATCAAGCAATTTATTTCGCCATAAATTCAAACGAGCTCCAATCCACTCCCAATCAGTTCCATTGTGTTGCTCCCGTCCATACGATCCCAATGGATCTGACTGTTCGCAAAACTGATAACGTATGTACAAGTTATTGTAATTAAAAGTTCGTACAACAACTGAATTAAACTAAATTAAAAGAATTTCAAAGTGGGCTTAACTTTCTCTTTTCTGACCCATCTAAAACTTAATACCCAAACCCGCTCAATCGTTTCTTCCTCAAACCAACGAAATAACGCTGCTCCTCCTAATCCAGAAAAACACATGCTATTACCGATCCTTGATCCCCCTTTTCTCCTTCATTACTTCATGAATTCCCAAACCAAGACTAGCTTTGTTCCCCTCTTCGATATCCGCTTCTCCCTATACCATTGAACTGAAACTCGTGGCCTTCACCTATAAGCCGACATCCACCATTTCCCATGCTCATCCAGTACAGGTGCGGAACTTTTCCGCCTCAAATACTCCAAGCCTCAAACGATGTTTGAATTACAAGATTTCCTGAACCCTAGCTTCACTGACAAAACGTCGAACTCCAGAACTTGGTTCGAGTTTGCTAAAACCCATATGAGATTGAAGAGGTTCTTGCCAGGGTTCCAAACATATGAGTATTTGATTTTATGAATTTTATTTGAGTTTTTAAGAATTTTCGAAAGATCATCGAAATGTTTTTTTAAAAAGAAAACTGCAGCAGGTTTTCGTTTGACCTGAGAAAATTGATTTTAGGGTTTTGTGAAAGGGGTAGGATATTTATAGGAAATTATAAATTTTTATATTAATATTTTATTTTAAGCAATCGCTATGTGTATTCGTCCTCTAAAATTCCTGTGATCACATACGATACCCAAAAATCATGAAAATTGGTATGTAGCTACAGTTTGACATTACGGCCCCAACGAAACTAGTTTCGTCCAATTTCGATTGCGTTTGCCCACACAGCATATTTTTAATCGTCAAAATACAAACAGTTTTTCACGTTAAAATCTCATACGGCCACATACTTACTTCAAAAATCACGAAAACTGAAATCTAGCAATAATTTAACATTGCGGATCCAACAAAATTTGTTTCGTCAAATTCTGAGGTCGTTTGCAAAACTGGCTATTTTTAAAGCTCTAAATAACCCTTTTAAACATATAAATATATTTAAAATTAATTAAATTTAATATTTATAAATAAATATTATTGTATATATTCACAGTGGAATAACATACAGCTCTAGAATATTCCTATATGAATTTCTAAATTGATATTTCAAATCCCAATTAAATCGATATTCGATTTAAAAATGAAATTCCTTTTATATATCGTTATAAACTATAAAGGAATTACATAGAGACTTTTCTAAAATTTGATTTGGACATAAATTAAAATCTACACAACGAAATTCCGATTTTTCTCTTTCATTAGAAAAATATACTTCACCAGCTCCTAACATTTCTTATTTCACAGAAATCCGATTTAAAACGGCTTCTGTATATTCGTTTAAAGTTCGAATCGCCAAATCGCAAACTGCCATGCCATTTCGAGCTCGATTATATTTATAATATAATTTATACATTCAAATGGCATTCATATAATATATTCGCTAATATAATTCAACTCTAAACTGAATTATATATTTTAAATTGGCTAATTCACATTATATTGTCAATTCACTATTTTCGACTATTTCAGAATTAAATATATTATTCTATTATTTATATTAATTAAATATTCACTATTATTTAATTAAACGACCATTTAATTCTCTAAACACTATTTAAATAATTAAATAAATTATTTATCACACCATAAAAATACGGGACATTACAGTCATCTTTCAAAGCAGCTATTATTTCATCATCATGAGGAGTTTCGGTGTTAGATGGCATGAGAGCCTTATCGGCGGCCTCCTCTCTCTTGCCCTCATCATCCTTTCTAGGTTCCGTAGCAGCGACTTCATCTTGTTTCCCCTGGGTCTCTTCAGTAGACTTTTTACCTGGAGACGTCTTTTGCGAGTCGTCGATCCTCTCAACTGGCTTAGTACCTATAGAGCAAGAAGCAACAGTTATTAACTCAGGAGAAAACATGGGGCCTTCAATTGTCTATCCGATAATATGACCAAAGGTTGAGATAACCTTGATGAATTGAGGCGAAAAGGTAGTAATACGTTCAACAGACTTCTCGACTTGAGTGGCAGTAATGTTGGAGGTAGACTCGGTTATAGGAGACAAAAGAGAAGCCTCAGGAATTCCTGCCCTTTCCGGGTCATATCCGTCTACTCCAATGACCTCAGCTGTAGCACAAGAGAAGCCGACTTCGATGGTAATTTTTCCTTTGGCTTGACGCTTCTCTTCCTCCATAGCAGTAGCAACAAGTCTACGCCCTTCGGCCAAGCGCACTGGCCCCTCACCTCTAAGGAATGTCTCTATAAGCTTATTTTCGTCAATCGAATCCATTCCGAGTTCTGCTTTCTCCCATTCGACCAGCTGGTCAAATGCATACACAAGGGGAGTGGGATAGTCCTTAAGCCAAGCAAGATCATGGTGACGGATCACTTGAGCAAAGAATCCAACCATGGTTTCACCACTCTCGTCAATCTCCCTTTGAGCATCTTTTAGTTGTTCGTTGACTTCCTCAACTTGTCGTAAAGCTGTATTAACATTTCCTTTAACAAGATCCACCCTTGTCTCAACTTCCAATAACTTAGTCTCAAGCTCTGCGTTCTTTTTGACTAAATCTGCTTTCTCTTGAGCAAGAGGAGTATTCTCAAATTTAGCATCCTCAGCCTGCTTCTTTAAATCTATCCGCTCCTGACTATGGGATTCAAGCTCGGAATGAAAGCGCTTTTGTAATTCCTCGAGATGCTTCTTATAGTTATCTGTGTCGCTTTGTACAAGAGCAGGCTTAGCTTGGGCATCCTCCAGATCTTTCTCAGTGTTTTCAATGGCCCTTGCATCATAATCAGCAACTTCGGCCATGGTTTTTACGTCTGCCATCAGATCACTAATGATTTTAGAGAGTGTCTTTGCATACTTCTTTATCTCTTTATATTGTTCACCCACGAACTATGGTAGCCTTGACATCGTTGGCCCAATCAGATTTTACCAGTTCAAGTTTTGGGACAAAGTGCATATGCCCGAAATGATGTTCGGGAAATTGTTGCCCCAGAACTTCCAATCTAGCCTGGTTCTCATCATTGAGAGTAACCGGCCTTGTGGTAGTTTTGTCAACAATACGATAAGGTAACTTAGTGGTGGGTCGTTTCTTTCCTGCGTCCTTCCCCGATTCTGGTTGCTTCCCTTTTGGATCGGGAACCTTTCTTAAGATGTCATCTTGAGGAATTTTGCCCTTAGATGGAGCAGGAGACTTAGCGATGTACTTATCTTTCTCATGATGTGAAGGATGACTCTTGTGCTTGTCTGAACCTTTGTGGTGTGGGGATCGAGAACGTGAAGTTCAATAAGGCTTTGGAAGTCTATCCCTCTTGTCGTCTCTACCACTACTTTCATGCAGATCATGCCTCTCGTCGGGATCTATTGGGGGCATACTTGAACTAACATCTCGCATATGATATCAATGCCTCCCCATTTGACCTATAAGAAGAAATAAAGGAATATTATAGTCAACGTTAACATAAAACTCAAGTGCTATGATGTGCGGTACTAGAGTGCAGTGTGTTTCCTAAAGTGGTGATCCCCCCGGCAGACCAGAGCCCGGACTAAGGCCAGTATAAGTGGTCTCCTTGGACTTTACTGGAGTAACTTCTTCTTCAGAAGTGAAGGCAAGAGGATTAGTCGCAAAGTCATCTGCAGTATAAAAGGTCTCAAGCAAGGGAAGATTTCCTAAATCCCGATATATGGAGTAATCAACTGTAGTCTTATCCCCTAAAGGAACGACTGATGGTAACTCCTTTGGAGAGATTGGCCTTTCAGGGGTAGCTACAACTTCAGGAGTGATATATTTATCTCTGTCCTTTTCCGCTATGTTCGCCAGCTCGTCATCCTGAGTCGAAGGAGGAGAAGGAGAGTCCCTAAGGGATACCGCTGGATTTTTCGAGCTATCTCCTCCCACAGGAATAATATCAACTGGGGGTATGTATACGTAAGGGCCTTCTCCATTCCCTATGCTACGAGTTATAGCAACAAGACGATGCCTATGAAGATATTCATCCACCAAACACTCTTTGATGGTCAAAAAATTTTGATCCCTGTTGAGTAGCCGGTTTAAACGATCAAATTGCATTGGATGTTTTTCTTGCTGCAGATTGGGAACTGCAAGTAAAAACAAACGATGTTAGTATGTCTTCGAGATCTGGAACTTAAAACATTGATGTCCTTACTCGACTTGAACCACCTTCTGGCACACCCCGGCTGTTGTCTAATGTAAAACCATTCAGCCTTCGGATCTCCAGCTTTGTTGCTAAATGGATTCGGGATAATTTTCCTTTTTGGCACCGATTCGAAATACACAAAAGACGGAGTCTCATTGATCCGATGCTTGAAATTGTAGAAGAAATGAACATCTTCGAAGGTGAGTTCCTCACCCAGAATTTCTTGGAATGTTATGTATAGGGTATATAAATAAGCATAAGAGTTAGGATGAAGTTGCATTGGAGAAATCTGCAGTTGTCTCAAAAATTTTACGACGAATGATGGAAAGGGAGGAATTGCTCCGACTAGACACATTAATCTGGTAATGGCAATGTACCCTTCTGGTGGATTATGAGGACGATCTGTTTTGGATGGCACCTCAGTATCTCTTCGAAGAATCCCGTGTTTTAAACATATCCTGGCAAGTTTGTCATCATCGATTGTCGATTCAACTGATTCTTTAGGCGATTCCAAGATAACTGCATCCCTTAATTCGTCGGGAGCACGGTTATCTCCTAACCCTCCTTCTTCCTCACCGAGAGAGACATCAGCTCCAGAAGATGCTTCACTATTATGAACTTCCATCTCGTAGTCTGGGCCTTCACTATTCCATCCTTAGTATGAGGTGGAAGATACATCCTCGACAGGTGGATTCTTAGATGATCTGGCGGCGTCTTTGCTTTCCGCTAGTCTAAATGAGCGTCTTTCTGCTATGGTTGTTAAGTTATTGAAGAAGCAATAGTGGGTGTTAGAGTAAAGCTACCCGTATTCCCCTGTGCATGTGTGTGAGCTAAAGTGTACAAGCGTGTATGAAATAACATGAGTCAGTTAAATAGACAAGTGCAGTGCAAAGATGAGTAATGCCGTGGGATATTTATAAGTGGTCCAAAAGTCAAGTCAAAGAGGCTCTATCCTAATTGTCCATAAAGTCATTGACTATGGCCAACATTGGTTAAGTTAACTAAATTATTTCTAATAAGTCCTTTTGGATCGGTTCGGAAGTTAAATGGAAATAACTTCGGGTCGGTTCTGGTGTACATGCTGTGATCGGGTCGGACAACATAGGTGTTGTGGGTTCGAATTGAGCGCCCAGATCGTCAGCAAACAAATTCAAATGTTTCATTGGAAAAGATCGGATCGGATGAGTTACAAAGAAGATGATAATGAACGGTTCGGTTGACACCGAACTGAACCGCCTTTATGCCTTCATGATCATACTCCTAATTCAACTTTCCCTTTGCGATTGCCATCAGTTCTACCGACCCGACCCAGTTGAATAAATATGCTACTTCTCCTTCTTCTTTGTTTTCCACCTTGAACCGAACCCGTCCTTTCTTTCTTCTTCTCCTTCTTCAAATTCCTTCATCGCAACCAAACCCCCATGAATCATTGTACCTAACACCAGCTTCGACTTCCTCCACAACCCATCTCGAGGTGGCGGCGAAACCACCAGCGACAACAGTGAGGGGATGGGAAGCTCAATATTGAAATCGGCATGACTAGCGAACGAAATTACTCGAGTTTACTCCTAAAGTTAAATCAAAATCAAGTAGAACGGAGTCAATTGGAGTTATTAACCCACCTATATGTTCGATTCAAAGATTAAAGGAGAATTTTGAAGTTTTTAAAAATTAGGGTTTTTTCGCTTATGATTAAGGCAAACGAAGGAAGTAAAAGAAAGAGAGAAAGAGTGAAGAAAGGACGAATTTATAGGCATACGAAGCGGCTCCACATATTCCAACCGATGTGACGTCCCACTAGGACCAAACCAGGAAACGGGCCCATGGCCATTCGGCCCAGTGGCACGAAAGCTTTAAAGCATAGCGAGATCGGATGAAACAGCAGGATCACCAATATTAATTAAACATATGATTTAAATCTGGAGGAGAACACATAAAAGCTTACCTGGAGAAGTTAAGTGGACATCAAGTAAAGTTCTCAAGATTATTTTAACCACAACTAAGGCACTTTGTGTATTCCACCGTACACACACATACACACACACACACACACACACACACACACACACACACACACACACATATATATATATATATACATAGACGACAAGAGATGTGACTTGATGAAGCAACGCGTCTTTACAGGCGAATGGAAGCAACTATTCAGTGATTTTAATTCAGAAACCAATGGATGGACAATTTCGAGGCACACTCCATCTTCAATAGAAGTGCACTTCGAAGGGGCAAAATGTTAGCCTATTTTGTGAACTAGGATACACAAAATTAGAACACTAAAATTATGAAGGATGGTGACTAGAAAAACATGCCCTTGAAGTCGAGGGGGCAAAATGTTAGCCTATTTTGTGAACCAGAGCCACTCTAGGGTGGGTTTTCACCTATAAATACACCTCCAAAGCTCATTTCAAAGGATCTTTGGGCATTTTCAGAACTCTTACTCGTTCAAAAACCGAATTTCATAAAAATATCCAAATTACATTCATCCTTTAAAGTACATTTTAGAAGAGATTGAGTGAATTCATGCATCGTATGAGTGAAATAGAGTGAGAACCATCAATTTGCATTCAAGTCATCAATTCAAAGAGTAGAAAGTGGACATAGGCTCTTTAACGCCGAGCCACTATAAATCTAGTGTTTCTTCTGTGTTTTTGATTTCGTTCTATTAGAAATTATTGCTAGTTTGGGTGTTAGAGCCATTTTTGTATCTAACAATTAAGAATATCAATAATTTGTGTAAAATCATAAGAAATGATTTGGAAAGAATTGGGATGAAAATTTCCATATTTGAAAAGAAAAAAATATACTTTTATCGAAATGAACTAGGTATGAACTAGAATTATAAATCCAATATTTTTAAATAAATAAATTGGATTTGAAATGGTTTTAAAAATAACCAGAATTTCCAATATATGAATTGGAATGGATTTGAATCGAAATTATCTTCGAAATATTTCGATATTGGATTCCGTCATTATACAGATGTTGTAGAGGAATTTGGAAGATATATATATATATATATCATTATTCCAATACGATATTTGTTGATTTCAGAATTTGATATTAAATATAAGCCGATATATTTTCTATTCAGAGCCTTGTATTTAATATCAAACGGGATTTGGGTTTGTCGTGAATGGTGTCTTCATTAACACTGTTCTTAAACCGAGCTGAGAAAAGATTAACTATTTTTATTTAGATTTAATGAAGTATACCAATTAATTGATATTTAATTGGAATTGAATTGAAATTGATTTTTGGGTTTATTGTGAACGGTGTTTTAAATAAAACTTGTTCTTTAGCCCGATTAAAAATGGAATGTGAATTGGGTTTATTGTGAACAGTGTTTTTAAAGACATTCGTTCTGTAACCCAATTTACAGTTAAATGTGATTTGGAATTTATAAATCTTTTTATTAAGATTTAACGGGAATTTCCCAAAGTAAAGTTTTCCAGTTTAATATATTAAATTGGAATTGAATGGAATTCGATTGATAATAATCGAAGTGAACTTCTGTGGAGGAAGACTGTTAATACATATGGAATTTAAAAGGTTTTGTCATTATTCCACTTATATTATTAGTCAGATACGGAAATTGATATCGATTATATATTGATTTGTTTTTCCGTGAAGATTCCATAATTAATGGAATGCGATTTGGGTTTATCGTGAACTATGTTTTAAATGACATTAGTTCTTTAACCCAGTTAAAGGAAGGATTACATGTTTGTCATTGTATTTCGAACATTATAGTTGATCTCTGCTAAATATATATCTGTTTGGTGGCAGAGAATTTATTCTCTTGCTTAACACCCTTCTCTAAGATGTACGAGCTCAGAGGTTATATATCAGCAGAAATCAATAGTACGGTGTAGATTGTCGATGCGACACGTTTGTGTTTCCAAAGTTAAATATTCATTAACATCGATTTTTGGGAAAATTAAAACTAAGTGGAGTTTTAATGAATCTTTAAATAGATTGGGAAAGGGAATGTGATAATTTAAATTATCAAATTTGGGAAATGATCGAGAATGGAGTCTCGTCAGTTTTGCTCCTAGCGATAGTTAAATCTTTAATTAGATTTGAACAGGAAATGGTAATTAATTTTACGATAAGACCATAGTGTTAGTTATGGAGTACGACCAGTTTTGCTCCATGGGATGAATAGGTTGGGATTGGGAAATTAATTAAATGATTACTTTGGTGTGGTTCGCTAATCCTAACTAGTTTGGAAAACCTTAACATGATTTGAATTGACATCCAATGGAAGATTAAATAATAAATTTTAAAGAATTTATCTTTGATAAAATTAATGGGAACCTTTCACTAAGAATGTGAATATTTGAATAAATGAATATTCTGGATTAGAATGAGCCGTATGTTGTGCTTGTGTAGCACTTGTTTATAATATACGCAAGTTATTTGGAAAAGTCGGGTTATACCCATTTTGAATAACTGATTCGACGATAGGTCGATGATGAAGATGGTTGTTGAAGATCGGAGGTCTTCACATCGTTTGGATAATTATTGATGTCTTGATTGGGTCGTACACACAAGATGAGGTAATAAGTGGTGATCGTCCAGACGTACTTGGAGATCGACGGATATGCGAGGGCCTCTCTCCTGTGTTGGACATATGGGACGAGGAACAAGGTGCCTCCAGTTTCGTTCAGACCCAGAATGAACTTGTAAATGGATTGTGTATCTGACATTGGATTTTATTCTTTGCTGATTGATTTCTATTAAATATATATCTGTTTAGCGGCGGAGGATTTATTCTGTTGCTTAACGCCCTTCTCTGAGACATACGAGCTCAGAGGTTATATATCTATAGATATCAGTCGCATCGCATGAAGTGCTTGTATGGCATGCTGAGATGCAGTGATCAAGGCTATTTTTGAAAAGCAGAGTCTCGTTGTTGATGATCAAAGCATAGCTTTGATGTAGAGCCACATTGTGTAGCATTAATTCGCGAGCCTCACACCTTGGTATGAGTTAAAAACAGGATGAGGTACCCAAGGAGAACATGACGTTTCTTTCTAGCTATGGGTGGTGTCAGCGTTTTACTAGCACTGACATCGTTGTTATATTTTTACCTATGTGGTTGTTGGATTGCGAGGCACCTCGGATATATCGGCTTCTGAGGTAGCTGATGGATATAGGTCCTATAGGACCGAGAAACGGGTGTTCAGGAATAATTAATCCACTAACGTAAGTGTGAACCGACCTTGGAGGATCCAAGGGTCTACTATGGGAGATGCTAAGGCATTTGCTAGAGTGTCTCGAATCGGCGAGGAGTACATCCCTTACCTCGACTAATGACGAAAATCCAATTTCCAATACATGACATTTTGGTTTTAGTTGTAATCCTATATGTGGTGACATAGTGGGATGGGGCGCTTATGCCGTCTATGATTGATACATTTATATTTGAAGTTTATTTCTTCACTTATGGTAATAATAAAAGATAAAATTTCACGTATCAAGCATTATTTGGCTATTATAAGGTAAAACCCTATCCTCCGACTTGCGTTGCATTGTGTGATTGGACCTGGGTCTTATAATAGCTTTATTGTTCTTTATTTAGCATTGCATTGTCTGTTTTATACACTGGTATTCTTGGGAGGAAACTCGTTTCATGTTATACGGCGTGGTCCCTAGATTTACCTAACTTTAAAAATAAAGATTAATAAACTTTTTTGTTCTCAACCAGTCATAAGACTATCCTGGGGTTTATTGTTTTAACCTAGACTCTGGGTTTGTCGTGTACTCAACTCAATCCGGGCTTTCCTTCATGGGGAAGTTCAGGTCGTTTCAGGATAAAATAATAATTAAATAATCAAAATAGATTCGAAATTCAAAATTCAGGAAAACAGCTGAGCGGGAAATCTCCCGCTCAGGGGTGTCAACCCCCCAAGTGGTGTCGACATGGGAGTTGACCCCATATAAGGGTGTCGACCCCCTTGTAGAGGTCGACCCCTGCTGATTGTTCTGGACATTGAAGATTTTCCGAGTCGTAAGGCTACGTGGCAACTTTTGATTGGCTTGTTGACACATTTTCTTGGACTGGATGGTCTGGATGGATCCTATGTTGATCCAAAGGCTCAAACTAATCCTATACTCCTTTATAATCACATCAAACCTTAGCCCTAAACCTCACAACCCTATTTTATGAAGTCGTCATGCTGTCCATCTCTAAGCTAGCCTAGCCTCCATTTTCTCTAAACTAGAAATCAAATTAGAGAGAGCTTCAAATCAAAGTAGAGGATTTTTTTTCAATCAACAAAGAAATATTAGAATCGCTACAACGTCATCTAATTCACTTTTCTAATCCTTTCACTATAAGTTAAGTTATTATTCAGATTTAAATACCTAATAGAAATCATGACCGTAATAATCAGATCTAGAACTATGCCAAATTGTGAGATAATAAATTATGATTCATGCTTGTCCTTTTTCTTACGAGACTGTTGTGATTGAAACAATGGAACCTATCATGTTGTACACCACTATGCCTAATTGTGAGATAATAAATTCTAATTCATGCTTATTCTTTTGTCAAATATGAATTACCTATGCTTATGAGACTGTTGTGATTGAAACAATGGAACCTATCATTTTGTACACCAAATTGGTGATTCTCCTATTTTCAATTCTATTGAATCTTTATGCCTGTGATATAACTTGCTCAGTTTGGCCATACTTATTGTTAATGTACAACATGCCTATTGGAAACATGATTCTTGGATTTGGGTACACCTTTACATGCCTTTTTTGTTTCTTATGTCAATTCTTGTGTTCCTCCTCTATTCCCCTTTTTGCTTTATATTATGAATACTAGGTTCATTCGGAACCGAGATTGAATCTTGTTGTACGTACGATTGAAACGCGGGGAATTGGGTATAACTTAATTGAGTAATTTTGGGTATAAATATGGCATAACTTGAATTGACTACAATTTTGGGTAATTGGTATATAAAAATCTAGAATTGGGCATGTATGGTAAATATGTAATTTGGCTAAAAGATGAACTTGCCTAACACGAGGTTAGATTGAGTTGCAGTGTAAGACTGCCCGGAACCGCCCGACACATCCAGCGACCGCAACAACAGATCTAATGTGAGAGGTTAGCACGTTAAGCCTAAAACCCGAGGTTAGAATGAGTTTGCAGTAAAAGTCTACCCGGAACCGTCCGGCACATCCAGCCACCGCAAACAACAGTTCTAATATGAGAGGTTGAGCAATTAATAAATGAATTATTGCTAATGAACGGACATGCAAAGAATGGTAGGGTTAAGTTAACTTAGGAACCGCTTAACCAATACAACATGTTAATTAAACACATGGGTGGGGTTAGGTTACATGGATAACACTTAACCATTATAACATGTTGATTAGGAAACCCTAGTAATGGGGAACCATTTCAACAGTAACCCACATAGATGTATCATGGTACCCTGAACTAGGCAGGGTGGGGCACAATTACTGGGCTGATTATAAGCGATCAAAATAGCGGTGGGTGGTGCGTTAGTGTAGGTTCTGATGGAGTTCGGGCGCACACGTACTTCGGAGTGGAAAAATCAAGCACTGGGCATCAGTAGTTATACACTATGCATCTTGAATTGTGTCGGGTTGCCATCATAGGGATTGATATACCCCATGGTGGGACTAGCACAGGTATCTACAAACAAGCGGGGCCGAATGACACAAGTAATAAATGCATGCAAGTAGGAGCCGATTGATAAAGGGATCATTTTATTATGAACACATGATGCTAGTTGAAACATTGTTTGTAGGTGCAAAGAAATGGAAATGAATGCGACAGCATATTCAGTTTATCTTGCCTTATCTTACCTTATGTTATCTTGTCACTATGGTATTTTCCTATATTCATGTCATGATCCTTTTTCTTGTTCTTCTTTTCTTCCACCCTCCTCCCCCCCCCCCCCCCCAAGGTCCGCAGGGAGGGAATACTTCAGCTTAGTTCAGACCTTTTCCAGCTTGAAGAGAGTAGATGTATTGCTTGGATTCTCTTTTCTTGGGCTATCGCTGTGGTTGCACTTTTGTTGGGGATTTATGCCGCTTTACTACTGCTTTATGCTTATTTATGTATTTTGAGTTTTTAATCAAGACATAAGTTTTATTGTAATAACTTGGAAGTTGGGTTTTGAGACAATGGCTGTAATGTTTTGACTAGACTATGTTGCTTATGAAATAAATCCAGTTTTTCTGCTGTTTATATGTGTGTCTTGTAAATAATCCGTATCTTTTACCTATAATGCTTCACCGAAATTAGTGCATTCCCTTTGTGAGTGACCTTAACGAAGGTGGGGTGTTTCACTTGGTATCGGAGCTAATGGTTACCAGATCAGATTAAAATTCTAGAAAACTATGTTTCAAAAAAGAAGTTTTAAAGAAGCATTTTCAAGAAAAGTGTTATTTTATTTTAAAGGCATATTCCCCCAAAGCCATACGCTGTATCTTTCTATCCTTTATTTTGAACCTTTTCTTTTGTTTCAGCATGTCTGGGGATCTTAATCTTCCCGAGGGCGTACAGATACCCGGTTAGTTCAGAAGATATATGGAGGCTAGGGCTGATGCCGTAGGCCCAGCAAACGTTCCTCCTCCCACAGCTGCAGCCATTCCTCCTCCTCCTCCACGTGTGAATGCTTTCTAGAAGATATGTAGAGACTTTCGAGCTATGGGCGGAAAGAACTTTAATGGGACTGAATCATTCGTGGAGGCAAGAAGCTGGCTCAAGGAAATAGAAGATTTGTTTGTTATCTTCGAAGTGGACGATAGGCAGAAGATACAATTGGTTGTTTGGTTACTTAAGGACGAAGCCTCTTTCTGGTAGGAAGTTACTAATGCTGAAGACCAGTTGAGACTTGGGAGGATTTCAGAATGAGGTTTGAAATGAAGTTCCTCTCGCAAGCTGAACGAAGCCTGCAGATGGAGAAGTTCTTAGCACTCAAACAGGGAAGCCTATCGGTTAAGGAATACGTCAACCAATTCAACCATTTGCTAGATTCGGACTGGAGTTGGTAAACACTCTACATAAAAAGGCTCTCCATTTCGTTAAAGGGTTGAATGAGCCACTGGACAGCCTAGCTATGTCCCATATACCTATGGGTGCGACTTATGAGAGACTGGTGTATATGGAACTGTTATAGGAGGAAGACAAGGACTGGAAGAAAGAGACAAAGGTGGAAGGACCTCTAGACAAGAAAGTGGAGGGATCGCAGAATAAGAAGACGGATTTCAAGAAGGGCGGGAAGAATAACAAACCCCGTGACAAGAGGAAGTGTAATTTTCGTGGCATACCTGGACATCTGATTAAGGACTGCAGAAAGAAGAAGAGGAAGATGGGTGGTTGTTTTCAATGCGACGAGACAGCACATATGGCTAAGGATTGCCCAAAGAGGCAAGGGCAAGGGTAGAGGACTAGATATACTTCTGGAGGGCAGATTCACGCTCTCATTGCACCTCCGCAAGAAAGAGGTAGAAATGTTTCTATTGAGAGTTTAGTTTATCTTTCTGATCATCCAGTTCATACTCTTTTTTATTATGCCGCATCACACTATTTTATATCTACTGCTTTAGTTGCATCTCTGCACCTAGATACCAGTATAGTAAAGGATTCCATGGTTGTTTCAAATCCAATTGGGGGTTCAGCTTATTTATTAATTATTTGTTTGGATTTGGAAATTTCTATACTAAGCATTGGGTTTAGATGTAATGCTTATGTTTTGGGTTTCACGAGCTATGGGTTGATTCTAGGCATGGATTGTTTATCTAGAATTGGTGCCATCCTCGATTGTGAAAAGAGAGTGGTTAGACTTATGACTCGCCTCGGTAATACTCTCGAAATCTCTTGTAATCCCATGAATTCTGTTATTCTTAGCTACCTAGAATTTATTGATGCATCTGTTGAAAACTTGCATTCTGTTAGAGTAGTCCGTGAATACTCGAATGTCTTTGAAGAGGTGAAGGGTTTACCTCCAAAGCGAGAGATAGACTTCCGCATATACCTAGTTGATAATGCAAAACCAGTTGCTTTACCTGTTCGACATATGGCTCCAAGGGAAAGGAAGGCGCTCAGCAAGCAAGTTAAAGAGCTGCTCGAAAAGGGGTTCATAAGGCAGAGTATTTCTGAGTGGGGTGCTCCAGTTGTGTTCGCAACCAAAGCGGATGGTTCACTTCGCCTATGCATGAATTATAGGGAGCTAAACAAGGTGACCAAGAAGAATAGGCACCTACTTCCAAGAATAGACGACTTGTTCGACCAGCTTGCAGGTGCATCAGTTTTCTCCCAACTAGATCTGGCCACCGGATTCCATCAGCTAAGAGTATCTGAAGACAGCATAGATAAGACTGCGTTCAGGACCCCAGATGGTTTCTTCGAATGGCTTGTCATGCCTTTCGGCTTGACAAACGCACCCGCCTATTGCGTAGACTTGATGAGTAGGGTCTGCAGGGAGTTCCTTAATAAATTTGTAGTGGTCTTCATGGGCGACATTTTGATTTTCTAAAAAAGTGAGGAAGAACATGCTTTGCATTTAAGGGATGTTATGGATACTCTTCTAGCACATCAGCTGAAAGCAAAATTCCCTAAATGCCATTTTTGGAGAGAAGAAGTAAGGTTTCATGGACATGTGGTGTCCAAAGAGGGGATAGTTGTGCATTCCGCAAAAGCAGTTGCGATGCAAGATTGGAAGATTCCAAGGAATGCAACCGAAGTACAAAGTTTTCTCAGACTAGCGGGCTATTACAGAAAGTTCATTAAAGACTTTTTGAAGATCTCAGCCCCACTTACAAGATTGACGAAGAAGAACCTAACTATTGCCTGGGATTTGGATTGTGATGTCGCTTTCCAACGATTAAAAAATGCTCTGACAACAACCCCAGTTCTGACATTGCCTGATGGGAGTAAGATGTTTACAGTATACACAGACGTATGCGGTACAGGATTAGGCGTTGTCTTGATGCAAGAAGGAAAGGTAGTTTGTTATGGGAGAAGGAAGTTGAAGGTACATGAGAAGAACTACCCAACTCATGATTTAGAGTTAGCTGCAACTATTTTCGCTCTTAAGTCATGGCATCGTTACCTACTAGGAGAAATGTTTGAATTGTTTACTGACCATAAATCGTTAAAGTACCTTTTCTCACAAAAAGATCTCAACTTAAGACAACAAAGGTGGATGGAGTTTCTTGCCTCATACGATTTTTAGATTTCTTATACCCCTGGCACGGGCAATGTGGTAGCAGATGCCTTAAGTATTAAAAACCTGACCTTAAGTCCTCTCTTTGTCGAAAGGCAAAACTTGGAGTACATAGCAAACTTTGACTATAGACCCTCTTTTGAGTTTGTGCCTAGTTTGTTAGCAACGCTAGAGGTGCGGCCTATGCTTTTGGACTCAATAGGAACCACGCAACGTGAAGACCCTCAGACAGTTGATATGATGGATAAGTTAATTAGAGGTGAGACTTCTAGTCACCTCAATAGATACTCCATCGATGATAAGGGTTGGTTGAGACGGGATGGAAGACTATGCGTCCCTCAAACAAGGGATTTGGTGAAGAAAGTTCTCGAAGAAGCACACCATTCTTAGTTGACCATACACCCAGGTGGAGACAAGATGTATAAAGACATAAAAAGGGTTTTCTTTTGGAATGGCATGAAGAAGGATGTAGCTGAATTTGTCTCTAAATGCTTGATATGTCAGCAAGTCATGGCGGAGCAAAAGAAGCCTGGTGGTCTGCTTCATCCTCTAGAGGTCCCACAGTGGAAATGGGATAGCATTTCGATATACTTTATAGATGGGTTGCCTAGGTCAAGAAGAGGTAATACCAGTATTTGGGTAATAGTTGATAGGCTCACTAAAAGCGCCAACTTTATACCTGTTAAGAGTAGGAGGATTGCCTCATCATTAGCATCCATTTATCTTAAAAAGGTAGTTTGACTGCATGGGATACCCTCTAGCATAATAAGTGACCGATATCATATCCTTACGAGTGAGTTTTGGAAGAGTTTGCAAGAGGCTGTAGGAACACAGCTATGCTTAAGCACTGCCTATCAACCTCAAACCGATGGTCAGACGGGAAGGGTGAACAGAGTGTTAGAAGACCTCTTGAGATTGTGCATTCTCGATTTTGGAGGAACATGGGAAGATCATCTTCCTTTGGTGGAGTTCGCCTACAACAATAGCTACCAAGCCACCATAGGCATGGCACCCTTTGAGGCTTTTATGGAAGGCTATGCCGATCACCAACTTGTTGGTGGGAGTATACAGACAAGCTTATAATTGGGCCCGTCATGATCAGAGAAACTTCAGAGAAGGTGGACTTGATATGTAGACGAATGAGGACCACACAAGACAGACAGAAATCCTACGCGGATAAAAGGACCGACCTTGAGTTTGAGCTTGGAGGGAGGGTTTTCCTTAAAGTATCTACTTTGAGGAATGTCATTCGCTTTGGATCCGTAGGGTAATTGGCACCAAGGTTTGTTGGGCCATTTCCTATCATTGAGAGGATTGGGGTGATGCTTATAGAGTAGAGTTGCCCGAAAGATTGGATGGAGTTCATAATGTTTTTCATGTTTCTCATCTACGAAAGTGCTTAGACGAGTCTGTGGAAGTTGTGGAGCCAAACATACTAGAGGAAGTAGAAGTAGAACGAGAAGCAACGGTGAGAAGAGTTACAACTCTATATTGGGAACAGAAGTTAAAAAGCTACGCAATCATGAGGTCAAGCTAGTAAAAGTACAATGGAGCGACGCTGAGGAAGACGCGACTTGGGAGGCAAAAGACAAGATACGCACAACCCACCTAATCTTTTTGAGGGTACATCATTGATCTCTTTTTCCATAAGTTTATGCATGCTTGTATCTATCTTTCAAGTACATCTGCTCGGTCCTATTCTTAATCTTTAGGTAGAAACCAATGGATGTAAACATGTATTTGAAACATGTTATGATTGATGGTTGCAAGTGGTTGCTAGTGGTTGCTTGTGAATGCATATAAACACACATTAGGTACTAGATCGGCTCAGTCACTTTCATGCTGCATATGCATCTATGTATTCGTATATGGATTGAAACTTGATGTGTTATCATATGGATGTTGCATTTGTATGAATGATTGTGCACTCATGTAGAAGTTATAAGGTACGATTTGGAATAACTGCATACATTATGGACCCATGGCACTGACATAATTCGAATTAAGGAGGTCAACTGAATCAGTAGACCACCTGATTTTGCATTAGATAAGGACATATACACACACTATGCATATGATCATGAAAGCATTAGAAATCATTTTAAGGAAAGTGGATGTCTGTGATTGATGGATGAGTTGATGGATGTTGGATGTTAGGATACATTCTTCTTAACTCAGAGATTTCGGGGATGAAATCCTTTAAGGAGGGGAGGCTGTAACACCCAGTATTTTCTATGAAAATTAAAATTAACATATTTAAGAACACTTAATTTGTAGAAAAAGAATTAGGTGAAACGGGTTAAACCATTGCGTTCGTCTTGGAATTCTGCTTGAGATAGAGTTGAGTTTGCGTGAATCGGACTTTGTATGAAGAAGTTATGGAGGTTAGAAGATTTCAAGTGTAAGAGGAAATTAAATTAAAATAATAAAAAAAATCGAAATCCAAAATTCAAGAAAACAGCTGAGCGGGAAATCTCCCGCTCAAGGGTGTCGACCCCTCCCTCCCCCCCAACGGGTGTCGACATGGGAGTCGACCCCCCCAATAGGAGTGTCGACATGGATGTCGACCCCCCTATAGGGGTCGACCCCTGCTGACTGTTCTAGGCAATGACGATTTTCTGAGTCGTAGGGCTACGTGGCGACTTCTAGTTAACCTGATGACACATTTTTTTGGACTAGATGGTTTGGATGGATCCAATGTTGATCAAAGGCTCAAACTAATCTTATACTCCTTTATAATCGCATCAAACCTTAGCCCTAAACCTCACAACCCTATTCTATGAAGTTGTCATGTTGTCCATCTCTAAGCTAGCCTAGCCTCCATCTTCCCCAAACCAGAAATAAAATTAGAGAGAGCTTCAAATCAAAGTAGAGGATTTCTTTTTCAATCAACAAATAAAGATTAGAATCGCTATAACGTCATCTAATTCACTTTTCTAATCCTTTCACTGTTAGTTCAGTTATTATTTAGATTTGAACACCTAATAAAATCATGAATATAATAATCGGATCTAGAACTATACCTAATTGTGAGATAATCAATTCTGATTTATGCTTATCCTTTTTCTTACGAAAATGTTGTGATTGAAACAATGGAACCTATCATGTTGTACACCACTATGCCTAATTGTGAGATAATCAATTCTGATTCATACTTATCCTTTTGTCAAATATGAATTACCTATGCTTATGAGACTGTTGTAATTGAAACAATGGAACCTATCATGTTGTACATCAGATTGGTGATTCTCTTATATTCAATTCTATCGAATCTTTATGCCTATGATGTAACTTGCTCAATTTGGCCATACTTATTGTTAATGTACAACTTGCTTATTGGAAACATGATTCTTGGATTTGGGTACACCTTTACTTGCCTATTTTATTTCTTATGTCAATTCTTGTGCTCGTCCTCTATTTCCCTTTTGTTTTATTTTATGAATACTAGGTTCATTCAAAACCTAGATTGAATCTTGTTGTATGTACAATTGAAACACAGGGAATTGGGTATAACTTAATTGAGTAATTTTGGGCATGACAAGTAAATGTGGCATAACTTGAATTGACAACAATTGTGGGTAATTGGCATATAAAAATCTAGATTTGGGCATGTATGGTAAATATGTAATTTGGCTAAAAGATGAACATGCCTAACACGAGGTTAGATTAAGTTGCAGTGTAAGACTGCCCGGCACATCCAGCGACCGGAACAACCGATCTAATGTGAGAGGTTAGCACATTAAGCCTAAAACCCGAGGTTAGATTGAGTTTGTGGTAGAAGTCTGCCCGAAACCGCCCAGCACATCCAGCAACCGCAAAAAACAGTTCTAATATGAGAGGGAGGCATTAATGAATGAATTAATGCTAATGAACGGACATGCTAAGAATGGTAGGGTTAAGTTAACTTAGGCAACACTTAACCAATACAACATGTTAATTAAACAGATGGGTGGGGTTAGGTTACTTGGAGAACACTTAACCATTATAACATGTTAACTAGGAAACCCTATTAATGGGGACCCATTTCAGTAGTAACCCACATAGATGTATCATGGTACCCTGAACTAGGCAGGGTGGGGCACGATTACTGGGCTGATTATAAGCGGTCAAAATAGTGACGGGTGGTACGTCAGTGTAGGTTCCGACGGTGTTCGGGCGTCATGAACTCCGGAGTGGAAAAATCAGGCACTGGGCATCAGTAGTTATACACTGTGCATCTTGAATTGTGTTTGTTTGCTACCATAGGGATTGATACACCCCATGGTGGGACCAGCACATGTATCTACAAATAAGTGGG